>CM034000.1:15140710-15740710 GCA_019603395.1 Cyrtorhinus lividipennis | reverse complement strand
GGCAGATACCACGAAACGAGCATCACCTGCGTGCATGCTTCAGTTCTTCAATAGCACTAACTTACTCATCCTGCCATCGCAAGCCCGTCTGATCCCACAATACAATCACATTATCTTACCATGTCTACAATCTCGATGCGGCCCACGATTTTGTACATCAAGTTCAACAAGTTTGAGCAGAGTCGTTCCATGGTGTTGACGGTCATTTCGACCTGCTTTGGTAACCTGTCTGGTGAAATACTTAGTTTCGCAGCTGAGTCTTTCACAATTCAATCGACTCCTCTGAACCCGTCGCCGTCTTCTTTCTCTATTCATCATTTTATTATTCATCCAATCAAACATCGTCCTTCGCTGAATCCTCGTCTCAATAAGGAGAGCCCACCTGCTGCCCAGGTATCCAGATATCGATTTCTCCTCTCCCAGCATTCTCCTCTTTCCCTTCAATTCCGAGAGGAGCTGATCTAATAAAAACAATTTTGGGCCCTTGTTACAGATTTGAGTGACCACCCCGCGCCCCGCACCTGAGACTCTTTATGAAACTAATCCGATTCCGTCGCCTCCCGGTTCTTCGCAGGAACGGCCCATTTCGACCAATCTCCAGGACAGAGAGTCACGTTGGAACGCATAATACATTTTTCACCCCAGAAAAGATAACACTTAGGCGTTGGGCCCTTCCTTTTGGTAACGCCTCACCATCACCCGTCGACGATCTTCATCTTCCTTTCTCTTTCTCCCTTCTGATAAATCTTGTTTGCGGACTTGAGAGTATCCGGGGAACGTTTTTCTCTCCAGGATTGAAATCTCAATTTAGAAAAGGATTTATCACTTGAAGACATCTTTATCAAGGGAAACCTGTTCGCAGCGGAGACTACCATCAAAATTTAAATTATAAAATGAAATTGTCAGATTTACCATTATTCAAGTAGAGGCAGAGCTGACAAGGGTAAATATTTCGCGGCGGGTGAACGACTTGGATTTTTAATAGATGAGCTGGATTGGATTAGCAATGTACTGAATCATACGAGCGACGGAGGAAACCACTTGGCTGGTGAAGGATGTACGACAGAGACAGACTCAATATATCATCTCAGCGCATAGAGGAAAACAAATTAAACATTCCTAATAAGGGCTGAGAATCCGAAGATATCACAACGACATATCTTAATACCTACTATATTGCTAATAGACACACGGCTAGACAGTATGAATAGAAATCCAACTTGACAGATAATTCAGAAAACCTCCACCTTTCCGTATCCTCAGGCAAAGGTATGTCACGTGGAGACGAAGTAAACATTTCATTTGAATTCACGCTGGGTTTAAATGACATGAATATCAAACAGCGTTAGACCAACGTTCATTCCATCCCTTCTTCATCCAGTGTAACCGCCTTGGCTCAAACCGGAACATTCCCCGAAGGTTTTTGCTTTGCCGGGAGTAGCATGTGCGCTGGAAATGACCCCGAGTGTCAAGGGCAGTTGAAGTGGTTTGAAATGAGAGCTGCATTCCTCGCCTTCAACTTATTTAATATCGCGGCATCGGGGAACTCTTTTTTTCCGCCTGGCCCATTTTCTCGTCTACAGCTGTCTTAGTGTGGAACCAGTAACAATACGACTCAATACGAAGAGGTTTCCTTTTCCCCTTCCGACCGGATGTAGATTACTTCCGGTTTATCCCTTGTTTACTTTTTTGGAATACGCCAGATCTTGTTGTTGAGCCTAGCGCTCCTGGAAGTTTTCATATATGACACCGCTCACGACGCCCATTGAAGCGTGCTGCACCGTGCTTCTCATTTATGGAATTCAGGGGAAATGAAACAAAAAGGACTCTAAAACCATCGCCGCTTTAAGACCAAATTATGACAGGTCTGCCACCAAAATACTCATCAGCATTTATCATTTTCATGTAGCTTCCTTTTAAAAAATACTGCATGATCCTACACTCCCTCATTTCACCTCATAGGTTGCTGAATTCTCAAGGAGGATGATACCTATAAAATCCCTATAAGAGGCCATTCTGCTCAATTGTTTTGACTAGTTGTATTGTACTAGTTGTATTTATTCGTTTGAAGTCAACCTATTCAAGATAATCCTTCTTGTCGTCGGAGCCTAGC
This sequence comes from Cyrtorhinus lividipennis, assembly GCA_019603395.1. Taxonomy (NCBI): domain Eukaryota; kingdom Metazoa; phylum Arthropoda; class Insecta; order Hemiptera; family Miridae; genus Cyrtorhinus; species Cyrtorhinus lividipennis. Next base: position 15,738,597 of record CM034000.1, on the reverse strand, counting down.
CCATGAAATATGTGACGATACCGCACCATCGAATGAATCCCGGAGCCGATGGGATCTAGAGATATGCATAAGCTTATGTACTCAATCTCCTTCGAGTTTTCTCTTCTCAGGAAGAGAACAAACACAGTCTGAATAACGTTCCCAAGTTGCAACTTGCAAGTTTTGGCGTTCGTTAGAGCGAGACGATGTTTGAGTTTCCGCGTAATTGCGGGAAGTGCCCGATAAAGTCTCACGAAACCCAATATACTCCAAATGTGCGAGTAGGCTTTTCGTTCACTCAGCTATAATTGCCACGCCGAGGTATTTGGAAAACTTTTCGGGGCGAAAGATAACGTGCGAGCTGAGTAGAAGCATATTAAATGAATGGGTGTCGACTTGTGAAATAGGAGTAGGAATTATTCTTGAGAAACTCCAACAAGGATGCATTGTCGGATTCATTTTGATTCATTGTCCCTAACTTTCGATATTACGGACGAGAAGAAAATGGTTGCTTCTTATACGAATAAACTTGGTGGTGGATACAATAATAGGGATCATCCGTTGAGTCTTGTTCAGGAAAAGGTTTTTCAAAAATTGAAGATTGCTTGCTTACTCTTATAAACTAGTGAGGGAGTATTATACTCCCAACATCTAAACATTGTAAATAGGTACTTAGTTAAAATACAAACAAGACTTGCCCGAAAAATGGATAAAGGGATATCTATAGGAGTAACAAAGGCATGCAACCTCTTACCTGATATGAGCATAGTGCCGACGTTCTCCCAGCCAGTTTGATTGTAGTAGAACGTGTCTGGGGACAATGAAGTGACTTTGTTGTCTCTGAGGTCCAGCGTCAAATGTGTTACGTGCCCGAGACCTGAGAGAAGCCCCAAAGGCAAATCTTCTATAGACGTTCCTCTGATGGAGAGGTATGCTTCTCGTGCGAGCCCTGCCAAAGCAGAGGGTTCCACTTCTTTCAACTCTTCACCCCTTCAACAGTCAAAGGAGACATTCTTATAAGTTTTGTGGTGACCATGACTACGTTCCTTGCTACATCTTGCAACCCACGCGTGTGCGAAAGTACTTTTTTAACATCGTGTCGTTGCTTTGACAAGCTGTTGGTCATACCTGATTTCTAGATGAGCGAGTTTAGGAGGAAGCCCTTCCAACTGATTGGTGAGCCGTCTATCCATTACTGTGACCGTCAATTCAGTTAGGAATTGCAGCGGAGTAATGATGCTCGAGAGTTTTGGAGTCGTTTGAGCAACTAGCCGTCGAAGCCAGCGACAGCCCCAAAGAGAGTCGTTTTCAACCCTCTCCAGAAAGGTGAGTCCATCCATGACCAGGGATTCCAGTCTGCTCAGCCCAACCATGCTGTCTTTCAAAAGGACCTGAAATGTTGGAGCAAATATCATAGTAAGACGAATTCAATTCCCGCTTGTTTTGTACACACAATGGTGTATAAAAGGAAGCCACGGCGTACTGATACTGTGCAAAAATTAGACGCCAACCCTTTATAATAAGGTTTAAAGAATTATAATAATTCCATGGTTAGTTACATGGCTCTGTCCGTACTCAAGTTACTTGGGCACCTTAGTCACACCGTAGTATCTTGGGGGCTTCAGGCTCAAATTCCAATTAAAGGAATGTTCCAGCTCGACATCAGTACCACAGGACAGCAAATTGCCATTATTAAAACCGGAGTTATGGAAGGAAAATTCAATAAAACCCGGCGGTGGAAGGGAAACAGGAAAGCAGACACCAGTAATGAGTTATTACGGCTCAATTTTCTTTATAATTGAAGCGACTGAAGCTGCCTGTTTCGTCAGAAAAGCGGGTTGAAATGAACCATGGCAGTCATCCTTTCTTCACTCTATGGATCAAACTTTAAAATAGGAATATTTCACAACTATTTCATTAGCCTGTAGTATCAAAACGCTTCCGAGACCAACTTTTTTCATGTTCACAATAAATTAATCCTCGTGCAATTGGTTTTTAGGAGGGTTCGTTCAATGGCTCTGCATGATTACAATAAAAAATATATTTATTTATTCATCTTGGTTTTATCTAATCGTCTCATATGGAAGGGAGGTAAAGGGTGATATTTTCCAGTTCTTTGGCATTTTCGTCGTAGCTGAAAAAGTTCCTCTCCAGTGATCGCTTTAAATTGGCGCACGATGCAAGATCAATTCCTATAACGAAGAGAGGTGCTCACTGATAACCTTCCGAAAAATCCGCTGTTATAGCCCGAGTTATACCCTTAAAACTCCTCAACTTTCCTGTCCCGAGATTCCACCCTCGGGAGCGTCTCCTTTTACTTTTTCCCAACAACCGGTTAGAACGGAAACTCTCCCCCGAGGGACAGCGGGGAAAAGTTGGGATGAGCCTCAGACAAAGTTTCGTGGCACCAGTGTCATCCGCGAAGGTTATTTATTACGACTTGGAGGACAACTGACATTCCTGCTGTCACGCGTGTCGGGGTGAGAAGTTGAGAATCGTTATAGATGATAAATGTGACAATGGATAATTAAAACTTTTATTCCCGTGTTGTACGAGGATTTTGAAAGGGATTTTTCATGACAAAAACGACGATACGAACTTAAAAAAATCATGATTCTGAAATTTCGATTATAAACGTCGGAAGAATACAGGAACTGATCGAGGAAACAAGAGCACGAAGTATGGAGTAGAATCATGATATTTTAATGAGAAAAACCCTTCAGCACTCGAACGGTGCTGAAGTCTATAAACTCGGCTTATGATTAAACTATGCAATTGGTTAGAAATGAGCCAATCTCACAAAATAAAATAGCCTTTGGGGACTTAACTTTGTTCAGTAACTCCTAGTTCCTAAGTCAATATTATTCCGAATATGTTGACACGGTATACATAACGAGCAAACCTCTGCTGGAAGATCGTTAAAAAGAGTTCTAGGAAAATGCTTCGAAAGTCTCCGTTCTTAGTCTCACCCATTTTCACCGCGCTAAACCTGAACGCCCCTCACTCTCTCCGCGTTTCAAATTACTAAAGTTATAAAAACTCCAGGTGACACCCCTCGCAGTAGGACGTGTCTTTTATATCGCTCTCATTCACGTCGGGTACGCGAGGCAGAGCTGTGCGGGATGAGCCTTCAGAGACATAAAAGCAATAATAAAAAATAGAGATTACGTTTAGACAGACTTTAGAACAGAATAGACCTTTCGACCCTTTTCCCTACAGTAATACCCATTCTTATTCTCCTGCATGCGGTATGGTAGGTATCCTTGTTCACTCGGAGAAAAAGTAGACGGATCTAGTTACAGCACCATTAGACCCGAGGATTATAAACTAACCATCCCTTTAGTCCCTTTCTGACTTAATTCCACCCATTTCACCTTTTTTCACTCACTCCCGGCTCCCACATTCTCCTACTGAAGGAAAAAATTATTTTTAGAAGCGGCATATTCCCTCTATCTAATGAAGTTACCTTCGAAAAATATTCTCCAGTCATTTTCATCGCATGTATGCAACCTTTTGATCTGCAGCTCAAGTGTGTGGAGGATGAAAATTTCTCTTCTGGAATGTTTAACGTTTTAACTACTTTTAGTCGGGAAGCGCATGAAAAGGGTATAACATTTATTATTGCGTTAGTCTTGCCTTCTGTCTCCTGCATATTTCCCTTTTTAGTTTGGAGAAGATGGAGAGCCAGAGAAGACTTAATGCTCGACAAACCCTCAAAGGTTTATTTAGGAAGTATATTACCCTTGACGGCTTGCATGTGGGTATCTCCTAGCACTATTTTACGATGCCCGAGAGGCGGAAATATTTTAGCTTAGCCGTGTGTACTTGAAATTGGCGTTGAAAAACGTGTCGAGACGGGCAGCAGCTCCTAACACGGTACCTAGTGAGAACCGTTCCTCGTATTCCTGGGGGACATCAATACAGATAACGTAGTTTATTTACAAATTGTTACGAGTTAAGGTGATCGTCACATAAAGTAGCTCTTGTACAGCCAATCTCTTAAAGAATTTTCCTATTGAGTTTTCAACGGTTTTGAATCGTATTTTCTACTTTCCTGAAAAGGACTCTTCCTAATCTAACAATGTTGAAAAATAGTGTTTATTGTTGTATAAATAGGTTGAGGTAAGTAACTCGGTTTCATCTAGTTCGAAAAAGAAACACTGAAAAATAAGAATGTTTCATATACACAATTATGTCCTTGCTATCCGTATTGTCATCACGTTTCGTTTGGTTGAAAAGAAAGAACTCTTTCCTCCAAATTCCGTTAATACGAGTATCAAATAGGCGGTACACGAGTTTTACGCCCGTGCCCGTTAATTCACAGTATTTTTTTTTTTTTTTTTTTTTTTGACAATTTTTATTAGAACTCCGTTTTGTTTCCCTCACGTTTGGATGTGTAGCAATCATGGTAATGCAGGATAAAGTAAACTCTTCATAAAGACTATGAATAGCGGCGCTAACCAAAATTTATCAGCTCTTCATTTTGAATATAAAAACTGACGTATAATAGTCCACCTCGAGGTAATGAGTTTGTCAGTGCTGCTGAAGATGAAATACAGAACAATGGTTCCTTGATAATAACATATTGCCTCACCTTAATGGGGTTGTAAGAGATGTCCAAATGCTTCAAAATGGCTAGCTTGACCCAGGCATTGGAGGGAACGTTCGAGAAGCTGCAATGGCTGACATCCAAGACTCTTAGGTTTGGCAGGAGTGCAACTATCGTCGTGGGGAGCTCAGTGATGGCGTTGTGCGAGACGTTCAACGATACGAGGTTCGGCAAAGGGAGAATCGGAAGGTTCAGTATGCCCGTGTTTGCAAGATTAAGGTGCCTCAGCTCTTGCAGATAATGGAAAACCTCTTTGAAATTCGCTCTCAATTTGTTCCCGCACAATTCCAGACTCAATAAGCCTCCGACGCTCGTGAAGACGTTATCTGGTACGGACGTGATGCGATTATAGCACAAATTCAAGGATGTCAAGTGAGGGGTTTCGGGGAAAACGGTGCTATCCAAGTGCTCGATGTGATTGTGTGAGATATCCAACATCCTCAACGTAAAACCGACTTCCCCTAAAGAGCCACTCGGCATCACCAAGAAGTCGTTGTTCGATAAGTCGATCCTCTCGATTTTCGTGTTCTGAAAAGCGTCTCGAGGTATGGACCTCAAGTGGTTGAAAGATAAGTCGATGACGCGGAGGTTCAACAAATGTTTGAACTGCTCCATGTGAAGCTGGTCGATATGATTGTGAGACAAATCCAAGATCTGCAACCTCGACAAACCAACAAACGCTCGCTTTCTCAACTTGACGATACTGTTATGTGCCAAAATCAAAGCTTCTAGATTATCCAGAGCACCAAACGCCGATTCGTCTAGTTTATTTATGTGATTATACCCCAAGTTGGCTCTTCGCAACAGCGTGCCAATCGATTCAAGAAACAACCTGGGTACTTCCGTCAACAGGTTGAAACTCAAATCAATTATATGCACAAACATCGTATGAAGTACCTCATTGCTCGCTGGAACAGTCAACTCGCTCAACATGTTCTTCGATAGATTCAGAGCCATCGGAAACTCAAAATTGGTCACGTTATGGAAACATGACAACGACAGTTGTTGTAGTTCGTTGTTGTAGAGGTCTAATTTGAGCAGGTAGGGAATGTCGCTGAAAGCTCTCGTGTCAATCCGAGAAATCTTGTTTTCTGATAATAAAATCGTAATTTTATTGGTCAAATTTTTGAAAGCGTTGGGCTCGACGTGTTTGATTTGGTTACCAACTAGGGACAAAGCTCTGAGCTCTTCGAGGCCGTTGAACATGTACGAATTCACATCCTGTAGGTGGTTGTACGAAATTCTAATGTCGCTCAAAAATCGATGGATTTCAGGGTTGAAAATACCAACAGGCAATTTGAGTAGTCGGTTCCCGTCCAAATTTAAATACCTCAAATGCCGAAATGGTCGTAGAGAGTATTCGGAGATCGTTCGAAAATTGTTGTTGTCCAAAGCGAGCCACATGAGTGACCCCAAAGGCCTAAGAGATTCATCTGGAAAGTCTTCCTGGTACAAACCAAAACTGATTTCTAAATTCTCTAAACTCATCGCTACATCAGTAAAGGCACTTGGGTCTAATTCGGCGATTTTGTTGAACGACAAAGACAATTCCCTCAATAATGGCGTGTGTTTAAAAGTGTGTCCGTGTATTTGACCCAGCCTGTTATTCATCAAGAGCAATGTGTCCAACTTTCCTCCCCAACCGACGAAATCGCCGTCACTCACGTCTCTGATGAAGTTGTATCCCAAATTCAAATGAGCCAAATTGATGCACTTCTTCAATGCTAGCGATGGGAGCTGTTCGAGTTTGTTACGGGCGATAGACAGCGCGCTTAGGGAGTTTGAAAATGACGTGAGTGCATCTGGATGGACGTCGCTCAAATTGTTTGAAGGGATATACAAAAATTTCAACGCTGTCAAATCGTTCAGAGCTCTAGGCATTTTTTGAAGTTTGTTTCCCCCAAGGTCCAAGTATTCGAGTGTATTTTCAATACCTTCAAAAGCTCCATCGTTCAACGAACCCAACCTGTTCATTGATATTGATATCCTGCCTAAATTCAGCCCTTTGAACGCCGCTCCGGGTAACGTGGTGAAGTGGTTGTAGTCTAAATTCAAATCCCGGATGCTCATTGTGTTATTGAAGACGTCCAGTGGTATCGCCGTCAGTAAATTGTCCCCAAGATCAACTTTGTCCAAATTCTTGGGGTGACGGAAAGTGAATGAATTGACCGTTTCGATAAAATTCCCTCTCAGGTAGAGCCACGACAATGACCTCAAGGTGTCAACCAGCTCAACTGGAAACCGTTTTATGATGTTGTGAGAGGCGCTGAGCGTGTGGACATTCGGTGGCAACGTCCCGGCTTCTAGTAGTAGGAACTTGTTAGAGTCTAAACTGACGGATTGAAGACGTTTACAATGCGCCAAAGGAGAGTCTGGACCCAAGTCTCGGAGGTCGTTTTCTCCGAGGAAGACGCTGGAAACTGAATGGCGAAGACCTCCCCAATCCAGTTCAAAGCCGAGCGTGTAAATGTTGTTCCTACAACAACCAAAACCAGCTCCGTCAAATCTAGACGGTACAATCCAACGTCACAAACATTATAATAAAAGTAAAGCCCATAGGTCGACTAACGGTTGAGAGCCTGTCGGCCAAATCGGGCGTCAGTTGAATGTAAAATCACTTTGTTATAACTGGAATATCATGCGTTTTCGATGAACTTTGATTAAAAAGGAAATTCAATAAATTGAAACTGAGATAATAGTCAATTGAAATTAATTAATTAAATGTAATAATTGTAAATTACATTGTGACTCACCCATGGATATTTAGCCAGTCCAAAGCTTTCAAATGCCGCAATGCCTCGAGTGGTACATTCTCTAGCTTGTTGTAGCTCAGATCCAGAAACCTTAGTACCTTAGCTGACGTTCTGCAACAGACAATACGCGAATTTCATATAGACCACTTCTTATCGGATTTTCAAACTTCGTGTTTTTCTCCAACGTGAAAGTAAACTCCATCAATAAAGTTGCGTTGCTGGTCAAGCGCAGGAAAATACAAGGACGTTGACATACCAATGCCAATTGAAACGAAAGAGAATCAACGTACAAAAATAGGAAAAATAAGTGTCGCAGCTAAAAAAAAAGTGTAGTAATGGAGAAAAAAACGAAGGAAAAACATGGGAGATGGCACGTTGTAAGTCTAAAGACGAGACCTATTTCCGCTGGAGATGATTAAAACAAGGAAGAGCAGGCAATTAGTTGGTTGTAGGGTGGGGCTTGTAGGCCTTCGGATAATCCTGAGGGCCCAGGCAGAGCTCCAATCCGCGTTTTTCCTCGTTCGTTCTGTTTGTCTGACACGGCTTGGAAAAGAATGGCAGCAAGAATACTGATGAATCTTAGAATGGTTTAAGAGAAATAGAGCCATAATGAAAAAAAAAAAAACCTCTTGTAGTTGGATGGTGATTCAGTTTTTGAGTTTATGAAGAGTGATTGCAAAAAATTAACAATAGGAAACTCGATAATTCCATCGTTTATATTTTGGGATGATGGGGAGGGGGCTGTCAACCCATTAAGTAATTTACCAAACCATACCTAACTAAAGAGGGAGAAAAAGGGGCCATTTGGAGGAGTTACAATAGGCTCACTCGGTTTTGAAAGGCCTACATCTCTCCGTTCCAAAACAGTGAACTCATTTTGTTGAGAGGGATCTCCGTATCTTGCCTTAACGGCTTTTCCGTTACGATGTAGCTTTAGAAGATCGTTTGTGCGTACATTTTGTTTTCTAGAAGGCGATTACACGGTTGGGAGCTAAACCTCGCGAAACAAACGTCCCCAACCGTGGCAGGTTACGCGCAGTCGAGTCAATGCTGTGGTCTGAGAACGAATTTTACCTTTTTACGCTCACTTTGCTCATCCGAACGGGCCAAGTGTCCTTTTATCGCTCACTTTACCTCCCCTGAGGGCCATTGAGCGTTTCAAGGGACGTCTTTGGTTTTAGCTTTCAACTTTGAGAGTGAAAACCAACCCAATCTCAAATGGGCGGGAACTTCAAGCTGGCTACTTGGGAAACTAGAACTAAATATGGTCAGAAGCGTCCTTAGGTTCAAGGCAAACTTCAGACGGATATATTTTATATGAACGGTGCGCCGCATAATAAAAAAAAGGAAAAGGAAAAAATACCCTCCTTTTCCCTCCGGTTATACGCTCAACTGTCAATAAAGGCGTGCAACCTGCGCTTTCCCAGAGTAAAAACTGCACAAACTAGTTGCAGTTGCCCTCCCTTAGATGTTTTCAAATAACTGGGAAAAGTGCTAACCCTACTGTGGGGTACCACGAGTGTATTTAACTGCATCCATGACGAAAACACAGCAAATTACACATTCAGCGATCTCTTTCGTCAAATAATGCGTATTTCCGAGATCTCCTGTTTAATTAAGAAGTATCTGATTGGGGGAATAATCGTAGTATAAACAGAATTTTTAGATGAGCCCCCACAGACACCCAGTCTCCTGACAAAATGTTAGGAAAATACCCTTTCTCCTAAATCTCCAAGAATCTCAAATGAATCATTTTCAAAATTACAACTTTAATAAATTATACCTTCACTTGGGCAATTTGTTTGATAATGAGTTACGAAGAACTACGGGACCTGATCGGAGTCGATAAGTTCAGAGTTTTCAGAATATTTCAGAGGCTTTATTTGGGTCGAAAGGCGGAAGAACATTTGGGATATTGAATCTAAATGAAAGGTAGCATTTTGGAGAGATGAATTATGGTTTCGGTCAATATAAATACAAAAATGTATTTAAAAAATAAAATAAAAAGTCGAGTTTGAATATGACTATGGACCAGGTTCGGTCAGAAATTAGGAAATTAGAGTCGAATTCACGTACGCACTGTTTAGACTGAAAACTTCACATTTTATGTACGCTAACGAACGCTAACTACGCAGATTTTCACTAAATATAGAGCGCTAGTGGAAAGCATCTGAGAGACTCAACCTAGGAGAGACGTGGCTAATTAGAAATGCACGTTGCGTCCTAGACTCAGGTGCGTCTGGTGTGAGCAAAACAGGTGCAGTAGAAGTATGATGATGATAGGACTCTCAAGAAATTAGTTTAACTAGCGGACATATTCAGAACTTTGTTCTTGTTGGACGTAATATCATTTTTTTTTTAGTCTCAGTTTCACCCATGGCTTCCATTAAAGCGTTGTTGGCTGAAAATGAGATCGAATTTTTCTGTATACTACTTTCCTGTAAGATAAACGATGAAAGTTGAAGACGGTGTATTACTCCAGGTAGGATGGGATCTGTCTCCGATGCGGAAGCATAAAAGTATCTTTGAGGTCTCCGGTGTCAATACAACGGAAATTCCAAACTGGCGTAAAGTTTAGTATTCTTATAATCAATCAGAGAATCAGCAAAATCTACCTCCCAGGGAGGAGCGTTAATGAGGAAAAATAATGTGGATTCACTTATCCGAAGAATATGCGACGGCATCAAACAAATCGCCAACCAGCGAGTCAGTTGGCTCATAATTGCAAATGGAATTCAAGGATGAGAAGAGAATGATATCAGCCTTGACGGTGGGTGCAGTCTCAACGTCGAAAGTCTCACAACTCCGAACTTCTAAATAACAAGTTTACTCAAGCACTTTCCCTTGGCAACTGAAACCTTTGACTCGAAAGGTGGTGCGGGGCAGAAAAGTCCACCAGAGTGCGCCTGGCGGCTTTCGGATTTGAGTAGTTGTTTGCATTGCTAATATCTCAGTGTTTCGCAATTTCCAGAGGAAATAAGCACTTTTCCGAAGGAATCGAAAGGTGATAATCCTCTGAGAAATGCGTGTACAAGTAACCTCAAATGAAACGGCTCCACATTTCACTCGTGGTTTTATCATCGGCATCTAGCTTGTGCCCAATTATGCCTATGTTATGTTCTAGGCCCATCTAGAATTTCACTTGATTGCAGAAAACATAACCAGCGGCATCATCTCGCAAGAACATGGGCTCAACAATACTCGTATTTTACGGCATTGTGCTCGGTCAGAGTAATTAACGAAGCTATTAACCACATGATGAGAGTAGTATGTCCATCATCTTGCTCTCAGTCCATCTCGCCTGATCCCCTCTGGCATTTTCCGAGTACAAACCAGAGACCGCCACTTGAACAAACACGCGGGATGGCGAGAATTGGGCTCCTCTCAGACTTCCAACTACCCGGACTGGGCCCTCGGGGAACTCCCTGGGCTGACGTGGAGGACGTGAGAGGAGATTGTTTCACAGGATCAAACCGTCCCCGAAGTCTCACACTGTTGATATGGGTCGGCTCGTCGAAAATTCACTTTGAGTTTGTTCTACGAAGAGACTCTACGTGTATACCGAACCTGGACGGGAGTTGTTTAACGACGAACTCACTTCACGTTTTAGCTGATTTTCTGAGATAATTAGGCTATTTTGCTCAAAGATCCAACAACCCAGGAGAGGCCAACGAGCTGTGAAGATGAACGGTATGTTCACAACCAACGCAACCGTTGCAGTTGTTCTGCATGCTCTGCACTTTTATTACGTATTACACCATGAATTCCATATGTCTAGCATTTGCTTTACGGTTTTATCTGTCTCGTCCCCATCCCAACATGCTCAGTCTGCCAGTTGATTGCCAAATCTGCGGATCAGTTTTGCTATGCATGCAATCAAAACACAACATGACTGAACCAAATGAAACGCTGATTTAAACAACTCTAAAAAAAAATTATCTCCTGAACGAAAGACGGGTCAGCTAGACTGAAGATTCAATAAGTATCTACCTAATGATGAACTTATATATGAGGCAAGCATACGTTTGAAAAAAAAACCAACACACCCATGGCAATAGCTGACATGGGCTCCTCATAGCCTCTTATCGAATCGCCCTGCAGCAGGGGAGAACAAGGAAAATGAAAATGAAAGAGATGGAGTCTCGGAGGAATTTCTGAGAACGGATGACAACTTCATAATTTTTCAATATTTTACAGATCATTCAATATAAAATTGTCGATTGATAGTGAACAAAGAAACTTGCTAAACCTCCTGACCCCTTCACCTTCCAAGGAACAATTTCGCCTTAATCCAAATTCCCAAATGTTCAAATACGGTGGAAACAGAACGATCGGGTCTGGCCCATTACGTTGTCAGAACTCTATAATATGCGACCCGGTGGAATGTCGAAGGCAAAGAGAGCGCGCAACAAAGCAACGGATTTCACGGTTTGCCCGTAGAAAGAGCAAATTGATTGGAAATCGGAGAGAGAAAAAATCGAGACGGGTTGGAAGAAGTGACGAGAAAAAGGGAAATGCCGATGGAATGTACGTGGAAAAAGGCGGAGAAGCTCGGCACCCGTACGCCACTTGTTCTCAGTCAATGGCTCGTTACAAAGAGGGAATTTCCTGAGAGTTGCCAGCTTTACAGCACTGCAAACGTTATGAAGCCACCGTCACTCATACATGGTGCACCGGAATATGCGTGAAATGACCTGAAAGAGAAAATAGGAGGGAGAGGATTGTGACTGCATAAAAATGTTGGTTCATACGAGCGATCCAACAAGCATAGCGAATCCCTGACGCCTGTATGACCTCAAGATTGCCTCCTTATAACTGTTATCAGTAACATTCGTACTATCAATCCTCCAGTCGACACTTGCACCATGGAATAATGAATTCTCTGTACTGTCCTAGTTGGGTGAAATGCCTACGCTTCAGAACGTTGGTAGTTTGAGGGAGAAGACCAAAAGTGAGTTCGCGTCGCAAACCCAGAAAAATAAATTCGCGAAACACTTATATAGTAATATTATAAAGCATTATAAAGCAGCTCAGTAGGTGTTCACCGTAAGCATCCTTATTGTATCAATGCTAATTCCTTTGACTTTGGAAATATATAAAATTAAAATACCCCATCAAACAGATGTCAGTAGGTATGAAAAATGTATTAGAATTATGATTGTAGAGTTTTAACTGCTTACTTCTCAAGTTTACTATTTTCCACCCTAATGGTACGGCTTAGCGGGCTTGGTTAAAGCCGGAGAGAAAAATATACGACTGAATGCTTTAATACGCAGTATAACTTTTACGGCGGTTCTCTCCGGCAGCTTTTCATTGCTCGGGGCGCTAACTGTGACCCCGGTTAATTGTGCCAACTGCTACTTGCCAGTCTCATTTTTAAGGCCGGAGAGTTCTGCGAGTACTTAGGCAACAGAAAAGTATAAAAGAAGATGAACCTTCGCTTGAAAATTCCCCGGATTCAACTCACGTAAAGGGGGTTTGAAGTGAACGCTTTGTTTACGGGAAAGTCGTTTTCTTAGCTGGAGAATAAGAAGCTAACAAAAATGGGGTGCTAAGAAACGGAGAAAACTCAAAGGTTGCAGCGCTATTACGTTTAATTTATGGCGGTATCTACGTTCAAAGAAGTTTTTCGTGTGTTCCACTTTCGAATGTGATCTCTAAATACCAGCATAATATAGTTCTTACACCTGCATGGAAACCATTTGGGTTTGGAAGAGACACTTTCAATCGGTGTGAAGACGGTCACATTGATCTGGATCTACCTAATGAAATAAGAATCGAAAACAATAAACTCCAAAAACCGACCTGACCTGGCGATATATAAGAAAATAAAAGCAACTTATGATGAATTTATAATCATTTTGATGCATCGGAAATACGATGCTCTAGCCTGGAGCCTCGATATACCACATTATAATTATATGCATATCATTGTAGAGTTCCGAGCATTTGATGTACACTCTGAAAAAATCAGTTCCTTCAAGAAAGGTTTTACTCTGCTTTACTCCCACTATTGGAATTTACCAATGAATACTCCAGAGGACAACATGCGCAATATAGGATGAAAGGTCGTCGAAATCGCATACTCCGCACCAGAATTCTGAATAATTCCGTGTCTTCTAGTTGTAAAGTTTTCTCTCATAACATTTTTGCGGGCCGTAAGGGGTCTTATCTTTGGAATAGCATTTATCCTTTTTGTATTTGCCGAGAACGGATTTGATTCATTTGGCATCACATATTTCATGGCATCACGGAGAGAGTTCTCTTGTTGTGCTTACCCCCATGGTGGCATTAGTCATGCTTAAAAGCTAAGCTTACCTACTCGTCGGATTGGCCAAACGCCACGGGTAGCGCTTGACCAGGGCCTTTGAAATTTTCAATAGTACAACTCCAATGAATAGCGTACTTGGCATTGTCAAATAATTTCATTTAAATCATTATGTGCGAATCATGTGACAAATAATCGGGCAAGATCCAAAACATTTGCATGTTTTGAACTCTGCCTAAACTGTGCTGCAATAATGTGTTCAGTGAAATTTTATTTTGGAGGTTTTGGAGATTATAAAACCAAACTAAGTTCACTTGTGCACAATACTATACAGGATCGTATTAGTTTTGCAACTATTCGAGTGCGTATTCCGAGTATAAGTCCGGTAAAGAGGGAAAACCATCCGATCCGGGTAATTCAGTCTACTCCTCCGTGCAAAATACACACTTAATCCACCGAAAACTTTCGACCCAACAACAGTAAAAGTGGGCATAAAAAGTTATCAGAGCTCGTACCAACACCGAACGTTGTGGAAGAAGAAAGAAGCATTAGCGGTAAACCGCCCCGCATGACCACTCTTTTCAAGCTCGGTTTGTGCTAGCCCCAGCCCTTTCCCCCGTTCCCCTAGACAATGTTCATCAAGAGCCATTTGTTCGTTCAATATTTGCCCCAGCAGAAGAATAGCCGGAGAAGGAACACACTTAGCCATCTTTATGGTGGAACATTTCTCAGCGCAAACCCCTTCTTGGGCGACCTACATCGTCGTCTTTCCCATTACTGTGGTAATGTTTCTCAAACATGGCCGTGGACTTCCTATCTTCTCGCAAGGAAGTAAAACAACGAAGGCTCGTCGGTGTCTGAAGCGCAACACACGCGTTTTTTTATAACGCGAAACAAAGGGGGTTCCTATATACGTATTTTCTTTCGGGCGGGATAAAATAGATACCTAGCTATAACTGCAAGTTGAAAGGATGCCACCGAAACAAGGCTCTGATCAAAGGGTTTTTCTGTCCTCGAGCGGGAGGGTGTACAACTATACGACTCTTTGATCCTCCAGAACCACTCGGGTGACGTAAGAGATAAGACGTCTTATAGTGGAACGGCCAATAAATTTTGGGAACCTTTATGGGGAGAGCCTTCTTCAACAAGAGGACACGATGGGAATGCTGATTCGAGGATACAATATTTTCTTTTCCAGAGGAGGCACTCAACATCATCATCGGTTTGAATCAGTCCCGCGAGAACAGGTAGTGTTCGACGCAAAATGGTGGGAATTATGGGAAAACTTGGATGGAATTCGTTCAATTGACGATGGCCATGGTGTACGTCAGGGCAGAATACACTCCCCTGACTCTCTCCATATAATGAACAATATCAGAGTCAGGGGATACGAATTTCAATAATTTTACTCATAATGGCCACGAGAAGGGGAATTAAATAAATAATTTAATTTATCTTAATTACGTTGAGAATAAGGAATCAACATGGATTATTGTTATCCGAATTCATGTTTCAATGTCACGTTCAGCTAAAGATTAACCTTGAATAAAAAAAATTGAAAAAAGGAATTTTTGCGTAATTTTTGTAATAGTGTTGCTAAACACTCGCTCCTACAGAAATCATACTTTTACATTCAGGTTACTTGTTTATTTTTTCTCATTCCTAGGTAAATTCAGCGAGACAGGCGATAATTCAGCTGTTTATTCGACGTCGGTAATGACAGTTATCAAGTTTCCGACATTTATCATTGCCAAGGAAATGTTCTCGTCCTTTTTATTCTTTGTCTGTAACCTCTCAACACCCAACTATGCTGCAATTTCGACAAATTCATTGACAAAGAAGCCACATAAACATCCCATTTTACGAGAGCTCTATAGGGTCGTCCACAAAAGAGCCTAATTTGACTTTATCGGCGATTCTCCTGCTCATTGCTCTTCAATAAAAGGGCCGATTCGAGCGGAGAAATGTAACCAGATCCCCAAGTCGTGGAGAGGGTTTGAAACTGACACCAGCCTTATTCACCAGTCAAAGTCGCGGTCTAAGTAACTGGCCCGGAAAACTCAATTGTGAGCTTCACTCCCCAAAACCGCCTGGAGGCAGTTTTTATTGGGCTCTTCCGGGAGAAAAGTTTATTCGACTACCGAGTTTTAGAAGGGTTTTTTTTTCGTGTTAGGTTTCCGAAAGATATTTACGTGATATTTCCACGCTTTTGTGAGTGAAGGTGGAGAGAGGAGCTCCATTCCATGAATTATGCTGATGAAATTTAGGCTCTTCAGATGGGTTTCAGGCCTTTTCGGAAGAAATATTTATGCAAAGACCCTTCATCTCGGGGGCTTCCGCTAAAGGATCTAATTACATATAAATGAAACAAAATGTTAATGAATGGCCGTGGAAGGGCAACCTATGATTTGAGAGTCGAGCTTGAAAGGTATGATCCACGCTATCTCCCGTTCTCTCAGTTCAAACGTTCGTGACGAGCCTTCAATTTCCATCTTAAATGAACAAGCACTTTAGGTCTATTTACCCTTCTCGGGAAAAAAGGGTAACAAACACGCTAAATGGTTGATGACTTGAGTAACTATTCATGTGTTTTTTTTCCGCACAAATTTGATTGAAGTGTAGAAAAAAAAAATTCCTTCAGATACAAAAACAATTTTACAGTATATCAGTTAATCTCAAGCCAATTTCTATCAGATCGGATTTTATCATGTTTTGATAAATTGTGTTCCATGTGGAGTTAACGTCAGAAATAGAGCATTATCAGTTTAATATTCAACTTCACAAAGGATAAGGAACACCGTTTTTCCATGCTTGACAGAGGGAGAAGAGCTGACGGCTAACGACAGATACATTTTGTGAATGAATGAACACCACTTTCGAAATTGAATCCATAAATGATTCACAACTCTAGGGGGAACGCACGGGAAAACCACTCCCCACATTCTGCGAATCGTCCGTTATTTTTTAAATTCTTACGAAACCAATGATTTCTAATCATCGAAAAAATTGAGAATCGGGTAAGTCAGTTAGTGTCCTAAAAAGGTTTTGGAATTACTAAAAATGTGTGAATATACCTACACGGGCGATCGGAAGAACTGGCAGAAAAAGTAACAGGTCGTTGCAAAAGCGGTGGACTGACTATTGGTCATTCAAGATTGTTCATGAAGATGAAAAAACAAGATCTTCATCATTCAAGTTTACAATTGGGTGCAAAGCGTGTGCCTGATGAAAGTGGTTGTGAATCGAGATTTACTCGCGGAAACTTCACAATGGGCGTATTCACTCAGCTATGATCCCCTCGGGGAGACAAATGTTCCGAGGATGATGGAGGTCGAGGAGAAGACGTGCTAAAACAGTTGACTACTCACAAGAAAGCTTTGGGTGACACGAGTTGGATCTGGTTGCTGATGAGGCGAAGCGAAGAGAGATGAGGGAGCGCCAAGCTGTCACCCTCCACCACCTCCAGGCCACCCTCGACCACGTCGATGTTCTCGATCCAGTTGCCAGAAAGTTCTGTAACACGGAAGACGAAAACGTCTCACATGAGGAGGAGTATGTACATGTGGCGACTATTGAGGTGTGACGTCTACCACATTTGCAAGGTTTGGTTCTTCATTTCAATCAAAGTGACATCGTATGTGTGGAACTCTACAGAAACTCATGTTCTTCGATTAGATTCTGAATCCGCTATTATATTATTATGAAAATTGATTGCTGCCTAAATGTCTTGCAAACTCCATAACGCCCCAATGGATATGAACGATTCCTGTTTTCTAAACTATCAGAGGGGAGGTAAATTTTCACCGCAGGAAAGCGAAGCAAGAGGTCATATAATAGAAAAGGCATAGACTGCAATTCACAGCAACCAATCGTTGATTTTGATTAGCAATAGTCGTTCTATTCCTTGTGTGTGGATGTCGAAAATCAATGCAAATTAACCCCAATTCAGTGGTTTGATGCTCCCAAAGTTCCCCTCCTAGTTGACGTCAGAAGTTAGGCACGAGAGGAAACACATACATCCTATGAGAGTAATCTGAGCCGGTTCATGAAAGGAATCCGCAAGCATTTCAACCGTAGTTTATTAAACTAATGTAATTGCGGAGAAAGGGAGTCCGGTATGCGTTTTGATACTCCAACTAATGAGATAGTTGTGAAATATTCCTCTTTGAAAGCTCTATCCGTTGAGTTCAACTCAGCAGAGGGGATGACAGCTAAGATTAATTTCATACACTTCATTTGATAAAATGAGTAGTTGCAGTCGCTTCAATTAAAGAAGAAATTGAGCAGTAAAACTTATTACTGAATATATTGCAATCCTGCATAACAAACACATGTTCGAGAGCTTACCCAGTGCGGAGTGCAAAACCCAGTTGAAAACTTCTCAAAATGACGATACGTGGAGTAGCTTTGACTGAGATGCAAACCACAACAATACATCCAAAGGACATGACAGACCGAAGCCACGCTAATCCGCGCCGTTTGGCTCTCGGACCTTTGGCGAACTCTATTGACCTAATGATATTGCGGTCGGACGAGTCCATATGGCGGGCGACCGCATACGTCCGACAGAAAGGAGGGATCGCGATTTAAGGGGTTGTCACATGAGGGTTTCAAACGGTCCCATTAGGCAATCAGGTCAAATATGGGAGCAGGAAGGAGAATACGGAGATATGATGCTCGCAGCCGAGGTGGTTTGTGGGAAATGAACCGTGAGCTGCACTGCACAATGCGGATAGTCGTCTATGGCGGTACATTCAAACGTGCAGAATGCAGGTCTGGTATTCACTGTGAGGATCGCTGACCGCAGTCGCACGTCCAATTCGAGTGTGCCCAAAGTTCAGGGATAATGTGTATGAATTTCAAACCCATCTTCAGCCTACCATGTCAGTTTGAGAGATCATATACCTAGCCAATCATCAACATACCTCGCACGCGTGTTTATTCAAGAAGAAAATAAAATCAAGTTAAATTTCATTAGATCTTCTAACACCACTTAAATGAAACGGGTGAACAGAACAACTCACTAAAATGAGTAGTTTATTAACGTATTGATATTGATGATTACTCACATTGAACAAATAAAGTAAAGCTTGAAATTAACACAAAATTAAACAAAACCGCTTAAAGCGCCTTCAGGATGTAATATAGTATCTGAAATACTATGTGCTCACTCTGCAAACCTCAGTCGTGCATTTCACATTAAGGGTCCCCGGGTCGAAGTATGGATATTTTGAAACATAATAATGGCTTGACGGCAATGGTGTCATTTTCCACGTCCTATTATTGAACGATATTACTGAATTCGATTGCCATCTAAATTTCGATAAGCGAAAATGATAAATTTTGATTAAAATTAATAAGCTCACATACAGACTGAGAAACCTCTGAATTACCGTGGCCTACACTTCGTCCAACCGTATTGAGCCAATCAGGATGAGATTTGGCTAATAGCACACGTGATTAGACCCCTAGAGGACCCCCTTCGAAAGGCAATCAGCATGAATGACATTATTACCATAGATTAGCTGCTTGGTAATGGCTAGAATCTTTCTCGGGACGTAATATTGGTAGTGACCGAACGAATTTCGTTTCTTTCGCTCGCAAAGAAAATTACCCCTTCGGCTGAGGAGTTGAGCGGGCTTCGAACCACGCAAACTCTGATAGACATCGCGAAATTACTTAGGGCGAATGTCCCCTACATTCAAACTGTGGCCTTTGCCGGAAAGTTGTTGAATACGATGAAAAATATTCTTGTTATCTCGGAAAGCAACAAGGAGCGATGTCTTAATCTTATCTGATTCAAAATTTTAAACTTTGGCACAAAGAATTCATTCATTTTCTATCTATTTACTACTCAGCTCCTAGGGGTCTATCATGGGAAAATATCACAGGCATCACGTAGGAGGTTTAGGGAATCAGGTTAGCTGGGAGTGGTAACGTTCTCATGACCAATGGGGTACATGGAGGAGGAAGGAAGGGGGGGGGGGCACATGACACTGGCAAAGAATTTCACTTGTTCCTGATTTATCTTACGGGATCCTACGAGTTAATTGGTTGTAACGGTTCCGGTTGTTAGTCGGAATATACGTCATTTGAAACCTTATTCTAATTTTACGGATCGAAAGAAAAATTACTATATTTTTGTTTTATTGTTGACTTAAATGTATTAAAAATTGAACTGTTTTGTGAGAACTTGAAACGGCATCTTGTCAAATTCTGCAGTGAAGGTGTTGGTTAGAGCAACAAGGACAAAATCGCTGTTAGAAACGTCACGAAACAGGTATTAGAATTTCTAATTAACACGTTTGACGAACGGTGAAACCCCTTTGAAAATGATATTCCGCGTGATACGAATAAAATGTATTGAATCCAGATTGACGGATTTATTTAATCCTGGTAAATCGACGCAAAACCGGCGGCAGTTATGCCAGTGAAATTCCAGCGAATAGCTGACTATGAGTCGCCCTTTGAAGTTCAAATTGGAACATGGTTGATAGTAACGTTAATGAGCTGTTCATAACTGTTATAGGTCTAGGGTAATGTCGAAAGATAATTACGTTGCCTTGCGATGAACAGCTTGGTCACAATATCATACGACTGATTTCTTTGAGGCGGGTTAGGTTGTCGAGTGTCACACACATTAACGATTCAAAATGGTAGATGAACGCACCTGGTAGCCTTGAAAACGGCACGCCAACACAGGAAATGTCGCGAGAAGAATTTGTTGGATGTTGAGGCGGGCTCTTGCAGGTACACATTGAGTTGAACTGGCAGGAGGACGATCCGACGGTACCAATCCATACCAGGACCAGGAATCCCAACTGAAACAACCAGAAAAACCTTGTAGGATCCTGTGGTCATCTAAAATATTCACGGTACTGAATTCTATGTAAGGAAAAGTCACTGATTGAATTACATATATATTTTTATTCACAAAAAGTAATTTATGGAAGCACTGTATCTAGATGAACCCCCCAAATGTTCGGAGGATAAATCATTCCGTGAGAAATCTCAGGAGTACCGGTCGAATGGTTGTCCCTGCCATTTGGGTGCGCCATTAGTTCTTACCAACTCTGAGTCAGGGTGAACCTAAGTGCAGCCGAGCGAAGCTACAGGTGATCACTTGAAAAGAACGATAAAGGGATTAAGCGGGTTTATTCGCTCCCGCCGACGGGTTTCCCTTTTTCCACGGGTAGTATGCGGGTGTTTTTCCAGAAGGTGAGCTCATAATCCTTTCCGCTACTCGAGGATCAAAACCTTTGAGGTTGTGTTAGAGGCCATATAACCAACAATATTGGAATATCTTCGACCACCTCTTCCCTTCCCGCTCATGTTGGTCCGGTAGGTTTTACAAGCTAATATCGACCCTTTACAACACTTCGCCAGCAAACATCTGGTCTATTGTTCCTTCATCTTATGCTAGTGTTAGAAAGGGACACTATTTTGCTTGGTATATCAAATTCACTACGTTAGGAGAAATATTAGTTCTTCCTCTTTAAAGCCGATTCTGAATGGAATGATGAATCGACGCGAATCGCCATTCATTTAGCTATAAATCATTAATTGAATATGAATATTTAATTTAACCAATCGTCATTGAACAGCAGCTCAATCTTTTTAAAAGATGTCTGACTAGGAGTTGACCATAAGTCGCTAACATTTTCTTAAAGGAGCTGTGGCGAAAGTGGACAATTGTTACAAAATATGCCACAAAGGAATACCAGAAGTGGTGAAACCGAGGCGGTTGTAATTTCATGCACTTCCGAGAATCCTCACTTTAAAAAAAGTTTATGTTTAAATCTTTGTTTTAAAAAGAAGAGGACTATAAGGAAAGTTTCACCTGACTCAAAATTATCATTTTACCAGTAATCACTACTATAGGTGCATAAATTCCTCTGGAGACGTGTATGTCTCAGCATGTGAAAACGTACTCGTATAACACGTTCTGTGATAGTACATATGTATTAGGGATCCTCCAATCCTATCACAACAGCCGTTGGAGCGTGTTCTAGACAGTCTACGAGTTGCTCGATTCCCACCATGCGTTTCGAAGAGATCCCGCGAGCCTCCCAAGTTGAAATTTTAATGTTAGATCCCTCCGCCTCGTCGCAGCAACCCTCTGACAACCGCAGACCGGCCGGAGAATGGTGCGGGGTGTACTCGAGGCCACTGTTATGACCCGCATAACCATACCACCTCCTTACTTACCCTTTGAATAATTCAGCCCCTCGAAGGCGCGTTGTCGCGGTTTATGTATCCGAGGCTATCGCTTATTTGAGCTCAGTTTCTAACCTTGTTCCCCTCAAGCAACAACCTCTGTCGTTGTCTGTATGTAAATGTAAACGTATTCATGTGCTACGTGTCCTAAATGGGTCAACAGTTCAACGTTGCGGACGATGCCTCCACTCAAAATCCACCCGGGGGCTTGCAAATTGGAGATACCCTCCTCCGACCACTAGCATCTTCGAAGCACCTGCTATTATGGATGATGTCTGCAGAGTTGTTTGGACTCGCTTTCGCTGACAGCGTTCTCAACCCATCTCCTCTTGCTATTGCTTTGTCTCCATGACCAGAGATCCCCAACCAGAGTTGTTTTCCTCCCTCAAACCATTCACTGTTGTTGCGTCTTATGTAATAGACACCTATTGGAAAGTGATCCTATCAAAGCTCACAAGTGGGCTCCAAAGGAGAAACAGGTGCCCAGTGAAATCTAACAAAAGATCAATATTTTTGGAATATGTAGCCTCTTTCCAGTCTGTTGTACTCGTACATCAATGTAACCTAATTTAATAATAATTTATTATTAAAGTGTTTCGTCTGCCATTAATAGAAGCCAATCAATTTAGTTAAGATCGTTGTTCAACTAGCCTTTTACATCCCTTAACACAATCGAATGTCTTGGATTTTCAAGAATACTAGAGCAGCAAATTGGCCTCCACAAATCAAGGCGGGCGCCTCTACCAGACTGACCATATTGTAGCTTGTCAATACAATAATTATTTTACCTCCATTTGGGTCTGATAGTAGTTGTATTCCACTACCACGCTATTAATATTTTAATTTCCTCTACGTTCCAGGATTGGCTCCCTCTATATAAACGTAAAAATGCTACCAGAGAAACAGTAAAGTCTACGCTCGCCTCATGTAATATGACGTTGATGATTAAAATTAGGGTTAAATGGTGTGTGAGGAAACGAGTCCCTGCTTCAAGGGAAGCCCTTAACTTTAATACTCAACCGGCTCGTAGTAAATGAATCAACTCCATTCCTCCCCCATACTCTTAGGCAGCAGGCGAAACAATTAATTGGGGTGTACTTAAACCCTACCTTAATGCTGGCAAATGGCTGCTTTTGTTCTCTCTTGCGCACTTGCTTCAATTAGTTGAACTGAAATCCACTAAATGTTTTCGATTCATTAGCCCGAAAGGAGTAGGTAGAGAAGAGGAGGGAAGAATTTCTCTGAAATGAAGAGGATGAGGGAGCGATTCAAATAACTTGACTTTAGTAAATTGGAGTAATTTGAAACACGTTTTACAAGGAAGATACTCAATGGTCATGTTCGCCATAGTAGCGACGTCGTCGTGTCACGTTTTTCCTTGTTTTTTCGAAGCTCGAGTGAATATTTTCACAAAATATAGAATCGAATTTGGAAACATGCCCAAAAAATAGAGATTGATTTCGATTGATTTTGATTGATTGAGTTGATTTCTAAACCATTTAAACAAATCTCGATATGGACAACCCGTGGAATGATATTCGTCATCCCATGATCCACCGTTCAAATGGGAGCTCTAGAAAGGCTGCTTTATCTTACGTCGTATCCTCCAACCCATTTGAATGTGATTTCTAATATAGCAAGACGCATAAATAATATTATAGTACTTTTATGTCAGAGCGCCTGATAATTTAATTGACTGATTCGAGGAGCCGTATACAGTTCAGCCGTACAGTTTTTCAATGGTCAACGTTACAATATAATATAATAATATAATAATATAATATACAACAGACAAAATAATATAATAATACGTATTTAATATATACGTATATAATAATAATACGTATTTAAATTACCAACGGGCGAAACGTCATTCATACGTCTTATTACATTTCTATTTATAATGGAAGTAACGTTTTCAGCCCCAGGAACGGAACATTGATCTGCATTCATATCATGCTTTCGACAATTTCTTCAGTGCGAAAACAGCTCGATGACTGCAGTTAATCTCTAGAGGGCTAGAGGTTGCTTTCGTTGTTTTGTTTTCCATCAGTTTGACCAAAGTGGGACGCGGTAAACTTTCCCTCCTTGGGCTGAAGAGTTCCATCGAGAAACCATTATTGATTCAGTTTGCGGGGTCTATGGTTTGTGCCTTGTTTCCCCTTCCCTCCGGGCTCTTTCTGAAATACTCGTAACACCTAATTCCATGAACTCGCTCTTCTCTCCTTCTCCTTCTCCTTCAGAAAGCTTCTACCGTTTCTCTAGGACTTGGGAGAATTAATTAAGCTGTTATCTTCTTCGAGCTTTCCGCCCTCGGATGTCGAGGAAACTTCTACACAACCCTACAATCCTTTCACCCATTGTTCCTTCATCACTTCCAATCGGTTCATAAACACTATTTCAGCTGAGGCCTATTCTATAGGTGGATAACTTTCATGGCAAATAAGTATACCTACGGTATATTGACGCAGTAGAAGATGCTTGAAGATGATGTGAGTATTCGCACAATATGAGTATACTACGTTCCACTTTTGAGGTTCTATGCACCTTCAACAATCCTTGTAATGTGACTTGAGGTTAAAAAAGGTAAAAATTCCTTAAACGGTACCTTGAAATTTCAGCTTAATCCCAATATATGATTTTTTAAATGTTTTTGTTGAAACCCATACTTTTCAACCTAAAACCCATTAAATTTGTTTAGAGTTTGACAATGAGTGCAATAGCGATAAAATCCTCAAAATTCATAGTTTACTTTTTTATCGCTTATTCATGATAAGAAGCGCATTCCTAACGTGAAAGCTAACCTATCAGGATTGCGTCCATAAAGATTGAATTTTAGGACATTCTTTGTCCAAAACCCCTGTCAACGTCAACAGCATTTTCGAATAGACCTGAAAGTTCGAAAACCTACTTTTAGTTATTGAAGTAAGTTTTTCACTGTTATTGTAGTAGTTTAGATTGATCGTTGATCACGAAAACGAATTCGAATGAGAAAAACTTAATCTTTCCCTGATCTTACTTAATTGGACAAATGTAATCAAAAAGGAATCGTACTGTCGACCATACCACTACACGATTCAATGTTCAGGTTTTGTGTAATTTAAAAATAATTTAAAAGCGACTAGTTTCTAAAAAAGTTATTGGATTTTTTAATTTTTAATGTCTTATGTGGCAAAAATCTTTTAGGATGCTCTTTCCCAAAAAACTGACATACTTGGCTGGTAAATTTACGATTTGGGGTTCCACATGAAAATAATGGTAGTCACCAGATACTACCAATGCCTATCTAATGGATGATAGGTAAAAATTGATATTGAACACGGTGTATGATTAGGAACGGAAGTTGATTGTGTCTTAGTGAAGAGCTGTCCATGCGGAATGAATGATTTTCGTGATAACAAGATCTTCATCACTTGAGTGAGACTCCTCTCGTTTTTGACTCACGAAAGTGGAAAGAGATCGCCTGATGTGAGTTGACAGAAAATATTGACGACGTGAAGAGGGAATGAAACGACGTTTGCGACAGCCACGTGGGACATCCTTGACATCTTGAAGCCATCGACTGCGATATCCCGCCGCTTCATAACCCTAGAGATGAGATGTGAGAGGTGGCATGGATATTGATAAGTGGCACAAAAAGAGCTGGGAAGGTGACATATTCCAACGAGTGCTGTGACCCGAGCCATCGAGAACGGAAAGTGACTTGACATTGAACAGAAATGATCCCGAAGGAGCCTCTCCGCCGAAAAATTCGATACAGTTGAATCGGAAAAAATTTCAAAAAAAATATTACGAGCAATAATACAATGAAGAGTATAATAATAAAGAAACTTGTCGTGGATTAGGAAAAAAATAAGACGTTGAAGATGATTGTTGAATGATGCTGCCGCAACTCATAGCCCTGATGTCTAATAGCTCACATTACTTAAAGCCAATTGGTAGACTTTTTGTGAATCTATTGGTATAAAAATCGAAGAATCGAGATGTTTCCAGCCCCAACAAGGATTCGACGATAACAGTAAATAGCTACATGAGGAGGAAAGGCATTCCACACGATAAAAACCGTTGAGGGTGAAGAGTCAATGCAATTGAACGGAAGCAGAAGGGAAGTTCGATTAAGTCGGCTGAAAGCCCGGCAACCTTCCTTGCGACTGTTCAAAATTTGTTGGAATCTTGTTGGTTCCCAAGGTGGTGATCGTAAGAGAAAAGAAAAGAGAGTATCCCTTAGAAGCGTATACGTGGTAGGAGAGGATTCTCATTCCATTACATGAGCTTCCCGCACCTGGTTTACCCCATTCCGTCTTATGGCTTATTCCTGACTCTATTTCTCTTTTGTTTTCCTCTCTTTTCCCCCCACCATCTTCCCTTCCAAGCTCCACAACGGCCTCCTGTACGATTCATCTCTCCTCATTCAGAGTACCAGGTGAATTGCCTTACCACATCCTCTCGGATACGCACTTTTTATTTGAGAGAACGTTATCTTCTCCTTCCAACGTGATGAGCGAGCCATCCAACTACCTGGCTCAGCCATGATTGAAAGCATGGGATTTCCAACTCTAGGGAGAGGAGAGGGTGATTATAAATGTTAATTTCATAATTTTGTAAATTGTCGAGTTTTATCCAACATAATGTATCCACCAGTTCCGATCGTTACACTTTCCGACACAGAAGCGTGTCTCTCAACGTAGCCAACAAATCATTTTGGTAGGCCAGCATCAAAGGGAACCAATTCACTATTTACCATGAACTCCAGCCAGAGATGAGCCATACGCTTACATTGACGATTGAGTCAATAACAAGAAATAACCTAACATTTTATTTGCCGGTAGCCCCCTCCCTGACTCAATTGTATCATTATGTTCATTGAACTTCGTGGCTGTAAACATGCTTGTACTGGTGCGATAAGTTAAACTAAGCTGCAAGGGAGAAAATGATGATAATAATCCCAACTAAGATAATGGACTTGTATTTAAAACATCTCTTGATCCGTAAACGCTTTGATACACGCTTCTCGGTTCGGCCTTACCTTTTGTTATACATTCAGTTATGGAAGGGGTTCTTGGATGAGTTGGTTTGTAATGAATTAAAATCAATAAGGTAGAAAAAAATCCAGAAAAAAACTCCTCTTCTCTTTTGATTCCCCTTGGGCTCTTGGAGTTAAAAGCTTTTAGAGGTGGCTGATCGATGAAGGGAGGGACTGCATTAACCGGAAAATACGATATTAATGACGAAGGAGTGAATTTAATCACGTTTCCATTGAACTCTGATTTAAATGGGACATTGCGGAGAAGGAAGGATTGATCGTAATGATGCGCCAGTTCGAGTTGAAGGGGTGTATTGATCTAACGGTGATTTTCCGCGAAGGAACTGTAATGTTGGAGGGAAACGGGCCGGAAGGCGAGTGCTACCTATTTCTCCTCTCGCGGGTCTCTATCTACCTTGACAAGTTTTGTAGGTAACATGGGTTGGGTCTCGGGGGCGCTATCAATCTCCATGCTAATAGGGCACATCCATTATCAGGTGGATTGAGCGGAGGATCAGACCGCAAACATGCAAGTTTTCTCTATAACTAATTCCTCCAGCTGGATATCGCCACGGGAGATTGATTAATTAGGGTTTGCCAAGGGATTAGCCCACCCGGAGCATAGAGGTAAATAATCATTCACCGCGGAACGGTTCACTTTCGGACAGAGAGTGATTAAAATCTCAAATTTATTCCAAGAGAAAATTGGCCATCACAGTTTTGACTATGAAGGATGACTCTGAGCGACAGCAACTAGAACCACGTCAATTCACATTATGAGGGACTTGGGATCCTTAACTAAAATTTCTCATTGGGGTCAACATTTTATTACTCAGCCATTCAATTATGCCAATTAATCCGATAGTTCATCAAAAGTCAGAGAATAGGATTTTACGTTTTTCAATTGTGTTGTGTTATATTACAATTTAATTGATACATGATACACACTGATCGGTGTGCTTTACCAAAATGAAACCGAATTTGAGTGTTGAATGGATATCGAATTTGATTACCAGACCGAACTTAGACACTCAAGGAATGAACTTAGCTCAAGAGAAAGTAGAACCCACCCGAGAGATTCCGAGTAAGGATCGTGAGGATTAAAGACTTATCTCGACTCTAATTGTTGGGATATCCTCAAGCAAAATGGGAACAACGAGAAACTGGAGATACCGTCTGTGATTGGGGATGATTATACGTAGCAATTCAATACCCTGAGGGTTTTCACCAATGAACAGTGCTCCAAATCCTCCGGTTTACTCGGTGTAACAATCGTGACATGTCAGTTTGTTAGACGCAGTTCTTGAATCCGAAAATTAGTGCCGAGTTCATTTAAACCACATGACGTGTTTCGGAAGTCTCATAATAATAATATAATTTAAGGACAATGAATGTTAGGAATTCAAGGCATTGAGGGAAAAAACCTTCGATATAGGAAAATGTTTTTGCTGTGGAGTAGATTCGTATCGGGCAGAAATAAACCTTAAATCGAATCTGAACAACCCGAAAATTGCATAACTTCTCCATATCCTCTTAAAAAAAAAAAAAAAAAAAAAAAAAAACTAGAGTATGCTGAATGCTATTTATTTGGAAGGCAGTGACGACTCACATAGAGGAGACACTTGATTCAAGACCTATTGCTGGCCCAGACGGGGGAAGCGAACGAAACATTCTGAGTCTACTACGCTTTTTAAAACATAAAATGATGTTTGAGGAGTATTTTCGGCATGAGTACAGGGTTCGTGTTGTTCCAATAAGGACTATAAATGAAAACAGACGAATCAATGCCACATTGAACTCATTACCGTTCAAGAAAAAAAGAGCTTTTATTTGGTTGGTTTTCCTTGAATAATCAACCTATGTTTTTTATTAGCGTTCATTATTCATCCTTAGATAACAGCTAAACTATACACTATACACTGATTCATTTGCCTTGATTCAAAAACTAGGGTGAAATGTCGTTTTTCAAACCAACATTTTAAGGTGGAAAATGAATCTTTCCGCCATGCGAAATGGATGAATTCGGCCGCGCGCTTTTAGGTCGTTGAAATATTCACGGCGGAAGTGTTTATTGATACCGCGAAATGCGTCCAATCAACACCTGTCAGAGAGTCGGACTCAGTAATATTGTTAGCGATCCAAAAGGGGCGCATCGATCGGTCTGGATATTGCCCCTGGTCACAGATTTGCGGATGTGAATGATTCAATTGATTTCCTGAGACATATGGGTGGAATGATGATATATTGTGAAATCGGGTCGTCACACATCGATACTATGTAAATGACAGGGTTCTTTATCTTTCACGTTAGATTAATCATCATCAGTTCAAGGCTAACTTTTAATACGAAAGAGATGACGAAACCTTCAATTTTTCCGTTTCTACATTTAATTCGTCACAACTCAACCGGACCTGGGCGTAATAACAATGTCCTAAAGACTCTCCTCGAAGTTCGATGAAAGCTGGTCGTGAAGGGAAGATGAAGAAGAAGGAAGAACATCCATTGTAGGAAGGAGACTCGCTCTTTGGGAAACTTCCTCTGCCGAAATTTTCAATTCATTAGCTCTTCTAAATGTGTTAACTGGGCACAAAGGGGGTTTGACCTAGGTTGAATGAGTTCTCTTTCATAATGGAATTCCAGTTTGGTGAGTGGCTCCTGGAAAAGAAAAGGGGATTAAATGGGTGAGACACAGTGGTCACAGGCGGCTTCGGTTTGAATTGAATTTCCGTGAGCTTGCCTCAGTCTCAGAATCAGTCGTAGAATCGTCGAAGGACTAGTGTCCTTCCTTAGCGTCAAAAGGCGTTTCAGAAAGGAAAGCAAGTGGTGAAGCACCATGCACTCTATCGTGACTCCTTCATCAGTTGTGAATTGCTCATCGGATCCGGAACAACGAAAGGAGACTATGAAAACTAATACTTTCAGACAGGAAAGGGACTTGAATAGAGTTGATGTGCGAAATTTCAATGATCCATGATCAATGTCAGAGAACAAACACCAGCCTCGCTGGCGTTCAGCAACATGCCTGGAGCACCTTTCAGCTCCACTAAAACTCGATAAACTGTAAGGTTGGGATTAGGAGTGAGCATAGACAGGTTGGAAATTGACCTCACTAGTTATTCGCCAATAGCTTGAAAACTAAGCGTCGTACTGTAAAATTTGCTCTAACGATGATGGATTGACGATATTCAGATTAAACAGATTCCATCAACAGTGGATTCGGGTTCGATACAAAAGCATAATTTCTTGCCGGACTCCAGGAAAATCCTTTGTCGGATGAAAAGGGAGACACGCGTTTTTCAGTGAAATATTGTCCGTGAAGGAATTGACGACAGATAAGATTACCAACAACTTTCGAGTTTCTCCTCCTGTTAGCAGTGGCACACTAATGTCGAATGGGACATCCCGGCTCAAAAATACTAAATATTTTTGCTTTTCGGAATTTCATCGTGGTCCGTTTTCGTACCACCGAACAAGTTTTTTCATTTCATGCGAATTACAGCGACCTCCTGAACATAATCGGAACCAACTCGTCGGAAATTATATCAAGAAGTTCGACAGAGGAATACGTTGAAAAGCCCCCATTTTCTAGGCGAGTGTTAATTGAGTTCAACCTTGGAAAAACTACCGTCGTCCAGCACGTGAACCGGTCATTTGGGCTGGCGAAGAACGTAAAAATTCATATAAGCGTTAATACCCTTTGGAGGTTTTCCAAAAAATCACAGCCAAACGCCCGTCGAACAACCGCGTAATAATACAGCCAGCAATCAAATGGGATGGCTAAATGCAAAACTCGTTAAGGGTTACTGCAGCTCAGGGAATGTTGTAGTTTCCCTTAATCACTCGATTTCACTGTCGAATCTTTCACAGGAAAAACATGGGGTTTCCTCTATTTTACAAATGAAACTGGTCATAGTAATTTATTCGAGTTCATTTCGGAAACACGGCCGTAATTCATATGTTCACAACTTGGTCAATTCAAAAACGGTAAACAGTCATAATAGGCGCTCCACAATCCCTCGTCAGGTGGTGGTCTGTCTGAAACGTTGGAAAAAGAAACATAATACCTATTCGAAGCACGGTATAAACAAGAGCAAAAGCTGATACCTATCCTGAAACCATTCAGGGTTTCAGGGAAAGCCTTCTGCAATTTACAGTGGTGTAAGACGATCGAGACAAAACAAAGAGAGTTTGAATTCAATTAATACTAGGTAACGAACAAAATCCGCTGAACATTTGTGGAAAAATTTGGAATAAGGTCATATCTACCTACTTACCTGCATTCAGAAGACCGTTCAATAATTCAATAATAATTTTGCTAATGTGCATGTTGTCTTAAGATGTATCGTAGGATGAGTTTGTTCGTAGGATTTGAATGAGTAAATCAGGCCTCTTGGGAACAATTAGTAAATGTGAATGGATTAAGCAGGAAACTAATTTAATTATAAACGACGGTTTTCACCCCCTACCACGCTGTTTTCTCCATGGACGGATAAAACAAAGTAATCCCTACCAGACTTTCAGTAAAAGATCATCATTTAAGGCTCAACTGCAAAAGGTTAATGGTAATGGACTAGAATGAACACCAGTTTCCTTGACAATTTGGAGATCCGCTTTTGAGCATGGAGGAGGAGGGGTCGAGGGTTAGCAATTATGTGGCAAAGGAACAGAAGGCAGATGAGGTGGTAAAGGGAAAGGCCGAGAGGAAGGACGTTCCAGAGCGTTGGATCGTTGGAAGGTGGCGGAGCAGGGGACACTCAACTAGAGTGGATGTCTCTCTTCCAAGCTCTCGCTTTTGTCTCAGGCAAACCCACTTCAGGGTCTCACCCCCTCCTGTACTCTAGTTTCCCTTCTGTTCCCGTGACTTTTTGTTGCCTACAGGAGGATCCTTTGTAACAAACGGTTTTTGTTGGATTTTTTTTTCTCTTTTAACAAATGTAACCTGCCGAGTCTTTATTAGCGGGCTCCACCCGTTTTTTTCTTTCTCCTACTTCAGAGTCACATACTCGTAACAACAAATGACAACGGTAGCTCATTCTTTATATTTAAAAAACCTTCTAATTTTATCGTTCTTTCCCCGTTGAATTCCCAGGGAACGCAGACGAGAGAGAATTATATGAGTACCTACCTGCCAACCAAAAGACAATTTATATAGTATATACTTATGCATCTACTTCTCTGCCGAGCTGTTGAACATTCTCATTAACCTTAGATAGGAAATACTAATAATAAAAGTACTAATACTAATACCCGAAGTTCTCCTGTTCTCAATGTAAACGGTCGATGTGAATTCCTTAGAAACTGCATCAATTCTATGACTTTTTTATATCAATTTGCTCAACCTCGAGTTATGAGATTTCACCCTCTTCTCTGTAACTGTCAACAAGATCTTTTTGATGAATCAATGATCACGACCTAATCTCGAACCGTTGGTTTCAAGCTACTTTTTAACATTTACCTCCTTGCCTAAAGTGTTTTGATATTCCAGGACTCGTATTTGGAAAATGCAGAACCTTTTTGCAAAAAGTCAACACCAGAGCTCAAAAACCATAGAGAACAATTCATACATCATGGAAATAACCTTTTTTTTTTTTTTTTTTTTTTTTTTTTTTTTTTTTTTTTTTTTTTTTTTCCAAGCGAGAAAGGTGAAAGCCAGAAGATCTCAAAAACTCGTCAAAACTGTTTCGTCCAATTTCAGTCTAGCCAGTGACAACAGTTTTCAAAAAGATGAATCTTTCTATTCGTTTACTTGCGGTCGACCATGGCCTTAAACAGCAACATTAATAAACCAACGCCTGATGCAACAGTTTTAGGTGTACAACTTTCCAAGCTATTTTTTTTTTCAAAATTTGTTGAGAATGGTGGAATAAAATAAAATAAGTTAGAGCAGCGAATTGGGAGGGAGCGGAGGAAGATGTAGAAGAAGTGCACGTGGCACATCGGTTTCGAGTTCTCGTTGAGTATGTCTACAACCATTTAGTCTAGTTTAATTCAAACGTACGTTGAGTTAAACTATCGATTGCTTTTTACTTTTTTCACGTGACGTCAATGACAGCTTTCTAATCAAGGGGGCTCTCGGTTTTACTGAAGTTGAATTGCTAAGACAAACCAGGCCTTCGACAGGTCCATCTAAAGTTTCAGAGGCAGTTAGCGACTCGGACCCCTTTCGACCCCAAAGGCCTCATCTGGACCCCGGAGACCTAATTGTTCCTTTAACCTCACAACTTGTGAAATAACGTCCTCTCCGCGACAAACGCCTTTCATTTGAACTACTAGTCGGGGAAGGGGAGCCGACAAGCTCCCGCAGCCCTTGGCCGTCTTTGAAGGTCTGAGCCCATAACGCTCTCACAAACCGGGTTATCTCGCAAGTTATAATTGGTTTCCAGCCAGGGATGTGTACCTTCTTGAGATTGAGATTTGGAATTAGAACTCGGGTCTTGGGAGTGGGGAATCCACGATGTGTGTAGGAATATCCGCTTCCTCATATTGTCTCATAGCGCACGTTCCTCCACTTCCATGTATGAATTATTGGAGCCATGTAATCCAACTTGCTACTCAGACGGTCTGAAGCGCTATCTACGACTAAAACCTACACCTGCAACTATCAACAACTTCTCAGAGTCAACCAAACGGAGTTTCCATGTCAGTCAAGATCAACTGCCTGGATCTCACTAGATTCGCCTCATATGTACCTTCGACAAATGGAAATTGTCGTTGTTATTTTGAAGTACTGTGACGTGTTCATCCCTGAACCATTAAATCACCTATGAACTAAGCGCCAAACGACGGTTAATACTTACTCCAAGTATTGTGTATGACGATTAAATTCCTCGTAAAACCCCATTTTCAAATTCCAAGAGCATCAGTTTTAAAAATCGAAATTTAGTGGTTATTATTGAACTGTAATAAACTAAGTGAGTTAACTGGCCGAAACATTTCGCTTGAGGAGTGATATCTAGATGGAGCAATAGTGGTTACCGTCTTTCTGATTAAATTGAAAACGAAATTGAATGAGAGAAAGAACCGAGCCGGATTCCAACATCTTGGGAATAGAATTATTAGAGAGAGAAAACAGAGACCTCGGAGGCAACTCTGATTTATTTTATTTTCATCTCGTTTAGCGCCTGGTTAAAAAAGAGCAGAAGAGCGGAGGTTGGAATATAAAAGATTTCCCAAGGGTCTTGTTCAATATCAATGATATACTTTAGGAGCCATTGAAGATTCCATACGCCGAGGGATTGAGGATACGGCACTCCAAGACCTCTTGAAACCTTCATCCTTTCTCATTCGGTTCTACGGCATGCCTCAAATAGCACCTACTCGCTACGTAAAAGGCCGGATATGTGGCAGTCCGTCATTTAGAAATACTCGCCTGCAGATAGTTGTGGTGAAGCCATTCTTTGAAGGGTCCAGTCATGTCCGTTCTCGACCGCCTTTTGTCGGATCCGCAAGGAATGAAGTCCTGCAACAATAAAGTAGGTTATGATGATCGAGATCACGAGTTCGGCTCAAATGATGCTACGTGTATTATGGTGGATCTAATGTCAAACATTCCATTTTCATTCTTGAGGTTGATTCCACTTTAAACAATAGGTAATCTGTCATATTGTGTTTTTAAAAGTCTACAGTCCGGCGATTTTTTTATGAATCTAAAACTGTTTCAGTAACTTTGATCAAGCTCTACTTGTTCACAAAACTTTTCAGAAGGTTAATGATATTGGCGATAGAATATGGGGCGATAGTATATTATTATAGTTGAGCTTTCTACATCATTAGACATCTGTGGGAGAGAGATACTATTTTTCTCTAAATTGTGGATGGTGAATCGAGTAAGATGGGCCCTGGACCGATTGCTGTAAACAGACACGGGGAACGGGAAAAAACCACCTTTTTGAAGAATAGTACTACCTGCTTTTACTAGACGAATTTCAAAATCCACTAAGTATGGAACCCCCTCTCCCCCGAACGAGATCTACTAGGAATTAATGAACCGTTGTGAATTAATATTTGCTGTTTCACGTCCCACGTGACCCGCAAGTTTTAGAGGAATTTAAGGAAGTGACTGATTCTACGGAACTCCTTCCTGAATCGGTATTGAGATTTATCAAAAGATCACCGTTGTCGTGTCATACGTGGAATATGAATAAGGAGTTGGTACAAAAATTGATGCAGCCGATCAGCCATTAGTTTTTAATTTACAGGACAACCCCCGTAACAAGGTTTTATGTTTGAAATTAATGTAAAAAAAAATTAATCATAAATCGGCAAAGGTGATCGATCATTGTTCATTGCCCTTTTCCATACAACATATTTAAAAGTATATAATTTATTCAGAAATGATTATCATTATCATAATAAGAGACTATTTGGGTTGTTTTTATTGCTCTTGTACATTATGCCATATTATCATTCGACGATACTTCTTCTTCAGTTAACACGGTGAGCTATCAGGATTCCTTGGAAAGACGCCTTTTTAGCAAAGGGCTCAGCGTAATGAACACCGTTTAACTTCAAAGATACCGATTGATCTTCTTCACTCAAAGAGCCACTCATTAATTTAGCTCTCCTGAAAAGTAATTTTTACCTACCACGATGAATCGGGGTTCTACTCACAACACGAGGTCGATAGTATCGCTGAAAAATCTTTTTCATGTACCACAACATTCCACACCCCACTCCCACTCACTGACACAATGAAACAGGGTACCAACCTAATACACATTTTTTGATACCGACAGTCTCTCCGAATTTTTACCCTTTGTTTGATCTACGGTGATAAGAACTTTGTTCGTGAGGAATTCAACGGTACACTCGCTCAAAAAACATTTTCACAATTCGAGACATAAAACGAAACAGTTTTCTTCCTGAGGGGGACAAAAGCAGCTTCTCCTCAACTGTGTAAATAATTCATTTCCAGTTCATAGCGAGGAACGGGAGGTATTTCCCCTTGTTTCCCCACAGAGAGAAATTATAAATATTGAAGCTCATCAAGGAATCGTGGCTGAGTAGTTGAGGTCGGTTGTTCCTCTTAATTTTGGTTCATTCATTACGCCAGGGGATTTTCTTTTTCGGCTCTTTTATAATCAGATTATTTGATGAGAAAAGTTTAATGGGCTTTATACAGGGTTTATAAGTAAACGTAAAAGTGGTTATCGTGGTTTTTTCTCCCCCTTCGTGGGGCAAAGAATAGCGACAGTTTCACAGTAGCGATGGAAGGACCCGACAAGCGCTGGGAGCGGGGAACTTGATGAAGTTGAGAGATTTCGTACCTACTAAGAACTCAATTAGGATGAAGATGATGGTGGAATCTCGTCAAGATGATAAGCAGAAAATAAGCTCCTGCTCAGTAATACTGAAGAGTCTCTTGTACGTTTGAAGTCCGAAGGAAGATCGGAAGAGGGTATATCAGACAATCTAAAGGATCGAACGTCTTTTTGGAAACAAACTGAAGAATGATGGGACTCTGAGTGGATTTAGTAGATCTAAGCTTATTTTTAGTTTGCAGCAATGTTGCCATCTGTGTAAAATTGCACATTGCTTCAATGTTGAAGGAACACCGGGGAAATAGCTCAAATACCTATATTCCGATGTTAAGATCTTCTGGTTCATGTCATCAGTCAGAGAACTTGATTTTTTAATACCATTTTCGAAGGCACGACAACGGTTTGTACAATAATTATGTTGATGACAGATAATATCATTACACCCGTTCAACTGCCCGTGCTCTCTAATGATCTCGTCAGATCAAGTAATAATATTGTAATTAATTAATAATTGAAAAAAAAATGAATAGGAAGATATTTATTTCCTTGAAAAATTTGGTATGGCAGAGATCAACAATGCTTATTGTTTTTGTACCCAGATTTGTATCAAGAAAACAAGACTCGCATGTGTTTATTTCATTCCCAAATTTATGTGGTTCAGCGGTTTCTCTCAACTCAACCATGATGTTTTTGAATCCTAAAAAAGTTTTGTGGTGAGTTCAAACAAATGCGGTCAAAAAAAAAAAAAAAAAAAGTTTGAAGTAGTTTTGTGTGCAGGGGAAAATTCAATCACACGTATCGCAAAGTCGAGGCACAGCGAGAAAAACTCCTTCGAGCTTTATGCGACGGGCATCTTCTTTTTCTACTTTACGAAATAGATTCACGTTCCACGATAAGATTTTAGAGTTTTCTTCCCCACTGCAGTGAGACGTGATTCACGGGCTTTCTAAAGGCGAAGCCGTGACATTAGAGTCAATAAAGTCAGACAGCTGTTCAGCTCTAGACGAGGAAGCGTCTGTGATTTTCAAACATTCAAGACCGACGGAGGGAGGGGGTTTCAGGAATGAGGTTGAAGGGCAACCATTCAACTATTTACCGTTGTCACGCGATCTCACCGACAAAATGGCTATTCCGTACGAGGCAAGGTGTTTGAATTCCACGGCGATGTCTCGGCTGTGATTTTCAAACTGCAACTTGGTCTTCAGTGACGAAAGGTCTACCTAAAAAAGAAGGTTACAGGGAGGAACTGACCTAGAAATTCTATAATTTCCGTCTTCTTCCTTGTTCGAATTATCTTTTTCTGCTTACGGACAACAAGTGACAATAAAACAAGTCTGGTCAACAAAAGAAAAACGCTGCGAATTCTTTTACAGGTGTTGGTTATTTTTTTGGACCAGGAGGACGGAAAAAATGTTCTATATCGTTCTGGGACCCGTCCCCGATCTATAGTGGAAAAAGATACCCCACACGCCTAGGTACCAGAAATCTCGATAACCCACTTTTGAAATAGTTAGATACCCATTTTGACCCATAACCTCTCCTGCTGGACTCTAATCGTTCTGGGACCCAACCCATTAGATTAAGCGTCCAAAATTTAGTGGAAATTGATATTAAACTCGCATAGATCGCCCAAAATCTCGAAAATCTGTCATTCGACGCACATATTTTGACTCCGGCCCTCCCTCAAATTTGGTCCAATCGGGCTAAATAGCTTGGAAAATCCGGAAACGGGTCCCTGACCGAAATTTCGAATTTTTAGAAAATTTTCGACTATTGAAAACGGCGTGGACGTCGTCTGACGTTCGGCAGAAGGACACTTGCTTAATTTGATCTAGACATCTTGAAACGCACAGAAATTTTTTTGGGGAAATAGGAAAGGTTGACTTTCTGCATGAATACATAGGTTGATTATCCAAGGAATAATCAACTAAAACACTCATGTTCATGGTTTAAAATTCCCGATGATTTCATTATTAAGAGAATATATAACTCTGGTAACTGTCAATATTCACTTCAATTGAATCATTATTTTTATTTTTATTAATATTTTTCCAGTAGCCCAGGAAGGACAATTCCAAGAGCAGTAAACGCTGAAAAAAAAAAATCGCCGTTGCGAGGAAAATGTTAAAAACCCGAGGATAAATGTGTCATCAGAGATGGTGGAAAGGAGGGGGAGGCCATCAGGTCTACCTATCGCCTGCTGTATGAGCTGTGGACGCTGAGGCGTGAACGTCGGGAATAGGTTCTGGTATACAGATAACGCGACGCCTGTTGGTGACAATAGAACATCGCTTTCTACTCTTTCGCTCCGCTCAGATAACTTTCTCCGTGAATTTCCATGCCTGGAGGTATCGAAGGGAAATATATTTGTTACGGTTTGGATTGTTTTGGATGGGCGGGATTCCAAGAATCGCTTTGCTCGTCGGTTGACCATAAGAGTCTTATCAAGACGGGCTCTTTTTTTTTTTTTTAGAGAAGTTTGTAATTAGTCAGCGCTGCTTCCTTCTTGAGATCCTCCTCGAAGAAGAGCCTCTTATATCACGAGTTCACGGTTACCTCATTATAAAATTCTCATCTCAACTCTGCCCTGGACAAATGGTGGCGCTCTTTGAACCAATGCAGCAGAAAACTGAACTGGTTGGTTTAGAAGCTGTCAGATTCCATCCTATACTCCACTCGAAATCTCGTTTGAGCCATTAGGGAAATCGGTGTAGTTTAACAAAGTGTGCTCAAGGGGTCCGCTACGCGAATACGAATAATGTGTTTGGTCAACGGGTGATTGAGCAAAGCGGCTCCCGAATGACAGACGATGAAAACCCAGGTTTTAAGGACTATGCGGCGATGCGGGACGGTATAGAGTTGATGGTAGTGGTCGCGAGTTTACGTTCGGCCCGACCTAATCCAAAAGGGTCATTTGAACTACCGAAATTGATGACGGAAAAGAGCGTGAAGGTTTATATCCTTTTCACATTTGTGGTTACAGAGGACAACGGAGGCAGAACCTCGCGTTCTCTTGATGTCTCCATACGATAAACGTTCGGAAGAGTGGGATTTCGGGGAGGGAGGATTTATTTTCGTCTATCGCGAAACCTTAGCGCATTATTCACGTCGACTATCGCGGAACTCGTACCACTCTCCCGAGAGATTGAACGAAGATTCCTCCGACTGAATAATACGAATCTACCATATCCGAGAACCTTTCCACAATAAATATGTATGGTCATGTAATTCCCCGTGTGCATCGATGTAGTGCCAGTCATAGCGTTGTAATGGGATGTCATGTGAACTGGGAACGTAGCCCCAAGGATATTCACAGTTTTGCCAGAGTTAAGGTAAGACACCTATCTGGAGACTCTTCTGAACAAAATGTCGGAGGGAAATTACCCTTATTGGTTTCAAATCAAACAAGAATAAAATAATGTCAGCCTGTATTGTTGGCTGTAATTTTCTTTCGTTAGGACAAAACGTTAATGACTAATGAAATATTTTGGGGAAGCTGTTCCATCGATTTCAGGAGTGTACAGCGTAAAATTTAATGTTTATTACCGTTTATATTATGCACGAAGTATGGCTGGATCTTAAAAGCTTCGTTACCATAGTAATGTAGGTAAGATACCGCCAAAAACAATAATTGAATAAAAAATACCAAATTGTCGAATATTTCAACATAAGGCGACTTGTTTCTGGAGAAATGTCATCCGCTGATATCCAAGCCTTCAAAGACATGCTAGATACACACGAGCAAAAGTTGAAGGGACTTGAGGTTAAATGGGGTCAAGACGCTCTGCTGAAACAACTCACCAAAACGGACCATATTCTTAAAGTTGTTGGTGAGTAAAATTTGGATATATACATTTATTTACACCCTAATATGTGGGCTTATGTTATTTTCCTGAAAGCGGCACAGCGGGTTTATAGAGTTGGCAAAAATAATAACAACGACAAGCGCGAGGGTGAACATGCTCATGTCGGTAAACTAGATTGCTATCATCCTCAAAGAGCGTGTTCTAAGAGCATAGACAAGAAAAAATTCATGAACGACTATTACACTCAGACATCTACCAGCAAGAGATCATGCTATATTCGTGCCCACCAGTTAGTTCCGTTACAAAAAAAAAGGCAATTAACCGGAAATACATTTGCTGAAGTAGTAACCGTTCGTTCGATGTAATGAGATGAACAGTAATAGGTTGAACTCTATGGGTTTCAGCAGCACTATCTGAATCCCACGTAACTAATCCCGTCAAAATAATCTGCAAATTCTTACTCACGGGTTGGTTATTCCTCGAACCAGGCGCATGGAGACTAATTTGAACCTCGGACCAGGCGCATGGAGATTCCTTTTTTCAACATGGGGGAAACAGTGAGTGTGGCGGGTCCCGGACCCATTCCAATCGATTCAGGGTCCAAAATTTAGTGGAAAATGATAGCCCACACGCATAGGTACCAGCAATCTTGAAAACACATATACAAAATGGGTAGATCCATACCCATTTTGACCCATAACTTCTTCCAGTGGGTGCCAATCGTTCAGGGACTTTCATTTGAGTCAGCGTCCAATATTTAGTGGAAAATAATACCCCACTCACCTTGATCGCCCAAAAAAAAATCCATTTTTCAAAAAACACATTTTGACCCCTATCCCACCCAAACTTGGTCCGATCGACCTGAAAAGTTTCAAGGACCGTCCTAAGCCGGAAACAGAGAAAAAATTTTTACTACCGAAAACGGCGCGGACGGTGGATGGCGTACGGCGGACGGACATTGACCTTTTTTTATCTAGACACCATGAAACGACCAATAAAAAATTTTTTGAGCCGAATCGGAGAGGTTGACCTTTTGCATGAAAACATAGGTTGATTATTCAAGGAATAACTAATCAAAACGAAGTAAATCCTCCGTAAATTGGTTTTACTTGTTTCAGTCATGTCTAAAAGGATGACGTCTACATTAATTCCAAAATTAAAATTCAAGCTCGAATGCTCGCTTAGAAGCCCCGAAAATCAGCGACTTGCTAAAGTAGCTCTTGACGAATGGAATGCCACTAATCCAAAGGTACATGGGAATAATCTAAAGAAACTCTTTTGATTGCAAATCCCATGCGAGTCACGATATTTGTAGGTGGTGAAGACTTTGGATGCGTTCGACAAGTTGGACTCAGGTTCTGGAAAAGGCACAATTTCTGAGAAATCGATCGAGCAGGATTATAATCAACACCACGCTTCGAGCCATAGCATTGAAAAAGCGTTACGAACTCGAAGAAAACTCTCAAGTACAAAAATCAAATTGAAACAATACTTCTCATTGGACTTCTCAGAAGACCGCCGTGATGATTCAGCTGTGATTGAGGACGACCAAGATTTGAACAGCGAGACGACAAAAAGTGAAATTTTAGAGAACGTAGCATCAATGAATAAAAGAGAAAAAACACTGGAGGAGCTGATGTGTTTCAAAAATCAACTGGGATGTATTCGTGGCCGAAATGAGGAATCTTCAAAAACTGCTGACGGTGTGTGTCGACCTGAAGGAGTTTGCTCCAATAAAGAAACCTTGCAATCAATGGTTTTGTCAAATCCCACAACGGTGAAGTCGAAATCGAATCTGGTGGATGAAATACGAAATCTTAAGTTTGGCCGTGAAGGAGTAAAAGACAAGGAAAAAGTAAGAAAGAAAGCTCTGGCGGCTAGAAGGGAGCAGTTGAATCGAGAAGCTATGAAATTAGCAGAGTCCGTGGAAAAAGACATGAAGAGTCTGGAAGTCAGGTCAGCATTACCGATGCCACTTCCCTTTGACAATTTCCTGCGCCTCATTGAAACCCTGCCTGGGGAGATTCAGGATTTAGTCCGAGATGAGAGCGAAGCTTTGGTCGCGATTCAGAAGGCAGATGATAAGATGTTCATGAGGAAAGATACCTGGTCGGATCGGAAAGGAAGGATGGTGAGCATGGACAAGTTGCGCCAGGAGTTCAGGGATGACCGTTTTGACGCGAGTGATTTTCATGTCCGAGTTCAAGACGCAATGGTAGACGAAAAATATTTGAACGAGTTGAAAAATCAGGAATATTGTAATACTGAAGAATGGTTGCCAACAAAATTAAACGTGAGGAAGTTCGAAGGCCTATTGGAAGGTGGTGACTTGAATCATACGGAAGCGTTCGTCAATGGTCAGGAGCCATAAGGTGACCAATAAAAAGCTTAAATAAAGTGACTGCAATAAACTTAATTAAAAGTGAAATAATAAAATAATACATTGACAATTACTGCAATAACTCTGCAGGGTTATGATTAGTGGCAGGCCTTAATTGTGTCTCTTCCTTCAACAACAGCAATCAAAAGAGTGAGTTCATGTCCTGTGATATAGGTTCGATTTTATTGAGAATTGCATACAGACGAGGACGCCAAATACGAAAGGGTACATGAATATTATGCCCTCATTCCTGGTTTGGTGGCATGCAGTTGTTAACTACCGTCAGTTTGCTGAGCGGACTAAGTGAATACCGTCAATATTGCATTTTGTGCAATAGGACTGAAGACGCTCAGGCTGAAACACCATCTGCACAGTCGAGGGAATGCAGTCCGATATCTTCACCGTGAGTCAGTCGGCTTAGGTGAACAGTAGTTACAGTTCAGGAAGCATACTGAAGACAGTGGAAATTATACGACTAACACCATGAAAACTTCGTAGGCGATTCAATTACGAAAGATTAGCCTAGGTCATGAGGAGAATTTCGATGTTTCTCTGCTCATGTCCATAGACATAATCCGAACATGAATGACCCACTCATCTTCTTTTCAACGTTCAATCTTGTGGTATCTTTTGCAGGCGTGAACGCAGTGCTACTATCTTTTTCAAAGTGGATCTGATTCCTCCCAGGGCTGTTTTGCGAATCTGCTAGAGCAATTTTTCATTTCCGCCAACTTCATTCATCAGCTTCACACAGAAGGCCAACCACGAAACCAGGGATGCCAGCCATCCACTCTTTCTAATTCTACCCTGGTTTTTTCGGCTACACCCTCTCCAGGGTCTCTGTAAATGGCTTGAACAAGGCCGAATCCCCTGTGTTGACGCAACGAAAAGAGGCAGACGGATTCACGAGATGAACGAGGGCGAGTAAATTGACAGTGACGGATTATGGTTTATGAAGTGTTCGACCATTATCTTCCATCACGGCGCACACTTGACGGCCTAGCTTGGTCGGACACCATAAATAAGAACAAGGACGTTGATTACACGCCTGCACTCCTTCCTTTTCTTTACATCTCTTTTCTTTTGTGTATTTCCGTCCCGAGAGTCCTCTATCGCATCACCCGCGTGCTGTAACTTTTTCTAGCGATGATACGGAGTCTGTTCTCAGGAGTTTCTAATGACCTTTTCGAGTAGAACAAAATGATACAAGGGAATGTAAGAAGAGATTGATGAGGTCATTTGAAGTAAGTCTTGTGAATCAGCACGTTATTTAAACGGGAAGGGCAGACCGGGAATTAGGAAACAAACAGAAAGCAACCACGCATTTTTATAATAGTTGTCATTGAATAAATACAATTGTCCATTTCAAGAATTGACTTACAGCTGTACTTGAATAGTTTATTTAGGTCATTTTTTAACATTTCAGAGTGTGTAGATTCTAATTCGGACAAAAGTCCGACGGCTGTCCGGGCAGTAATACCCCTAAAAACGTGGCACAAAATCTGAAAAATCTGTTGCGCCATACTACCGTCGTAAATCATTTTCAGTCCTATCACCGAATACCGAGGCTGGGTGTAGGTCAGAATGGGTATGTCGAGAGTAGTATTCAAGATTCTGCACATACTATTCGCAGAAGAACTTCGTGAACTACGTGTATGGAAAAAAAAGGTTCTTTTCGTGATGGGAATGACTCAAAATTAAATTTAACGACCAGCTCAAATCAAAATTAATTTGCCACAGTCGACTGAGGAGGATGATTCTAGAAGGAGAAAAGGTAGTTTCTCCTAGGCCTCGTGGTTCTAGGGCATATTATTGTAGAAAGGGACTGGGAGTCACCAAGCGAGGAAAACGAGGTCAAAGTTGTTCGACTTTAATTATAGCCATGTGAATGATGAGTTTGGCAAAGGGAAAGGTTTTCCCCCTTTTAATGGCCACCTCTTTTCTGTCGTTGCAGCATCCTTCAGTTTCATACAGCACTATGCTTAAAAAACTACCTCAGGCGAGCACCAGACCCTTCATGGCACGACGAGTCGGTGATTTCATCTTTTACATGTACGTAAATAGCAGAAAATGTGTAAAAACAGAGTATTGGAACAAATCATGACGGAATAATCACATTCCCAGAAATAAGGCATTGGATTTGCCCAATTTAAAATTGAATTAAAAATACGAGAGTCGACCAAACTAATTAAATGATTACATCAGCTGGCTGATAGCTCCCCCGAGATAACTAACATAATTCCGCTGACACATTTGTGTAGTAAACAATCCTAATCCCCTAAAGACGTGGGAGCTATTAAGCCAATCATTTGTCCGCAGAATCATCAAAAGACGCCAGATCCCGCACAGCAGACAAATATAATGGTCGACCGTTGCTTATTTGGTGGAGTCCAGTGTATTATCCTTCAATAAATTTCAAAATTATTGGCCCAAAGAAGTGAGTAGTACTGGTCGTCTCGTTAATCATCAGTTAATCCAAGACAGATACTTATCAGACTATTCTCCAGGGAAGGAAGAAACTCATCCACTCAGGATTCTGCAGTTTTCAGCACGAA
Organism: Cyrtorhinus lividipennis; assembly: GCA_019603395.1. Lineage (NCBI taxonomy): Eukaryota > Metazoa > Arthropoda > Insecta > Hemiptera > Miridae > Cyrtorhinus > Cyrtorhinus lividipennis. Next base: position 15,693,747 of record CM034000.1, on the reverse strand, counting down.
AGGAATATCAATTCAAATCCCAAGACTCCGGGAAAAAATTTATTAAAACCAACCACCATTGTTGTCACAGTTGAAAACAATCCGCTCGGTTTGGAGAAGAGTAACGTAAAACTCGAAAGCGTTCACAAAAAAAAAAAAAAAAAAAAAACTCGAGACAAAATCAAAACTGCGTTATAATGAGGAGAATGAATAAAAACGAGGGAAAACCGTTGGGACCGTTGGGAAAAAGAAAAAGTTTCGGCCCCATTCAGCTCCGGGATGGTGTTGATGCCTTGTTTGATATTCTTTTAAAATCCAACAATAATTACTTGGTAACGGATCGTGGGGAATTGGAAGAAGAAGAGAGGGGATTTCGCTTTCTCTTCCAAGTTTTAGTCGTCGATTCAAACGTCTTCTTTCGACCAGGCCCCAAAAGAGTCTTTTTTCCTAAGAGAGCTCCTCCTTTCTCCCTAGTCTGCCTTGTTACCTCATCCACCCTTACTCATTTCCTTCCACTCCAAAGTAGTAAAGAGGAAAATGGAATGGGGAGGATGAAGGAAGAGGTTTTTTCTATTCTTCCGAGAGTTATTATTACAAGCTCTGGGATTTCCTTATTACCGACAAAGAAACACAATAACGTCTTCCAATTAGTTTTCCTTCATTTGATTTTCACCGCCTGTATCAGTCGACGGCTCCGTCTGGGCTGAACTGGATGGATATTATAACTGAGTGAAGCTAGTCCTGTGATTGCTGTATTCGGTCTGGAATATATTAATTTCAACTCCCCTGCCGACGGTGATTAGGAAATCAAATGCAAAGTATACACTTGGTGCTGGCATTGAAACTCGAGAAAACTGTAATTACATCTCTGTTTGCTCATGTCTCTCTTGTTTTACGAAGGAATGAGTGCAGTAATGTGGATTTAAGAAAATTAAAGAAAACTTCTCGAGCCGCTCTTTTGAGAAAGGAAGGTTCATTGTCTCTTCCGAAAGGAAATCTGTAAAATTCATCTGTAGGTTCAACAATAACTCATCAAATTGAAATTTGGAATACTATCCAGCTCAAATTCGACATAGGCAATACGAAAATTGTAACTTTGAATGTTCCCTAGGCTCTGTGAAGTCTCATGCTGCAGGTTTTATGTATTTTTGCAACCAAATTTAAGTACCCTTGATTATGATAAATTTATGATTAGAAGCGCACGGACATCCAGCTGATTTCAAACAAACTGTTTCTGCGCCTGATTAACTACCTAATGTGTGAAAATTTCCGTTTAGTCACCCCTAAAAACAGGAAAACCCTTGTCGATTGGTGATAACGGCTCGAATTTAAGCTGCCTTAAGGACTTTAAGGAAGACATTAGAGATTATCTGTGAGGGAGCCCGGTCGGACGTGATTAAGGGAGTAAAGGAAAACCCGGAGAGAAACTTCAAAGTGCCCAGAGATCTTAACTTTGGGCCCATTAACATCGTAGAATCATTAACTTGCAAATTCAGTTAGCATATATCGCCTCCCCAACCGGGTCAGCCGCGGGAGTCTCTAATCCGCTTGGAGGGCTTAAAAAGGGCCGCCGAATCGATCCTGTTCAGCCGGATTCAGTGGAAGCACTCGAATCCAAAGGTACATGAGGCTTGTTGACCTTTCTGGGGTTCAAACAATAAGGTCAAATCCGTCAGTCTCGTTTCAGCCTGAGTTAAGTTGAATTAACATAAAGCCTACTTCCTGGGATCTTGTCCCCATTTGCTAGAGTCGCTCACTTTTGCCCAGAAGATAATATATATTTTGTTGGTCGGAAAACGATTGCTCTTCTACGCGCTGATTTAAAATATTGCATGACATTATTTAATGTGATGATTCAGTGCTCTGCCGATACGCGGACGATAAAGACATACCTCTTCTGCGCATTTCATTCGGAATTTCAAACACAAGAACAGTGAATTGAGGGAGATTCAAATAAACAGAAACGTGAAAACAATGACCAACATACTAGCTGAAATGTCTGGGAGGCGAAATGAAATTAATTACGTGTGCGAACTGAACTGAACTGAACGATTTACTCGACAGAAAAGTGCCAAACATGTGCCGATAAGTGGTAGGTAATAGTAGCAAATGAAGGTTACAGCGTTTGAACGTGAAGAGGAGTAAGGCATGACGTCATTGTAGTCGAAGGACATGAATACATTACACTAGCGAATTGAAATTAGTCTGGTATATACCTGAGGCATTTTTTTGGTCGCTAAGAAGATCGAAGCAATAATGCATATACACATTGTATTGGAGGACTAACTTTTTAAATAAATAGTATAATACTGTTTTACTCAAATTTTAACTTTATTTTCACTGCAATGAACACAATGAATAATAAACTAGCCAGGGAGTAGGACAAAACGACATTTTGATGGTTTTCGTTCCATAACACAAAAAATAATAAGAAGTGACGTTTTGTCCATCGCGAAAAGAAGAGAAAACCAGTTTGGGGAATCTTTTTCTCGAAGATCATCAAACTCAAAACTCTGGTACTTTACTCGCTGGTAGAAAAAACATTATCGACACCCCTTGGGACTCCTTTTCGGATTTTCACTGTTCTAATTCCAAGTTCAGTACCCTCACACTGTTCTAGCCCCATCAATCTTGAATTTTATCCTCGGAGTTGCCCCGAATCTCGTGGGAGAAAGAAAAATATTGTTACTGGCAACATTATTTACGTATTACAGCGGCGGAGGGGGGTTTCTTAAATATTAAGCTGTTTATCCTCAACTTTGGGATCTGCATGATAATATACTCCGCTAGGAAGTTGAAGGAAAAAATGCTCTTTCTCCGGGCAGCTCTTTTCAACAAACTTATGAATAAATTACCTCCGATCCTTCAAGACGGTTTTCATTCTCAACTACCGTTTCCTGCCGGCTCCGTTGCAAGACTTTCGTTTCATTTGTATTCGTTAATTGCTGGCTTTCTACAGTTTTCAAAAGAACGGAAGAAGCATCTTGGCGCTCACCGAGCGTGAAAGAAGAGGACAACGTCGGTTCCTGGGGACGTTCAAAAGAATCCCGGAATAAAGAGATTGTATGATATATTTCTTGTTGTGAGGGAGATAACATGGGAAGATTAAGGCAACGCTAAAGCATTTGTGCTTTTTCTGCGCTCCGAAATTGCGCTTGAAAACCGAGGTCTTCACTAGGAACAAGCCTAAAACATGCTCAGTACTTAGAAAACGCTGCAAATTCAATCACACGGGTTGGTTATTCCTGGGACCAGGCGCATGGAGACTAATTCTTTCAACATAGGGAAAATGGAAAAAGTGGGTGTGGCGGGTCCCGGACCCATTCCAATCGGTTCAGAGTCCAACGTTCGTTTAAAATGATACCCCACACGCCTAGGTACCAAAAATCTCGAAAACACATTCGAAATGGGTAGATAGGTACCCATTTTGACCCATAACCTGTCAGAGGGCGCCAATCGTTCTGAGACCCATTTCATTGGATTCAGGTTCCAAATTTAGTGGAAAATGATACCCACACCCCTAGATTGCCAAAAATCTCGAAAATACATTTTTCGAAATACATATTTTGATTCTACCCCTCCAAAATTTGGTCCGATCAGGCTGAAAACATTAGAGGACCGACCTAGGCCGGAAACAGACCCCTAACCCAAATTTCATATTTAAGTATAGAAAATTTTCTACTACCAAAAAAACCCGCACCCGGACGGCGGACGGACATATGACTTTTTTTGATTTAGACACCTTGAAACGTCCAGAAAAAAATGTCGAGCAGAATCGGAGAGGTTGAAAAGATAGGTTGATTATTCAACGAATAACGAACCAAAATGAAGCGATGGAATAAAATAAAATTTATTTGCAGAACAATTTGAGTTGGTATCTTCTTATGATGACTCATCCAATTAGTTGGTGTTGGAAGACTCTGGCTTCTAATATTCTATCTAGATGAAAGTACATTACAATCAATGCTAAGCAGAGCACGTCAACTTTGAAGGAAGCGTTTTTCTTCAGCATTACGTACAGAGACATCAGATAATACGCCGAGTCACATGGGGAACAAACTTTTTAGAATTGGAGAGGGATATTTTCCTTTATAATATGTTATGCTCACTCAGCCCACCAATTCTCAACGGTCTGAAAGTACGAACGACTTGAAAATTCAGCTGACTCAGGGGAATTGCGGTTTTAGGGTTGGAACCGGGGGATGTGGAGTGAGTAAAGATATGGTGGCTGGGATCGAGCCAAGAAAGAAGCAATACAAGGTGCTTGTCCTTCCTCCCCCTTTCGGATCTTGTCAAGCGGACCGCTAAGTTCCAGCCAGGCCGTGTTACTTGGTGGATTCCTTCTCAACAACATATTCGGTTCATCGGCTTCAACCGACCGAAAAGATCGCACGGAAAGAAAGTTTCTGTAATACTTTGATTCAGCGTTCTTTTCCCAAACACAAGTGAAAACTCTCAATACCTACTAGCTGTCTCAGAAGAATTTCTTACTATGAAATACAAAAATAAAACTCTCATTTGACTCAAATATTTCAAATCTACGTTTTGAGAGTTTTGAAATGTTCGCGGCGATTTTTGGTTGGTTATTCCTTGAATAATTAACCTATGTTTTCATACAGAAAGTCAATCCTATTCGTCAGTGTCTAGATTTTTTTTTTACGGGTGCATTCTTCGCAGACTTACCTTACTTATCGCATTTTCTGAACGTTGGCGTAGAGTGATGTCTACAAATTTTTCAATGAAATTTGAGCACATGACAGACGTCTGACGATCACCAAAACCTCTACATTCGACGTGACTGCTTCTCTCCTAACAGCTTCGTTTTATATCTGTTCATCGCAGATAAAATGTTTTTTTTTTTGTTTTCAGTGATAATAAATAGCGTGCGAAAAAAGGCCAATTGCCAGTTTCAGAGTAAATTGTCATTAATCCTCTCCAAAACCCTTTCGAAAGCAAATCGACAACCCAATTGCCACACGATCCCTAATACAATTTATCTCTCCAAACAGCTACAAGGGCCATGACAAAGGCAACTTAGCTAAACGACGACGTGAAGGGGCTAAATGTGTTTGAGCATCTCATCAATGGATACGCCATCAGAATATATCAATCCGTCACTAATCCCTCTAGGCGGTTCCCGAGGTTGGAAGCCTATAACTAGCTCGTCCACTTCTCTTCCTTAATCGTAATGGCTTCGCTCATTTGGTCCAGGGGCATCCACACTCCTCTACAGGGCACTTCAACAAAGTTTGAATGACCCCCCTTCCACTATTCGGGTGAGCTATTAGGACGCGAAATGGACTCTTCACTTTTGAGTTAGGTCGTGAAGAAATAAATGGGGAAATAATATAAAGGAGAGAAACGGCAAAGAGGCTCTTTAGGTATTCCAAGAAATCCAGGAGGGATATCCGAAATGAATTTGAACATTAAAAACCATTTTTTTAATAATGTGAGGAGGTATTATACAGCTTTTCGTTGAATTTAACACAAATACGCTGAATTCCTCAGAGTAGGTAACCTATTATTGTCGATGCAGTTAAAGGTAATGAGAGTAGTCAAGTTCTAACACTTTAGGTATCGCAATCGGTAGAAACGACCGTAGCTTTACACTCCATTACGGCCAGCCAGGACATTTGAACACAAGAATTAAATCATAGCCTACGACGGTTCCCATGAGAAAGATAGTGGCACTAAATGCCAATCATATTGCTGATAGTTGGGTGTATAGCCGCATACCAAGACCGTCAAATTAAAACACCACAACTAATTATTGTAAGCTACTATAATAGAGTAGCCTCTGAAACGTAAAAAGTAATCGTTAAATTTTTCAGCTCACTCAGCTCACGTCCGTTACTGTGCTCAACGCTTGCTTGAATCGGACGGAAAACGCTTAAAACGGCCGTTTAAACCTGTTGAAACGTAAACTTCCGGCCACCTCCCAACAATCAGACGCCTTCGTTTCCTTTCATTTTTTCCCCCGCTGAAAAACGCATTTCCGGGAGGAAACGCTGAAGCAAGCTCAGGATTTTTTTTTTTAATTTTTAAAACGAGTTTGAAAACGCAATAAGGTCCAAAAGCATTTCACTCGAGCAATTTGCTCGACTTTTTCCCAGCTCACAGACTCTTGTGGTCCCGACGGGAGCTGCTATTTCAACAGGAAGTCGCTAATGAAATGAAAGAGCTTGCCTTCAGTTTTCTCATTCCATTCACTCTCGTTGGAAGTTTTAAAAATATTTTTAATTTTCTTTTAAATTTACCTCGGGGTTCCATATTGCCATAAGTTCCGCAAGAAAGCCATAGATATATTTTCATAAGAGCCTGGTGGCCTCCGAGTAAGGCAGGGATCCTGGTCCCACTGCCGTTAACCTCCAATCAGGGAAAGCAGGAATCCATTGCAGTTCATTAATTCTGAGCGGTGACCGAACCATTATATTATAAGTTTGTCTCCAAAAAAATTGACTTGGAGACGAATTTAGCCGGAATGATGGAAGAGCATTCAATGGCCAACGCTAGGCCCCCTCAATCGTTGAAATCGGGCACATTTCCATGGTTTTTCGCGTTTACCTCCTAAGGAGGAAAATCTTGCTAAGCAAAATAAAAATAAAGGTTGGTAAGTAAATACACAAGTTGATGCGCATTTCTCATACAAACGAAAGATACGCTTGTTTTGTGTAAGGAAAGCTCCATTGTGAGTGAAATTAAATGTTAACCAATTTTCTTTTCAAGATTAGATTGAACCTAAATTCTGTAAATCTGCTCATCCTTTTTAGTTTTTCTCCCAATCGGTTTTTTGTCCATCCTCTCTCCAGTATACGATTCCTTTTTTGTACTTAACATACTCGAGGCGAATTACTGAGCCTATATTTGTACTAATCGTCTCAAAGTACACTCGTTTCGGTTGCTTGATAATTCATTCCCCTCACCTGGAAGAAAAAAGGCGCACGGTCAGCCACCGGTTGAATGGGTCATTCATTATTCACCGTCTCGCTTCTCGTCTTTTCAACTTTTTGAGCCGCCGACCACATACAAGTGGAATGAAAAATAATGAACAGGGATGTTTCTTTACTAAGTAATCGGTAAGCTGTAATTAAGGTGATGAGGACCCCATAAACCACACCACATAAACGATGTAAAAGGCATGGGAGCCTTTAACAATGTACGAGTAAATACAAGCCCGTTCAATTATTAACCTAGGCTTAATTTACCCCAGAAGGAATTTACATTTCGTCGGCAGAGTAATATGAATGTCGTCCTGAAACGCTACAGGGTTCGTAATCATTGACTAGATAAAGCTCCAGTACTCTAAATTCATTTACTGGCTCCAAGTAGCTACTTCGTTTAAGCCCTGGACTTAATGCACAGGAGCCTCGTTTATCAATTTAGAAACAATATAATCCTTCAGGAGAGGCATCACTCGCTCCGTTTGGTCAATCAATATCTAATCCACTTAGGAAACTATTGGTCAGAACTTACCTGGGGTAATACCTACCTAGTAGCTAATCTAATCGAGGAGGCACATGGCTCGCTCATCTAAATTCCTGCGCTCCTGCCAGGAGAGAGATTTCCAACTTGGGTCGTTAGCTCGGGTGGTTATGAATTTGAATGGGTTTTCCATTCAGTCGAAAATTTATCATTCGAAGAGTGTACGCAAGATGGTTGATTCTTGTCCTTTCAAGGAATGATCTCGAATGAGGTCCGATGCTCCCACTCCGGCACTAATTATTTTTGTCAATTGCTACGTTATTGTTCAATAGCTAAGAAGATTACAAACCTCGTTCAGTTGACTTTTTATTTAAAAAAAAATTATAATAATAATAATTCAGAATGACCAATTCTGAGCAAGGGATCTTGAGCTAAGGTGATGAGACAATATTCAAAATGAGCTTCGATTTGTCTTATAGTTGTAAGGTACCAGTAATGGGTAGGTACCCATTATTCATCGGCCAGGAACATTTAAAAAACTCAGCTCACATCACATGTATTAGGATGGGAGTCTTCTAAGGTGTTCCTAGTTTCTAGTCACTTTTATGACATTTTTTCCAGCCTCTCTTTTTTCTCCATTTTTGGTTCGTTATTTTTGTTAGATTTATACATATTTATTATAATATCCATTGATAGAAAAAAAAACTTTACACATTTAGTCTATCATTTGAGCCTTGAGACTCCGATACAAGACCCCCACTTAGTAGTCTATATATAATATATACAGTAGTAATTTATTGTTTTAATACCTTTTCCTAGAGATGGTTTACTGAAGTTTAGTATGGTTGGATCACGAGAGGAGCAAGGGCCAATGATCCTGCACACGATTCTGCTGGTACCCCAGTTTTTACATTTCAGAACGTTCTTTGTTTCTCTTACCCACCCAAACCGACCGTGTGGTGCCATCTCAGATTCTCAAATGAAACTTTTGATAAAAATGAACGGTTGAAATCCGTAGGGAATGCTGATTTTACAGTTGTATTTCTGATGGTTTTATCACTCCAAAACTCTCTGATTATGCCCTCTAAGGATCATGTGTATCAGGAACCACCTATCAAAACTATCTCAAACACGTATAGGAGTTATAAGAATTCTAAACCAATTCTATCTACTCGTGTGGTTGAACAATACCGCAGGTTGTGGTGCCACAAGAGGGCTAAGGAAAGTGAAGCTTACTGAGTTGGGAGTAAAGTCGAGTGTAGAAACTGCGAGAGAGTTCAGGGACAGAGGTGTCGGGACAGAGGGTGTTAGGAGGAGGAGAGGTGGGGGGCTCTAACCACTTGAATAGCACAGAATGAATGGCTCCTAAAGTGGGCAAAAGGCCCTATTGATTAGAAGGAGCAATTACAATAGACTGTAGAGAAGACTTGAGTATTTTCGGTAGTATCTCGAGCCCCCTTCCATCTCTTCGTCTTTCTCACTGGTCGAGTTTTTTTCTCCCGAGTTCTAAAGAAGTGAATAGAATACACCTCTACAGTGTTTTTTCTTACCCCTTTTCTTTTCTCGAGAGCGTGAGTAGAATAAGCACGGGTACTTTCCTCGCGGTACGTGGTCCTTTTGTTCGATGCACTCTACACTGTTCCTTAGCCCTCATCAATATCCATACGTAAAATTCGTTTGAGGAGCAGAAGAGGAATGAACCCACTTTGTCTTCCTTCTACTTACTTATTGGTAACTTTACTCTACGAAACACTCCCATCAAATTGGAAAGGATGAGGACCCTAACTTGAGAAGCGGGAGGACCCCCTAGAGTGCGTTACTTTTTCGCTGGAATCCCAAATGAAGCTGGCCTTAGACTCATTTGAAGACACTCTCAGCACACAACCAGAGAACGGAGAATCGAATCGATTGCCACCTTAATAACAGAAGCCATTACTCACTGCACCTAATGAATCACTCAACGAGGAATGTACTGCGACAGTCCTGTAACCGACGGGTGGAGCGTCGAGGAAACCCAACTCTACAGGAGAAGGCAATTTATACTCGAATAGCAACTTCATCTCATAAACGATCACGGCGTTAACTTTTGGCTCTACCGCATCCGAATAAATTGCCAATTTCACTTCTTTGAATCGCTTCCAATGAAATTACCCTTGCAATGGCGGTTCGATTTTCGAACGCACCGGAGATCCTTTTCGAGGCTTTGAACGCAAATGCTGCGGGAGAATCCTGTTTCGTTTCCAAGTCTAAATGAGCTTTGTCACTTGCATACCTCCAGCAACGTGACTCTTACCGATCCTCGAAGAGTTTATCTGAAATTCGCTACCAAACCCTTCGGTGAAATGAGATCGGCTAGCCCAACATACAGGGCCTCCTTCCCTCTCAGATTAATAAAGTTGGCTCTAAACGCGAGGGCAACTGTTCAGGTTTCGGGTTCATGAGGGGAATGAATTTTCGCTTGTTCTGATTAAACTGTCGGATATAAGTTCGGAGGGGTCGGAGTGGTTCGGGATCCAATAACCGTTGACACGACTGGAACTGCTGGGTCTGAACAAGCGAGAACCACGATTTTATTGGAGTTTTAAAAGTGTCTTTCTCAATAGTGGTGGTGTTTGTTCTAGGAGCCCGTCCAACTTTTCACCGTATTCAGGTTAACCTGTCAGGTGAAAATGTACCAATCAAGGGACCTCACGTTATCATTTTGACGAGAGTCAACAGAATCGAACGTCGATGCTCGCTAACAGAAATTCAAAATGGCGTACCTTGTAGATAAGTGGAAACTACCAGAAGTCGACAAAGCTACTACGGGCGTATTTAGCTCAGAATGTCACCTGTGCCATCAATCGTTCAGGATACAACAGATGAGAAGATTGTTCCAAATCGCATCACAGGCAAACCAAACTCTCAACATAGCAATCATCATACATCCCTCCGCTGCCAGGAATGTTGAGGGAAACCTAGGTGTGACAAATGTTGCTAATAACACATTATATTATAAGAACCCTGCCAAGGGGAGGGAATAATGGCTTTCGCATAGTATCTGAGATTGCTGGACGGATGACGGATGTCATCTGTAGATAGGATGTTCCTGATAGTTTGTTTACCATTGATAACGTTGAACGCTTATTGAAGTTTGTTCTAGGACCACTAATTTTTCGTTTCAACTGCCTCACGCTGAAACCCCGTTTTAACTTTATTAAAGCGCCTACAATTTTTTCAAGCGCCTCAATTTTTATTTATATTCAAAAATACTGATTTTATTTCCACATTCCAACATTTCGGGCAATCGAGAAATAAATCAATAAGTGAACTCATGAATTTTTGAAACCGGCTTTTGAAAGGGGCGGTTTGAAAGATGGCTATCGAGTGTGACTGACTCAATGCTTGACGAATTCCCTCGACTGCGACAACCGGCTTGACTGTCCACATGAGTTATTCGTACATTCAAGTAGTCTTCTAGTTCCGAATCCGCCTGAAAGTTCATGAGTGAAACGTGTTCTACACGCGTCAAACGAGTTTTTACACTATCAATCACGCTTGATTGAATAAATTTGTTCGAGCATTTGATCATAGGCTCCTTCTACAGGATTCTTGTGGAAGAAGGTTCATCTGAGTTTACTTCAGTAGGTAATTGAAGTTGACTTCAGTCATCTAGTTATGAGCGAAGATATCAATAAAATGTGTGGAATGAAATGTCAGGAATGATTTATGCTGTGTGGAAGTTCAGCTGGCTTGGCTGAAAGACGTCAATTACTTTATAAATCAACCAATATCAAGTGAAGATTTGAGAATTCGTTTCTCCTGCTCAATTTGTCGTCGCTGAACCTTTTCTCCTTTTATGATGGCAGGTGGGTAGAGCTCGGCCGAAACCACTTTCCCCTTAACACGTCGAACATTTTGAAACCCTTGCCCAACCCGGTCGTTGATAAATCAGCAGCATTATCTCGGAGTTCTGCCCATTAGGTTTCCTACAGTGAATGGACCCTGGGGCGCCTGAGAGGAAAACCGCGTGAAAAACCGAGAGATGAAAAATACCCCGCGGTTCGTCATGAGTGATTGGAAGCGGCTGGCCACTGTGGGGAACACATCGATTGCGGTTTAACCGATAGACGAAGGTGAACAGGGTCACGACGTAACTGATAAATACGAACCCTCAACCGAAGATAATTTGTCGCCAAGCGTAGCTATCGTTCTTCAGAGTGTGATTTTACGGGATTGGAACTAGGTGACGTTAATACCGTAGTATAGGAGAACTGGTGCAGTTACTCATCTGGCTGGGAAATCGGGGATGTTGACGAATCACTACTCACCTGCGATTCCAGACTGGAATTTCCAGAACGGAAGTTAACTATCAGCGATCTCAGTAATTTTAAAACTAACTTTCTGGAAACTTCCCCAATTTTAGTTCTCTCAGAATATTCAAGTAAAACGAAAAATACCTCCTTCTTTTTTACGTTTCACAGTGTGCCCATTCAAAATCGGAAATTACTTTTATTAAAATAAATCATATGTTATTATATATAATAGTATGGTACTACTATATACCGATTAATAATTAATTAAAATGCTTCACAAACCTAGGGAGGAAGGTTCTGAGTTTCTATCAGACAATTAATTTAAACAAAGAAAGTTTTAATACAAAAATTTTACTACAGGCCAATGAGGAGCCACCAGCATTAAGTTCCGAACGCTAAATCGCTTGGGACGGGTTTCTGGCATACGATTTTTTGTTTTTACACGATAAAAAAAAATGATACTGTAAACAACTAGCAGTGCTGTGAGATTTTCGGTCGCTTTTTTTGTTTATAGTGATCAACCTAGAAAACATTAATTATGAAAATCAATCAACATCAATAATATGAGGATCACTGGCAACTGAGCCAACCTGAAGCCAGTCTTATTGATATGCATAACGCTAATTTGAGAATTTATGAGACCACGATAGCCAGAGGACCCTGAATATTTTCGGTTGAGGCAGGGCCACTGGGGCAAGTCCTTCACGAGTTTCAGAGCTATCAGTGAATCCCCAGAGAAACTACCCTTTACAAGTTGCACGCGGAAATTTGAGCCGGTGGACGGTGTCCAGCTCCTTGAGATGCCCTTTGAATGTTTAAACGACCCCATTCGCGCGGAAGGGGCGACCTCAAGAGCACGAAGGCGTCCCTAACAGCTTTACCAAGTTATAGCTAAGGTTGATTTCGAAAGGGGTGGAGGTGGTAGGGCAGGTAGCCTCTAGGAAGTCGAACCTTCCGGCAAATCGATCGGCGAAAGATTGATTATTCAGAAGCCCGACTTCGAGAGGAGCTGAGACCCCCAACCCACCGCGAACCCCCTGTATTAATTAATAGGCAGGAAGGACTCCGTCGGTTGTTCTTGTCAGGGTCCCAAACATCCTGCCTGCTCCAAACATCAAACCCAAGTGACTTGAGCAAGTACTTAAACTTGCATCCACACGGGCGGACCAGTACCTGCCCGTTCCCAAGACCCATTAGAGAGAATCGAACTGTTCCGAGTAGCTAGCTCCATCAACCAAACCTCTGCAACTATGTAAGACAATGGATGTGCGCATTCTGAAAATACCAGAACTAACCCGTTAAGTCCTGGTGCAGAAGTGAGTTCTTGTGGTCGAGAACCATCCTAAATAGAGCTCCACTATGGTGGGTGCCCAGGAGAGAATCCACTCGTGCATGTTGGCAGGAGATCTGCATGACCTTGTTGGTAGCTGTTGCAAGGTTGGAGATAATAGGGTCTCCAACGATAATTTTTGTGAAATTGAGTGGTAAAGAGCTGTTAACCATTACGACTGAGTCATTCAGTCTCAGTCTTGTCACCAGCCAGTTGTCTTTTTCCAAGATCTAGATTAGAAAAATACCATTGTCGGTTTTGAATTGTTCCCCGAAGTTTCATCAAAATTTGGAACGAGCAAAGTTATGTATAGAAATGCTCTGAAAATCTGCTGTACGGTTTTAAGAGTAATAGGCTTGAACGAATGATTCACAGAGGGAATTTAGGATTCCTGTTCGACCCAGGCAGCCTTGATACATGATGTACATTCTGGAGTTAACACCATGTGAAGTCTTTATTTAATCTTCATGGTGGAACGAAGAGAGGGCTTGACGATACTTGTCTGCACTTACTTGTATCAATTCGAAATAAATCTAACCTAAGCTCCAACACCACATGGCTACAAGTGCTCAATACGTTGTAGAGTGCATAATTAAAACGTTGGCGTTAGTCCTTTGCCGAGAGAAGAGACTCTCGTATTTGGCTCGAAAAGCGGAGTGGGACAAAAGAGCCTTGAGCTCTTGACGGAGTTAAATGAATTCTTAAAAACCTCCTCTTCCCTCGCCCTTCTTTGGAAGACACAGTTTCAATTGTCTGTCCACAGCGTCGTTCGCTCTATCTCCCTCGACAGGGCTTCAAGGAGGGTGAAAAAAAAGGATCGACCTGCAGGCTCCAGTTTCGCAAAGTCAAAGGACGAGCGAACAAAAGCCGACAGTGGCACAAATCTGCTTCATGCCCTTCACAATGAGTATCTCTTCCATAATGCAGCGTTTCAACTCACACAAGACTCAGAATATTCACCCATGTCCGTTCAGGTTGACCTATCACTACTAGGGGCATATCAATCATATCACCTCAGTCTGACAAAAATTACCATTAAATGGTAATTTTATTCTTCACCGTAGCCAATGTTGCGAATTACTCATTCCAATCACATCCTACAGTGATGACAAGCGCCTTCATGCACGGCAATATAGTACTGAAAGATTCAGGGAGTGAACTTACGTAGGTACGTGGGAGACTACGCCGATTTTCATTCTTGCGCATTTCTCTCTGAAAAAAAAGAAAAGAATAAACTACATTTTTCTTCAATTTGAAGTTTTACAACAATTTCCAATTAAAAGCTCCTGAATCAATGGAATTAAAGAGTACAATGTATAATTGACAGATCCTAATGTCCGAGGGTGATTTTCTATTCTTGGGGAAATACTTGAAATGAAAGTTATTATCCACCTTCATAGTCATCACGGGATCGACTGTTTGTTTCTGTGGCTGTTATTTTGCGACGTTTCTGCCTTTTGGCAGGGTTAATATAACACCACAGCCAAAATTGAATCTACAAGCTAAATTTACTAAATTTGTGGGCCACTGTAAGGGTGAGGGGTTATCCTGGTAAAGAGCCAAATCGAGCAGTACGAAAATAAACATTATTTAATCAGGTACTAATACAAAATCTATTCCGATCTCTGAATTGCGAGCATTGAGATGATCACCTCAACGCCACGTTATATGAAACAGGGAACAAAGTGTGTACAGAATAGTAAATCTCCATAGAGACATGAATATTGGTACAAGATGTATAATTAACTGTATTTCGAATCGATCTCTCATAACCAAGGATTAGCATATCTGCATCACCGTTTGCAAATGGACTTACTTATTAGCTTTCCGAGCCCAATAAAAGCATAGCCAAGCTGAAGCCATTTACCACGAACACGAGTAGTGGGTTTGCGGTCGGATGCTGTCGTTGATAATTCAACCATAATGGTCTTGTTCCTCTGGACACCAAACAACGATCATCGGAACCGGTTTTAACGATCAGGGCATAGCCCCAAGGCAAAAGCTCAGCCTCTGATAGGCGACGTTATGACGTCATTACTCGGGCGATTATTCGACGATGGTCGTGGGTTGGGGACTCCGGTGTGTTTATCGAGGACCCCTGGAGTGAGGGCTCTGGCGCCAAGGTAGACTGTCCCATCAATTATTCGTCCACAGCCCAGGCTAATCAGTACAAATGCCAACCTCTCCCACTACCCACCCCACACCGTTCTGAACATCCAGCATAGTCCTCATTCCCGTCGTTTCGAATGAATCTGCATTGCAAATCCATACCAGGGTGTTTCCCAGCGTTAGTCGTCGCTTCGTTTTCAATATGCTGCAAAAATCGTGTTTCCATTCGGCGGGATGGCTACGGATGCACAGGGTATCAGTTCCACTCGATAGTTGTACCCCCATTACCAGTAAATGTTGTAAGAAAACATCGATATTTACTTTACTTCATCCTCGCCTTCGCTAGTGTTACAGACACCCGGATATTCACCGAGCTCTCCGAACTTTAACGGTGATCTATACATTTGAAGCTGCGAGAACCAACAGCTGTCAATGCAACGTACACATGTTCGAAATGAAAACTTATTTCCCATTGATTCCCTCCTACATCGCGCGCCTAACGAATTCATGAAATGTATCTCGCCGTCGTGATCTTCTATTGCCGATTCCTGCAACTCTTCAACGATTTTTCAATATTTTAAATATTTATCTTATTTGAAAATGTATTCACCATTTGAGACCCATTTACTGTGGTTTGTAACTGGTTCTGTTGAAACAACGCTGCAAATTAATCACAATTGTTTATCACACCAAGATCTCGCTCGAGTGGATAAACATGCCAGGATATCACCAGAGTAGGTACAATATTAGAGGAGAAAGGTCAGAAATACCACTTAAAGCATTTTTTTAAAGTTAATACCCGAATTTTCATTTAAAATCCAACGTGTGGCACAGTTTCAATCGATTGAACGTCCAGAATTTAGTGGAAATTCATACCCGCCATCACGAAAACCCTATTTTAAGCCTCAGTTTGGTGAGATCAGGCTGAAAATTAGTCAGACGAAACTTTAGGCCTGTAGCGAACTCGATGTGTAAGATTTGTGGGCGTTCCCCTTTTGGTCCGTCGAATTTTGAAACGTAGAGAAAGGAAAATTGAGAAGGATTTTATTAATGTATTTTGTTGATGAATACAAGGTGTATCATTCCAACTAGGATAATATTAGGGTAGGGTGTATTTCTTCTCGGGTACTCAAGTGTCCAGTTTCGTCAGTTTACTTGTCTGCTTCACGACCATCGATTCAAATGCTTGGGGAGCTCTGACGGCGCCGTTTGCATTAGTCGATCTTCTTTATGGAGTTCCACTCGGACGAAAACCACCCAGAACATGGAAGAGCATGTCGTTCTAGTTCTGTGATCAATTCACCGTCTACTCAACGAGGATTTGTTTGACGAACACACCGCGGGAAAAGGGTAGTTAGATCACCTCGCTTTTCACCGGTGTACAGAGAGTGGTGAGGTGCATGGCCGAAGGTAACAGAGGGGGCGATAAATTCGAGTTTGGTGGTCAGAGGGCGTGTTATAAAGGTTCAGAGAAGCACCAGGTAATAAATTCTCCTTGATCTTCCTACAACGAGCGGGTCAGATCGCGTCCGAATAGTACACGCCACGGTCAGATGAAGGCAGAACCTGACCGATTTGAAACCCACCGACCCGGCAAACTTCAGGCCGCGGTTCTCGTCATCCTCCAAAACACCGAAACCGAACGTCAAAGGGGATTTTCAGAAGGTGGTTTCCTGGAGGCCTGAAAGGGGGTTTGTCGCCAACGTAATGCAAAAAGGGACGAGTGAGTGAATCGCCCGTCAATCCACAATGTGTCCCGGACCGGAGAAAACCGCAGGGTGTATTTGCTAGTAATTAATTTTGCGAGAGCGGTACCCGACAAGCCCCTAAACAACATCAAAAGCACCGTTTTGGGGGACGTGAACATGTTAGCCTTCCTGCCCGCCGCTAGCTCACGAATACCTTTCCTCGTATGAATCACCTCACTCCCATCACACCCACCAGTTCCTCCTCTTTTCATCAGCAAATTGATCCTTTGGCTCGTCAGGTGCGAATGACAGCTCGCCAACCTATCCAACCGTACAAGCCGCTCTGCCCTTTGACTGTGGACGACTTGAGAGCCCCAGACGCTTATTACCTCCGCGAAGCCTTTCTCAAAATACTCCATGACCCAATTCACTGCCTATTGTAGATGCACAGAATAAATAAGTGCGCACGGACCCTTTAGGCATCTGTTCCAGTGAACTCGGCATTTAGTTGGACCAAGAACGCCATCTACATTACCAAACAGAGCACTTTTCAACTACCTGGGCTAACTGATAATAAATTAAAAGAAAACTAAAATATATTCCTAAGTGTATTATTATTCCAAATAGACCAGGCTTGGATAGTTAGTTTTATACGTTCAAAAGAATCAAGTTAATTTGGCAAAAATATGACAAAAAAGTACTATAATATTCAACTTCAATAAAATTCCTATAATATAATATAACAACCCTGGGAAATTCAGGGAGCGGGATTTCTTCTTCTAGATCGTTAAGAATACAAGGTTACATAGACAAAAATAAACCAATAGACCTAATTTTGGCTTTTTTTTTTTTTTTTTTTTTTTAATATTCTTTTCACAAGAAGTTGAAATAAAAAACATATCTACAAAAATATAGAAAGAAAATCACTCCCTAATGTTCCCCTGGAAGGCAATGCTCGCGATTGGGGTGATGAGCTGGAAGTGCAGAATCGATTTAAAAAATGCAATAATAATAATAATAATAAAAGAATGAACAATAATACAATAGCAAAAACAAAATCCCGTTCTGGTAGGAAGCCAAATAAATTATTCAGAAAAGAAAAGAAAAGCTCAACCAGTTTGAGTATAGATAGTATGGTAAATGGTAGTGTTGTTATTCAAAACACATCATAGGAACAGCATTTAAAATATAATTAACTGCAATATATACAGTGGCGTAGGTAGGTGCTTGTGCTGGTCGTATAAGCCCGCTAACTAAGGAAGTGTTCTCTCAGAGTCCTAGTCGCTTGTTCCGGCTTGACAATTATTTTAGTCTTTATTTGGGTAGGGAGTTCAAGGAAGGTTTTGACCTCCAAACAGGAATAATTGTTCAGATACGCTGTGGTTCGGACTAATGGAATGGAGAGCGCCCCAATTTTAATGACGGCAATCGTTATGAACAAGACAGAATAGACATCACATTAAAGATTTTTGGAATGAGAGCTCATTTATTACTTAAAATCACGATCACATGATCTTTCATAGGGAACTCACATCGAAGAGGTCACCCTAATTCATCAAAAGAAGCCTGTAAAGGAGCAAAGATTAATAGATGGCGTGACGAGAGGCGTTAGGAATGACGGCGGAGGCAAGACGCTGTGCAGGAAATTTATCGCAGGAAACTCAGGACGGAGGTTAATAGAGTTGAAAAACAGCTTGAAGGTGCTAACGGCTCCCAGAGCGCGACTTGGGTCACCCAACTGCTCAGGACGTGGATTTTACACTCTTTAGCGAAAATGGCTCTTGAGGGTGCATGAAAGGAATATCACTCGAGAGGCACTACCCACCGCGCTAATCCATTCAGTGCACCAACGTCACTAAGAGCAGCTGTGGCTCTAAACTACCTAACTAATATGGAAATGCCAGAGATTTCAATCGCTCATTTTTTATGCACTCGTTGGAAATGATTTGCACGCAAACTGACTGTATATCCTGGGTGTTTGTTCAAGGAGAATCAAGGATCGTGCAGTTTCAAAGACTACTTACTGTAAATTAGACCAATTTCGTCAACAAGATTCGTTAGTACAACACGCTATGACTAATGATATTACTGAAAATCATACATACAATAGGTTCATTCCTTGGAAAGTTTTCGCAGAGTGTCCTAGGAAATTGCTGCTTACGATGTTGGGGAGTAAGGAGAGTAACTACGGTTAAAACATAACCATTGAACTGAATCAGATTAACGTAATTAATTACTGTGGAAATTGTAGGTATGTATGTATGCGTTGTAGAATTTATTATGCTCTAGCCCTTAGGTTTGAGAAATCAAGATTAGACCAGTTGTACATTTTTTAGTGATCAGGGAGGAATTGAGAACCGGAAGTTAACCATACGTGAAACGAATATAACAGTTGGAAGAATTATCTTGATCAAGCAGTATTCCTGTCGGTTGCAAAATCTTTACCTTTCATGGTAACAAGATTTCCGCCCATTATGGAATTAGCGACTAGAAAGTATCGGATGACAGCATAAAAGGGGATTGGTAAATTTTTTTAACGGAGGGGTGCGGTGGAGTGCCCGGTAAAGGGAACGGTTAGGTAACGGTTGGTTAGAAGGAGCCTCTGCACGAAAAGAGCAATGTGATTAGGAGCTAACGGTGGACTGGGAGATTAGCGGAAAAAATCCGACTTCAAAGCATTTCGCCTTTAGCCTTCCTGACTCCTTTTCGCTGTTAGAGCCTGTAAAAAGTGAAGAAAAAAAAAATGTTTAGAGTAATGAAACCACCCTTCTCGGCCGACGCGAAAGTGGAAAACCTTGGGCTCACCAAGGAGGGAGGGGGGTACTTAGACCCATTTATGTCAGACTTGCCTAAGGTCGGTAGTTTTTATACGGACCTCTTGTGTTGGTCGGGTGCACATTGGCGCACTGCAGGGCTCCCCCCTATCCCCTTTTTCTCTATATTTTATATGAGCCAAGCCGAAAGGCCCTTCAATCATCCTAGTCCCTTCTACTGCGCCTAGTCATCTATTTTATGCCCTGGTGATCTTTTTTACGGGCCGACGGTCTTTCCCGAAGTCTATTTGACCGGACATCATTTTTCTCGGGGCCAAACGAGGGGTCGAGGAAAAGAAAATATCTTCGATTATCAGGATGCTCGGGGTGTCTTCATGCTGTCATAAGAAAAAGCTGCAATGCTGAAGGTTCTACGATAATTGGTTTCCTAAAAATAATTTAGAATAATTAAGTAAAACAGAGACAGGCCGAATCCAGGAAACATGATTAAAATTACGATTACTCGAACTTTGAGTGGAGTTTATACGTTTCGCCTGCATCTTGTTTTTTGATATAAGAGTATAAGACGTCTACTAAGCCTTATCCTGGAAAAAAGAAAAAAATTATTCAAAAATTCATTGAAGCATTAATATATTATTTATGCTTCACAAGTTCCCAGTGATATCGCGACGCCCTAAACGCCTAAAGAGCTCTCGAGCAGGAAATTAATGAGGCTTGGCGGTCTATCTGAGCTACAAGGTCGATTAAATATTGTTTGGGAGGCTTTTCCAATTAATTCTCGATGCCGCAGGAGGTTGGCCACACTATCAGTTCACCTCTCAAGCCTTCGTTCAAACTTGGCCTGAACTTGATCCTTAGGAATGTTCATTAGAGAGGACAAATGAAACAGAGCGGAGGGCCATCAATCAATTCGCTTTCCAGGAGACGCTTGCTTCTGATCTATGCCGTGTGTGTGTATGTGGATGAATTGGGAAGGGGGGGGGGGGGGTTGCGTCAGACGAGAAATGTGAGTCTAGAGCGAATCCTACGGTTTCAATGATCGTGATAAGCCTACAAAAGCATTTTACCTGAATCCGTTTTACAGATCTTGTAACATAAAGAAACCTCTTTTTAATTACTGTGCTTAATGAACAATATTGTCACCACTGCTCTTTTTTTTTCTGGTGAATACATACTGATGAAATTAAACTCAACTCACGCAATTGGCAGTATTTTTGTAGGCGATTTAATGGAATGTGTCTAATAATTCCAAAGCCATTAATATCCTTATCTTCCAGAATTTGTTTATTTATTTTAACATTCCATTTTCTTAGGATTTTCCTAAACCAAGTCGTCTCGATCTACAACTCCAGTATTTTCTTCGATTTTTTCTTCTTTTCAGTGATTGCTCAGCACGTCACCAGGATAAGGACCATTTCATCGAATGGTTCTCATTGTTCCATTGCGTGTGAGATTCCTTTCTTTTTGAGTTAACCAATAACCATAATCCCCTCGGCTTCTTAGCAATCATCACTCCTTGAGTTTTTCTCGACTAAAACACTTGTAAAACCCAACTTCTCGAGCGCACAAGGCATTTTTTTACACCTTTTATTTTCGTTAGATGTAGTTAGAGTTGGGAGTCGTTTGATATTTTCGCACCTAAAAAGTTTCTTCTCAAGCCACCTTTCTTTGCCTCGCCGCTTGCTGGAATCACTTGAAAATTCAGGACGACTCGTCCACCCAGCTCTTCTTCTCGCAGTTTTTATTGTTGGGTGAAGGAATGCGTGAACACAGAAAGAACTGAGCTGACTTTCCCCTCAAAAAATTCTTCTTAGGTAGTAAAAACTCCCGAAAAACTTCATTTTTGTATTCAAATCCGACATCTTCGAGTTGGAAAGAGATAAACCGACGCGCTCACGGTTCTAACAAGATTGGTATATCGTAAATGGCTATAAAGAACACCGAAACGGTACAATGCAATGGAAACCGCACGCAAGCCATACGGTGAAATAGGTTCCAGCAAAGAAAAAGTTCCGCAGGATCTTTCCAGCCCAACAATCCATTTTTTTTCTTTTATCCTACTTTTTCTCATTATTGAAAGAGGTGAGAGCTGTTGTAAAATAAGTTCTGGGTCGACGGCTTTTCCCAATGGTTATTGCTTTGTAGTAAAAACCCTCCTTTGTTGAGAGCGCATGAATGATCTTACAACGAGATGGTATGATGTTAAGTGCGATCGTTCCGAGCATTCATTGAATTCTTACTTCGACGAAAACGAGAATTATTTGAAAGCTCGGCTTCTAGGGCACGCCATGTTCGTGTCATTTTCCCGTGTTTATATTTGGGACGTTGAGTCGTTGTAAATTGGTTCCTTTTTGTTGTATACCAAAGAAGGTTACGGATAATGTATAGAAATTGAATTTTCCTGGTTTTCTGATATAATAATCCTAAGTCATGAGGTTTTCTATGGAGGGAAGTAGATCTAGGGACATCTAGGGACAGTAAGAGTTTTGATATGATTTTACAAACGTCGCAGCAATAATATCAAACACGACATCATTTCATTAAGATATTTCACAGCATTAGTGTGCGCACAGGCTGTTTATTCCACCTATCTCACTCTTAGAAAAGATGGAAGGGGAGTAGTTACTGTCCTGAATGAAAATGGATCGCGGAAGGGCTGTCAAATCTCATGGCGAAAGGTCAACTACGAAGTCAAGTGTAGGTCGTATGTGAATTTTAGCCTTGAGTGGGAATTACAACGTACGAATTTAAAAGAATCGGTTTTGGGTCTTACCCTGGGGTCTATCGACAGAAGCTTGAAGTTAGGAAATTGTACCCGGACAGGACAGGGCCTCATAAAATTGGGAGACCTTATTAATCATGAAAGAATAAAAAAAAAATTGAAGAATCGGGCCTCACATAAAGTGAAATAATTCAATAATTTAAGATTAAATACATTTTCAGTTGTTGAGTGTTTAGCCCTTAAATGGTCCTCTTCGGCGATCTCTAAGGTTACATGAACACCATTTCCACCACGTAATGAGTTAGAAAAATGATTAGGAAGGAAGGGGGGGTCGTAGCATTTGCGCCGCCTTTCTCACTTCAGCCAGCTACAATCTACTCTATAAAATAAGTTGGACATAGCCACATGAGGTGACGGTGATTCGTATTCCGCTGAGAAACGCGTGCATTTTGATCGGTCGTTTGAATCGAATTGCATAAAATTTGATCAACTGCCTGCAGTACAGTACACGGCAGTCGAGCATGCAGTTCTCGATACATCTGTGGTTCCGTGTTCCAGATTAATGGGCTTAATTTTTGTGTTAATGTGGTCCTCGATGGAAAATATCAGTATTCTGGTGTCCTCTGATTCTCTTAACCCCCCCCCCCCCCACTTGATAAAAGTTAAGCTAATAAAATAATTTACATCGATTTACTTATTCACGGTTCACGCGGATAAAAATGATCGTAGCGGCGAGGAGTGGCG
Organism: Cyrtorhinus lividipennis; assembly: GCA_019603395.1. Taxonomy (NCBI): domain Eukaryota; kingdom Metazoa; phylum Arthropoda; class Insecta; order Hemiptera; family Miridae; genus Cyrtorhinus; species Cyrtorhinus lividipennis. The sequence continues at coordinate 15,670,684 of CM034000.1, read as the reverse complement.
TAGAGGGGGACCATCAGTTTCCACTCAGTCCTAATTAAGATCAATTGCCGAAGCGCTTGTCACCCCCTCCGATTTCCTGCCGATCGATGGTTTTGCTTTAATTATAAACGGTTTTAACGAGGGGCTGAATGGGAGGGAGTGGGGCTTGGTAGATAGGAAAAGCAGGCTGAGATAATCCATTGATCCTCATTACACTAATTTTTGAGCTTAAAGGCTTTTATCAAAAACCCTGAACGCCTTTTTTCGTTCAAAACTCATCTATCTTCATTGTCAACGTTTCCGCGACCCGCTCCTGTTCGGTAACACACATAATCCAGCGATCTCCGAGGACCTCAGGTGGAAGCGCTGAGGAAATTTTCTGGATGAAATGGGAATTTCATGATGGAGTGGATGAAAAGGACTATTGTTGAAACCACCAAAGTTTGTTCAAATTATTCACTGAAAAGTAGAAAAAGCCTAGACCCAAACGAATAATGTTCTCTATTTCCGTCAAAATTGTTAAAGGTTATCGGTTGCAGTATAAAACAAATCTTGAATCGGTTGTTAGAAAATAAAATTTCGTACAATTGCATGTGTTCCCTTGTCAAATTTTCCTCTGGCCCACCACTGTTCAGAAAAAGAAACCTCGACAGATTGAGGTCTGTTGTGAAGCATCCAATTTGAGAGGTAGCATTTTAATTAGACCGTCTCGTTACAGTTCTCCTAAAATGTAAACCTCGCAAATAATAAGAGCTTCCCCTTCTAATTGGGGCTGAGAATAATTCAAAAGTACGGGTATTATTCTGGGAGTTAGTGGTCTAGAAGCCCCTCAAAGTTTCATCTAGAGATGGAGAGGGGTACGCCTTATACAGCGACAATCTGAAGTGAAAGTGATGTTGAGTGAAAGTTGTCGCCTTTTTGCTGTTCTTTTGCCTAAACTGGAGACGAAGTTTTGAATAAATAACCCTCCCACCGCAATCTCTTGTGAGGGAAAAAAGTTCTCACGGAACGCTCAAATGAACTTCTGAATGTCAAAATGAAACATCTACCTTTTCTCATGAATTCTGAGCTGATTCGCCGGTGCATCTCCGTGTAAAAATATTTTATTTTTCCTCATTAGAGTAGTATAAAAGAAGCAAGTTTTGATAAAACAATGATGGAGAAGCTGACGTAACGAGCAGATATAAATCGGTACAAGTATTCTAGATGTGAATACATTGGATGTAAGTCAGATGATAGGAAGAAAGAAGCCCAGACAAATACCAGTAGAAACAATCTATTGTGATGCAATGATGATAAATATGATAATCGGTGCAACCCCCCCCCCCCCCCTTCACTCGTTTCACATTGTGAGTCCAAATGAGACAGCCAGTAATAGGTGCATCTACGAAATTCTAATTATATTTTGTAATAGGAACGCATGAAATACCGACTCCTTGAAGTGACCCGAAAAGAAGCTGGCCCCAGAAAGTTTAGAAGACTTTTTCATATAATTTATTCCTTTTTTGTGTTTATCGTTTTCCTTTTTCTCGTTTCCTCACCATTTAAAAGTATCATTGGGGGGGACTCACCGTTTCGTGGGTAGTAATGAGAAAGGAAAATTACTTCCTACCCTCCTATCCTCCCGCTTTATCATGACGTGACATCCGAGTGAAGACACCGACAAAGTAAGGAAAAGTCTTTATTTTTCATAACTGAAGGGGAAACACCCAAGTTTTCTGAATAAAGATTATAATTATTATCGTTCCTACCTTTTTTTCGCTTGGAAAGGATTGCTTAGAAGAGAAACGCCTCGAAAATGAGATCTGAGACACGACAACAGCTTCGTTTGCAAATGGCAGTTGGCTACTGCAAATTTACCACAAAGCACTCGAAAACAAGTCATTATTAACTTTTCTGACGCGATCGAGGTTTCAATTAAAACGTAATTTTTAGAAATTGGGGAGATACTTCTTTGTTTGTATAGAAGGAGTGAAAGGATTCTGGTCAACCTAATATAACAATTAAATTTCAAAAAAGAATCATCGCAAGATAAAAAAAAAATGTACTACTCCTTACATTAGGTAGGAGTAGTTAGAAGAAGAAATACCATGGAACCCTTCAAAAAAAAAAAAAAAAAAAAAAAAGTTAACTGCCGAAGTGGAAGTGGAAATACGATTCGTACTTCTGGGATTCTGATGGGTTGCGTCCATTTTTTTAGACGTTAATTCATTTCAGCAGTTCGGATTAACAGGTAGGATGTGGTATCGAATTAGGGAAGCCCATTCCAAAAGGGTGTTTTTCTGGTGCAAGAGAGTGTATTCCGTACTCACGTGGACACTAAACGCAAAATAATGGACCATTGGTGCATGTTGAAGTGGAAGACTCGTCCAAGGCTGGTGGAGAGGGATGGGTAGCATGAGAGACCTGTATTTCATTTATGAATAGGGAAAAGCGGTTCCGCCCCGGAGGGCCCCCGCTCATCCCGCGATAATTAACAGAGTTGATGAATGTAATGTATTTCTAGGGCCGCCCAAAGCCTAGAAGGCTATGGTGGGGGAGGTGGAGGAGGTGAATACATAAGACGAGGTAGAAGTATAGCCTCTAGGTTCGGTTGGATATAACCAGGGTTGTTAGCGGTTTCCTCTAACGATCCCTCTCCGCCTTCATCTACCTCGAACAACCGATGTTTGCATAGACTTCACCTACGCTGTGTACCCACCTTCAACTCCAGTAACCCGGAACGTCAAAATTATATTCAGGAGGGACCGTCGGGCTGTTGATTTAGTGACAAGAGTAATAAATGCTAAACCACTAAAAGTCTCCAGGCACTCAAGGAGGTTGTTTGTTATCTACATGGAACAATCAGATTGATAATTCACGTCCAAACAAGGGAGTTACTACAGCAAAGATCCTGTGAAAGTGAGGATCACGAGTGATTGCGGTTTCACCAGTCGAAACAGTGCTCTGAGTGGCACGTTCAAACAAGACAACATTCAAGACGAGAGTTATGGGCATCTAGCCCATTCTAGTGTGTCATCAAGATTTTGTTCTATGGTGAAGATGATTGGAAGACAATACATCGTTCTTTAGAACAATTTAGAATAATTTATTATTCATATGGCAGAACACTATCTTTTTGGATATGCTACAAGGTGGCTTCTTCGGTGCTTTTCTTCGCCCTTTTTCGACGTTTCTGCGACATCAGAAGAGTGTATTGGTCATCAAAAAACTGGTCTCAGCAGATCATCCTTGTGAATCATCATCACTGTCCCGAATAGAACCTCTTTTCGGATTGCTGGAGTTTCCACGCTTATCAGTGCCTACACACTCCTCCTTGACATGGCACATCACCCCTTGACGCACCCCCATATACAACTTATTGATCAATACCATCAAGAATGAAAAGCCTTGCATGCAATTCCACGTAGCGAATGTAGCCCGCGAAAGGGGCGGAGAGGTTGATTGAATTTATACGATCAAGCTTCGTCGGAGCTGAATACACCTCCCCAGTAACCCTACGTTATGTCTTGTTCTCATTAGATCTTGTCATTCACTTGAGAAGTTGGAACCCCCTATATACGCCATCCAGCCTTAAGGTTCAAATGAGGGGTTCCCAAATGTCACCTACTTCGATGTGACAAGAATAGCAATCAACAACTTCCATTCACACCTGCGAAAGTGAAGTCATAAGCCAGCGAAGCTTAGACTCAGATGATAGTGGCATCTGTGGGGAATGGAGTATACAAAATTTCATATTGTTAGAATAAGTTTTTCAAGATCAAAGTACCATGTATCTGACAGTATCATCAATAACAGTGAATATTATAGATGCGCTGACAAACTGATAACGATGTGGTGAACAATCGCTCTACCACTCCGATGACTGCAGAAGACGATCAATTGTTTTCTCTTATTTCTAAGATCAAACGGAGGAATGAATTTGCAAAGAGACTAATTTACATTCGTTCAGAGAAATCTAATCAGGCATTAAATCTGAAAAGTTCTCAGAATCTCGGTTTTATTCATTTATATTTAAAACTTATGTTAAACTCAGGGGAAAATACTCAATAATGTACTAATGTACTGTGTAGGTCTGTTGGCTGAAAAAGTGAACGATGGTAACTCTTGAGCAATATTTCCACCTAACAGAAACAAGTTCGTTTACTTAATAATGGAATACGAGTCGGACATTACTAGTAAAAGGATACTTGCCAGTGTGGGCGTATCACTCAACTCACGGGTTATTCCTGTAATGAAGTGCAAATATAGCTGGTTGAGAAGCGCTTGCGGTAGCTTGACGAGACAAAAATGGAGAATCCTGATCTTCGGGGTGAGCTAACATAACTTATTAAAACGGTTAGACTCATTAAAAAAAAAAAAAAAAAAAAAAAAAAAAAACCCTTGGCATTTGGTGTTTTATTTTATGCGTTTTAGAGTCTCCCAGACAAATTCGGTTTTGAGTCCGTTTGCCTGTAGGTCCGCATTTCCTCGCCACAGAGGACTTCAACAGTTGGGATATGACTGCAATTCGCAAAGACCTGGGCGTTTGGCTCCAGATGGTTCTTCAATAGTTTCATCATGCTTGAATCAACAGTATGCTCCAGGCGGTCAGTTTTGTGAATTTCCAACGGATTCCGGTCAGATTGTCAGGGACGACGTAGGTTCTCTTGCGGTCTCAAGCACTATCAGACTAAACAGTAAGTACGCATTGTGCACGCGAGAGCGTCAATCTGTTTACATTACAGCCGCAGCAATAACGTTCCCTATTATAGACAGGAGGGAGAGCAATTTTGTGATGACAGCTTAGTATCTTAACCATGACATAAATAATGAGATACATAAACTAAAGATGTATAAACTAATTTACATTATCTAGTGAATCCTCGATAATTAATCAATTGCCAGATAGTCCAATCATTTGTGTCCAGTTTTTTGATAGTGAATATTGTGGCATAATATGTGACTGTGGAAGTCTAATCTTGTGTAGTAGGTGTCATAAAGGACGAATTTAGCAATATTCGTCTAAAGAAAAACATCTATTTAAATCACATCAATTTTCCTGTCCTGTGGAATTGCTAGTGAGATAGTGTCAGTGTTTCAACTCACAGGAATTCTCAGAAACAACGGGTATGTAGAATAAACAATATTTAGAGAAAATTTTTCTCTGTGTGTGCTTGCGTAAGTAAAAGGTTCTAGAAAAATAATAAAACGGAAATGTAAGGAACGAACGAATCGAATGAAAATGAACCAAGTCGGCCAGCCGAGACAACGAGAACATTTTCCATCGAACGACTTTAGCCTTCGGAGAAAATAAAGTTCTGTCCTTTCCAGGAGGCTACGGCCCGGGGAAACCATTAGCGAGTTACCGCCTTCGGACGTCGAGGGAAAAAGGATTTGAAAGGTAAATAGAACCCACCTAGGAAGATCTCACCTTGGAGGGAAAGGTTGTTAGCTTCACAGCAGAGAAAAGTTAAGGACGTGAATGATAGCGGGTTCGGAAGTAATATCCGGTATCAGAGAGCCGTAATGTATCTCCAAAAGGTCAAAAAGAATTTAACGTAATCAGATTAGGTAGGAAGAGCCACTGCCTCCGAGAGGTCTTATTGATGTAACGTAGTAGCTCTTTGGCGGTATTAGCGCCGGAATGCCTCAGATTTTTCTCCTTCCTTTCAAGATGGGTCACATTTTATCATTCATGAGAATAAGAATGCTTCATCAGAAGCAGCCTCGTGATTTCGCTCTACAACCCAGCTTTATCTGCCCCACACGGTAAAACTTATGATTTCCACATCGACGAAACTCTTGATGCTGTTTGTGAACTGTCCAGAATAGGCATTTATTATCAGCTTAACTGGAGGTCATTGCTATCAAATTTGAGAAAACGTAGGTCAAAGTTGAAACTGGAACCCATTTTGGCAAGTGATAAAAGGATATCATTTTATCACTATTGACGATATTGAACGCAAAAAGCCCTCCAAGTTGATGGTTGACTACATACTCAAATCCCATCATGTAGCCGTAAAATAGCAATTTGTTTTGTTCGAACAAAATTGCTGATAAATCTAAAACTCATGCGTTTCTACTTAGGGCTCGTAGATAGAGTGGTGAATGAGCGGTAGCTATTATCCACGGGAAATATATTCAACGCAGTCATGTTTATATAGCTCTTCACGGGAGTACTTAACCAGCGGCTTTTTACTGATGACTTAGCGATGGTAAGTTCCACGAGACAAGTCAGAGCTCGCTTTTCAGCGCTATTGCTTATTTGGCTCCGTATCGACCTCTGATTGATTCGTACCGTATTAACGAAATATAATTTGTGAGGCGTAATACGATAGAACTTGAAATGAAAGGTGCTGCTGATTCGATGTTCATGAACCGTTAAAATATATATATTATCATTGTAGTTTTGGCTCAAGTGAGAGAAGGGTTAAATAGACCAGCCACTTCCACCTCGAAACCTTATAGTTGAATAATTTATTGATTAGTTTGATTGTTCTTCAATGGTGGGAAAGAAATGTATTTTAGGTCATTCATTTTGTATTAATAAATTGACGACCTTTTCTGAGGAAAGTCATCACAATCTGTGGGACTGTGAATAAGTGCACTCGATTGCACAAAAATACTGAAACTGAGTAAAATGAGTTTTAAACCTAAAATTTATCGCGCTATTGTATTATATTGCTTGTATGTTGTTCTACTTGAAACAATAAACATTTATTTTTCGAAAAAAGTAAATTGAATAACCGAGTTTTGACACTAACTGCCATTTTAAGCAAAAAGTTGCCTTTTTCTGTGGAATTGCCTGACCATGAAACTTACTGGGCATTCTGAGCATAACTAAAAAGTTTAGTGTTCTTTAAAAAAGCGAACTCTCCAGTAAGCAACAGGGAATATGTTCTAAATAAAGGCAACTTAAAATGTGGTTTTCTTAGGTATTCGACCCAGATAACCAAAGTTTGCGCTAATGTTGGATGCTAATAAGTAATGGATTGCGTAAAAAACGATGCTAAAGGCGAAGAAGATAAGTAATGAAGGATAATACTACACCGGATGATCCATCTCACTGATGGATCGTGCTTCAATCCTTTTCCACCACCTATGAAGGGAAACAACTACAACGGATACAGAAAAAAAAAATCCCCAATACCGAGAAGGACGAGTGCATTATGTATGGAGAAAACCATCTTTTCCCGCTCGTACGTTCTCTTTGCCCGTTGTCCAGGAGTTTTTTTTCTTCTTTACTCCCCGATGCGTTTCTTCATATTTTATTCTGAGCCCTGCTTACATCTTGACACCGTTATCAATGATGCAACCCCCTCCACTCGATGCCCAGGACGTGCACGGTGAGCCACCTTGCCCTGTCCAGCTCTCGACAACATGAACTCTTTCCCCGTCTTCCCGCAGTTCATGGGATATTCACCAGATTTCCTTTGGGCGCAACACGCTTTTCACTCCGGGATTCACAGTGTTTCTCTCCACATCACGTAGAGATATTATTAAATAAAAGTCGCTTCGAGGTTGCCCTGATACGAGGACCAACGCCGCATGTAAAGTGGGCTTTGACGCCTCCGTGGAACCAACTCGTACTCGCAGTCAGGTTGATGTCACCTCGTAATGCCCCGTTTTACAGAATGGTTTAGCCCTCAAATGCCAACTGGAAAAAGTCATATATAGTACAACACGTAGCTTTAATTGACATCCTCAATTTTCCCGAAAAATATGAATATCATTTTTTGTAATTTAATTGAAACCATCCTGATTAGTACGTGCTAAGACAAATTACAATAATTGCTGCCAAATGTCAAACCATTTACCGATCGAATACGAACAGTCAAATTTGAAAAACTGCAACATTTCTCCTGCGGTCCTTCATTTTTAAGGAGCTTCACATAAATCCATGTTCAGCGAACCAGCTTGTCCAAAATTGATTCACTAGTAAATTGTACGCTCTCCGCTTCAACAAAGGCATCGTTGAAGTATGTTTGATAATATGATGTAGGGATTCCACAACTGAGAATGCAAACGTTGAACGCGAGTCCCCTTCTTGTGAGTAAAGCAAGTCACGCCAACCTCCAGTAAGTTACTGTTTCTCGCAAACGGTGAAGCGTGAAATGATAAACAACTCGGCGGGAGATTTTCTTGAGGTTCTCCAACGGTAAGTCACCGAAGCGAGGGATCAACACGTGTATCGTGACAAATCTCATCTCACCACCCACAGACGTCCACGCCTTGCCTCCAGTTTCTACAGCGAATTTCCTTATCCGCTACCCGACAAGTTGAGCCCTCAAACTGTTGTCATTGGATTTGTTTGGTGTTCCAATTGCTCTCCAGTCTCCGAAGCAAGCCCTTTCAATAGATAAATTCGATGTCACACGGAACCGATATTATAGAGCAATGGACAGGAACATTGGCCACACATTCCATTCTCTAGCATTGGAAAGTGCGATATGAACCGTTGAGAAAATTCCTATCAATAGGCTTTATTATAGGAGTAGTTACAATATGCAATTAGGTTCAGCTCCTACATGCAGTAGCCATGAATGTGTCGTTGTCAGAGTCAGATAACACAAGGAAATACATCAAAAATTCTCTGCTTAGCCTCTGTACCCAGTACTTTCTATTATTTCAGCTCGGGTTAAAGCGCGACCATTGTAACGATTTTGAAAAGCTTCTCTCCTTGATTGTATCCCATTTGACCGAGCATCCGAACCGCAATACCCTTTCAAGGGGTCTTAACATGACCAGCACAATGCCAGAGCCTTTTGAGCCATGCTTTAACCTTTAGTTCCCAGATGAACTTCGACCCCTCGGCGATATTGTTGCGCCATATTGCTTCGCTTCCCATATTACGGTTCCATACACAAAATAACAATTCGGTCCCCCGCCTCTCAACCGAGCTGGCAGTCCTTTTCAACTATGAATTCAACGCGAACCACCACAGGCGTCCGGGTCGGATTGAATTCTCCTTTTAATAAAGCATAACAAACGGATCGGGGAACGCATAACAGACTTTGGATGGAACGTCGCTATATTGTATCACGGACGGCCGCGAGCTTTTCAACTACGGAACCATCAAAGGGTATATGTTTCCGGACGTCATTTTTCATTCATTTGTCCCTGTTTTTAACGTTGTTATTGCCACTCATTTATTAATCAAAGCCTTTTTTAATTCGGGCTACGTACCGAGATCCAAATTAGTCCTATCTGATAGTTGGTTTTCTTACCTATCCCAGAAACATCCATTTTACCGTACGGAGAGATGATGACTAGAAGAAACTCACAGAGTTTGGCTATTCCTCGGACCAGCACGGACTTTCTGCATGAAAACATAGGTTGATCATTCAAGGAATAGCAAACCAAAAGGTACCATGACCGTCCGCCGTCCACGCCGTTTATGGTAGAAGAATTTATTAAAAATCTGAAATTTTGGTGAGGGACCTGTTTCCAACTCTGGTTGGTAGGGGTCAAAATGTGTTTTCCGAATGAGTTTTCAAGATTTTCGGTGATCTAGCGTGTGGGGCATCATTTTCCACTAAATTATGGACTCTGAATCGATTAGAATGGGTCCGGGACACTGCACTCCCATTTTTTTCCCAATTTTTTTCATGCTCTTGGTCCGAGTTTTAAATACCCATTTTCGCCCGCAGTCCACCTACGTTTGCGGGTACCCTTTCTCGGCCTGTACGGGGGACATTTTTAATTTTGTGTTTACACTAAGAATGAAAGCGGCCTTTGAAAGCTTGAAGAAAACATAAACATTTTCGGAAGCATGATTTTATTATTCCAAGAATAATAAACCGAAAACTACATAGGCCTTCAAGAGATACAGATTTCATTTATTTTCGCGGGAATACTCCAGTTGATACTCATGGGGTTGATCAAAGTTTCAACGTTAGTAGGCGTAAAGGGAAAGCGAATAAAAGAGAGGCAGAAGAGAAATGGACGCCTTTTTCACTATTCCTTTGACCAAGAGTTAAACAAAATAAATTCCTGATTCGCTCTTCGTTTACCCTGTACCTCTCATCAAACACGAGAGGAATGTCACGAGATGGAATTAATTTTCAAATTTCCAACCGTCGAGTGGATTAAAAGAGTGAGGGGAATGCCTTTCCCAGTAGAAAGCTAGAATTTTCGATATAATTGTCTGAAATGAATTTTTTATTTTATGTCAAGCCTTACCTTTTACCAAGCAACTGATGTGAATTAATTAAAGCATCCAAGCAGAAGGCGTTCAGGTACCTGGAACAGAGAAGATGAGCATGGATGAAATCTAAAAATCTATACCTCGGACCAGGCGCATGGAGATTCATTTCTTCAACATGGGGAAAATAGGGGAAACAGTGGGTGTGGCGGATCTCGGACCCATTTCAATCGATTCAGGTTCCAAAATTTAGTGGAAAATGATACCCCACACCCCTAGGTACCAGAAATCCCGACAACACGTATTCGAAATGGGTAATATATACCCAATTTGACCCATAACTTCTTCCATTGGGTCCAATCGTTCTGGGACCCAAATCATTGGATTCAGCGTCCAAAATTTAGTGGAAAGTGATATCCCTCTCGCCTAGATCGCCCAAAATCTCGAAAATCCATTTAAAAAAAAACACATGTTGACCCCTACCCCGCTCAAATTTGGTCCGATCGGCCTGAAAACTTTCGAGAACCGTCCTAGGCCGGGAACAGACCCCTGACCCAAATTCCAGATTTTTGGCAAATTTTCTACTACCGAAAACGGCGCGGACGAGGGACGGCGTATGGCGGACGGACATTGACCTTTTGGTTGGTTATTCCTTGAATAATCAACCTATGTTTTCATGATAATGGTCAACCTCTCCGATTCGGCTCAAAATTTTTTTCTGGACGTTTCATGATGTCCTGATCAAAAAAGGTCAATGTCCGTCCGCCGTCCGCCGTCCGCCGTACGCCGTCCATTGTCCACGCCGTTTTTGGTAGTAGAAAATGTTCTAAAAATCTGAAATTTGGGTCAGGGGTCTGTTCCCAGCCGAGATGGGTCCTCAAAACTTTTCAGCCCGATCGGACCAAATTTGGAGGGGGTAGGGGTCAAAATGTGTTTTTTGAAAAATGGATTTTCGAGATTTTGGGTGATTTAGGCGAGTGGGGTGTCATTTTCCACTAAATTTTGGACGCTGAATCAAATAAAATAGGTCCCAGAACAATTGGCACCCACTGGAAGAAGTAATGGGTCAAATTGGGTATTTATTACCCATGTGGGTGACTTCAGCCGAATAGACAAACAAAACACATCGTCATATCCTGTTGTTTATAACCAGCTGTTAAACTTAGCAACCAATTTTGAGCAGTTGCCTACAATTCTTTTTACTGTCCGAGCTTTTTATTCGTACCATTCAATTCAATTTAATACAATTATTATAGCCTTCTAAATATACACCCATCTTGAATATGTGTTTTCGGGATTTCTGCTACCTAGGCGAGTAGGGTGTCATTTTCCACTAAATTTTGGACGCTGAATTCAATGATGTGTGTCCCAGAACGATTGGCACCCACCGGAAAAAGTTATGGGTCAAAATGGGTATGTATCCACCCATTTTTTATGTGTCAGGATTCCTGGTACCTGGGCGTGTGGGGTATCATTTTCCACTAAATTTTGGACCCTGAATCGATTGGAATGGGTCTGGGACCCGCCACACCCACTGTTTCCCCCATTCGAGGAATAACCAACCCGTGTGTAAGAATTTGCAGCGTTTTTGGTTGGTTATTCCTCGAATAATCAACCTATGTTTTCATGATAATGGTCAACCTCTCCGATTTGGCTCAAAATTTTTTTCTGGACGTTTCATGATGTCCTGATCGAAAAAGGTCAATGTCCGTCCGCCGTACGCCGTACGCCGTCCATGTTCCGCGCCGTTTTTGGTAGTAGAAAATTTTCTAAAAATCTGAAATTTGGGTCAGGGGTCTGTTCCCAGCCGAGATGGGTCCTCGAAACTTTTCAGCCCGATCGGACCAAATTTGGGGGGGGTAGGGGTCAAAATGTGTTTTTTGAAAAATGGATTTTCGAGATTTTGGGCGATCTAGGCGAGTAGGGTGTCATTTTCCACTAAATTTTGGACGCTGAATCCAATGAAATGGGTCCCAGAACGATTGGCACCCACTGGAGAAAGTTGATGGAATATCTTATACATTCCATGTAACATACGAACTACATATTGCTCTCCTTAGACTGTTAGTGGTCATGAGGGTTTGCAGCTCTGTTCATTTAAGTCTCAAGTCACTCCTTCTTCTAGAGTTGTAAGAAAGTGAGTACAAAAATATATTGTTCAAATTGTGATCCGCGAGTTATAATTCCCATTTTCTCACCAAGAAAGTTGAAGAGAAGTAATGGGTCAAATTGGGTATTTGTTACCCATTTTGAATATGTTTTTTCGGGATTTCTGCTACCTAGGCGTGTGGGGTATAGTTTTCCACTAAATTTTGGACGCTGAATTCAATGATGTGTGTCCCAGAACGATTGGCAACCACCGGAAGAAGTTATGGGTCAAAATGGGTATATATTACCCATTTTGAATATGTGTTTTCGGGATTTCCGCTACCTAGGCGAGTAGGGTGTCATTTTCCACTAAATTTTGGACGCTGAATCTAATAAAATGGGTCCCAGAACGATCGGCACCCACTGGAAGAAGTTACGGGTCAAATTGGGTATTTATTACCCAATTTGATTATGTGTTTTTGGGTTTTCTGCTACCTAGGCGTGTGGAGTATCATTTTCCACTAAATTTTGGACGCTGAATTCAATGATGTGTGTCCCAGAACGTTTGGCACCCACCGGAAGAAGTTATGGGTCAAAATGGGTATGTATCCACCCATTTTGTATGTGTCAGGATTTCTGGTGCCTAGGCGTGTGGGGTATCACATTCCACTAAATTTTGGACCCTGAATAGATTGGAATGGGTCTGGGACCCGCCACACCCATTGTTTCCCCCATTCGAGGAATAACCAACCCGTGTGTAAGAATTTGCAGATTTTTTGATCTAGACACCATGAAAAGTCCAGAAAAAAATTGTGAGCAAAATCGGAGAGGTTGCATGAAAACATAGGTTGATTATTCAAGGAATAACCAACCAAAATGGAAGAACGTGTGACGTCAAATACACGAAATCGAAATAATACTTGTCCGGTAATGGTGTCAACCTGAAACTCCATTCTCTTGCTCCTCACAGTCTCTAGTCACTTGTTAAAACATGATTTGGCTGTAAGAACTCGTGAGTGCACAACCGACTGGCATAAGAATAATGAATGAAAAAGATGATGAGTAGTTCATTGCCAACAGACAGGAAATCTGATCAAGAATCATAGGTAATCCCATTTTAGAATACACACCCTCACCCCTCGATCTCGTACGTACACGATCTACACAATCAGCGAAAGGGGTACAAAACGTGAAATATGGCTTCCTATCACCTCGACTAGCTAACGGCTTGAATAAACAGCGAAGATTCAGCGTGAAATATGATAGTGACCAGATCCTACATCTTTGCGGGTAATCCAACATGTCGCGCTTTGTCTTTTTAATCCCAATAATTCAACGCTCAAGCCGCTCGGAAAATGTCGGTTTATTTCTCACCAGGGTCCGTGGCGCTACGTTCAGAAAATGCTCCCGAATTCAACGGTGGTTCTGCAATAAAAATGAAAAATTGAAAGATTTAGAAGCGTTTATAGAAGGATTACGGAAGCTTTACTCCTGCTTAAAGCCCGGGTTTGTTGTAAGCGCTCATCGGGGCGCGTGGAAAAGCGTATTCTCTCTCTGTAGGCGCGGGTTTAGAACCCATAAGCCCATTTCGAGCTTCTCGTTTCCCCCGTTTCATTGTTGGATTCTTCTCTTTTGACTCCATTTTCATCTCTCCCTCGAGAATAAAGTTCGAATTCGAATGATAATATCCCACGAAACCGACTCAATTCCGTCGCCTACGTCAAACAAAACAGCGACTATGAAATTGTGCAATTATCTGTTCGTATCGGTCATTTTCCGACCCACAAGACAGGATGACGTAACCTGCGGTGCAACTCGTTGTCGAAAACACCAAAAATCCATGCTTTGTGACTTATCAAAGGTTAATTGAAGAAAACCTTTGTTGTCAATCCGAGTTTCAAGGATGTGGGAATCAAGTTTATCGAGATTATCCGAATCGATGATTCAAGGTAAACAAGAGTTAATTCCGTTGTTAAGTCGGTACAACAACGGACTTCCTATGTATGCAGGTACCGAGAAATGTGATGGTTTATTCAGAGGGTCGTCAGAATAATACATTCACCATTGATCTTGTTGTTAATCGAAAGACGGGTGACCGAATTAGTTTCCAACTAGCGCTCGGTAGACGCCATTACCACGGGGAAGAGATGCAGTCGAAGCAGTGTATTATTTATGGAACAAATTTCACGGTGGTGGATCGAACGGAATCACTTTGAAGTTAACCCCGGGAGCGCATTTCATGAATGGGATATCGCAAAGGGGTAATTGGCTTTGGGTACATGCAGGGGAGGGCTAAAGCTCAACCCATCAATCACTAGAGCTGAGGATCGATCGTCTTCGCCTTTTCTGAAGCGTCCCGCAGCGTGCTAGGCGGGTAAATGTGTAATGACGAATACTAGGCCTCGACTACGGATAAAGCGGGGAGGTGGCTTCCAAGTGAGAAATTGGTCCATTGCTGGTAACAAATCGACGCCCTCCCTCGACGTTGAAGGGGAAGCACGCGTGATTTGTTACAATTAGTCGATAATCTGACCCATATAATATTAACATCGCTGCAACACCTGCGGTTCACTGCAAATCATCGGTCTTCCCCGGTTGTTTCTCCCACAATCGAAGCCAATTAGTGACAGTTGTTGATTCACGGCGGCGAAATAAATTGATTTCTGAGCGGAGATCGAGTTAGGTACTCGATTGGTTCGCGTGACACGGAATGACCGTATTTAGTCGAAGATTTAGATGCCAGGCCGCCTATCATTGGAGCTTTTTTTAATCGAAATAGTATACTTTTACGTAGTAAATCGCTGTGTGACCTCGAAGTGAGGGGCTTCACCACCGCCAAGAGAAACCACTATAATTCAGAGTAAAATGATTAAAGACTGAGCGTGTAGTCAACATTTCACCAGACTTAAAGTCAATTGATAACCGCAGCAGCATCAATAGTAATGTGAAAGGAACATCTCTGGTAGTTTTGGTTATTTCATTATATTCACTGTAACTCCAAAATACGACTGACTTGTACATTCGTCCAATTGAGAGCATTACAAACCACTTTGTTTTACTCTCAGTATTAGCACCACAAAAAAGGTTTATTATCCTACGTGCCGTTTAAAGTAGGTAAAGCATTTTTTTCACCAAACGTCCACATTCTATTTCGCGATGCGTGGATCCTTAATTCGAAATGTTCATTTTCAGCTCGCTTGTTACAAACAATGGCAGAGCATGGGTGTTCTAAAATTATTTTTCTAGATTTTTGGAAACCAACAAGGATGTGGTGGGTACAATAGACGGCGTTGTTTCCGGGTCGTTTGAAATACATAATGCTTAGATGATCAAAAGTGCGCTTTTCCACAGAAACAAGATACACCTAGAATAATACCTCAGTGGAATAATTTGCAGCATTTTTCAATTAATACTATTGGTTTGCCCACCCTGCGGAATATTTTAGATAACCTTTTTTTCAATATATAAATTAGTTCTGTACTTTTGAATATACTTGGATTTGATAGTAGTAATATCGAACTGGTATTTTGTGTGTACTATGTGGTAATAATGTGTAGTGACACTACTTTCAACGTCCTGGTTCCTAACATGCCAAGGGTACGCAATCCTGTAACATACTGGGTCTCTCACTAGGTTTGAGATGACGTGATAAGGGCTGTCGACTGGCCCCACGGGACAACGAAACATCCCCCCCCCCCCCTTCACACCGCGACTTTATGCTCGAAAGTGTTCCCATGCTGCTAGTGCTGACAGCACTGACGGGTGACATGTAGAACAATGAAGTGACCGGTGAATCACACGAATTTGAATTATTCGTGCAGATTGACGATGCAGTTAGGAATAGACCGACCTAGGACCGTATTGCGAATCGGGGACTTGCGTTCTCGAGTGACCGCAATGGTTTCTCAACATTTGGAAATGCTGAAAATACAATTATTTTCAAGTGCAAATGCAACATAGGAACATTCATTTAATCGTCGATTCCTGTGGTTCCCATTCATTGATAATATTAAATCAATGTTCTGAACAGTTAAGGGCCAGTCTATGGGGGTTGCTTATGTGTTTGACCAAGGAAAACAATATAATTTGTAACATGGCCGATAGCCGTCTCTACATCAGTATATCTCTGACCATCAGGGCCAACGGAAAATTTTGGAACCCACCAAATTTTGGTAAAGCTAACTGCAGAATTCACTAGGTAGATTCTCTAATTGATCTTCCGGTGATTTTTGGGTATAGTGGAGTCTTATCACGAGTGCCCTTGGTACCCTGTTGAGAGAATAAGCAGGTTGAAACCACAAAATACAGCTTACCTCAACGGTCTCCCGATTTTAACGTGAATGAGGAGAAAACCCAGTTCATTTAGCACTGAATCACGGTGATTCTTGCCTTACCATCAAGCAAATCAGCGTTTTCTCATTTCTTCCCCATGGAGAAAAACTCAATTATTTTTTCACGCTTGGTCTGGTTCGTTAGGGTGAAAAAAATAGAAAAGGAAAAAAAATCTTTTCTCTTTTCTGAACCACCGGCTTCTCGCTTTTCGCCCAAAATATTATTCCCGGGCCGTCATAATGACGTGGAAAAGACAGTAGGGAAGTGGGAATCACTAGAGGGGTCGTGGAGAGGGGGTGTTGTTAAACAAAAATGAAACGCAGTCACGATCTGGGTGGAAGTATAAATCAGGCTTATCTCCTTGTGCCTCGCCGCGGCGGTGTGATGGAAGGCACCATCAACCCCCTTCCACGTCCTAATAGCGCTTTCCATTCGTTCTTTTCGTTTTTATACCAACAAAATACATACTCTTCCGAAAATGGTCTTAATCCCCGTAGGAGTGCTTCACTCATGTTGTATCAATTTTGCTTTCTGATTTGGCATCCGGCATTGTGCCGGGTGATTCTGTTTCAAAGTTTCAGTGTTATAATGAAATCCGTTTAATATCCGTTTGATACAAACGCGGGTGGAAGAGGCTGGTCCAAAAAACCAAAAATTAAAACTAATTTTCAAACCACCAATTTAGACCCCATATCCCTTCCAGTGTGTGACGATCTCAATGCGGATAGCTGGATAGTAGATACTATTATATTTCTCAAAACCCTATTTTAATTTAAAGCTTCATTGGGTTCCGGCAATTAATACGAAACAATTATGAAAACTGTGGTCAGAATAGAGTATACGTGCCAGGTCAAAATTGTGTTGTACTAGGTTTTATCCATTTTTAATTAGTGGAGGGATTACCCCTCCAGTTTGCGAGTACGACGACCAGACTTGAAAACAAATCCGTGATTTTCGGCGCTTGTGAACGCCATTGTGGTGACGAATGAAGAGCACCGTGCAACCTGCCGGGCGTTCACATTCACAAGCTTCCAAACAGAACGGTGATACAGGGAAAGCGTTTGAAATGAATGTGGCCACAATGCCCCGTCGATACCGATAGGATTCGGTACACTGCGTGACCTAGTTGTTTGACAGGCTCCATTTTCTAAAAAGCGATACACCTCAGAAAGGGTTACCAGCTGAAACGTCCGCACGAAAAACGGGAAGCGCTGGTTTTTAATCTACTGAAAGCAAAAATCCCCTTCCGATATGTCAAGTGTCACAACTCTACAAAGGATGTGGGTCAAACGGACGGTTCGCAGCTCAGGGCGCCATGTGAGCAAGTAGGTACGCTCCCTCCAAATTGAATGTTTTTCTAGAGTTGAAATTATTATGCACACTACAAGTAGAAGAAGATTATTCATGTACCACTTTGTGTATTTTTGCTATCTCAATTTCATTCACTATTAAAAAATTAAGTAGGTATTATACGAGTATTTACTGAATATTCCGGTGATCATCTTCTACGTAATATAGAGGGGCTCTCGTGATTCTGATTGATAATGCTGGAATAGTTCACCAATCGGCGAACTGTCGTTGAATAATAAAAAATTAACGAGTTGAACAAAGCAGAGAGAAACTAATAGAACGGAACTTATCTCGTGACGTTCCAGCATTAAAAGTTCCTTTCTGCCGGAATTGAGTTGTTTGACTTCCTCCAGTTTGGAATGAAGGTGCCTTATCAAGATTCCACGTAGTTTGAGTAACTTTTGAACGGTTTTCAATTGTATTCGCCGATTGTTTCAGCTAACGGTTGAATAAGTAGGGCAATGAGTTTGT
This sequence comes from Cyrtorhinus lividipennis, assembly GCA_019603395.1. Lineage (NCBI taxonomy): Eukaryota > Metazoa > Arthropoda > Insecta > Hemiptera > Miridae > Cyrtorhinus > Cyrtorhinus lividipennis. The sequence goes on along the minus strand of CM034000.1, from coordinate 15,652,338 downwards.
GTTATGCTCCGATTCTGTACGAAGATATAGGAATCATGGGAACTCACTTGTTGTAATGCGGTTAGTGGCTCCCAATTTTCAATTAGGATGTTATTTTCAAATATAACTAAGCCTGTCTCATTCCTGCCTCAATTTAAGAGCCCCATTCGAGATCGAGATACTTGTTTAACGTAATCTCCAAGAACACCGTGATTGCTAACGAGTAGTTTGTCCTACAAGTCCTACATCCAGTGGGAAACCTTTAATCGTGATATTCTTCAAGTCCCGTAGCTCTTCTCCCTGCTGTGGAATCAGAGTTGAGACATGGCCTAGGTCTTAGGCCTAAATAATAACAATTTTTAAATCAATTTTTTTAGGTAATTTTTTGAGATATTTAGATGTTGTTTGATATTCTATCACTCATTTGGAACCGCCCGCCGAGTTATGCGCGACTCCAACGCACTAAAACCTTTCCTCCCTTGATCTATGGAGTCTGGGCACTTTCTCAAGGCTCAGTTGGTCGCCTGTTGTTATTCTTTCTCAAGGATGATGTTTTTTTATCTTAGGATCACTCCAATAAAGTTGGCTATACTTTGTCATTAACGTCATTTATCATTCTTCTCACCAGTTCCTCCGGTGATAATGGCTAATCTTCATTCAGTTGTTCCCAGTGTTTGTTTCCCTCTCCGATTTGGAACACTCAAAGAATGTGTTCTTGGTGCTATCTTTTATCGTGAGACAGTCATTATTAGCATTCTTAGTCGATCTACATTAAGACGTCAAAAAAATTTGGATAATTTTGCCTTATCGATACGAATACGAAGGAAATATTACAAAATAAATGGACACATTCATCAAACCTCTGAAATGAATTATGAAAAACCCCAATCCTCAGAATCCTCAGAAAAGTGTTGATTCTTGATATTCTCGTCAATAGAGTAATAACACCCCTTTGCGTGTCAAGTTTGTTTTGGCCTGCGTTATCACCATTCAACATTCATAGGACTGTCCGCTATGAGTTCATTCGACACAAATGCGAGGGTGTCAACCTCCGCAGCTCGCACACGCTAACAACAGTTTGAACACATGAATGCCACGCCCTTTTACCCGCGATAGTATTACATTATTATGTGAACGAGGCCGAGAAATGTGTATAGGTTTCCGCCTTTCTGCAGAGGAAGTTTGCTGGGAGCGATACGGGAAAACTTGCAAATTTGCACTGATCTAAAGCACAACGCTGATGCGTTATCAACAGGTCATCACTTATTTTAAATAACAGAACTATTATGATTAGCAGCTTGGAAGTATTTGTTGGAACGGAAACGAGGACAATATTGACGGTATAACATTTCACTCTGAAGAGACCGTTCGTTGTCTGTCGTACAGTATAGGATAAGCTGACAACATTGGTTGTTTTCACTGGAATGGCCCAGACACCAGACACAAGAAGAGAATCAGAGAGATGTTTGAATCGGCTCTTCAAAATTATATTCACTGAATCCCTTACGAATTGAAAATGTTGCTGAAAGACGTCCGCGCAAGGCCATCAGATACGTAGCCAGTGACCCACCGCATCACGTTCCATAATTAAGATCCATTTCCCATTGCCCGCCATTAGATCTGACTAGGTTTGTCTACGTTTTCAGAGAAAGTCTTTAATTATTATTACCCTAGTTCTCTCAAACTCATTTTCAACCGGTCGCTGCATACGTCATGGAGAACCTGAGAATTGTCAAAATTGGTGGGCGATACCAGTTATTAAAAAATGAGTTTGACTGAGCACATCTTCCCCCCCCCCCCCTCCATGAGTGAAATCCACCTAGAATAATAAATCATTCAGGAATAATGAGCAGCGTTTTTCGTAGAAACATCCTTTTCTTGCAGTAGCTCAAGCGGCATTTCAGCACCCGAGTATCAAATTACCACTGTAACTAATTAGCATTTTCCCCGCCTGGGAATTTCATTTGCCCGCGTATTTTCCATCATGTTTTCAGTCCCTCGGCAAAATCACCCTTCTCTCCTAAATAAACGTCAGAAAACCGAGTACATTGTTATTTCGATGTAGCCTGGTGAATTCCTCAGTTGACCCGACTGTACCGTTATAGATTCCCGCGAAATTTATGTGTTTCCTGTTAACACTGATCGATATCCCTAATGCCTTATTTCTGGTATCTAGCCAATTGATAAGCAATCTATTCGTATGGCTTATCTTCAGATATTATTGTCATCGCTCAACGATGTATCGTGTTCATCTTGTTAACGGCGACATCCTTGAGTTTCACACGACTAAGTAGTTTCAAACCGTTCATTGCCATTCTTCCCGCATTCTGGGACCAGAAATCTCACTCAAACCCTCTTTGGCCAAATTAGCGATCGGACAACTCACCATTCAATTGCTTTGAATCAGTTCCGTGTCCCGGCATATCGGATAAGTGAAGTTGATGTAAAAATTCTGTTGTAATTATTAAATCAAAAACACTCAGAATTTAGGCTGATTTTCCAATCAGAAAATGTATTATTTGACATTCGTTCTACCATCAGATAATGTGGAGTTTATATTATAAACACTGTCCTCGAGGTCCCATGCTCAGTCATGATTCAATCACCATTAAAAAGTTATTTGTTGGGTTATTGTTATTGTTACACAACTACCAGCCCTTACGGTTTTGAACTATGAATGGATCTTGTTAAAGATGCAGGTGAGAGCAGTCATCTTTGATCACCTAGTTGCTTAAAAACTATCATTTGAATATTTTTTTAAATTGTAACTTCGAACTATTTTTTATTTAAGAAATTAAAACTGTAGAATAACGCTCGTGTGATTCCGTGAGACCAATGAGAAGAGACTGGCTCACAAATCTAATACGTCTTTACTTCGACGTCGATCCGTGTTTTATTTCAACTAATGGCAGTAGCCTCACCAACCAATTCCAACGACGATTTACCTCTTCAAAACCACCCAATTATGAGATAAGGAAGAAGTATTTTTATTTCCGGCGGATGCCCGGTCACTATTAATCACCCAAAACCATTGAAGGACGGGATAGGACAAGAAACAGGATTATTCAAGAGGAATTCAGTTCGATAAAGACGCGTTGCCGAATTTGAAACCACGCGGTCACCTTCGGAGACGACCAAAAAATAAATACCTTGACGCGTAAAGCAATGTCTTGTTAAAATAATGTTTACTTAGACCAATTAAATGTCCAACCGTTATTGGTACCTACATTGTTTGTTGCTCGCCTCCGTAATTTGAGACCGGTGAACTTTTGAAAAGGCTTCCTATATTGGCGTTGACTCTTGGAAATGTCAGCCCGACAGAGGGCGTTTTTCGTCCCTGTTTCACCTCCCCTCATAGTATTATTTTTCTAAAAGTCACGTTTTACGATGAAAAGGAATAAAGTTGATCGACCGTCAAAAGCCGTTCCCACCCCTTCGTCTTTTCACCCTGACGGGTCGACCCACAAAATGGTGAAGTGTTGGCGGTTTGCCACGTAATGGTGAGTCTTTTTCTGGTAAGTCGGGGTTTGTTATGCGAAAAAATAAGGACAAGTAGCGAGAATTATTTTTAACAACGATTTATTATCCTAAATGTACATCTCACTCGTGAGCAAATCTATCTTTGAAGTATTTAGAGTACCTTCTCCTGAAAAATAAGGTAGGGTACCTTAGGTACCTTAGTTGAAAATAAATGAATAAAAAAGATGCCTTTCAAGAGTATGTCTTCAAAAATCATTTTCTAAATATACAATCAACTGCAAATCTGCGTATAAGACTGAAGTTTATTGAGGACGAATAAAAGCCTCAAAGGAGTCAGAGATAGAATTCAGGCAAGAAAACATATGGTTATTGTTCAACGAATTAAAAACCAATACCAATTTATTCACATTGCTCATACGGTGGAGGAATAGAAGTATTTTTGATGGTAACATTCTGAATCTTTCTAGGGAAAAAGAAGGGCTTCTCGCTCCTATGCCCATTGTCAGCACATGTCCAACACACGCTGGACCAAAAGTTTGGTCACTATAGTGAGCAATGACGTTGAATATGAGGGTCATCTTGGAAACCCATGGGACCAGAGGGTGTGCCCGTGTCGCCGTATATAGTGGCACCAGCACATTACCTTCCCACACAGAAGAGACTTCCCTTTGTGTTGTTGTGACCCCCCACCTCTCCAACCACTACCGCCACCTCTGCCCTTCCCATCTCTTCTGTTAGTACGTGCTGCCTAATTACTCGCATACCGCCCGGACACATACCGCATCTCTGATTGCGACCTCCACTACGGGCTTTTCCATCCTGGTGTAGGATTTCTCAAAGTAAAATTAATGCGCTGACAAAGGAACCGTCTAATCATTGCCGGCCCATTCCTGGGCGCCATCCCTGTAAGGAAGTTATTGCATTCGTGTTTCGCAATCAACTATTAGCGCAGTCCACAGGGGAATACCAATACCAACCGAGTGTAGTCTCGAGTCCAAAGGCAGAGTTCTGGGAAGTAGTTCACCAACTGCTTACGCTAACCTAATAAGTCTCATCGTAAAGCGTACCTATATCAGCCTATTATATTCCACTCTAATACATATCGCACTGCGAGAATACAAGGGGCGCAACTCCAAAAATGACAGTTTTTAGTTAGGCCCGTTGTGTGATACTCCAAGACCAGCTCTACGCGCCGCTCTAACAGGCTTATTGCTATCTGCTCTGGTTGCCGCTAGACAGCAGGATAAGTCTCTTTCATTTTGGAAAAAATGGGTGGGAGGTTGCCTCACAAGGGGCGCATTTGACTTGTGTCCTTTGTAACCTTGTGTTTTTTGTAAGTTGTGGCTATTATAACCTTGGAGGTAAGTAAAAGTATCTAGTTAAGCCCTTTGTAACCTAAGATGTGGCTGTTATAACTTTGGAGGTAAGTAAAAGTATCTAGTTAAGCCCTTTGTAATATCTTCAGCCAATAATAATTATTTTTACTGCTCACCATCTTTCTGCAACCCATGTTAGTTTCCATTTATTAATACATATTACAATATATTTGTTTGTTTTTCAGGATTTTTTTTTTTATAGGTTTTAAGGTTTTTTTAAAAATTAGTAAGTCATATTAATTTTCTAATTTGATTTCGAATGATAACAATTGAGGTTGGTGCTGACGTCCCTTTATGTTTTGATGAGTTTTATTTTATTTTGCAGTCATGCCACTAAGATCAAAAGCTTTGTTGAATCTACTACCCAAAGTCGATTGCTACTCAAAAGATGGAGAGATTTGGATGTCGCTTCCTGCCAATATTGAAACTGGATCCATCATAGGTTCAGCAGATTTCAAGGATTTAGATGTCGCACTAACACTAACCTTAGTGAAGAACCAGGGAGTGCAAGAAGTGAAGGGACAGAGTGGCTCTTGGCAGACAGAAAGTCTGATCAAAAGCCCTGAACCAAATGAGGCTCCTATGGACCCGAGCTGTGAAATTGAGGAAGTGCCTGAACTTTCAGCACAGAATGATCCCGACAGACGTGACGCTGATCCTGAATTTAGCCTTGTGAATCAGGGAAATACTAACTTGAATGGAGATCCAATGATGGAAAGTAAATCCCTGCTGGTGAAGCCATTTTGTGAAGTCCAATTGTCACCTGCTGTTGTAGCAAATAGCCTTCATGATGATTCTTCACCAGACTTCCTAGCAGAAGCTGGAATCAATAATGATGATTCTGTGGGTGATCCATGCTACTCACCAATGAGCGAGGAATATGACGATTGGGATGGCGACTATGAAAATAATTATCACCCTCCGCCAAGAGTGGGCCAATATTTACTCCTGCCCAGTATGCGCAAATTATTCGGGATTCCAAGAAAAATGCGCCGTTCTTCGACGTGAATGAGCTCTGCCACAGCGATTTCTTTGATATCCAGTCTTGGACAAACCACCTTGGAAACAATTTTACCACAAATACTGAGGGAACTACCATACATTTCACTGACATCAAAGTTTTCAAACTCTCAAAGGAGGACATGGAATCAGTTCAATACAAAACATCTTACGAGGATGCATCTTTCGGTACAATTCGTTTCAAGAAATCGAAGAGACAGACAAGTAATAATAAAGATCTAAGCGAAGCCACTGCTCAATTGAGACCAGCCTATAAGCAACAACCAAAGGTGGCTGAAAAGAAGAAGAAAGAGTTGATGAAACTGTTTGACAAGAATATAATACCTAAAACGTACTACGGGTTTTATGGTAATCTGTGAGTTACCAACGAACATAATTATTTTCAGGTACTTGAAGAATTATTAATATTTGGTATTCGTTCTTTTTTTTTTTTTTTTTATAAAATTATGATGTGACACAAGGTGTGTCCTTGAATTTGAGTTCCTTAAATTTGTATTGTTAAGTTACCTACTAGCCAAATTTCTAAAGGTATACCCCTGTTTGTCTTTCTTCACTCATAATAACGGTTGAGACTGACTAAGTATTATGTACTAGTGTGATTACGTGCGACTGCAATAATAATATTGTATTGACTCCAATTGAGTCCAAGAGTGACTATATACTACTGTGATTATGTGCGATTGAAATTACCTATAGCAATTAAGTTTGCAGTAAACGATTGTGATTCCACTACTTGCCTATATAGAAGGAAAATCTGCTGTTATTAAACAATTTATATTAATGAGGCCTAATTTTACTATTAATACAGTTCCCTCTCACGATTGAAATCCACAACTACTATTCAACTGCCCATATTTTTCATGATTTCATATCGAGAGAAAATGAATTATCCATCCTTGGTTCTAAACCGTCCAAAAGTGCAGCGATTCGTCGTCATTAAGAGTAGATTCTACTACTGAATCAGTAGAATGTTATCTACTCTACATCTGGTGTAGCCACGCACAAGGGGCGTAACTCACAAAAATTTAGTGAATTTTTTTTTTAAATTTTATTCATGAGAAAAAATTTGAAAAGCCCAGATCAATTTCCGGAGCTGCTGAATTTTCCTATCAAATGCAGAAAAAACCAAGGATCTATGTAGTGTAGACGAGTCGGAACAGCATTTTGAAATAGGTCAAAAACTTTAAATGCGTTTTACCGGAAATGATGATTTCGGAGTTGCGCCCCTTGTATTCTCGCAGTGCGATATATTCGACTCATTTCTTGATGATTTTAAAACAGGCATCTTTGCATCGTGCCGGTCGTGCGTAATTTAGAGGTACGAACATGATGGAACAGAACTATCTAGCGTGACACAACAACATTTTGAATGAGACTCTTTGCTTTGAGACATGATTAAGTGAAAAGCGAAAAATAATAAATTACCAATCCAAAGGCATCGAAGCAGTATAACGCCAACGAGCCATCGACACCAGTTTCACCGGTTCGTCAAAGGCAAAAATTTTCTTTAGGTATCCTAGAGACTCCAGAATATGCTTTCTTGAACGAACGGGATTCATTTGGAATAGAAAATCTTTCATTCATCAACTGCACGTAATTTATCGAGTTAAAAAAGCGATGGATGAGACAAAATATAGAATATTGAATAATTAAAAAAAAAAAATAAAATGAATCGATTGATGCAGCATTGCACTCCAACGACCATTCTCTACCCTTACGTTCGGCCGCTTTTCAGGCAAGTAACCAAAGAGTCATATTCATTGGGATCCCGATCATGGAAGTCAACTTCCTTATGTACTGAAGTCTCTGAAAAGGACATTTACAACAAGCGAACGGCCCATTTCCGCTCCTTTGAGCTTAGGGGTGTCTATTTACAAAAAACGAGACGAGAAATGAGAATGAAAATCTGTCGGAATTCGTTAGTCGAACTGAATCTTTTTCGGTACAGAGGGAGAAAACATTTTTCGCTCCTCCCCCAAGTACAATTGCAGGCAGCAACCGTGGGAGGTGACGGGGGTCTCTAAGACCGCACCTTCAACGGTTTTCCCAACGTTGAGAGGAATGCCGCGGTGAAGGGATCGCGAAATGGATACCTTGGAGGTAATGGAGTGGTTATAGTACCCGTAAGAGCTTCCTGTCACTCCTACTCGAATACTCTATCCCTTTTGATCCTCGTCCTCCCGACGAGAGGTGTTCGCACCCCCCTCCCCCCAAGGTGAATATCCACGTCATGTTTATTGTATTGGTTCGAGGGGAAGATGTTCTGCAGCTTCGACTGAAGAACTGTCGGAAAATATTGTAATAAATTATCAGTAACCTAGGGCATCTACTTGCATGGTCTGAGTGAATTGTGTATTTTGAGCTGTTTGGTTCTCCTTGATAATCAATTAGGTACATGTTTTTCGTCACAAGAAACAGAATCAAGACAATCATAGTTATAAATAATGTTGCGCAACCGCACTCTTTCTAGGCAAGAAATCCAACTCAAATATCTCGTTCCACCCGTTCCTACTCTATTCAAAACGTGGACAATTCTTTTATGGGTCCGTCGTCCACGCCGATTATGGTAATAGAGAATCTAAAAGTCTGAAATTTCGGTCAGCTACTGTTTCCGGCACTTGTTGACCCTCAAAAATGTTCAGCCTGGTCGGACCAAATGGGGGGGGGGGAGGAGGGTCAAAATGTGTACTTTGAAAATGTATTTTCGAGATTTTCGGCGATCTAGGCGTGTGAGGTGTTATTTTCGACTGAATTTTGGACGCTGAATTCAATAAGACGGTTCCCGGAACGGTTGGCACCCACCGGAGGAGATTATGGATACAAATGCTTATCTATCAACCTATTTCGAAAGTGGGTTTTCGAGATTTCTGGTACGTAAGTGTGTGGGGCATCGTTTTCCACCAAATTTTTGACACTGAATCGATTGAAATGAGTCTCCATGCTCCAGGTCCGAGGAATAACCAACCCCTGTGAAAGAATTAGCAGCATTTTAGGTTGGTTATTTTTTGAACAATCAACCTATAATTTCGTGTTCAAAGTCAAGGGTTTATTCTAGGCATCATGAAACATCCAGGAAAAATGTTGGGGCCGATCGGAGGTGGTCGATCCCAAATGACCTGGAGCATGAAAACATAGGTTTAATATAAGGAAGAACCAGCCAAAACCACTTGACTACTCAACTGAAAGCCATCTCTAATTCAGGAAATGAACAAATTTCTTCGTAAACAACAAACGGGGCATAAAAATCACGAGCTCTATTGACCAAATCCACTCCTTGGGTTAGATGGAATTGGCAGGCAATCAACGATTGTCGGTGAAGCTGGTGGCTAATTACTTTTCGATTAACCGATTCCCCAGCTCCCGGTGACTTGAAGCGGAACGGTGAACAAGTTATGACAGATCCCCTAGTTTTGCTCGTCAATCTAAAACCGAACCTGTTCGCGTGAGAGTCGAAACGAGGTGGAAATCCCATATACCGATCATTCGTGAGAGATATCTAACGCGACAGAACCGAGTGAGGCTGCCAATGGCCGATAGCGACAATATCATCCAGTGCCCGCTGTAATTATGATGATTTGTGGGAATTATGATAATGCAGAAGGATGATGTGAAATGGCTTCTAGGCACGGGACCATGAAAAGGGGAGACTGATGCTTTTAACGTTTTAAAATGATCAAAGAATTTTATGCACGAAAGTGGAATCGTGCAAAGAGTCTTTCCAAGTGGTTTTTTGACCATCAGTAATGAAAGCTGTGTAAGCTCCTGAAAGCTATGTAAATGGAAAAGACTGATTCCGCGGAAATGGTTTCGTGAAACATTTCCTGTAGATTCTTCTATCCAGTGTGTATATTCACGACAAAAAGGAAAAACTAATTCTACGGTTTAATACAACTCTTTGTAATATCTTGATCCGAAGGAGAATTTGACATTCTGTGACTCCAGCATGCACAATTCCACTGTCTTTAACATAACATTCCTTTTCTATTGGTTGGTTATTCTTTGAATAATCCCTTTTTCTGGGCGTTTCAAGGTGTCTGGATCAAAATGTGCAAATATCCGTCCGCCGCACGCCTTCCACGCCGATTTTGGTAGTAGAAAATTTTCTAAAAATCTGAATTTTCACATTAACAATAACTGAGGAAATACTATAAACTGTATCGTGGATCTAAATTTAACATGATCGCCTCCAAAAAAAAAAAAAACAAAAAAAAAAAACATTTAGTTTAAGAGTTTAAGAGCTTAGCGTGAACAAACACCGAGAATGCACAAGAATTTTGTGATGAAAAATAAGGGAAAGTGTGGTTTCCCGAGAATACAGTTTACCAGCTAACGTTCTCAAACGCCTAAAGAAGACAGATGTTGCAATGCGCAGACTTGAATCCACCATCCTTCAATCCTTCCGTCAAAGTTTTCCTCGACTTGCCCTTCTCTCCGACTTCCTTTTTCCCTATCTCGCTAGAATGAATTTGTCGTGTCTCCCGCGAGGGTTGGGATCCTGAAGGAAAAAGAGGATATATTCAGAGCGGCGGATCCCATCCCTAGCGGAACTCGGCGTTTTCTGTTGGAAGTCCTGGAAACAATTCTGAGCCTTCTTTCAGTTTCCCGGCCTTCCCCTTTTGCAGACACGCACCCGTTTTATATCAGGTCCTGATAGATACAGATGAAGGGCTGAAGGAATCCCAGCTATTACGGCAAGAATGTTGCCCTCATTCGTTCTCCCGTAGGCAACCTACTGGAATGAATTTTAGTAATGTTCCCATCTACTAATCTGTCAATACCTGGACACATATGTTTGGTGAATCGATGTTTCTTGTACTTATGATGGGGTTCAGGCGATATCCTCCTGACCTGATGTGAAGAAAAGCACTTCAATATATTTCATCGGGGTGGGTACCTAGGTACATGACTGCCATTTGTGGAGGATCGGACTCGTCAGTCAAAAGCATAGTCTCTATGAGAATACCACGGAAGACGAAGTTTTCCTTTTTTCCATGGGGAAAACGCTGCAAAAACGCATTCACAGGGGTTGGTTATTCCTCGGACCAGGAGCAAGGGACTCATCCCAATTGATTCAGCTTCCAAAATTTAGGGGAAAATTACACCCTCACGCCTAGATTGCCGAAAATTCCGAAAATCCATTTTTTGAAAAACACATTTTGTTGACGATGTTCACAGCGTCCAATTTTGACGTTTCAACAATTCAATTTAAATTAAATTTTTACTTCCACCTTCATTTTACTATAAATGTAGTTCTTATTTATTTATTTTTTTAATGTATTACTTATTGCGTTCTTCAGGGACACGATTCAGATCGCTGGCAGTATGCACATGCACCTACAAGCTACTTTTTTTTTCTTCTTAAATTAAACATAGCTGTAATGTAAACGCCAGCAGATTTTCTAGGAGTAAATTGTCATGAAAGCATGAAAGAATTCCGGCGAGTAATTTTACACAATACGACGTCATCCTCCCCTTTTTCGATCCCCTTTCTAAACCCCAGAGAGCAATATCAAGTTCGGAAGATTGTCTACTTGCAATAATAGAACTCCGACCGCTACGAAATTCATTCGTCGCAAAACTGAGAATGGACTAAATTGCTGAGCCATCGCAGAACGTTAAAAAAAAAAAAGTTGTCTCATGTAGCGCTCCTTAGCTCCCACCAACGGACCCTCTCCTGGGGAATATTCTCCTCTAACAAGAGGCGTTCAAATAGTATCATGTTCGAGCCATTTGCCATATGAATCCTAAAAAATACTTTTCAGTTTTCCCACAGGGAAAATTTTCACCAGTAAGGACGTAGGACGGAAAATTCAATTTACAATCAACAAAGAATGAGAATTGATTTTTATTTTTTCAGTGTAGGAACGCAGGCCAATATTGGATTTATGACAACCTGGAGGAGGCACACAGCTCCGTCATGCTTTGTGCTGGTATATACTGGACAGGAGGGGCATGGAGCTGAACCCCGGAATCCATTATTTGAGCCTTCAAAAAAACCTATCCCCAACACTTTCAATACCTTCTTTTCCTCGCTCAACTTTTTCCAGCCACGCCACCAATCGTTTCCATTGTTGCGAGCCCGGTTTCATTTCGTTTATAACGGGGAGTTTTTGAAGAAAAACCCCCAGCCAAACAAACCCCTCATATATACGCAACGGTTCGGTCAATGCACCGAGCCCACATATTCTCTTCATTCAGGTTGGATAAATATGCAGATTAACTTGCTCACGGAACCGAGGTACCTATAAATATCGCGTTTCTGCCACACGAAGGCCTTTCTATCTTGAATTCACTTTTTAGATCAAGCGGGTCTTAAGTATCAGGTTGGCGGAATAAAAGGATTCGTTTTGTGCTGTCTACCAGAGAATCCTGGAGCCCAGACCGGCTCCTCAGAAAATACCTATATTGGGGATTGATCTGGTGGAAGATCACCCGCAGCTAAGGAACCATTACATTTTTAGTTTTGTCATCGTAATACGCTGCGAAGAGACTTGCTCTGGCTTACACGGTATAGATGTTGTGGATATCACAGAAACCGTGCTAATTTCTCTCACTCTTGTTATGCGCAGCAAAACACGCTCAGCCAAAACTGCCCCCCACCCCCCTTCCGTCTGAAACTCCTGATGATTACACCAACCACTCCGTCCGGGCACGAAACGCCTTGAGAGGGTCGGCCTTTATCGATCGGTTGTCTCGCTCTAATTAGGGGCTTTCGCTTCTTTTTAATTCAATCCTCCGGAGAATTATTCAGATCAGCCTTAAGGCACTGGTAGCGGTGGGGGGGGGGGGGAATCTAAACGAAGGGGTGGTTTCCCGGAGGGTTTTTTTCTTTTGCGCCGAACGAAAGATCATCGGAAAACTCTCGCACTAGGCGGGAAGTTTAAAACAATTTTCTCCTCCAGTTTTGCAGAGTATTATTCCCACAGGATCAGAGGCGCCTGGACGGTATCTGTTCACAGAAGGTTTTTTTTTTTCTTTTTGAATTGATAACTGTTTGTGTTTCACTCGAGTTGAACACATTTGCTTTCCATCCCGCTCCACAAGAGGCACTATTGAACCTTCAGAGTATAGGCGGGTTTTTTTTTTTTTTTTTTTTTGAACCATTTTTGGGAAATTAGAAATACATTAATGACAACGTATGAGCGACGATGATTCATGAGAATTCATTGAATGAAAAAGGATAAATGTTCTACCTAAGGCATGAGGACTTAGGATTGTTTACAGAACAATAAACTAATAATGACACAATCATCATGAAGTATTCATTTTTAGCTAAATCTCGCTCGAGCCTGACGAACATTTTCGCGTCTACAAACGGTATTTACCATGAAATTAACAAGACTGCCGTAGGATCATTTTAAAGATGTGTTCAATAAACACGTGACTCGTACAAATCATTGCAGCTCACTCAAATTCATTGCATTTTTTATCACGAATTGATCAGGTGTATACATTACTATTGCGTCGTCAATAATACCGGTTTTAAAACCAAAAGATAAAGTATAACGCCTGAAATACTCATAACGAATAATCGGACAGGGCAACAAGGGTGAAAATTGAGATATGATGTGAGATTCGTACCCATGCCAGCCGAATCACGCATTTCCTCCACCAAAGTCGGATTTTCGACGAGCTCGAAAAACCGATTAGATCATAAAGGCGGTGGAGTCACGAACCATTCGAAAACGAAATGCGAGCTCTGTCGAACGGATCCCACACTAACAGGTGTAATCGGGGGTGGCAGGGGTGTGTTCGGAAACGATAACAAGCGGGTTTGAACCGGATCTTCTCACGACGAGGTTTATCCTCAGAGGGCTGCGGGCCTCAGTGTCACGAAACATGGTTCGACCTTTTGCTTACGTAAATAGTTCGATGCTGGGTAGGTTTCAACTGAGTCACCCGACAGAACCGGCGGGTTTCCATAAATGACAGGGACGAGAGGATTTGGTGATACCTACCGGGTGTCTGCCGACACATGCATATGACATCACTCGGATTCAACTGTTCATATTTCGTTGCTGCTATCTACAGGATACCAGGTTGAGGTAATTCAGGCATTCATATTGTTTCATTCATTGTCCGAACTAACATGTCACAAACAATATGTACGTCCGAACACTGAAACACAGAAACGCAAACAGGTAGAAGGTATTCCCGATTGATGCTATCCGCAAACATAACATTGGGGCATTGGTATTAAGTACACACTATTATTAACATAGCAGGCCAACAGCCGACATTTTTTACTTCAAAGCGGCTTCTCCAGTTCTCCGTGAAAGTTTTTAGTCAGCACTCTCCTTTTGAATGTCTAAAAATTACTAAAAAATTTGAAACCAAAGTTCCTGGCACGCTCACACTCATAAACACTCAAGAAGAATAATCGAACAGGGCAACAAGAGTGAAAATTGAGATATGATAAGAGATTCGAACGCATGCCACCGAAATCGGATTTTCGACGAGCTCGAAAGATCTTTGGATCTCCAGGAATCGATGTATGAGAGTCATTTAGGCAAAAATTTGAGCATATTATGTATTATGTAGGTCAACACAGTGGCATAATGAACCAGCTGTATGACAACAATAAAATAGCTGTCGTATTATGTCGATTCAAATGCGTGGTTCACTGGTTCATCGCCGAAAAAAAGAAAACAAGTTAGGGCTATTCTATTGAATTTATTGAGGCTACTTTAAGGAATTGAAGCCCTTGTTACCATTCGGGGGTCGGAAATAAATCGCCAGTTTTTTTTTCTTCTCTTTTTCTCGTTTCCGTGTCTTTCTTCTCCGTTTTTCCACGACCTCACGCAATACCAATAAGCCCCTTGAAATCCTCACGGACCACCGATACTCCCGCACGAATCCTCAGTTAAACCGGCTTTAGGCCGACAGTCTCGTGCGAGGAGAGTTTTCATTAAAAATTGGTTAAGCCTTTTGGTGTACGACCTGCTATATTGTCTCGCATAGTATTTTCTCCCTAGGGTCGTCGAAAAAAGCCGGTTCCCCTGAACGTTAATCTGCTTTCGTTGTTCGTGGCGTCAAAAAAAAAAAAAAAAAAAAATCTCTGCTCTTTTCATCAGTGAGATCATACGCTGAACGAACTTTATTTCTGGCTGCACCCATCCATAGCAAGAATATCGATAAATATTTAGCTTTGCCTGCCAATCTCTATTTTTGAATCATGAACTGAATGGATCTCCAATGACCCCCTGTTAGCTTTATTACAAAAATTTTGTTGTAACCGAATGACTCCAGTTAACGATGTGTTATTACACATTTGTCTGTAATTATCAACCAGTGTAGGTTTTTTAAATTGTCCCCCTCACACTTATAAAACCTTCACAAAATTAAAAAATGCTTTTCCCAGGTTTATTCCACAGTTCTCTATTAATACAGTACTCTTATTGAATCAGAGATGATGAAGATCATCAAGCCTTTGTTAAAATAAGTACCTACTCATCCAAACCACAATATTTATTGTTTCAAGAGAATTTTCATGATTCATTGAAGAAACCTCTCTTAAAGAACAACTTGATGACACGATCGATTGAAAATAATTGCACAATGATTTTATTCTCGTACAACATATCCAACCCATGACTTCATTGTGACAGTGACAAATAATGTTTTACTAATAATTAAATTGGACCGTTATAAAATTGAAAAGAAAAACGTTACGCCTGCTAACGAAGACCTGTGATGAGCCTTTTCTTATTTTCTCGGCGTTGGAAAAATGAAGTTTGAAGAAGGTGAATTTCAGAGGGAGAGCAATTTTTATACCGCCTGAAGGAGACGCTGGCTGGAAGGAAAAAGTGACATAGTAGACGGTATAATTATTAATAATTTCACTAATTAACTTATCCCTTGAAAAACAAAAAGGCGTTAGAGGTAGGCGTCAGGAGCACACGGCTGTTCGTGAAGCAAGGATATTAGGTGACGTGCTTTTAAAATTGTACTTACTAAGTGTATAATTAAGATCGATATAGGTTTTTCGCACACTCTTTCTTCATTATTTATTCTTGCTTAGCCCATCATTTTTGTTTTCAGGGAGTTGACAATTCATGGAAATGGTTAATCAGAAGAAAACGTAATGGAAAGTACTCGTATGTACCACAATGGTTCTAAATGTGAGGAGTACGGAGAAAAGATCAGGTTGACATTGCTTGATTGAAATGAGTTCCTCTGTACAATTTATACTTTGGAATAAGTAGAAAATGTTCTAAAGAATGGAGCGGGCCAAAATATAGAGTAACTGATATGAAGAAGGATGAGTTACTATTTGGTCTAGATATTTGTGACTCAGGTAGATAGCATGTATTTACGAGACCAGGGCTACCCATGAGCCCACAAAGGCGAACATTATTAAGGAGGGCTTGCATAACTGAAATGATTGAACTTGAGAAGTTGTGCAGGGAAACAGGAAATTTTTAAAGTTTCTCGATAAATTAAATAGAATTTTCAACAATTTTCAGAAGTTTCGGTTTTCCACAGCTCTTTTGGTTGGTTATTCCTTGAATAAATCAACCTGTTTTCAGCCCAATCGGACCGAATTAGGGCGGGGTAGGGGTCAAAATGTGTATTTCGAAAAATGAATTTTCGAGATTTTCGGCAATCTAGGCGTAACGGGGTATTATTTTCCGCTAAATTTTGGGCTCTGAATCCAATAAAACGTGTCCGGGACCCGCCACACCCACTGTTTCTCCATTTTCTCCATGTTGAAGAAATGAGTCTCCATGTACCTGGTACGAGGAATAACCAGCCAGTGTGAACGAATTTGCAGCCTTTTTTATAAAGATGGGTGTAAATAAGACGAATGTTACTGTTCATCGAAAGTGTTTACAGTTCCAATGAAGCACAAGATGGTTTCAACTGATCTCTCTCACCGAATTGATTGGCAGTCCTTCAAGAAAAGCTTCCTCTATTCTAATTTTTTACATCACCCACTAAATCCTCCCACAACAACCTGAAAAATGATTCAGTCTGAAGTTTTGGTGGAATCATTCCTGTAGGTTACATTTTTCCCAGGCGAGTCGAATTGATCGAGTCAGTTTTGCATAAAAGTGAAATATTGAAATTGTCGACGGAAATGAATGATTCATGTGTGATTAAAAAATATCAAAGCAGTAACGATCAAAGGCCTCTTTCATGAATGATTTCTGCTCGGGACACGAGTGTTTGGTGAAGAAAATCCTCCTCGTTGTTAATTCGAGAATAAATGAGGCAATCTGAAGATGAGGTGCAGTGGAGTACCTAGTAAGTACTAGAAAAGAGGAGGAAAGCGGGAGTAAATTTGGGTTAAATGAGAGGTCGTTAAAAGGGTCGAAAAGAACATTAAAGAAAGGTATAGGTGGAAATCAGCCCTTAAGAAGCGTGGAATCAACTCTCGGGAGTGGGATCCAGACGAGGCAAAGGTGCCCAGAGAGCTCGAGGGGGTTGTAATGGTGTGATTGGGGTGGGTGCTTCACTCGAGTTGATGTGAGTCAGGTGAAGCAGATTAAGGAGGTGGGCGAGCCCTTTTTTCCCTTCCCTTTGCCCAAATGAAGTCTAAAAATCCTCCTCCCGGCTCTGGCCACTTAGCGCCTTCCAAGTTTGGCCCTTAGGAGATGCTCGTCTTCAACCCCCAAACGCAGCAGGGTTCATTGCCTCTTCTGATCCCCCCCCCCCTTCGTTAACAGAAGGCTTTCTATAGCATCACTCCCTCAAAACGTGTTTATCAGCTTCGAGATGTTCAAGAGCTGTCAACGATCTCATAACTGAGCTGAGAGGGCTGATACAAATGCAACCAGTTGACCTTCAAGCCTTACAGATAACTATAGATAAGTAATTATCAATTATTGTGAGTTTATTTTGATAGCTTACCTCAAAATAAATTCAAATAAATATAATAAACATTCAATAAAATGACACATCCACGCGATGGTTCTTGTAAAATTTTCCCAGTATTCCTGTACCTATTTCAAGATTAAACGCCCGCTAACTTGGACAAATCTTTGAGAACAGATGCTCAAATAACTTTTTGATTGTTTACCTTCGAAAAGATTTTTTTTTTTTCAACTTACCAGTTTGCCCCACATCTTATTTTACGGCTTCGTTTCAATGCCGCGCCAATGAACAGAAACCCTCAAAAACTTTCTTCGAGTATATTTACAGAGACTCGTCAATTACTGTTGCGAAATCATTAAATTAAAATTAATCTTCAAGTTTTTCTAAAGCGTTCTTAGAACTGAATTCTCACCCCCATATTATACATCAATACGGTCATTGAACATCAAATTAGTATTAATCTACCCTCGTAAGAGACATCCAAGCCTCCCACGTACAAACATCCACCCTCCGCCATCACCAACACCTAGGACGTTGCTGCCTACACGAGAAAACACGCGGCCAGTTGAGTTCCACACTCGGCTTCGCTCCTTACACGGGAGACTGGGCACACAACCTACGTCCCACCCACTAAATATAGGCAACACTTCCACTCGTGTGACGAGGATTGAACCTGCCCCGGCGTGTAGGCAGTTAAGAATGCAAAACAAAACGGAGCATATACGTAGGTGAAGGTGTAACGTCTTGCATGGTTGACAAAATCTAAAAATATAATTGGCTTCATTGGACCCCTAAATGGACCCCTCAGTATAATTTTCGATGTATATTTAAAAACACAGGAGAGGTGTTAATAGCCCTATAATTTCGAAGGCAGCAGCTGATAAGAGTTTTGATTCGATAACTCTCATATAATCTGAGGCGCAAGATCCCATGTTCAACCAGACGTTTTCAATATTTCCCTAGTTCTGGATGATTAGTTTGAAAATATATTCAATGATACGAAAACAAGCAAACGTAGATCTCCATCCCGATTCCTACCTATGTCATTTCGGTAGGCATGGCGTAAAATATTAAAACTTCTTCTAATCTTAATTAGTAACTTCTCGCATCAAATTGCTTTTGTTGAATCACAGATTCATCTAGCTAATACTCTCCTTCGGAAAAAACGGATCTTCGATGACCGATGTGAGGGTACTGCTGATACTCATGTTTGTCGGGTAGCTTCGAACTGACATCCTGGCTTAGTTATGCTGGAAGACTCGGACTTGCGTCTAGATACACCAGAAGGGTGGCCTTCACTTTCCAGCGATGCGTGGTATTGACACTTAGACAGCTATGAAAGGGGGCTCCAAAGGCCGAAGGACGGGTGCGGCTAATGGGATCTGGCACCTTCAGTCATCTCCAAGCTACTTTTAGCCCCTCATCAACCTCCAATCGAATTACTCCCCGTCAGGCCTCACTCGCTCTCGTGTTGCCCTGTCGAAGGATCTAACCGACTTCAGGGACGGTCCTCCGCTCCCTCACCTACAACAATTCAGGTTGATCCTGGCCAGGACAGGAGGATATTTCACGAGTTGATTGATTTTTTCAACGATGATGCTCGTTGGTTGGGATGTTCACCAGAATAAAATCGCCACCAGGTCGAGCAACTAGAGTGCACATACACACGACATGTTATGAACATAAATACTTTTCCCCAAAAATAAACTCAGATGAGAGATGATCTGACAAAAATAATGGCTTAAGACTGGAGTCACAGTCTTCAGACCCTTCCAGCCATATCATTTAAGAATGCGCCAAAGTAGTTCTGCCCAATAATATGATGAGTCGCCAAAAGAACTCTTTTTCCAACAGTGTGACAGTACCTCAGACCCGCGATGTCCACTCTCGATGTCCACATTTCAAAATTCAATCCATGCTGAATCCTGGATAAAATGCACTAGCCTGCCACTCAGTATGGACTATTCCGCTCGTATTGTGCTCGAGGCGACTCTCCCTCTCTTCGTGGCTGCTTTCTAGATCCAATTAAACGCTTGCGGTTCACCTTCAGTCTCCCGGGAACGCTAGGGGGTTTGAGGGAACTAATCTCCATTTCAGGCATTTCACCGTTCAAACGATGGGTAGAATTTGATATGAAACCTGTACACGATTCGTTCTCTCGATGTCTCTTATGATGGCCTTACCTTGACAGGCTGCAACGCCGGGTTATTGCCAGGAAATCCTCTACCTCAGACAGGGAGGTGAACTAACTGATACAACTGACTCACCCGGAGTGATGAGAGAACGTGACGGGGCGAGTGTCAATATAGCACAGAGTAAACATAAGGTGACTACTGCAGCTCTAGGTACAGAAAAAAATTGACTATTTTGTTCAAACATCATTCCCCAATACTAACTCCGTGACTGTTTGATCTTGCAGATTTAATCCTCATTAATAACTCGATACATTTGATGAAAGCTTTTTGAAAAAGGTAATGGGGATACTACGAGACTTGATGTTTGATTACAGGTGGGAAAGGCAGGGATGTGGAATCCTTTGTCAATGCTAAATGCCCAAGTGTCTAAAGGCCCCCGTTGATGTGAGTCGTGGTGAAATAATAATGAGAACCTTTCCCCCACAAACGTGTTCGCCATGCTCGAATGAGATCAAAATCATTGAAGGGGAGTTAGGTAATTGCGAATTCAACCGTTGCAAACAAATTTCACTCGTGTGCCTCGCAAAACTCCAGAGAGCGGTTCATTCTCATAAGTTTGTAATTATTCCAGAGACCCCGACCAAAGTCGTTTCAAGGGAAGCGAGAATGGTGAAAATGAAGCCACGAAGCACGTGTGGAACCATGCAGCAAGAGTTGCGAACACCGAGACTCGATTCGTCTTGATTAGGGGGAAGGACAAGACTTCAATATGTAGGTGGCTCTGGAAAGGGAAGTCGTACGGCTGAACTTCTGGCTGAGGAAGATAGCAACTGCTTCAGCGGGGACTAGTCATGGAGACGAGAGAGACGGAGCCAGAAGAAAAGCCAGACGCACAAATGAATCAAGCTTGCGGGCTGTTGGCAATCACACCCTTTGTAAAGGCTCCCAGCTTCTCCTCGCCTCAACTTGGCAACGCCTATCCAACTTAATAACGAAGTTGGACTCCTGCTGAAGGTGGAAGGCAGAAGATAATCATAAGGTCTCCCTCCCTCCGACTCGGCTCCAACCACATAATATCCACAGATCCTGAAATGAGATTTGAGGTTAAGCATCTTTTGTGAACAACCCTTCCACCAACATTTCCTTTGCCGCTATCGTTTGTCAAAACGTTTCGCATTCATAAAGAATCAAGCATTCGAAGGCCCTGGAGGCGCAAAATGAACTTTGACAAGTCAACGTTCAAAAAGACACGGCTCTGGAGTGCTATATGAAGGGAATTGTCACAGCGACGTCTGAGTAATTGACCGTGTCTCCATTGGGACCTTCTTTTCTTCACAGTGAGCATGCTTCACGGTGGGAGCTGACTAATAAGAGTGCCCTATCTACACTCCCACCCTAATTTCCTTTCCCGCTGGCGATTAACGTATTTTTTGTTGAGCCCCTTCGTGCATTCTGCAATTTGAAAGCAACTCCGGTATTCCAAACGTCATTAGTCCGGGCAATTAAGCGTCTACTTCTGCCTTTGACCTGTTTAAAAATCTGAATATAAGCCCTTCTGGCGACATGCCTTTACTTCTAATTATTCAAAATAACGATAGAGTAACACGTTAGCAGTAAGTTAAACCGATTTACCGCTCATTTTCAATTTGAAGATCATACACATTTTGATATTTCTCACAAAAAAATAAAGAAAATTTTGGTGGCTTCCTTGCTGCACGCATGCATTTCTCGTAAGAACTGGCCAACAATAAGTTTCACGGACTCTCAGGGCAGTCCCATGAAGCCCCCCCCCCCCCCACCAGCCCACCTTAAAATGTATATTATCATTAATCACTGAGGTTTTCTCGTGTAGGTGTGCTCATCTATCATTCCACCCTTCCATGATAGTCGTGAAAGGACCGGCTTGATGGTTATTTATCAAAACCATTGTTACAAACACCTAATTTTTGGATCACACATTGATTTTTGGATGAGTACCTAACCGTTGATGGATCGGAACCACGGCCAACATGTCAATATTTGATCAGTAAAACCCTGCGAATACTATAATAATTGGTTATTCCTCGAATGGGGGAAACAGTTGGTGTGGTGGGTCTCGGACCCATTCCAATCGATTCAGGGTCCAAAATGTAGTGGAAAATGATACCCCACACGCCTAGGTACCAGAAATCCCGAAAGCACATATTCAAAATGGGTAATATATACCCTAATTTGACCCATAACTTCTTCCGGTGGGTGCCAATGGTACTGGGGCCCATTTCATTGGATTCAGCGTCCAAAATTTAGTGGAAAATGATACCCTACTCGCCTAGATTGCCCAAAATCTCAAAAAATCCATTTTTCAAAAAACACATTTTGACCCCTACCCCGCCCAAATTTGGTCCGATCGGGCTGAAAAGTTTCGAGGACCGTCCTAGGCCGAGAATGGACCCCTGACCCAAATTTCAGATTTTTAGAAAATTTTCTACTACCGAAAACGGCGCGGACAATGGACGGAGTACGGCGGACGGCGGACGGACATTGACCTTTTCTGATCTATACACCAAGAAACGTCAAAAAAAAAAAAATTTGAGCCGAATTGGAGAGGTTGACCATTTGCATCAAAACATGGGTTGATTATTCAAGGAATAACCAACCAAAACACCGAGAAGAGCATCTAGCTGAAGATGGATTTGTCAGAATTAGTTACATTCAATAACTAAATGTGAATGGGTCAGTTATAGACGTTCATGCATTCCTCTACTGCGGCCACAAACTACATGTCATGGAAGGAAAAATACATCGACTTGACGTCGATCACGCCACGAGCTATGCCATGCACGAAAAACTGAATTTGGAAAATCGCCCCCGTTCGAATTCCTATGCGTCATTAATGATCGATCAACTAATACTGAGTTGCACGGAGTGAAGACTTCCTTCTTGAATTAAAAATAAAAAGTAAAATACATGAACGTCAGCAAGAACCCGCGTTACGGCTAATGCAGCAAAACGTGACGTCGCGTGATTTGTTAGCATGTCACATTCAAATCGTGAAACAATCAATCTCGCTGAGACGAAAGAGCAGAGGCTAGGAGGAGAAAGAACTTAGCGACCTATTTTACAATGATTTGACCTAGAATGTGAGCCAAGACTTTGTAATAGTCGGCGCGTGCGGTGGATCATGCTTGATAAGAAGATTGGTTCGACCCCACACAAGATCAAAGAGTCCGCTCGAGTAATCTGAATCGTGTTGACTTAATTTTCATACTGCAAATCCTATAAGAGGGATATCAGACACCTGTTAAAATGGTATAGAAACACACTGCAGACATCAAGAAAAAAATTATTTAGGGGATAAAAGTTTATAAGTAACTTCTCAGGAGTCTGGCCCTAGTCAGATGACCTTAAAAAATCCTAAGCCCGGAACTTCAGCTGTTAGTATCGTTTTCATAGGAGAGTTTGCGAGAGCTGGTAAGATGATCTCCTTCCTAAGTCGGAAATAGTTATAAAATTAACAATAGTCTGCTTCAGAGCGAACAGGCGCCAGCGTGAAGCAAGTTTACAAACTGTAAATTCACGGCGGAGGAGGTGATACACGTACAGCAGTTACTTGAGGAAAAACTTCCAGGAGTGCAATTACTCCATCAGGCCTAAACAGTTAACGAACACAACTCAAGTCAATTATTCATTCGGAATGAAAATTATCCCGTACAGGTTCTATCCTCGGAGGGAGAGGAAATTGAATTGGAAGCATTAGGAACAGATAAGTAAAGAACAAAGAACAATAAAATTAGCTCCTTGTGGAATTAGTTGGAGGAAAAGTAAGACGTAAAAGGGGCAAGTTAACAGGGTAGAAGTTAGCACTACTTAGCGCATTCGGTTCTTTCACAGAAACAAATACAAAAGTTTACTTTTTCCTTCGGGGTTCTGCATGATACGTTCGGATTTATTGGGAAAGTTTCCCAACTTTCTTCGTTGGTTGTTGGAGGGCTCGGAAACGACTGAAATCATTCATTGATGGCTTTGTTTTTGGCGATCCCGTGAGGATTGATAACCACACAAACAAGAATATGGCCACAAGAGGATTTAGGTAATCCAAACATTCCAGAACAACAAAATGTGTTTGAAATAGTAGATTGTAATCACAAGGTAATTGAATTCACGTTGAGCCGTTTAGAAGTGCATTTCAAATTTCAAATCTTTGTAGGACTCTTGTTACAATTTTATAAACCGACATTTCGACTCGAGAGACAACTGCATAGTTTACTAACCATTGAATCATCCAGATCTAGATTAACTAATTCAAGAGTGTACAAAGCCTGACAGACGAACATTAGCGTTTTTATATAAATAACAGTTTAATGTGCATAAATAACTGCCGATCTTGAATTCCGCGTCGCACAATACAGTAACATAGAAGAGGTAAACGTAAGAACATTGACTAACGTCTATGATGCCTGGTAAATCCGTCAGGTTATAGTGACTGAGAAAATAAATTGTAAGAAAAACTTTCATTTCAACGCCAAGAATTTCTATGAATAAACTCAAGTGATTCAATGCTAAATATAGGCCGACATTTTTTCATTCCTTTCCAAACTTAGGAGGATTGAATAAAGAATCAGTTCGTCGATTTGATTATTGATCACTTTTCGTGATTTTCCCCGGATATGAATAACTGCGTGATAGTAGAAGTAATAGCTCGCGAACGACCTCCAAACTTGAAGAGAGCGAAAAAAAAAAAAAAAAAAAAAAAAAAGATTCCGATGACTTTGAAAGGACTATATAATTTTTCATGAGGGAAAAGAGAAAAATTCTTCTTTCGATAGAGACTCGATTTCGAACAATCCGCCCCGTTTAGCTTCCGTCGAGCTTATCAATATTAATGTTGATTCTCTGAATAATCAAGGGAAGCCATTAAGGGTTAAAGCTTCATAATTCTTTGCATTCCAGATGAGCTTTTCCACTGCAGGGAAAGAAAAACAATTACCGACTTCATTTTACTTTCCCCAAACAACCCGAATTGCTCGAAGTTGTTGAAATGGATGGGAAATGACATTTATGGATCGGAAGTGGAGACAGAACCTTGTCATTGATTAAAGGGTTGATACCTGCTACTGATGTAACTAAAATTTCTATTGTATATTGTAAAAAAACTTGAGCTACTAAAGCTAAACTTGAGATGGTAACTATGATATATCTCAGGAAAATGCACGTCAAGTTGTCCCGGCCAAATTTTATGGAGATATATATATATACTCTTTTGATAATTTTAAATAGTAAAGAACTCCTGCGTCGGGGGTACAAATTATATATGTCGTTTCTTTTAGACACAGAGA
This sequence comes from Cyrtorhinus lividipennis, assembly GCA_019603395.1. Taxonomy (NCBI): domain Eukaryota; kingdom Metazoa; phylum Arthropoda; class Insecta; order Hemiptera; family Miridae; genus Cyrtorhinus; species Cyrtorhinus lividipennis. The sequence continues at coordinate 15,627,216 of CM034000.1, read as the reverse complement.
ACAAATATGTCACGAGAAATAAAGATTAGCTAAGTTCCATTCATCAATGCCCCGATTACATGGAGAGGTAAAAGATTGATTGTATTGTTCATTGTAACCCTACGAGCCATCTGTTTACTTAGAAGCTCCTTATTATTTTTACAACCAAGACGTAACGTCGATAGTTTGAAGTGAGTATGTACCACGATTGACAGCGGTAATCAGGGCCTCAGTAACGATCAATGTCGAGCAACAACTGTCTGAATTTTATTCACCGAATTATGTAAAGGTAAGGAGCTCGCAGGAAAACGTCTCAGGTGAAACTTTTCGTAATGATGACAATATTTTCCGAAGAGAGATTGTGTAATACCAGGCGAACGAGAATTGATATTCAGATGCCGGAAATGTACGGGTTTAGAGTTCTGTTTAGGTTTTTTAAGGCACAACGGGGCAGAATTGTTAGAGAGTCTCACGAACGTCCATGCAATACATGTTGATTCAACCACAGAAAAGTGCAAGAGTTGTAACTGCAAAGATATCGACACTTGTGGAAATGAATGAATTCACAAATCGTGGGGCCATACCGAATATCCCAGATGGTGGAAGACTTTGGAAGGGAGATGACTTCTCCAGGTAGATGTTGCGTTCATTGAGATCAAAAAGCGCTGGTATAATGGAGGAATGCCCTCAAGTTCTAAAATAACAACCGAGACAGATCCATCATAAGTTAAAGCTGCAGTGAAACCAAGAAAAAAAATTACTTTGTTTGTTATGTTAGCCACGTCGCTTCTTCATTACAACGTAAGGGCTCGACTGTTTGTCATCTAATTTCTGGAAGGGTGCGGAAAGGAAGCAAAACGAAATAAAAAATGTTACCGTGTCCGAGAGACCGTTAGGTTGAGAGGCGTTTCCGGGAAAACCCTCTCCTTTCCGCGGAATCATTTTGAGGGCTCAACGAAAAAGGGGAAGCCGGAAATGAGAAACAAAATTTATGAACTCCGTGATATGAAGGGTCAAATTGAAGGAGTGGGCTCATCGTGTGGGCTCCCCTCAGAGGTTTCCAAGTGGAATACCAGCAACAAAATGAACATTAGGCGCGAAACTTGTGTGTACTGCTCGTTCAATAACGTAGGAAACGAGCAAAAACAACGAGCGAGCTTTGTTCCAACAACTCAGTTCGTCGCAGTAAACCAGAGAAAGCTCTACTGGAAGGAAATTTTCAACAAGCGCAGGAGTTGGATTATTTTCTTACCAAAAGCTGATGGCATTAGTGTATAGAGTAATGAGCTTTTGACGAGTGTTTTTACACTTTTAAGGCTCGGCTCTCCATGGAGGACACAAAACGTTATTAAATAACGTTATTTAGGTAACGATAATAAAAAAGAATAACCAACCAATAATATTGAAATACAGTTGTAATGATAAAATAATCCGTGGATTTTTTTTTTTTTTTTTAAGCGATTTGTTGAAGAACTTTAGTGTTTAATATTGTTGACAAGGAAAGGCTAGTATAATAGTAGCTTAAGTTATGAAGGTGATTCGACATCGTTGAAATCATTTAGGTGGTCAACCATTGTTGGATGCACTTACCATTTTTTATTTTTACCGTCGATTTTGGTTAGTTATTCCTTGAATAATCAACCAATGTTTTCATGCAAAAAAAAACGGTCCAAAAATGTTTCACACATAAAGGGACACTTTCAAAGTGCTTAGATCAAAATTAGCAAAAATGTCCGTCCACCGTACGCCGTACACCGATTTTGGTAGTAGAAAATTTTCTAAAAATCTGAATTTTGGTCAGGGACCCGTTTCCGGCTTTAGTTGGTCCTCGAAACTTTCCAGTCCGTTCGGACCAAATTTGGGTGGGGTAGGGGTCAAAATGTGGACCTCGAAAAATTGGTTTTCGAGATTTTTGTCAATCTAGGCGTGTGGGGTAACATTTTCCACTAAATTTTGGACGCTTTGAGTCGATTGGAATGGGTCCGGAGTCCGGCACACCCACTGTGTTTCCCATTTTCATCATGTTGAAGATAGCGAGTCTCCATGCGCCTGGTCCAAGGAATAACCAACCCGTGTTTAAGAATTTGCAGCGTTTTGGTTGGTTATTCCTCGAATAATCAACCTATGTTTACCGTTATAGCAGTGTTCCTCATAGCTGGGTAGGTACCCACTTTTATTTTACATTTGGCCCATCCCAGCTGTCGTGGTAAGCTATTTTCGACATAACGCAAGCGCAATGTCCACTATCAAATACTGAATACCCCTTATATCACTACTGTTAATCGTGAGGAGATAACATGTTGAATAGAGACGCCTTAGAACCAATACATGACGCAAAATAGGGTTAGGGTAGCTGAGTGGCTCAGAAAGCTGACTTCAAGGATCAATGCCGTTCGGATCCCTAATGTGGCATCTCTTCATCGCAATTTTGGTTGGTTATTCCTCGAATAATCTTGCTTTCACATTATTGATTCCTTTAAATTTCGCTTTTTTTATTTTGATCATATCTTTGTAACTTGTGAAGTTGTACTTTTGATCCTGTGGACTCACTCTGGTGGACTGCATGAACTTCAGTTTCTTTTTCTACTGAAAGATGGTATATTATTCACTACGAGTGCCTAGATAACTTTGTTATCCCGGACGGGTTTATCCTCAACATCGGAATGCCGAGAGGTTTTGGGGGAGGCGGCCACAGTTGCGTTTTCCAATTACGACGTTCTCTTTGAGCAACTTTACAGGAATCCATACGGTGACCGCATATTATGGAGGTTGCCTCTCCAGCAATACTACTCCCTTGAGGTTCGGCTTTCTCGAGCTCTTCATCCCCTATATTATGTTATACCATAGCGATTGTCAGTTATGGGGAACTGATGCAAACGAAACATGTTAAAGTTTGTAAGAGATATGAAGGCGTTTCGTTTGATCGGGAATTTTGCGATGTCAGTATCCTCACAAACATTGCAACCTCAAAAATATTGCATACCTTGCACAACCGTCGCAGGTGTAAATAATCGAACTAACTGTAAAGGCTTATGATTTACCACAAGTAAAAACTTTCTAATGTCTAAAAAAAAATAAATAACTAAATAAAATAAAATAAATGTATTTATTTTATAGCTTAGGATTTCCCCTCTTATCTTTTCCGCTGGTAGAAAGTTGAACCGCTCCCTTCATTCACGCTCTCTTGTGAATTTTATACTGGTCCGAAAATAGCAGAAAATAGCGCAATAGCAATTTGAAACACACAAAGAATTCGTATGAAGCCCTTCATTTGGGAAAAAGGAGATTTTTCTACATTTTTATTTATTTATTTTATTTTATTTTATTTTATTATTTTTTTTTACAGAATTGGCTTAATTGATTCTAATTTTAATTGAATCCTAATTTTTAATATAAATTTACTGTGTATCAAAATCTTCAGTCGAGGAAGATACAAATGAGCTTTAGTATTCTAGTAATATAACCTCTCCGAGCATTTCACCCTCAGCGGAAGGATAAAGGGATAATAAGAAGCATATTACATAATAGAGTTCATATAGAACAGTGGGGAATAGTACACCGACAGCACAAAACAGCTCCACCATAGGTGAAGCTTTCAGATATTCACGAGTTATTATTACATGTCCTTTTTGATGGCTCCACCTCTAAATTTCACGGTTATTGGATCTACATAATTGCGCAGATAAAACTATGAGGCAGAACTTCGTGGCATGAAGCAGCCCATTTGCAAAAGCGTTCGAGATCGGTTGGAAAATTGATTTACAAGGAATTTCGACTTTAACCGCAGGAACGTGCAGAGAGAAACGCCTCGGTTTCCGCGGCACCCTAATCTTCCCTCCTGGATAGAAGCGCTTTGATTGAATGGCGAGAGTCGAAGGGAACTACCTTCATCAACCCACAGTTTGGGGAATACCCTCGCGGCCGAAATTACCGCCATTATTCACACTCTTAAGGACCTCAGGAAGATAAGGCTTTACCTTAATTGGTAGATTGTTGAGAACTCTAATTTAAAATGGTGCCGTCAAACGCAAGTTGTCACGGCTGAACTCAGAGCCGTGTGGGGTTGGATCACATATGCTTTGAGGAAGAGCCATATATTTTCGAAATTCCTATTTTTGACAGAAAGATAGAATGAAAGTTTGGATTAAAGAACACAAAAAACTCCGAAAAAATGAGTTTGCTTACACTGAGTTTACTTCAAAAATTGGACTAGGCTGTGTACCATTTGGAACCTTGTTTTTCCGAAGACTTCCCGTATATTTGAAAGGGATTTGAACTGGAATTTTTTTTCAAGCGAGGGCTCAACACCCAAAATTACGACTGTAACGCACCATTGAAAATGACTAAATTGCATTTTATATGACTTGATATCGCTGCTGCTGTCTTGTTCTGAGAATAAAACCTGCCAAAAATATTATTTATGGTTTTTTTTTTAGGAGGATTTTTACTTTTTACTGCACAATAGCGCATATTGTCTACTCAGTTCATTGCTCACTCTTACAAAAGAACTGCAGCATACAAGAAGACGAGAAGGAAAGGTTAGCAAGGATATTGAGGTTATAAAAGATCCATCAAACTTCGGTAACTCTTGAAAAATCAGTTACGTCATCTCGTAGGTATCATGAGTTAGTTTAACCTATAAATTCTACCTAATCAAGGAATCTCCAGTTCCAGGCTCACCTTCGACCGATATTTCTCTCTCAGGACCCTCTTAAGCCTCGTGCCAGCGGTGGATGAGGGAAAGGACTCGCCCCTCCGTCTTCAGGATTGACCCTCGTCCGGACGCGCGGGATTCGACAGGAAATTGTGAGAGACCCCGCCACCGTTTCCAACAGTAAATCCAGTCAAACCTAACGCCTCGTTTATTTCCACGGATGTGCCATTTGCTGAGGTCGGTATGGTGTGACAGAGAAAAGTCGAATCCTCTTGTCTAAAGTCTACTAATCCTCCATCGGTCCTCTACCGGGCCCCTGTTTTTGCTCCACATCCAGACATATTTACGGCATTCTGTGACAAGATAGTTCGGGAACAAGTATCTAACAAATACGTTCCTGCGAACCCTTATCAGCTTCAGTGGTTTTGCCAACTGCAAGAGAGATCCAGAACATCGGAGTTTTGAATCGTTTTTTCAGCCAGCCTTCCACCCTAATAGGGGTAGGTACAAAGTGCGGATTAAAAATTATTCTTTCCGCCTCACCTGCGAAAAATATGTAATACAAATAACATTTAGCAAAACGTCAATATTTGCATTAATTATTGAAATCGTGCGATATGGAATTTTAATAAATGTTTCAATTCTTATACTCTTTTGTTTATGGCTTTTGGGGGTGTCATTTTCCATTGAATTTTGAACGCTAAATCGATAGAGATGAGTATCGGACATGACTGCCGCGAACAAAGGCTCATTATATATTGAACTATATTTTAACCCTGCGTCTAATGGGCGACAAAATCGCCCGTCCTTACATTCAATACGCCATTGGCACGGGGTAGAATATCGGTAGGACACGGGACAGGGGATGATACAATCAAGTTTGCAATACGAACAACACCCTCGGTATTTGCTTCTACAATCGACCTTGAAGCCAGAGAAAAAGAGGCATAGAGAGAACTTTTCTGGGTGCCCAACCTCGGAGAGAAAGGAATGAATAATTTCCATATCACCAATGATCATACTGTCCAACTCCTTCCAAAGGTGGTTGGTTATTGTAGGCCAGAGCCAACCCCAAGAAACAGGTTTTCAGATCCTTATTTTCTCCTCAAACAAATTAGTATGATTCGCCGAGACAAATTCTCGAAAATAACGAAAAGACTGCATTGATGAAGGAAGTGTATTGAATGAACTAAGGTTAGGGAATTTTAAGATTCAGCAATACCTGAATTTCTACGTGAATTTCCTCCCTTCGCATTGAACTCAGCTTTGTTTGCTATGTAATCAATCGATCCGTTTGAGGAATTACTGTTTCAGTAGGTTGTTTAATTCTTGTAACTAACGACTTTGGACCCAGATAGAACGCAAAACTAATCCACGGCAGGTTACCCTGGATCAATTCCCTGTAAGCTTCCTGTCCCACGCGCCTTCAACTCAAAAGTCGAATTGAAGAAGAGAAGGGGTGAGCTCCTTTCAAGGATTTGAAGGGTTTTGGGGGAAAGGAGAGCCCTTTGATCAAGAGAAGGTGAAATCAATTCGAGTCGCAAACGCAGAGCGTCAATCCGGATAAGACGTGGAAATCCGGTTGGAGCCTGGTAACGCAACTATCATCAGATCAGAGGAAAGCGGCCTTTCAATTGAGCCGAAGATGGTGATTGGTTCACGCAAATTTGAATATCAACGCGACTCGGAGTAGCGCGTAAATGTGTATTATCTCATCTGCTTGGAACCAGAATGAGGAAATCAGAGGTTCAACGGTTACTGAATTGTTCCTAAAATATCCGCCTTGGCCTTGATTTGATTGAGGAATCAGAGGAAATTGAATTTGAGTTTCTAGTCGAACAATAGATTTAATTCCGATGGTTTTAATTATGACGATTCAAGGGTATTAGACTTTTTAAATTTCTCAACCAAACTACATCTCCAACTTCTCAAACCCCACACATTTTTGGCTTTTCAGCTGTTCAGATGTTGAAAATATACAGTGAGAAAAGTGCCCTCTTTAGGGCGCCTCGGTAATCAATGATAATTGCATGTACAAAAGACTCAATGCACATTGAAATCAATATTACAACTTCGTACGATATCTGACCGGTGATTCGTTACATAGGTACATTGCTTTGATAAGACCGACTTGGATTTTGGGTTTTAAGTCAACTTTACTACGAAGTGAGGGGAAATAAAACTCGACCCCCATTCCATTAGCATTTCTAAAAGACAATTTATAACTTTATACATTTTACAAAATACAGAACGTTAGGAGTAGGTACGCTCCCTGGAGAAGGAAATCGTGTTAGCTGGATGGAAAGATAGAAGGCATCTTTAGGCATCAGTTATGAGATTCTTCAAGGGAAACGATATGAACGGTAAAAACACTTGAGGGCCGTTTCGTAAGGGAGAGAAATTGAATGATAAACTCCCCAACGTGACTTGTAAATATTTAGAAGGCCGGGGCAAAGAGAGATGAAGTTGCGGAGAGAAGAAGGCGGCTTATTAAATTGGGCAAAGAAAAAAGTGGAGGAAAGGGCGGAGCATGTTTTATTTATCAAGCAATTAACTCATTTACATCGCGGGTGAATGAGGAGCGTGAATTACTCAGAGGGGAGGGGATGAAGGAACATATGTAAGGAGGAGGAGGACAACTTGCAAAAAGCAAACAATAAATAATTCAGTAGGTTCTCGTGGAGTAAAGGATAAGGGCAAGGGATAGGGGGCGAAAAGGGATGAATTTGTATGCAGGGCCTGAGGGCAAATCCTGGCGGGCTTTAGACGGAGTTGGACCGAATAGAATGCGCCCCACACAGGCATCTACTGGGTTGGAAACGGTAAAAACCTAGGGACGAGATCCTAGGGGTGGAAAGTGCACTAAATCAGCTAAAAACCTCCTTCAGTCTTTCGCGTTGACTTTACGTTCCTTCCCGTTTCGGGGCGCCAAGAAAAAAAACCTTTTCCCGTGCTCTCACCCCGTTCATCGACTGAAATTCTCGGCCGGAATCACAGCGACAAATAAGTCTACGGGTTGATCTTATGTTCTCCTAACTCACCGAGAAAGCCAGGCCTCCTTCGTCTGAGATCTCACGCGGTTTACGTCATTGCCCTCGACTACGACTGATGGCTGGAAAAGTCATTTGGCACATTCACGCTACCGATAAAGGAGTACGGATCCAAAATGTCGGCGAGCCTTCGATTCAGACCATAATATACATACCTACGTTGGAATCAAAATTTTAAATAGTTAGCAACTACGCTCAGTAGGGACAAGGGATAAGAAAATTCTTTTTGAGATTTTTCTTCTGACAGCTATAGAGCCTTATAAATTGTTATTTCTAGTGATTTCTTTTTCTCTCTTCAATGTTATAAAAGTTCTTCGTATTGTCCGTAATTTAAAAAATCTATAAAAAGAGAAAGAAAAAAAAACAGCGTAGGTACCAAAAAGTTCTGAAAACATGTTGCTTAACATGAGAAACGGAACGTTCCTCGTATGAGGCTACTTCAAATGGAATCGCTTTCATTAGAAACCCAGCAAGTCATGATACCTAACTGAACAATAAATCTCTACTGAAGTTAGTAAAATATTATTTAATTATCCATTATAACTCAAAATAATTAATATTGGACTGAGAACCAACAACAACAACGAATGTATTGTGATTTGAGCTACTTCACTAGTGGAAACATGGGAAGTATCTCCTCCTCAACAGCATCATTAGGAATATGTCAGCAGTATTGATACCAATAGCGTCGATTGAAATGGAATCATCCGGCTTTATTGAAAAAAAAAAAAATGTTGTTACTTTTCAAGATTTGCTGATTCACAATAAATGAACATGTTAATTAACAAGATAATTGATTTTCAGGTTGGTTTAGGGTCTTCCATACGTTCCCCGAATCCGAACAATGTACTTGGCGCTAACGATGCCAACGGATATAGGCGTTTGCCTTGGGGGTAATATAGACGACGCGATCGATGATCATCCCAGACTCCCTTGGTGAGGTCAGGGGTTTGGTCTAATTAACCCGGTAAAGACAACTTTCAGGGCATATGACCATCCAACCGATGGAAAAACAGACACTAAAGTTATTCTATACGACCCCGTGAGATCCCTCTCAGTCAATGCAAATGTTTGTAAAAAGGATCAAGTGGAATAGTGGGGATTGAAAAACACTGTAATCCATTTAGAGCGGCCGGAAAGGCCTAGGTGGCAACGCCCAGAGACAAATAGCGCTCCCTATTCGCGATGTTTGCTCCTAACTAAGGGCGAGATCCTTAACCCTCTGCACCTGTTCACTTCCTGATCCTTTTTAGACTTTTTCAACAGGATTCCAACAGGCGTTTGCTGTCTCTCTCGCTCTCCTTTTGTTTTTCTGTATTTGCTTATTTTTTTACATTTTCCCTTTTCCTCCAACATTCCGCTTTATTTTCATCAGCGACCCTTTTCCAGAATATTGGAGGTGACGGAGCGTGACAACGGTGGTGCTGGGGGAGAAAAATTAAATTAGTCCGGGTCATCTCATTCGACTAGCTTTTGAGTTTTTTGTTCTCTGTGCCTTCAGAGCTTTTACCTTTCTCGTTTCTCTTCATACTGAGCCGTTTATCCAGATCAGATAGCACCCGCTGCGCCACAGATTATTGAGGCATTGGGTCACAGGTCGTTGACTTTTCCCGGTTTATTCGTTGTCGTTTCTTATGATTTCAAACTTTGTCAAATCGGTCTAACGTACGTCAATGAAAACTATATTAGCTGTGAGGTCCATTTGGAAGTTCTAGAATAAAGAAAAATCTTTTTGAACCATTCAGGTTGAGATCGAAATATTTGGACATCGCCTCGCCATACCGGACGCGGCTCCAGATGGTATACGTGCTGGGTGTCATCAAAATATACAATGAAATGTCATGAATAAATTTAATGCCAGCTAGAAAGAAAAGAAGGGATGAAAACGAATTCATTCATTCACCTCATTCCGTTCCAGAACCCATCTCGAACTATTCAGCGTCCGAAATTATAAACCCGATAAAACTCCAGACCCCCAGGTCCCCTAAAATCTCAAAAACTCTCTATTCTAAAAACCAATGTTCACCCAAAACTCGCTTTAATTTGCTACAATCGGTTTAGAACCCTTATATTTATCGATCCGCCTCCAAAATATTGTAAAATCAAACATTTTCCGTACTTATTCATAATTTTTGACATGAGTACATACCAGTTTCAACGTAAGCACCTCCAATCTGTCTCGATTCAAAATTCCTTTAAAATAATGAAATCATGTCTAAGATTCTTCTGTCATATAGTAAGGGAAACAACCTTTCTGATGCACTGGTTTATTGCATTAGTTCATCGAATTATTATACGTAGGTAATTCTGTTTCTTGTAAACCCTTCTTTAATCATTCAATGAGCAGTCCTGTTGGTTGCAATTGTATCAAAAAAGTACGCAATGGACTCGGGTGAGACTGAAAAAAAAAAAAAAAAAAAAACTAAGCACAACACTAGGAATACACAGACCTCAAACCGTAAACCTTACAAGTTTGGGGCAGAAGAAAAATTTGTTTTAAAAATTTTTCAACGAATGAACACATACGAATCCATACTTATTATTATATTTGTTATATTAAAATAAGAACAACAAACTGAAAAAAAAATTTTTTAGAGGATGTTGTAAGCTTGGGGAAAATATTGCATAATTAAATGTGGAAAATGCTTGGGAGCGTTTCAAATTAGTTTGACCTCAGCCATTGATGTTGAAAACTACAACTGATCGCCAGTAATAGTTTATCCAATGATCTGCTCTCAAATACATCTCAAATTTTGTGCACTCTAACGTGTGGCACTGGCCAGCGGAACTGGCCAACAAGAACGCCAGAAACAGCTTCTACGGAAATGCTTGTAATGGCGATAAGGGATTGAATTCCCTACACGCTCGGAATGTTTGCGCTACTCAGTCCACAGTCGAAAGAGCGCCATACGATTCTCGTGTTAAAAGAATTAGAGAAGTTTTTTCCTCGCTCGTTTGAAGCGATATGATCTCCCCTCGAGCGATACACCACTTTTGCTCTCTCGGCAAAGTCCCGCTTTTCCCGTGTCGGACAAACGATGAAACACGACCTTCAATACTTCAGCTCTTGATGAAAGATGTTTTTACGTGTCTCGCTAACAACGTACGCGATGAACTCCTTTTGAGAGCAACTACTCTAATTGGTGCAGATATCGAATTACGAGTTTCTCGCTGGGTTCCGTTCATTTAGGGAGCGATCGCGGGTTGTTTTTGACGCGATGAACTGACGTTTAACGAGGAAGGTCATTTGGATGCTGGTATCGTTTGGAACATTATACGAGGTAACTGCTGCAGTGGAACATCAAAGAGCTCACCTTTCTGTACACGATTTAAGATAAGACTGCAGTGAAAAGGGGTTTGAGCCAGAAAACAGGTGATTCTCGGGTGTATCTAGTCATTCATGTTATCAGCTTTAACCAAATGGTCTAGATATCCCCACAGGTCCTCATTACTCACATAGAGAAACAGTAATTGGCATCGTCTTCAAGCGAAAGACTGCCCGTAATCTGAACGACCATTATGAACAAGTTGCACCAGTACACACTAACTGTCTATAAAGGCGCCCAGCCAATACTGTGTCCAACGAACGATGATCCGAGCGGTGGAACTTTAATGAAAGAGACGCCGAGCATGGAACATGTGTGTTGGTAGTATTTCCGCGTGGACTGTATTGTGATAAAAGTTCGACACATCGCTTGATTGAAAGAACCATCACCGAATATTGGTTCGCGGAATTCATCTCGGCGAATGAACCTGGAGAGAGGGTTCATACTAGTTATCGATAAGTTTGGTCTGTTGAAGCTCAACACTGAAATTTCATCGGATTTCGATTTTGTTTAATCTAGTAACAATAATCGTAATGCCTCCCCAATAGTTTGCGATGGCCCATTTTCCGGCAGAAGGCCGATGCCGAATTTCTAAACGAAGGCGTCAGTAATAAAAGTTAGTAATTACATAAGACAGAAAGCTACCAAAAATACTGGTACCTATAGTACAAAACCAATCACTTATAAATAACATTCTCTTGTTCACTTAATTGATCATCATAGACTTGCTTTTTGAGTACCAGAGATCACTAATTCGTAATAATAATTAAACCGTGAGAAATCGAGATTCTAACACGAATTTTCGAGCTACATGCTAAGAAATACTTTGTAAAAAAAGGTCATTCCGGATACATTTGGCATTGAAATTTCGAATCGATTTTCCTCCAACTGAACCCGCTTTAAGAAGTTCGTTGTAGGTACATTAGGGAGATGAGAAAGGATGAAACATGATTTTTATTAGCTTATTTTGGTAAAAATAAGTATTTTAGCTGAATAAGAGCAGATTATGAAAAGCAATTTGGTCAGGTTTTTAATATAGAGAATTCTATCGACTGCGTGATAACGAGCAGAATTATCGGATTGCTGATTATCCGCTTATTATCTTCTATCCGATTATCCACTTGACACTACCTGAAAAAAACTTTCATTCCAGACTTTCCTTTCTAAGTGTCGATGTGTGGAGATTCCAAATATAAAAGGTTTCTTGACAGTCTGTGATTTGAAAGATTGCATTTCACACGTAAATTTCTCATGATGATATTTAATTTTTCGGTTTTATTCTCACCACAAGCAACAAGATGGAGGTATTTCTTTCTTTCTAGTCATCAAAACTGGTGTCTGAGGAGAATGTCGTTTCTTCGAAACGATTAAGAAAATCTGAAGGAAGAAAAAAACTCGGGCGGGTGTCTGAGACGGGACTGTCAGGAAAAGAGTACTGAAAACTTAAAAAGATTCCTTCAAAATTCCTAGTCTTTGACATTGTTTTGTAAAGTTTTTACTTGTTTTCGCCGCTTTGGCATGGCCGTTCGCAAAAAGTTGAAATTTCTGACAGTATGTCAAAGTAGAAGAATAACGTAGGAGATTGAATGAAATTGTAGTGCGGGTCGTTCAGCTGTCCTTTTAGGTCATCGCACATAGAAGTAAGGAATTTATCGAGTTCAAATGACAATTCTAATGTTCTAAATACATTTTTACAAGATCTAAGTAGAATTAGGAAGCAATCTTGTGACGTGCGCCATTCCGCAATTATTCTCTCAATGAAATACTAAAAACCGAGTCACATTCATATCTCGCTTGGGGAAATTCTCTAATTTATTTCTGCCAACCATTCGGTTAATACTTAATTACACGGTCGAGTAACGGTACTGGAGCTTGCTTTTGATCGATACCACGTCGAATTTCTCTTCCTGGAGCTTAAAGGATTTGGTTCATAGCGGAGAAATAAAGGTCTTCTGAACAAAAACTTTTCCTATCTAACCCCATGGAAGGCATTGATCCACCTAACTAACAAAACTATTAAATACCCCTTCATCATCCACGGGAGTGATGTATTATGTGGTTCATTCTTCGAAGAAATAAACAAAGTTCGTCTATAACTTTTCCCAATACGGAATCTACTCAACGAACTTCATCCATTCATGTCGAATTGATGAGCTTCTTTTTTATGGAATAGTTAATGGTACTCCTCGCTGCCGACAAGCCTATATTGTATGGTTTGTTGTGTTGCCCACCTTATTCCTGAAGCTATTCACGGTAGTAGTGAGTTTTTTGATCAGGATAATAAAAATAGACGAACTGGAAAAATGGAGTTTATTCATTATTCAGTCTTATAAGAGCGTAACAAATCAATTTTCGATAGTAAAAAAGTAATGAGAAAACTGTTTTGTCCCGCTGGAGGGCAAAAGTAAAAGAAGAAATTGAAAAGGGATTCAATACACGTCCATTATATGAAACCACGATATTCACGAATTACACATGACTAATACGAATGATGTATGACTTTAACAGAAGGAAGTGGTCTGTACTGAATGCATAAATCTCTGGAATCACGTACCTAGAAAAAGGAAGGACCAAAGACATAAAAGTCGGTTCCGAAGGTGGCCGGTATACGAGCGCATAGGACCCTCGATGGAGTCCCCTGCACCCTCTTACCATTCAAAATGTAAAGGATCGACCTCCCGAACACAAAACCACCTCAAATATACTGCATCCTGGGACCAGTCCTCGCATAAGTACTTCTCACATGGTCCATACTCGTACATCCGCGTGAGTATTGACATGTGAAAATGGGGATAAAGGCATTAGAAAAATTGTTTTTAAACAATATCTCACACCCTTCGGAGTAATAAGACTATCAGAATATGCCAAATAATTAGTCAATTGTTCAAAGGGAACACGAACAAAACTAGGAGAGCAAATCTGAAAGCATTTTCAACCAAGTGGGTTTTTGAGATTGCTGGTACTTAGGCGGGTGAGTTATCAATTTTCACTAAATTTTGGACGCTGAATTGATTGAAATGAGTCTCCATGCTCCTGGTCCGAGGAATAACCAACACCTGTGAAAGGATTTGCAGCGTTTTCTTCATGTTTCGAACGAGAACGAAGTTTTGTGACATGAGAAGTAATTTCCCACAGTAGGTACGATAATAATACATATCAACTTTTCTTTTCAATTTATTATTAAAACGTCTCTAGATTTCTTTGGATGGTCCCCCCAGATATCATTGCGCTGATAATTGATAACAACTTCGCTAACATTACACCAATTCGACTTCGTTCTCACTTTTTTGCAGTACGTAAAGTATTTCAACATTGAGCAACCTTTGGTAAAAAGAAATCATATTTGGGACAAACCCTAACGCGATATTACGTCGTAAAGACGATGTACCACCGTAGGTATTTACTGAAGTACTGGCGTATTCTCAAGGAAAATTGGGAGGAATATGACGGCCTCTGCGTTATGAGAATCACTCGAGAAGAGCCTAGTTTGGATGGGAAAAGGCAAAAAGCCTCGACGAGCGTCTGCGTCGAGAGAATAACGGAGCCCGGAATTGGGTACTCAAAATAAATTGCGGCGTTGTTTCCTTCATATATCCTTCGCCGGGTTAAAGGAGAGAGAAATGTCTCACTCTTATCATAGGCACTTTCTGTGGCTTAGTAGGCCACCTAGTCACAATTGCGTGGAAACGCTTTGTGTATGTGTATAAACGTATAAAGAAGTCTTTCGCGCAATACAGAGATTGCACGATCTTATTGCCGAATGGAACAAGCATCAATCCCCTACTTATGCTCCTCTTTGGCTGATTTTTTCCGTGATTCAGGTCGAATTTACATTTTAAACAGTAAAGTGGTAGTTTCTGGCCTATTTTTTGAAACTGCATGATTGAGTAATTGCTCATTTATGACTTCTACTGGTCTTGAGGGGCATGGTTTTGCCTCTAATCAGTCTAATTGAAAGTAATCCACGGACTATGGATTAAGGCAAGGTTTATACCGCCCTTCTGATACAAGTCGTACGTCGGACCGTACCGAAAAGCCCAATCCATTTGCCAAACTCGTCAATCACTTTATACTACCAAATCGCATCGGGCGTATCCGGGAGCCCCTTAAATTTGGCCGTAGGCCGTCAAAGTTGATGTCTAATGAGCTTCTAAGTTTTCAAGTGGATTGGGATTGATGTTTTGCTCGGGTGAGGCGAAGACTCGCGGGTAATTGAGACTACAAACAATCCCAGTGAGCTCGTCTTCAACAGGAGGATGAGGGTTGAAGTAACGTGAGGCTAGGGGGGTGTTGTAGGAAGGAAGATGAAACTAAGGTGATGGAGTGGGGTGAAGTACCGGAGTCGGGCAGGTTGAGTGCACTCCGCCATTGTCGACTCTGCCTTCGTCCTAATTACTGTAATATACCTCCCAGGTGTGTCTTTCAAGGATTCATTTCGGCACAGCTTTTCACGACTTTGGTCGACCAGACGTCCAACTCGCGAATTGAAAGTAATTTGCGAGTTGGATTTTCATTATCAAAACTTTAATTTATGGCCCAACCATTTCCAACTCGAACATATCCACAATCAAACAGGCAAATTACGTAGTGACAACAATGATTGCATCTACAACATTGCAATTATTATAACATTACATAATTATCTATTGAAAATCCAATTTTATTTGTTTCACGCCATCAAAATGGGAGCACGAAATTAATAACATTTCCAAGTCACTTTGGAAAATGGAATGGGCGCGCTGCATAGTGGGCGAATATCCATCACATAAGACCTACAGGATAATAAAATAACTTAGATAGCTTTAAGATAGCTAAGCAAGAGTTTGGGAATGACACCGCTGGCGAACACGCTCGTAAGTGATGGGAACAGATCAGGTTTGACTTCAGAATAAAACTATTGATAATTACCGCTTTGTTTCCGTTTTGGTTGGTTGTTCCTTGAATAATTTATTTCTTGTTTTTTCATTGAACCTACCCTGATTACCATTTGCAGAATAATACCCTTTTTTGCCGTATAGGCCACAAAAATGTACCTACAAACGTTTTACGTCGATGGTGTGAAACTTCCAAAACCGAGTCCGCCCACAGGTCACATGACATTCGGCAGTCGTTAGTGTTTTTTGGTCAGAATTAATTCATTTTGAAAGATGAGAATATCTAATATTCAGGTGACCAAAAAAATATGAATACTTAACTAATTGAGATGAATCCCGGATTTTTTGAGTATTTATCGTTGATTTCTGACGATTAACTAAGTAATATTATTTTCTCTGTTAATTTACTTCCACCAAATCCAGTTCACAATAGGTTTAGATGACATTTGTGTGGAAAGAAATCCACCCACTCTCGAATCATCCAGTTTAATTGATTTACCTGGGAAGGAATTCGAAGACAAAGGGAGGATTATTATTCGAAGGATAATACACCAACACGAATCCCACGAGAGCTATATTTTTTTTATATAACCTACCACCGGCCCGTGACTATTTGACCACGACAGTGTCTCCTCCAAGCTCAGTGAGGATCTTCAAAGGCTGATCTCACGTTCAGTGGGAATCGTATTTGGATGAAGACACTCAATGAATAAGTTATAAGGGGAAGAACCGATCAGCGAACGAAAACCCAAGGAACGCGGAAGAGGAAGAAAAAGCGCACATATCTACACCGGCGGAGGAAAACTCATGTAAAATGCATCCATCCATGACCTGCTTATCACAACCTTCAAAATACCGGACATGTGTTCAGACTTGACAAGATCACGGCCCTTGTGTGATAGTATTTGATAAATGGAAATATATTTCAACTGGGAGGCACACGGGCTCGGGAATGTAGGCTCGCGTAAGGGAAAGAAAAACTGGGTCTACTCCGCCTCTCATACTGACTTCATCCCTGGTACATGCTGTGCATCCCTAACGAAACGTTTTGGTTCCACGCTACCACTCGCTCTTTTCCATCTTATCGTAGAGGAGGCTCCCAGCACAAAAGGAGCCTCAGAGAAATGGAAAATTGGGATTCTCCGAACGTTTTTCTTGGAGTTTGTTTTTTACGCTGCGAGCGAAAGGGGTAAAATAGGGTCTCCCATTCCGACATTTCTCAGTCAAACCTCACGTTCTAACCTTGCATGGGATGAAGTCTCGATAGAACTATACATCCAACGTGAACAAGGTTCTCTCTCGACTCTACCGACGGCTGATAGAGAAAAAGAGCTGGAAAAACGCGTTCAAACAGTTGGTCCTTCTGTGGCCCACCTAAATAAATAATCTTATCCGTTATTACGCCACATTCAATATCAAAAGTAACCTCACCAAGACGTTTGCAACAGACTGTCTTTGCCGGATGAAAAGAGAGGGAAGGCGATGCCGTAAATCAACATGCGGTTCGCTACTGGAGCCGGAAATTCGGTGGAGTTATAAATGAGCCAAAAGACCGTAGCAAAACTTCCTATCTTCGTCGGCTCATTCAAGGAGACGGGAAATAAGTCGGCGTTAGAAGTGTGCAAGGTTGGAGTTGATCCCAAGATGTGGGTCGTCCTGGAAGATACTCTCACGTTATCTGGTAATACTTCTTGTTCATGGAAGGTGGTAATGAAACTTTGTGTGTTATAAGTAGAATGTCCTCAGTTCCACCTCCGAAAAGAGTGTCTATAAAGGTTACCGAAACCAATTAAAGCATGTGGCTCCGTTCTACATCTAATTCGCCCAAAATGTGCCTTACAATTTTTTAGTGACATTCATTGCGTAAATTTTGACCGAATTTATGATAAGTTCGCCAAAACTCCCATACATTACCACGTGATTATTAAAGTTGAGGGTTAGACTTCAGCTTTTTAATAATAAATAGGCAATTTTTCTTACATGGTTAAAAACGGAGCCTATTCTTTCACTGGGGTTGGTTATTTTTCGGACCAGGAGCATGGAGACTCATTCCAACCAATTCAGCGTTAAAAATATAGTGGAAAATGATACCCCGCACCAAAAATACCAGGTACCAGAAATCTCAAAAACCCACATTCGAAAAATATGAGATAGATACCCATTTTCCTGTTCCGGTGGGCGCCAATCGTTCCGGGACCCGTCTCATCGAATTCGGCGTCCAAAATTTAGTCGAAAATGATACCCCATTTTTCAAAATAGACATTTTGGTTATTCCACTAAAAATTTGAAATGTTGGTCAGAGATCTCTTCCCAACTCTTTGCGCCTGTTCTTTGAATCTGGATTTTCTGGATTGTTTGGGGAGCAAGGCATTTATATCATGTGAGGTATCATTTGCCACTAATTGTCGGACGTTGAATCCATTGAGATGGGTCTCGGATCGATTGGCACCAATCGGAGCTGAAAGTTGGTCAGAATGGGTAAGTATCCTTTGAAAATGGGGTTACATTTCCACTAACTTTTTGACACTGAATCGATTGGAATTCGCCCTGGACACTTTACATTCACTGTGTTCCCAATTTCCTTCCTCACAGGAATAATAAACAATTGTAGAAAATTTTGCTGTGTTTTTCGGGAAAAACTTCTCCGGAATTTCAGATTTCCAAGGTATACGTAAAACAATTTGGAGGTTTTGTACGTTATTATCAAGCCCCACCAAACGGAGAGTTTATGGAATACATAACATTTCCATTGACGTACGAATGTGGGAAATTTAATTCCATATAACAACCATACAACTTTCCTACCATTTCCAATACTGAATCGAACATTGTCATCAAATAGGGCATTATCGGTTAACAAAAGGTTCGCTTAAAAAAGTCACGAGATTTCGTCGGACATATAAACGAATATGGTTATGTTGAATAGAGACGTACCCTGGTCTAATCTTCATATAAAACATTTGTTTTTTAATGTAATATTAGGAAATAAATATTTCCCACTTTCTAAAAGGAACCCAACAAATCAACAAAATGCTGGTTTTCTTAGACAATAACAAACATTTCTCACTCTCCTTTCTCATTACACAACGTTTCTTTCCTGTAATGTAGTATTTAATTATTCCACTCACAAGCAACTAAGATAATAAGTACTTCATCACCTTTCTGGACTGTCATTGTACCATTAATCTCACAGGAATGTGAATCTGCTATTCGAAGAAAACTCAACAACTTTTTGCACGTTTTCCACAGGAAACGAGTGCGCTTTAGGAGCGAAGGAAACCCCTTTCAATATTTGAACTATTTTACCAGCGATGAATCGAATAATTTCGTTGGGTCAACGGGGTAGGGCTGTAACCGTTTTGATATTTCATTGCTTAATCATAAAGTTGAGCGCTGCTTTCCCTCCTACATACCGATTGAAAATATTAATACGAGTGAGTTTCGTTTTCCTGGAAACTTAGCAGTTTGTTTGGTTTGTTACGAAGACATCCCCCTTTGCTCTTCTTCGCCACAATCTCATTTGGTAAACTTCCACTAAGGAATTTGCTCCCGTCAAGTTGGCTCATATATAGCGAATGACTCGTTAATTCATTAACAGGCCCTGCAACCGAGAATGTGAGCTGCCTGTGACGAAGGGAATAATGGTCCCGGGAGGTTCAAGGGAAGGCGAAAGTTAGTGACGGGAGAGTTACCGCCGCGACATTTGATAACTAGTCGGGATAATCAAAGGATAGCTAAAAGATTAGAGAAGCCTGAATAATCAAACGAAGAACTTTCTAGGGAAACCTAATGGAAGGCAGGAAGATCTCAAGGGTTGGGATCTTAGTCGGAGGCGTGGGATACATCCATATTCATTTTAGCAACTTGTTCATGCCAAAGCCAACAAACTTAACGCAGGCCCATTATCGGGGCCATTTTTCGCTGGATCGCTATCTCTCACGCCACCACTATAGCCCGAGGTCCTAGTGAACAGGAACATAGCGAAAGATATAAAGTTAAGTTTCTTCAGCTGATTCCAAAAGAATAATAGTGCCGATTCATATCATACTCGCAGTTCAAGCAAAGCCGTACGGAGGATGTTCAGTGATATACGAGACAAACTATAAAGGCTGTCACTTAACCAAGTATGTTGAGGAGCACCATCGCTATTCGTCTTCTCTTTCAAACTAATTTATTACTCCACCGAATGCTTCAGAAAGGATGCCGTAAATTGGGCGATCGGAGGATAATGCAATGAAAAATTGCAATTTAAGCGCTCCAAAACGTTCAAGTGGTTCCACGGCGTCTTCCATGCCCTTATAATGTGCAAACGGAGTGATTTATGTCGACGAAATAAATTACCTTTCTCGTTCATCTTAACGAGAAAACGTGCGATCAACGTGTAAAAATTGATGAGGGAAAAGGGCGGCAGGCTTTTTGTTGAAGCCTTTTTTTCTTCTTTTTTCACTCTGTGAAGGAAGCACCGACGGAACAAGGCGCCGTAAGCTGAATGTTAAATTAACGTTCGGCAAGGAAAAGGAGTCAACGTGCCATACGCCCTTCGTATCCACAATGGCGTGAAGCGCGAAAAGGTGTGAAGGGAGAATACGCGAGGAAGACAGGAGAAGCCGCTGAGGCAATTTTGTAAACACCCACATAATGCCTCCACCACGATATTAAACTTGGGACACATTCTTGACACTCCACTCCCCATAATAGTATTGTCTAACATGAAAAATGCAAATTGTTTTCGTTTTTCTTTTCTCCCGTCACGTGTTTTTAGGGTATTTTTCAAACACTTGTTTTGTCTTTTTTTTACACTTGAGGGCTCCACACGTTGCGTTTACTCTTGAAAAAGAACGGGCTTTTACGAAATATGCTTTTGTATATTTGGGCTAAATACGGATCGCTATGCGGTAAGCGCGGTCATGGTTGTACTCAGCAGACAGGGCAAGTTACAATAATTCAGGATCAGTACTGTTTTAGGTGAAGAACATACTACTACGTACTACCTGCATCCGTGCCACAACATCACAAGCAATCGAAAACCTAATAATGAAGTCAGGTAGAAGGTGGAGACGACGGTAGCGGCAACCTACCCCTCCATTAAGACCGTGCGGTCTTGAAGGCTTAGTATCCTCACATATCTTGCTGGACTTGAGGTGAACGCACCTGAAAGGCAACCTACCTGTCTTATTAACCAACCTATTTTTTTTTATCTTGCCTTATTGTTCATACTATGCCCATCAAAAATTTCTAGAGACGAACAATTTCAAATCATTAAAAACTCAAATAATGAATGTTAAATTTTTAAAGTAGTATTACAACTCACTAATATTTTGAGGGTTTCTTCAAAAGGGACTTGGGTGTTTCCGGTTGTTCCTTCGGTTGTTTCAGTTATTCCTTGAATAGTCAAGCTATTTAAAAACGTTGAACTACATTTAAAAAAAAATTGAATGTGAAACACAGTTTCATGCTCATCTCTAATCGGCCACAAAATTGTTTTCTGAGCGCCGGTCCTCGAAAAATTTCAGCCTTATCGGACCTATATTAGAAGAGGGAGAGGGGGGGGGGGGGGTCAAAAAGTGTTTTGCAAAAATGGATTTTTGATATTTTAGACGATTTAGGCGGGTAAGGTCCAATTATCCACTAAATTTTGTACGCAAAATTGATTGGAATGAGTCTGGGACACTCCACACCCACTGTTTTCAATAATTTCAAAATTTCATTACAATATATGACTTTGAGTGGAGGAAATGGATTGAAAAGAATGTAATTCATTTAAAGTCAAGTGAAATGAAAGGAGTAAAACACGTCTCACATCTTATTTTCTGAAGGGAATAAGAGTAGGTTATTAAGGTGACCGATTTAAACATTAAAGCTTTGCAATAGCATTCCTTTCTTTCCCTCCTAAATGTCCCTCAGTCACTCTAGACTGACGTCATCTATTTCAACCTCCATTCACGAAAAAAAATTTAGAGAGAGAGACGAGTGAAATATTTAGGCCAAGAGGTAAAACCGAAGGACGATGTGCCCGGGTAGCAAGGATCTCATGCATATTTAGGGCACGGCCTCAAAGTGGCAAAAAATCGGAAACACATTCATTGAAGGGGTGGGCGAGGGCAGGTGGCAGGGGTGTCCCCGAAAGTGAAGAGGAAGAGAAAGAGGAAGCCGTTGTATATATAGGGTTAGGATCGTCGAAGGCGGAGAGGTTTAGTGGGTGCACATGGCGCTCTCTTCAGATAGAAAACCGAAGAGGTGAAACCACCCTTGGAAGGAAGAGTGATACAGCCACCCCATCTGCTTCAGAGGCCTACTTTCTCTTCATCCCCCTCCCGTCCACCCATCCCCTAATAACCCCAACATCATGTATTTGAATAAACGCCTTCCACTTTCTCCCTCCCCTTTTGAATACAAAAACGCCCATTTCGAGTCCGACGTCGGAGAGCGCTAAATATGCGATCGGGAAACGGTGTTCGGATAGCCCATCCTCTACCGTTGAATCTGATGATTATGGAAAAGCGATCCGATGGATAACAATTTCAGCCGATACCCGCCTAACCGGTTTCGCTCCTATTTGTGCCCACAGCAAAATGCTCCCAAATCTCGACGGATTTGAAAGTTAAATTGGAGTTTGCTTGTTTCCTCTCGTGAAATCGGCCTCGCTTGATTTTCAGTCAAAATATTGATTTAGAGCGCATTTCTTAAGAGAGAAACATAATTAAATGATCACGTTGATAAAAAGAATATCATGTGATTTATTTTGAAAATATTGACAAAGAAAAAATTGAAGTGAAATTATTTAGATAATTCCAAATACCCATTCTCATAAGGGGTGATTGTTTATTGGATCTCTCTATTTGTTTGAGCACATATGCTTCTCTATTGCTCCTCTTAGTTAAATTATGACAGGCAAGACACACACAATACACAAGTGTTTGATATCAGAAAAACAATAGATCTTGACGTAGACGGACAGATTGGATTCATGTTCGGTCGTGGAAATGTGCCACAAAACGTCGTGTAAGGCCCTCAAATCGGATAACCTTTTTCAACCCCAACGGCGTACGAAATTCAAATTTAACTACCTACTTCAAAGTCGAATGGTATTGTTGAGCCAATTGTAAAGCTTTACCTGGTTTAACTGATGTTTCCTGGGGCGAATCTTCTATTCCTGAAAAGAAAATATGATAAACATATGAGTAAAGTGCCCAAAATGACTCATTTTTCGTGCGGAAATTTTATCACCTGGGTCAGGCATGTTTAGGTGGGTCCCTAACCATGTGTGCGGATCAGCAGTAAGTGCCGGTTGAACACAATGTGTTCATGTTTCTAATTTTTACTGCTATTTCTTTTTGGGTATTGGAAGGCGATGAAAAAAAAAAAAATTGAAAAAAAAACACGAACTAATTCAATGCCCAACATCATGTTAGTTTTGATCAAGGGTACAGCTCGTACAGGGTTACAGCTCGATTTGGCAGAGTCAAAGCCAGAAAGGAAAGAGTCCTAATTTCGTCCTTAGTTTGCCTGAAAACGTGATGTGCAAAAGCCGATCTTTTCTCAAAGCTTTCCACGTCCCATCCACGACGTTTTTCCTCTCGTCCAATTCCTCTTTGGATCTCCTGACCTTTCCTTTTTCACTACGATGAGTTGTGGTGTTATCTTTTCACCTAAAGAGCGATAAAACCGAGACGCCAAATGACGCACGCATTTTATCCATTATTTTACCACCTACGCTTGAATTTAGCCTCAAAACCCTGGGTCATGAATTAATTTCTTGCTTAAAGAACATTCATTTGCAGCCAACGCAAATGAGCGTTCATGAACTCATGAGATAAGAGCGTTTCCATGTCGAACCTCTACACCATAAGGTGAGACTTCCAGGTGATAGCGGTCAAAAAACGGTGAGGATTCGTGACTGATAGCTAATGAGAAAATTTTTAATTATTAATATCCACAATTTTCCATCATATCTTCTTCTAGGGCAAAATCCATTAAATTAACAATAACCCGATCTCGTTTTCCACGAAATTATTCATAAAATGTTAACATATTGTTTTCGTAGCAATGTTGAGCGGGCTGACTTCAGCATCATTTTCAAACTCCCTCATGAACGCCAGAGGACTCTAAATGATCAGCTCAACTGTTATGATTACATCCGTACATACTGTGTTCAAAATTCAAGAGAATTAAAATTGTTTCGTCATCGTAAAACGGAAACGAAAACTAACGTTGTGTGATGTCAACGAAATGAGTTATCAAGATATGAAGAGCCTATTGGATTTTGTTAGGGAGAAGGAGTGATGGTTGAACAGGTTTTATACGACGAAGCACGCGAAACAATCATAAACGAAACGAAAAGAGCGGTTCGAAGTCCTCTCATCCGTATAACCCGACGAAACTGCATTAGAGGCAGAAGAAAGTTGGCAAATATTAGTCAAACCGGTGGGCCTTGGCTGTTTACGGAACTGAGCTCACAGCGAGTCGAATTCAGAACGAGAATTATCAAGAGTCGAGAGGCCGCAGCGGTCGATACGGAAGACTACAGTAGTGATGACAGATTCTACCGCGACTCGAAAATGATATTCAACGCGGAGAAAATCAATGAGCAGCACTTATCTCTAACATTGTCTCACCAGGTAAAACCATCCAAAGAGTGGAGCCCCCTTGTATCTGCAGTAGGTACCTACTCTAAAAAAAAAAAAAAAAAAAAAAAACAATTCTAAAGTTTTTTTTTTTTTTCATTCTTTGGTCAATAAAATAATGCAATGGTATGAATTATTACCGATTAGAATAATAAACTAAAAAACTTCAATTTAAATAGTATCTTCAAATCAAACCCACCCTTATTTTTAATGCTTAGTTGCTAAGTCGCCAAAATATAACTACATCAATGCGAAATACCGACTTTGAAATTGGTTGAATGAAAATACGTTCATTTACTAAAGGACTCAAAGTGCTTATACAAAACTTGGATCGTTAAGTAAAAACTATCTTGCGTTTTGAGCATCAAGTGGCACCCTACCCATGAGCACAAAAAGCGAAACAAAGCCTGTACCGGCGACCACCAAAAGTGCTGTTACTAGCGAGGAAACTGACCAAAAAAATAATAAGGAAGAATTTGTCAAAGAATACCCTCCAAAATTCTTGTATTCGTGGGGTCTAAACGATTTTGGTCAATTAGGACGAGAGAAAAGTACCAAACCCAACATCTTGCCCAAAATAGTACTAACAGGAGACGATATCCTCGCCGTGAGCGTCAAGCAAATTGTATCGGGAGTTGGGAACACCTTCATTTTGACGGATTCGGGAGTCGTGTACGGTAATGGGTTGAACAACATCAGACAGTTGGCAGATGGAGACTTCTTGAGCCACAAGTTTCGAAAACAGGAACATCTCGACGACTATGAGATCGAGCAGATGTCCGTGTTATGGGACACTTGTTACGCCGTTACGAAGACCGGAATCGTCATCGCATGGGGTTCAAATGCTTATGGTCAGCTCGGAAAGGACCCTGCAGTGGTTTTCAGTTCAAGATCTCCCATTGAACTCTACTCGGAGTCACCTGTCGTGCAAGTAGCATCTGGACAACGGCACGGGGTAATTCTCACCAAGAAAGGAAGAGTTTTGACGTGTGGGGATTTCAAAAACGGGCAGTTGGGAAGACCACATCAGATGTACGACTACACACCGAGGGAGATCGAATCATTGCGCAACGTCAAAGAGATTGCCAGTGGACAACATCACAATACCGCTTTGGTGAAGTCGAAGAACGAAATGAAGATCTTTGCTTGGGGGTGGAACGAAGACGGCCAGTGCGGAGACAACCCAGCAAACCAAGCTAAAATCATTGCCCCATTCGAGGTGGCGTTACCCGTCTCTATACTGAAAGGTGCGAGAATCAGATGTGGTTGGAGACATTCCGGTTTGATGTTAGCGAGTGGAGAACTGTTTCTCTGGGGGGACAACAGGTTGGGGCAACAAGGCCAAGAGAAGAAAATCCTGAACGAACCGTCCCCGAAACGAATCAAGAATTTGTCATCCGAAGAGCTAATTAAAGATTTCGCCGCTGGGTTTGGGCACACTGTCGTCATTCTGAACAGCGGCATGGTCGTCTCCTGGGGAGATAATGCTAGGGGGAGCTGCGGCATAGGTCATACCAACTCACCGGTTACATTTCCACTCAAAACATGCACGGGCATTAAACGGATTTCGACAAGGGTTTTCGCAGGGTACCAACAGTGCTTCGCACTAACCGTCTAGTGGAGATTGAGAGCCAGGAACGAACCAGTCGCTGTTACTACGCCGTTTCAAAAGTTGTTTTCTCCAAACCGCACAAGCTGTCGCTCGCTCGATAACGCGTCGTTGAGCAAGTCCCGCATTACTGATGACCCCCCCCCCCCCCCTCAATGTGACAGCTGGCGTTATTCCAATGATAATCACACTGCATTCATATGGAAATCAATAGAACCCAACAAATAGAACTCGTTTTGGCTAAGTGTCTACTGATATGTCGGATCACATCACAGGGGAGTAAAATGGCACAATAATTGTGTAGTAGATCTCAGTTTAAATATGTTATTTGACACCGTCGATCTCCTTCAGTGGACCGGGTCGAATTCGTTAAGAGTAATGATAAATCCAATGGTTTCAGTTAAGAATTAACTCTCTGAAAATTAATTACACTTGAAATTCAAGCCGAATTGAGTGGAATGGCCCCCTTTTGTCGCATACTCAGGGTTGTGAATCACGAAAATTTGTCAATTTTTAACGCAATTTTTGAACCTCGAGGAGTTGCAGAGACGCTCAGGAAAAAATGTATGATGGTTAAACCCATTTAATTGGTAATTAGAACCGAAGAGAAATTGGGTTAATTTAGTTAAACGGAAGAGTATGAACGAGGTAAGACCAGTCTTCCCGAGAAACATCAAAATATTTTTTACTGCTGCTTTTATCAGTACTATTCTCCTTTAATTAAAAAGAATTATTCTCCGATTAAAAAAAATAGAATTCTTTCGAAGGGGGGGTGTTATTCCTCCGACCAAGAGCATGGGAAAAACAGTAGGTGTGGAATATCCAGGATTTATTCAACGATCAACATGTAGTAGAAAATGATAACCCACACGCCTGGGTACCCGAAAATCTCAAAAACCCACTTTCAAAATAGCAGGCACCCTTTTTCAACTCAAAACCCCCTCCAGCGGTCGCTAATCAGTCAGGGACCCGTTTCCGGCCCTAGTTGGTCCTCGAAACTTTTCAGCCTCATCGCATCAAATTTGGAAAAGTAGGAGTCAAAATGTGTATTTCGAAAAATCAATTTTTGCCGATCTAGGCTTGTGGGGTATCATTTTTGACTAAATTGGACGCTGAATCCAATTAGACGGGTCCCGGAACGATTGGCGCACACCGGAAGAGGTGGGTCAAAGTGGGTTTTTATCTACCCATTTCCATAGTAGGTATTCGATACTTCTGGTACCTAGGCGTGTAGGGTGTTATTTCCCGCTATAACTATTTAATTAGCACTTTCACTGCTCGACAGTTCCCCGACTTCCTTAGGGGAAAAACATAGGTTGATTATTTAAGGAAAAACCAACCAAAACGGAGTCTTCGTCATCCTGAATATCTCTTGCCCAAATTAATTTAAAAACACTGATAGGACGACCCAGCGAAACACCCCTCGACCCTGTTTACACCGAGTAATGGATTTGACCTAAATGTATCGTTAAAACTAGTCGCGGTTTGTGATAAAGACAAGCTACGAACCAGGTGGATTAACTTGAGTTTACCGGTAAGGGCGCCTAGGAGGCGGAAATGAATAACAAGGTATTTGGCGTGGGTTGAAACATAAAAATTCCTTCAAAATGAGGAAGATTCAAGTAACGTTTTTCCATCATTGTATTCAGCCTGTTTTGAGGGCAACAGTTGAGTGCTACACCCAAAACTGTTAATTAATAACCACCGAATCGAACTGGGACTACAAGGGGCCTTCGGGTCGAGACCACAGTCAACTTCCCTCTGCGGTCTGCAGTTTAACTCCCATCGGGGGCAACTTCGGATTGTGACCTCATTATCGGAGAGGAGCCTCGTGCGGTTTCGGAAGATAATTCCTGCATCGTTACGCTCACTATCAAAGCTAATTAGTTAGCAAGAGATGGCGCAGTGTTAATAACCTAAGTTTTCAATTAGTCGCTTTTGCCTCCCGGTTTAAATCGTCGGCAACTATAGGGGAAGATTATCTTTCGAACATAAATGGACGATATGCTTAGCTAATCCCGCTCCTTTAAATCCTTTCGGATCTACAAATCACCATCGTAAGGGGTCCGGGTCGTTTCCCTCCTAGAGATCGATTATCGATAAATTCTCTCTCTCTTTGGCTCGCCGTCCCTTCGGAGGTTTCCACCTAAATCAAGAACAGCAATAGAAAGTGTAGGGCGAGGGTTTCTAGGGGAAGCTCTAGCCGGGCGCCAGGACGAACGGTCCTCTGAAACTTCCTCCTTCCCATGAATAGTTCCTTTCAGGTTAACTTATCCTTTTCCCTCAACCTCTTCGGAGGAAATAACTTGGTTTTATTGTCAGTAACTGGATCAATCCTCATTATCGGAAGGTATGCCCGCTGTAAGTAAAACCCTATTTATCGGAAAGGTTTCTTCTCCTTTACTCGCTAACCAAAGGTTGTTCGGTCTCATTCTTGGACTTATTGGCGCAAAAACACACCCAATCGGGCCTCATAACCTTTTTAACGTATTTCGAGACATCCCATCAAACATACAGCCACCGTTTATGGCAATTAAGTAGGAAGGTTTATGGGCAACCTGTGTACAATCCTGAACAAGTAAAAACGGAATTTAAATGTTGATTCTCTTCTCAATGAAAGTTCTGAAACCCGTGAAATCAGCACATTGATAGTTTGAACGATTCCGTGAATAATAACCTAATAATAACTTTTGCTTTGACTAGATCCACGAAGACCGCTTCGGCATCTATTTCTACCCAAAAATTCGCAAACAAAGACATTCCACATACGTACCTAGCTGTTTTAGAAGTAACTCGAGTAGAACAGATCTTTTAAAAAGGAATTTTCAACATTTTTGGAAGCTTCGGTAAAGTAAACGACGGTAATTTTGGACTCTGAATCAATATTCGGAATGAAATCACACTGCCTGTTTCCAGCCACTCTCTTCTTGACATACAATCAAAATAACTCGATTCACGGAAAAATAATTAAAATAGCTTATTTTGGGAACAAATTTGCACTTGAATGATTGTAGAAATCTGCAAAACTGGTGAGAACTGGGGCATAATTTTGGGTTACTTTTGTCAATATATCCGTCATGTCATAAGCATATGAACACTCAAAGATAAGATTGTGCCCTTCAGCAAGGACGACCACATAATAGACGATGGTGAGAAGAACACTAGCGAACAACGAATTACCTGACAGTTTGATAACAAAACAATGGCAGTATGATGGAGAGAGACACAGCACTAACCGAAACGAGCAGCAGAGACCAGAAGCCCAGGAATCGGCTACAAAAGCACAGAGTGGTGGATTTAAGTTGTTAAAATTTGATGTCACTTATGTAATTGAAGATAAGTCGTTTTTACCTAATAAGTGGGATATGGTCGGTCTTCTGAGAATCCATAAAGGCAAAGACCATTTGCTGGTTTATTGAGCTCTACCCGGAAGTTAATGAAACAGACTGGGTCTCAGACACCCTAATACCTTAACTCCAGGTACAACAAAGACATTGTTAGAGAAAACTATTGATTACATTGTGATCAAACATCAATTCGACACCCAGTTAACGAAAGAGAGCAACGGCGAAATCCCTTCCAATCAATTAACCTACCACGAAACATGCAAAAGGTCACTCGAGGCTCGTTTTTCTTAATTTTAGTGGTTTTAGTTGCACCTCATTTGTGACTTTTTTTCGAATCTCAAAACCTTCCTCGGTCCAGAAAGAACTCTTTACTATACGTGGAAGGCCAGTTTGCTCCCACCGTAATTTTTTATCAGATCTGATGGGAAAATGCACAGAGAACAAATGTTTCATAAATTAGCAATCACCATGCGGAATTTGCAGCTGCCCTAGGAATGAAGGGAGTGGAATAAAACGGTTCCTTCGCACTGGAGGAGACAAGAGCACGAAGGAGCTTTTCACACAACTCAGCGAGCGAAGAAATTGACAAATGAGACAATTTAGCGACGCGGAAAATCCTCCTTCGCGCGTTATTCTTGGGTGTACCTGTGGAAGGGACGAATATGGAAACTTGGGCTGGGAGTCCAACTTTGGGGACACAGGAGAGAAAGCGAGTCCGTCTCGCAGGAAACTAATTTGCTTGGAAGTTGGTGAAAGTAGACTTTGTCGTGAGATTTGCGAGAGGGTGGAATCTCCAAGCCTCCGCCGTGAAAAACTCGATTTTATCGTTTTGCTCAAAAGTGTTGTTGGACCCAAGAGTGAAACTCATGGTTTATCACTGGTTTTGCGGTTGAATGAATGTACGAGACAGATTCTAAACCGAGAAAAACGGGGGAAAAAGTTCGGGCTCGTTATTCTCCTCGGAGAAGTACCGCGAAAGCAATATTGCGATTTGTTCGTTTTTCTTTTCGTAACACGATCGTCTACATTGAACGGAATCGGACGATTATTGTGGTAAAAGTGCAGAACTGCCGATGTACCGTCTCGTTAAAAGTTGAAACCGAGAAAAGTTTCGTTTTCGGAGTCGGTACGAGTGACACGAGCCAATTGGAACCAACTTATTTTACAAGGTTGGGTTCAATAAATAATAATGAGGTACTTTCAAAGGTGGTATTGTGGAATCCGTGTCAGAAGAATAATGAAATTGAACAAACTCTGATATACTTTGCATTTGAGCTCTCCAGGAACGTTGGATTTCAGTTCAACGTCAGGGTAAACAACAAAAGTCCATCAGTCCACATGTTGCTGAAAAAATTTGGTTCTGGACAGGTTAGTTCGTTATTCAGAGGTTCATGTTCTGCTCATTGCATTCAGTGTGCCCTACATGACATTCTGGCTACATTGCAATCCTGTGTGTAATAGAAAACGTCACATAAAACCACTCAAAGGGAACAGAGCAAAGAGAAGTATTTGGTGCCTGCTCGATCACATATTTTCAGGTGGAGTGTACAATGTCATCAACGACGAAGAATCCTGAGGTAAAGTGGCAGTGAGAAATGAAAAACAAGGTCACCTCAGCTCTCTTCTCACCCTACTAACACCAGCTCTCCATGTTTAGGTAGGTGGTGGATTACTTTCTGGATCAAGAAGCCAAAGGAGGGGAGGCTCTGGGTGTCTGAATTTTGAGCAGCCAAACATCAAACTGCTTGTGAAGCAGCCTCAAAACGAGATAATTATATCGTCAATAGTCAGTCAGACCCCCAGTTTCTTATACCAATGGATTCAAGTACAACCCGCGTAGGTATTATAGAGAAATGGTGTCCAATTATTTGAATGTGAGGTCTGGCGTGACGGTCGTATTCCCCAGAGAAATAAATTGATAGGTTAACCCGACCTCGCGGGTCAACTGACGTTAAGAAATCGTAAACCGGAACGAAATAAGTGGTCGAAGGTCATTATTCACGAAAAAGCGGCGTGTGACCCCTTATAAGCTTTAAAATACTCTCATAACGGCCCTCTGCACGTAAAACGTTGACTACGTGCTTGTCGTACTCCCCTCTCCCTTTTGCCAGTCGCTCGACCACGTTTTTCTCGGGGTCTTTCTATGTTCATTGACTTGAGCTTTTCCCTCCCGAGCTTAAGAAAAAACGCGACAATGCAAACAGATTATCCTCTCGCCCTGTGCAAACATGACGAGAATTACGAGTCGATTCTCCCTTAACTCACTCTGCTGGCTGTGGAAGGCAAATTACGCGCCATCAGAGGAATGATATAATGTAGACTGGAGGGCCTCGATAAGGGTAAGTGAGAGATCATGCCACTCATGACATTTACTGTGGGAAAAGTCGAGCTCAACGTCACATTGTCGTGACAAAGTCCCTTATTTCAAAATGCTTGACGGTGTCCTATTCGTTATCAGTTAGGTATCACTGAACATTCCACTTTTGGGAGGACACGACGTTGTTACTTTACGTCTAATAGCGTTTTCTCGGAGTAGACAAGTGACTGCAAATTCGTGTTTTTTTTTTCACTATACTTAAGCCCAATATAGCCTCACCTCTTCGTCGAAGAAAAAAAAACTAATTTTTTATAAGGTTGCATCTTGTTAGACGACAAAGTTTTCAAATGTTCGATTTTTCAAACATGTCGGTTATTTTTACAAAGTTGCAATTCAATTGTTATCTAACTTGGGAATTTCAAATCGTTAAAAATACAGAATATTTAAAAAATTAAAAACTGCACTATTTTATTCATTTTTAAGTCCCATTTAAAACACACCTAGTACTACAGATATTCAACAGCTAATACTCTTCTTCAAGATGGGAAAAAGGCAAAAATTGTGCAGATCTATGTATTCAAATCGTGGATCTCTTATCGGATTTCTATGCCAGGTATAAAATATCCAAGTTAACCAACAAAAACATTCTAGGAAAACTATTTTTTATTAAAACGTTTTTCTTAACCCGCTTTCTTGTTTGTTTGTCTGTTTGTCCGCGAAATCTTTCAACTCAAATTTCGACCATTTATCGGCAATCTATAGTTCTGAAACTTTACATATAGACCAGAACCAGATGACAATGCAATATTATAATACTTTGATGATGATTTAAAGAGCTTCTTGAGTAATTTCAATAAAATAAAATTATAAAATTAAATATCACTAGGTTGGGACCCATCAACAATGACGGGAGAAAAAAATGTAACATTAGTCCAATGGTCGTCCAATCCCTCTAGAAGGTCTTGGAGATTGAAAAAGGTAAACAAAGGATTACCCCCCCCCCCCCCGCCCGAGGGGAATATCTGCATTGTTCATCGAGGTTCTTCAATAAAATTTTACGATTACAAATTTCTAACTAACAAAACTAAAAAGTAGAAAATAATAGTACATGAATAAAAAAACTTTTATAAAAACAACGTTTTTCATACGCACTAAAAAGTAGAAAATAATTTTCCTATGAGCCTGGCAGAATTTCTGAATAAATTGGTCACATTATGGTAACAGACTTTATAACAATTTCCAATTCTTATAAAACGAAAAACGTTGGGCGCATGTACTCAAACATCAAGATCTTTCTAATACGCTCACATTTCTATAAAATGAAATTTCTTTATATTAATTCAGTTGACATAATATTCAGTTAATACAGTTTCACGGAATTGAACTGTGAACATTAGAAATCATTTGATATAATCATATGCAATAATACTAATCATCATTAACGAATTCAAAATTTTTCATATAAATGAACATTAAAATCATGATTTCTACAATAATTCTTCAAATACATATTTGTTACATAATTTTGCAGAAATAAAATTTTACTTTAAATGAATTAAATATATTCATAAGTTACTATGAAAATGTTTCATTTACAATCACAATTAGTGATTTATAAATAATATAATCATATGTTCAATTATATTAATAATTATCATAGATAATTTGTAAAATTAATATATTGTCAGAAATAAACAGTAGTTTAGTATTACCTCATATAAATCTCATATTTATATGATTCTAAAATGAACATGCATAATAATAATACAAAATGCGCCCAACGTTTTTCGTTTTATAAGAATTGGAAATTGTTATAAAGTCTGTTACCATAATGTGACCAATTTATTCAGAAATTCTGCCAGGCTCATAGGAAAATTATTTTCTACTTTTTAGTGCATATGAAAAACGTTGTTTTTATAAAAGTTTTTTTATTCATGTACTTGGCAATTTTGACACATGCGATATCTGTGGCCTAACCGAACCCGCCGAAAATTTGAGTCATAACGTGGCAAAAAACATCGTCACTGCCCCATTTCATGAACTCAGGTTCGATTCGATAATTCTAGAATCGTAACTGGATAGTTCTTGGTCATTCAGGGGGTCACAAGTTGGGTTCATTTTTCGACCAAACTAAACGACAAAAATGGGCTTCCAGTTCCAAGAAGTAATCCGTAAAGTTTACGAATAACTTCTCGCGTTATATCTTTGAGAAGGACAACTTTGGAATTGGATGAAATCCAACTGTTCCCAAACTTGATCATAAGTTATATTTAGAAAAAAAATTATAATTGGATTCTCTAAAAATCTCATCTCGAGCACTTTCGAGCAGTTCAATCTGCTCAAAAATGAGAGGCTTTATGCAGTGAGATGACGGAGCGGAAGGCTTATCTTGTTACAAAGAGGGTTGCTGAAGGGAAAGCCGAGTGATTTGTAAGAGAAACTTGCGCTTTAAGGCAGACTCGCCACGAAAGGTTTTCATTAGAGTTGAGAAAATGGCAGCGGAACGAGGGGTCAAATTGTTAATGGATGAAACCGTTTGGTGAGACAGAGAGACTTGTGTACCTCACGTACGAGGTACTTTCTCGAATCTGACCTCATAAAATACTAATCAATACAGGTAAATAGAGGGAAATACATATAGTGCACGTCTGTAGGGCCGAAAAAAGAATGACAATTGCGAGAATGAATATTTTTTGGAGTAGCCAATGCAGAGCGACGATCGCTTGGTTTACTAAATAAGAGGAATAAAGAGGAATAAAACTCTTACCCAGAAAAATCATTGACAAATAACGATACGTCATTTTGAGAGCAAAGGCACATATTTGTTTAGAATATTATGATACAGGGGATTCTCTTTGAATATTTACATTGAATACGTAATGTAAAAATAAGCGGGTTTTTTCCGAAAATCGAAACTTAAAACGTGCACTGGTCGACATACCCACTATTTTGCAAGACTTCAAAACATCGATAGCGTGAATTTTTGTGTGGAAACAAGGTTCAAAGCGTAAGAAGGAAAACACTTGGGAAAACTCGCTTTCGGATCTCTCATTACCATCGCATTACGGCGGATCCCCCCTCCTCCAGTCACGATTCTCGCCACTACCTCCTCGGCCCTTTTACCAGACGGAGCTTCCTGATAGCCGGTGAAAGAGGGTTGAGGGATGAAGAGGGTGCAGAGGGTGGTTCAGTCTTGGAAAAGGCGTCTCAACTCTTTAAATTGCACCCCTCCACTCGTTCCCAACCGTCAACAGACAACCTAATGCTCCCCCGACATGAACTCCTCCCCACCCTTGAGCAACCGTTCTTTTTCACTCCCTTTACAATAATTATCTCTAGTCGTTTAAATTATCGGAGATGAACCCCCTCCTCTCTGCTTTTATCGTTCACCTCCAACTGAGATTACCCAAAGAAAAAAAAATTAAGCCCCTCTCGTTAGCGTTTATCTCTCGATCGTTTTCCATCAACGTCGACCGCGAATTAGTTAATTCCTTCTCTCCTTCATAAAAACTCTAGGAAAAATGAAGTTGATGACGTTGATAATTTTTTTTCTCTGGACATTCTGGAGGAATCATAAAAAATTAGAATATTCAAGATTTTGTTAGCGAATTATAACGATTTGAAGAATTTTATCATTTTCACGAGATTCGGAAGAGCCTCTTGCTCTCTTACTCGTCGCATCGTTGCTATTCCCCAAAATGTAGAGGCCAAAATTTGTGCACAAGTATATGATCCGTATGTTTATTCATAAAAAGCCCTAGTTTTTATGTAAAAAAAAAAAAAAAAAAAAAAACATTCATTGAATCTTTTGATTCGGTCGGAGGTTAAGCATTTTATGGTAAAGCCAGAACTAACGAAGGTCAACTGAAAAATATATTAATGATCATTAGAGGTGGTAATATCAACACACCTAAGTTCAAAGAAAGCAATGGTCTTGATCGTGACTCTGACAGGAGTTACTTATTGGCAAATTTCATAACTTAATTTCGCCACGAATACAAATGGCTGTGGTGGCGATTAGGTTTACTGGAATTTCACTGAATGCACCTATAAATACCTTCGGCGATACATATTTTGCTCGTTATACTTCTCAGAAAACGAGAAATAACACTAAATTTAGTATTGCAGCAGAGTAGAATTGTTTGCGGACCAGATGGACATACTTTGCCGAAAACAGTATTGCGCGGAAATTTGATCGCGAATAAAAACGCGGCTTGTCGAATGAGGCTAATCAGTGCGAGCAGAATCACTACAAAAATCACTCTTTCTTGTCAGAACTCAATTTTGCACCCATTTCAAGATGATTTTGCATTGATAATCATATATATTAGGTATACAATTGCATTGATAATCATATTGTATAATAATACAAGCTCACGTCTGTGACACCTCAATTTATCGGCAATTTGTATTGAACCTACCGTTCGTTCGTGTATACAACAGGAGGTGTTATAAAAAATATACTTAGCTTCAGCTTTTGCCGGGAAATTGATCAGAGCCATCTACCGTAAAATTGGTTCATCATTCAAGTCGCGGAAGGGAGACGGGCGACAAATAAGACTTTTCCGTTCTCCAACCAGTCTTGTCCGCTTTTTGCCGCTTTCTCTACTTTCCCGCCCACAGCATTTATTTATTTATCAAACCCTTCGAGGGCCTCGGGGAGAATCGCGTACCGTGATTCAATCTGCTGACGCTGTATTAGGTTCCGTGGTTCGAGTTTGATCGAAAATATAAGCTCGGTAAGAGTGCATGATCGGAAAACTCGACGGCGCTGTTTACGAGGTTTATAAGCCAAACTAAACCAAACTGTTCAAAAATCACCGTTATTCGACATCCGAATACAGTAAAAAAAAATTAAAATTAACCTCGAATGGTATATTATTCTAGGTGGATTTTAGTTGTGTGGGAACGCGTACCATTGGGATCTCCAAAACGGTAAGAACGGAGACATTTATCAAATGTATTGCAACTATTGGGGATTTTCCCGAGTTGAAATGCACAACTTGATACCCATCCTCCACAAATTAGCAATCGGTTCGAGGCCTATCTTGCCTCAAACATAATAATAACTCACAATAATTGGTACACAATAACCTCAAAAAATCATGTTCAAAATACCTATTTTCATCATAAAATCGAAGGAGTCTTATTTTTTCACCGTAATAGAATACCCACAAAATAAAAATATAACAAGGAAAGATATTTTTTGTCCCTTTCTCCCCTCTGAAAATGTTTCCACGTGGTAATTTTAAGCGTGATTTAATACATTATTTGTTATGAACCTGTGGCATTTAGCTTAGTGACGATATATTATTTTTTGACGAAACGAACCCTCACAAATAACGAAAGGAATATTGTGTTTCTTATTATTATTATTTTGTATTTATTTTTCTAAGAGAGATTTAAACACTGTTTTACTCAATCGAAGTCTTCAAAATTGATATCAGAGGAAATCCGTCTTTTCCCCTTCTTCGAAGCTGTTTGGGATCCTGATTACAAAGTTATCGCGAACTTTGGCACAACAACAGTTTTCCGTGAGAAAATTATCACTTGAATCGAAAAATTGATAAAAATCGCCACTCTCAGTTTTCGCAAGTCTGAAATTCACTTAACAGGAACGACTTTTTCCTTTTATCGATTTAATACTGAAACCGTCCCAGTCTGTAGGGAATTCTCACAACTTTTTTTCATCTTCTAAGTTTCCATCTCGTTTTTCGCTTGTCTTATTCTACAAATCGATTTATCGTGCGCGAACCACGGAAAAAGAAAAAAAAAACATAGAACGCGAATGCCTTCCGCTTTTTTGATTTATCATCTGATAGCTGCCAAATCTTTTACTTCTCGGCCCCTCTCTCTCACTCTCTCTCTCTTGTTAACCCTTTCTTTCGCGTCTGACAACAGAAATGGGTAATTTCCCGCGAGAAAGATATTGCTTCCAATTCACAAAGCCGTGAAACTTTTTTTTTTTTTTTTTTTTTTTTTTTTTTTTACGACGGTAGCTGTATGTAGCTTGATGTTTTATACGGCCACCGTCGTTCTTAATTTTGGTTCTTAATCGTTTTAGAGATCTAGTGATTGAAGGTACGATATAATCAGTCATTCAAACCGACTGATATTTGAGTTACCGAGTTAAACTTCCTTGTCTAGCAGAATTTCGGGACAGGTACAGGAAAGATGTCGTTGTCCGTTGAGCCGAACAAAACATGCGTAAAAACCGAACGTTTTACGTTCACGTTGCAAAACGTAAAGGAGACCATCTAGTACGAAGTAAACCAGCCTTGACGTGCCCATAAGCTCCTAACTGCTTTGAAACGATGGACATCGCGTCATTCGAAACGCATAACTCCGCTCGACCAAGGAGCTCCGTGTGAACCATTAGCGCCTCGGATCATCAACTTCATGACATATGAGCCGCAAAATATCCCTGCCGTCATATGCGTACTGGTATTCTAACGTCCGGCCTTTTTCCCTTTTATGCGCCCATTAGTGCCTCCTCCCTCCATTCCGTGCGATCACTGTTTCATACCCGCAATCGTTTTATAATCCGCATCATTTCCCCATTTGGTCTTCTTTCGCCTTCTAATTGCTGAGTAGATTACTCTCTTTAAAATACAGGTTTAGTCCTTAGCATTCGACAGGTTCAGGAATGAGCCCTCCACCAACTCCATCCAACAGCGTTCATTCCATGCTAAATCAAAATTCGTTGAACTCACGTTAACAACGGGAATGGGATCT
Source organism: Cyrtorhinus lividipennis (assembly GCA_019603395.1). Classification (NCBI taxonomy): domain Eukaryota; kingdom Metazoa; phylum Arthropoda; class Insecta; order Hemiptera; family Miridae; genus Cyrtorhinus; species Cyrtorhinus lividipennis. The sequence goes on along the minus strand of CM034000.1, from coordinate 15,588,701 downwards.
TCCCAAGTTTTGTTGACGGTTTTTTCTTACCCTTCGTCCTGGAGGATACTGCGCCCAATTTCAGACACTCCAAACGAGTCAAAAGCGTTAAATCGACTTGGCTCAAAAGCGGTAAATGGCCCAGCTCTGTTTTCGCCATGAACAGCACAGTTGAAAAACCGTCTGGTCACTAAAGCAAATCCCACGAGTTTTGCAATAAAAGCCCATAATTCCCAGAAAATAAAGAATCTAGCAAATTGTCTATGAAAAAATGAGGAAATAACAGGACTTCAGAGAATCAGAACACAAAACATACACTGACCTGACCGATGCCCGGCTGAAGAGGAAAAGAATAAACAATGAGATTGAAGTTACAGACTATGGTCAACTTGACTTGTCGTTCGAGAAAACTTTAGTTGAATTAATTACGGTTGGTGCTAAGCGAGTAAAAAGTTGTAAAGAAAGAATAAAAGTTTCTAACAAGGTCGAGGTTGCAATAAGATCTTCCATTATATACCATGAGAAGATCGACTTTAGTATGTGGGATTCGAACGGACTTACTGCCTAAGAACTTCATGCGTTGACATGTATTATTCACAAAAGTACAATAACAGCGAACTTTTGGTCGAAAGAAGCCACATTTTTATGACACACCTAACAAGTCTCTCCTTCGAACAAATTCGATCCACGCCCCTCCCCCTGCCAATGATATATTTCATCTTCCACATTGTCCCCATTGCACCCAGAAGCACAAATCATAAATCCAGGAGTCACACAGTCTTCTAGGAATGATCTATTTACAGTGAAAAATGTCAGCCCCGCTCACTCATCCATATTCAGCAAAAATTATGCAAGGATCAAGCGCCGATTATACAAAAAGCACCAGGTGGACGGGATATCACCGCACTTGATTGTTGTTTAAACGTAGAAAATCTTCTTGATTATCATTCAAGACGAAGTGGGAGGGGGATGAATAGTCATGAAGTCCTCCTGTCGCATTACTGCAAAGACTACCAGGACGACGAGAGCTCTGGGTTTGTTTCCTTCGTTTGAAACGCAATCCACTTTCCATTCCACCTGTAGCGAGAGCGAATCTTGAATAATTATTTATTCCCTGGCCTCTTAAAGTGGTCCCTCCTCCTTCTGCCTATACGCCATGCAAATTTACGAGTACTCGGAATACTAAATAGGGCTCCTGACGCGTTTTATGCACCAGAGCGTCGGAAGAGGGCCATAGTTTATGAACCCTTCGAAATTTCTAGTCCGCAGCTCAAACAATTCTCTAGCGGAAGCGCAGGTGCTCACTATTTTCAAAGTAGAAAAGTAGAAGGTGAGTGTATGAAGAAAGATCAGAATGCTGCCACTGTTATGTGGACTTTATTTAGGTTCAGGCGACACCGACATTTGAGTGAATCTATTTGAATTTATATAAGAGGAACCGTTATGAAGAATGCAGCGAACACAAATCCACGTATGTAAATATACAGAACGATTCAAGATTGAAAGAAACAGCAACAATATGGTGAGTGGTCGGCCAGCGATAATACTCAACGTTATTCTTTCAACTGATTACGTACTTATTATAAACGGGGAATCCAACGTAGATAACTTCTCTACCACATCGTTTGCTGCCACTGCCCCCCAGGAGGACGTGAGAAAACTGGTTGCCGACAAAATTGATGTAATTTTAAGGTCATTTCGTATATATCTTCGTGTTTTTTGGGAGATATGGGTGCAATCCTAAAGTTTTTGGCCTCTGTGTATCCGTAACGTAGAAATCTTCTGCTGGAGAAAAATTATTATTGACTCCCAATGAGGTGCTGCAATTGAATAATGACTAATCCATCTGTACTCCAGCGAACCAGTCAATTAATTATTCTTTCAATTATTAATTTTTCAAGCAAGAATTATTCTTGCTTCCAATTTCTAATTTTCAACACACCTACAAATGAGAAAATCACAACTATGAGGAGAATCGAACCCGACTATACAAAAAGTACATCAAACTTTTTGAGTGATGTAGAAAATCCGGCCTATGCTCACATTCCATCGATTAAGGCTCGCTTTTCGTTGCTCTTAGTGCCCGGCCCCTCCTACGTGAGTAACTTTTCATCTAAAATGAAAAGAAGTGAGAAACTTGGTGACCGAACTGTTATGAATTCCCAAAAAGAAGTTACCCGAGACGCGGACCTTTGTAAATTACTATACTTTACTCTTATCACGCCACCCCTATTAAAATATGGCAAGAAAAAAGCTAAACTGAATATAAATTGCCTGCCAATAAGAAAAGAGTAACTACCCTTAAAGGAAGTCAATTTGGGGAACTTGATCAGAAGTGAAAAGAATGATTTATGGACTCGGATAATGCCGAGAGAAAAATCCAAGTCTTTCCCTTTAACAAAAGATCATGAACATAATTCATCCTTGCTCCTTCAAGGGAGCAGCAACCCTTGCCTTCCACTCTTCGAGCTCTGAATAGGGATGGCGGAAACTCTTTTTCTCATTTTCGACCTATAATCGCGTGTTTTCCTCATTCCTTCCTTTTTTCGCGACGTTCCCTCGATTCCAAAGAAGAGTAACATTCATCGTGGGAAGTTTGACCTACTTCAAAAGTTGGGATCCTCGTCATTCAGGCGAATGGAACTAATTTGAATAGTGTAAAAGGTAGAAGATGTTAGAGATACGTATCAATAACGCTTGAGAGAATAGTTTAGATGCCGACTGGACACAGTTCACATGACAAAATGACAGAAGGCAAGTATTCTCTCCGGCACATAGCTGGAATTATTGTTTCATAATAGAAATAAAGACCCTGTTTTAGTTAATAATAAAGTGATTGATCAATCTAAATGAAAAGTCCATTTTAATAACCAAACTTATTTATCGGTATCGCGGGCACTCGGGGGTCAAAAGCGTAAGTTTCGCCCATAGAGAGCGGTTTCAGCGTCTTTCTCACGGAGGAAAATCAGTGAGAGGCGGTTGGAAAACTCATAGTGGTCTGGATTGTCGACATTTGTTCATTCTCACAGTATTCACAACCTGATAACCATAGCCTCACACAATGCAGGACACCGGTCTAAAGATTTACGCGAGAGAAACTCTTTTGAATACCCGAGCAAGAACCATATTCCTTCATCTCAAGATACAGTGTCGTATAGAGGAGTTTTATTACCACCTATCATACCCAATGACACTCGTTCCACTTTTTCCACCAAAGAAATCACCGATATTGACCTTGCGAGCTGTAAAAGATTTTACTATCCGAGGTTGTGTGGTAGTTCTGAACAACAAGAAAAAAGTTTGGGAGAGAGAACAGTTCTAAATTCGAGATAACTGGCGATATCAGTTCGCGAGGTTCGAGCGGATCAGGGTCGTTTCAAAGAGGAAAGCGGTCCATAAATTCGAGTTTTTTACGATAGACCTAGTGCTAGGTTCGCTCAACTTGTCTCGGGCTCAGGTTTTATTTTCCACTGTAAAAAGAAAAGTACGTACATCGGCGATTTTAGTTCGCGGATGACTTTATTAGCTGAAAAATCCCTCTTTCTCTTTATGTTCGCAATGTTTAGAGTGGTTCAATAAACCGATTCGTGAACCATCAAGTACGAGTATATACCTGAGTACGACTTCCTACTGAGAGAAATAATTACTGATCCTCATTTTGCTTTTGAATCATCAAGGATTGTAGCTCATTGAGCTACAATGGAAACAATTGACGGTCATGTTACTACCACCTCAGTCAACTACATCGGGCTGTCACACAGTTTAAGAATTCCTCTGTCGGCGCTCTGCTCTCATACATTCTATCATACAACGTCGAAGTGCTCGACTTGTGTCATGAATTTTGCGCGAACAGGGTGAAATGCGGAGTTTGTGTGAAGAGTTTTCATTTACTGTGTATATCTTTCTCAAAAGATAATTATAATTACTACCTGGAAATCATGGCCTAGCACGAGTTGTCTGAAGGTTAGGCGAAAATGAATCAGAGACAATGTGACGACAGAGACGTCAATCGTTAGCAACAGGCATTCTGGCCCGCATCGTGACGATGAAAACGGCAATGGTGACTACAGAAGAAGAAGGAGGGTGCTGGCACTCCACAATGATCCTCAAGTTTACGCAGTTTCGGACACCTCAATACTTCTATGAGCATTTCAAACTTCGTTTGGAGCATCTTAGTAGGACAACTAGGTATGCTCCAATAACACTTGAAATCCCGAGGAATTCTACCGTGCTCTTCAGTAGGTCGTTTGTGGCACAGGCTATAACTTTTTTCAACGGTAATAAGACGCTATTCGATTCTACTAGAAAAATCAGCTATTACGAAATCAGCTATTATAGGAACGAATTAAAAAAGTAATAAATATTGGAAAGATACTAAAATTACGTTTAAATTAAAATTATTTTATTGTTTTATCCATGTTTAAAGTTAATTTTAACATTTTATCTACTGATCTTCCTCTGACAATCATGGCAGAATCGTCTGCAAACCACCATCGATCCCTTGATTAAATAGCCCATTACAATAAATTATGTAGTATAGCGGAGTCTAGACCGAGCTTTACAAGACAGAGAAACAAAAGGAGCGAAAGTTAATAATGTTTTCCTCTATTGGTTGGTTATTCCTTGAATAATCAACCTATGTTTTCATGCAAATGGTCAGCCTAAATTTTGGACGATGAATCCAATAAAATGGGTCCCAGGACGATTGGCACCCACTGGAAGAAGTTATGGGTCAAATTGGGTATATATTACCCATTTTGTATATGTGTTTTCGGGATTTCTGCTACCTAGGCGTGTGGGGTATAATTTTCCTCTAAATCTTGGACGCTGAATTCAATGAAGTGGGTCCCAGAACGATTGGCACCCACCGGTAGAAGTTATGGGTCAAATTGGGTATGTATCCACCCATTTTGTACGAGTATGTGTCACGATTTCTGGTGCCTAAGCGTGTGGGGTATCATTTTCCACTAAATTTTGGAACCTGAATCGATTAGAATGGGTCCGGGACCCGCCACCCCCACTGTTTCTCCCATTCGAGGAATAACCAACCCGTGTGTAAGAATTTGCAGGGTTTTTACTTCTTGTTTGCGGTGTGCCAGATGGCTGCTGGTCCATTTGACAACATTTGAACGGAAATACAACAATATTTGGTTTGAATTGGATTTGTATGCGGCACAGTGACGAAGGCTTTAGTCATGTCCTTGTAGACAACTATTACCTTGTCTTCCTGGTCTAACGTGAGAGTGAACCTTTCCACTAAACTCAAAATAGCATCTAGAGAACTTTTTCCCACTTGAACTCCAAATTGATCCTCGTTTATTACACTTAGTTTTTTTGTAAATATTCTAAAAGGTACAATTTTAATGATTTTTCAATTATTTTGATAATATTTGATAGGATTTAGATAGGTCTGTACTTTGTATGTGTATGTGATTTTGGGTCGCCAGTTTCATATAATGATTCAATAATGGCCGTTTTATAGATTTGGGGGTAAAACCCCTGTAGAACCACTTCTATAAGCTATTTATGGACTTCGCTACGTAGAATTCCATTTTCTGCACAGTTTCTGCCGTAATTCCGTCTTGGACAAATGAGCATTAAGTTCTCTGCAAGAAATGTATACAAAGAAATTTCAAAGTAACCGTATCCTTTCTGCTCATTGACACGGATACGATCTCACATACTGTCACCCACACGTAATGTGAGATCCAAAGGACAAATTCCTCAGTCTGACGACAGAAAGGCAGAAGAGCGCCAAATATGAAGTAGAGCCGACTCCAATTGAATACTTTACAACAAGAACTCCCAAAGAGAGAGTTATTTAGCAGGATTCTTCTTCTTCCTTTGAGAAGGAAAGTCGTTTATTTTCAGGGGTTGGAGACGTCTCAAGGACGTCTGACCCTTTTTAGCAGTTGACGTTGACGATAAGAAATAATTTGGGCCCGGAAAGTGGCTTGAAGATTGATCGCTGTCTGGATGGAGTGATTTCTGAACCTCTTCATTCCGAGCTTTGAACTTAGTCTTCCTCTTCCGAGCTTTTTTGAGTTAGTTCCCCGCCCTATTAACTGTTTCTTTTAGCGATTTGCGGGGAATAAAAGCTTGTTTGCTCGTCTCTAAATCCACAGGTGCCTACTTTCATTGACCATTTAAAATCTTGAACGAAATGAAACGTTATAGCTCGTTCCTCAATGGTTTATTATTCTAGTAGATGTCACTCGCATGAAAAAGCACGTATTTTTGTTGCTTTCAAAGCTCATCTCTAGCGATGCAGTGTCTCAAATGTAGAGGAAAAACTCCTTTGGGAAGGGGAAAAAAACTCATAAAACTGTTTTTGAATTACCAATTTCACTCTCGCCCGGCTTCCTTTCCCGGCGATAAGGTGGAAATCTTCGAAAACCAATCAGAGCCTAAAAGGAGTTACCGTACACAATTTCTGAGTTTTGGAAAAATTGCACTATACCATAGTTGAAATACAAAATGTCAACGTTTTTTAGGCATCAGAAAGATTGATATGATATTTGATTTGATATGATATGGTATGCTATGATAATGTTTATATTTCAATTGGTTACAAGAGGTCAAGATAGCCATTAGGATCACAGTGGAAACGCCCCAGAACTATAGGACATGACCTGCACCCGATGATAGTACGAATTTACTAACTTGTTGACAACTATTCCGTTTATTTGCGTTGAGATAATTGTAACGGTGACGGATCAGGATATTCACGACAAAAATTATTATCCTCGTCCCGCATCAATCGAGAGGGTGCAGTTATCAGCGTCATCCAATCAATGTAACCGCCGTATCCTCCCCTCCCCGTTACCTGGTGGTTTAGCGGCTTTCCGGCTCTCTCCCTCGCAATTTCCCTCGGGGTTATAATGGTGAGAGGGGGAAAAAGTAAATCTCCCATTGTGATTAGCCATTTATTACGTTTTCCCGACTCCGCTGACGGGGCCGCGTATTAGTCAGCGGTTCGCCGAAGTATGCCACCACTATTACCAACCACAGGATTCACTATAGTTCCCCCCAAAGATAATCCCTCCCCCGAATTGAATTTCATGAGCCTCGACACCGCACCAGGATAGCAGGATAAGAGTGCGAGTGCTCCAAAGCTGATCACAGTGTAGGCATGATCCCTTTTTATAAATTTACAAACTTATCCCCTAAGCGGCTTTTCCACCTCCAATCACTCGCCATGAAGATTCAGAACATGAAGAGCCAGTTTAAAATTTTAGCATCGTTCCCTTCTTAACCTGATGGAACAACTCCAGTTTCATGCAATCCTGGACATCCATTACATGGTATCTACATGTCAGGGGATGAGAACACAGTATAGCCGCATTGGTTGATTACTGACTGACTAATAAAAAAAACTGTTGGGCACTCTGAAGCCTGCAGAAAAAACTAACGATACCCCAGGAAATCGACTCACGAGAGACTTTGCCACGTTCCCTGTCGGGAACTAGATAAACTTCATGAACTTTGAACTTCAAGGTCCATCACATTAGGATGAGACCGGTTCCCCTTGTGGAGTGGGACGTTTTCAATAGCCATCCTGAGCGTACTCTTTATCCTTTTGAATACGATCCTGCGTACGCACGGAGTTCGACTTCTTGCTGGTGGGTACACCCTCCCATTTTCCGAATGCCTTTGTTGACTAAATTTGACCTAATCCAGCTGTTAGAAAATAGTTATAAATGTGAAAGTTCGACAATGTTTGACTGTTAACAAGTCCAGAGACTATTTCAATATGACTTATCCCGCTCGTTTCTATTTTGGTCAAGAGTGAGTAGGTGAAATAAGAAAAGTTGGTCGGTCGTTATACTTACACCCTTTTAAAAGTTGGAACACTCGAGGGAACCTGGAAAAGTTAATTTCAATAACAACGCGATGAGATTTTCTCACGGAGGAGAAAACGAATGTCGAGAGAACTGCATGGGTGGCAGGCTTTACGTTCAAGGAAATGAAATATTGTCACCAAAGTGAAGGTGGAAACGCGAGTGCCTTTATTGCCAACTACTAGCCCGATGGGTCAGTTGAGTGGTGGGGAGGGGGACCTCAGCAACAAAAGGGCCCCACAATTAATTTGTAAGCCCTTATATTGCTTTCCATTAAAAGGTCAGCCCTTTTCCGCCCCCGTCGACATCTGTTTCTCCCTCGGGTTTTGGACCTTCCGACAACTGAATTACAACTCATTGGCCGTACAAGCAAAAACAACGCCAGGAAGGAAACGGGCCCGACAGTAGAAGAAGCCTCGTGGAAATTGGCTATGCTAAACCGCGGCACACTGAGCACAGATGCCGCTAGTTTTCCTCCGACGTTCTTCTCCTCTGCCGTTTTTCTGAAAACAACCCACTCTTCGCTCCGGTTTCGTATTTGCAATGGAAAACAAGACGTTTCTACGGGGATTTTACCCTCGGGACGTTGCTATTGAGCGGTCGTATTCCCCTCGACCATTTCCTAGGTTTCCTAACCAATAAAAGAAAGTAGACGTTGGAATAATGCAATACTATTAATCGTCAATACAATCCGCCTTACCTGCCTGATCTGATTTGCCTATGACCTACAGCACTATATTGGGGAACGTGCGCACAGATTCATGGGGAGCCGCCTCGCACATACGTGTGGGTTTCAAGCAGCTCAGAATTTTTAAATTTCTAGATACCCTCTAGAAGATGTCATAGAGTATGGGTACCTTTGCCTCTCTCTCCGAAAAATGGAACTCTTAAGGTTTGCTATTGGTTGAAATTTGAAAAATACTCATTTGAAAATGAATGTTTTTTTTGTGCTGTTAAAGCGTCGACGTTCAGTTTTGACAGCCAAATATTGCGATGACTCCCCTACAAACTAAACAAGCACTGCCAATGTTAAGGCAATTTTGCTTCTTCGTTACTTCAAGAATACGAGATGTTTTGCTTTCAGAAAACCAGAAACTTCCGGATAATGCATCGAGGAATTATTACGATGAGGTAACAAATCTTACTTATTCTGCATCAATATTAATTTGAGCTAATAATATTTAAAGTTCAAACAAACCGAAAAAATCGCGAACAAAACACATAGTGTACTGCTGACCCCGTTATGATGAAACTAATAGAAGACCATTTACTTAGTGCTAATTCGACAAATCTCCGACAGTTAGGTGCAATCGGATCAAATTTGTTGCCGCTGTAGCAAGGAAATGTAAACGAGCAATCGGACGAGAAACCAACTTCATTCTGAACCATTCAGCTATTAATTTTGATCAACAATTTTTTTGTTTTGTTTTGGTTGGTTATTCCTCGAATAATCAACCTATGTTTTCATGATAATGGTCAACCTCTCCGATTTGGCTCAAAATTTTTTTCTGGACGTTTCATGATGTCCTGATCAAAAAATCTGCAAATTCTTACACACGGGTTGGTTATTCCTCGAATGGGGGAAACAGTGGGTGTGGCGGGTCTCAGACCCATTCCAATCGATTCAGGGTCCAAAATTTAGTGGAATATGATACCCCACACGCCCAGGTACCAGAAATCCTGACACATACCAAATGGGTGGATACATACCCATTTTGACCCATAACTTCTTCCGGTGGGTGCCAATCGTTCTGGGACACACATCATTGAATTCAGCGTCCAAAATTTAGTGGAAAATGATACCCCACACGCCTAGGTAGCAGAAATCCCGAAAACACATAATCAAATTGGGTAATAAATACCCAATTTGACCCATTACTTCTTCCAGTGGGTGCCAATTGTTCTGGGACCCATTTTATTGGATTCAGCGTTCAAAATTTAGTGGAAAACGACACCCTACTCGCCTTGGTAGCAGAAATCCCGAAAACACATATTCAAGATGGGTGTATCTATGGGGCACTACGACACTAATTTACTAATATAATATTGAGAAAACGTAGGTAATTTAGAAGGCTATAATAATTGTATTAAATTGAATTGAATGGTACGAATAAAAAGCTCGGACAGTAAAAAGAATTGTAGGCAACTGCTCAAAATTGGTTGCTAAGTTTAACAGCTGGTTATAAACAACAGGATATGACGATGTGTTTTGTTTGTCTATTCGGCTGAAGTCACCCACATGGGTAATAAATACCCAATTTGACCCATTACTTCTTCCAGTGGGTGCCAATTGTTCTGGGACCCATTTTATTGGATTCAGCGTCCAAAATTTAGTGGAAAATGACACCCCACTCGCCTAAATCACCCAAAATCTCGAAAATCCATTTTTCAAAAAACCCATTTTGACCCCTACCCCCTCCAAATTTGGTCCGATCGGGCTGAAAAGTTTCGAGGACCCATCTCGGCTGGGAACAGACCTCTGACCCAAATTTCAGATTTTTAGAACATTTTCTACTACCAAAAACGGCGTGGACAATGGACGGCGTACGGCGTACGGCGGACGGCGGACGGACATTGACCTTTTTTGATCAGGACATCATGAAACGTCCAGAAAAAAATTTTGAGCCGAATCGGAGAGGTTGACCATTATCATGAAAACATAGGTTGATTATTCAAGGAATAACCAACCAAAAGGTCAATGTCCGTCCGCCGTACGCCGTCCATTGTCCGCGCCGTTTTTGGTAGTAGAAAATGTTCTAAAAATCTGAAATTTGGGTCAGGGGTCTGTTCCCGGCCGAGACGGGTCCTCGAAACTTTTCAGCCCGATCGGACCAAATTTGGGGGGAGGGGGGGTAGAGGTCAAAATGTTTTTTTGAAAAATGGATTCTCGAGATTTTGGGCGATCTAGGCGAGTAGGATGTCATTTTCCACTAAATTTTGGACGCTGACTCCAATGAAACGGGTCACTGAGCGATTGGCACCAACTGGAAGAAGTTATGGGTCAAAATGGGTATATATTACCCATTTTGTATATGTGTGTTTTCGGGATTTCTGGTACCTAGGCGTGTGGGGTATCATATTCCACTAAATTTTGGACCCTGAATCGATTGGAATGGGTCTGGGACCCACCACACCCACTGTTTCCCCCATTCGAGGAATAACCAACCCGTGTGTAAGAATTTGCAGATTTTTTTATTTTGAGAGTGAAAACCATCTTTCCCACTGCTACACTGTCTCAGAAGTGAAATAATTTCCCAGTTTATCAAGGACCACCGTTGCCTTCTAGCCACGTTTCTGTCTCCTCGGGATGAGCTCGGTATGAACGCGGACTCATAACCTACTCTCCAGGTGAACCTGATTACCCACCGAGAACGTGATCTGAGTATTCAAATTGTAAGCTCTCGGTTGATCCTTAGCATCATTTCATAGTCAACGTCGTAGGCACCTATCTCCGTTTCGTCAATTTTCTTGGCTCGTCTAGATGAGAATCTGATTTGATTCAGCTGATGAAGAAAGCGTTATTGGATGCAAAACAACCACATGGAGGATGATAGAAGATGAGTAGAATCAGAATAGAATGATTCGCTATCGTGTTTTTGATCATATACTATATTCCGAAAATCTCGTATCATTAATGTGACGAAGTGTCTCACACCGTCCACTTTTAATCAGATTATGTACTTGTGAGAGAATATCGCTCTCAGGTGAACAGAATAAAGTAATGTTCTTATTTTATTCATGTAAAAATCGCAATCGTGGCAGATGATATATTATAATACAATTTCAAAATATTATCCTCCCTTAAGTACTTACCTAACACGTTATTTTCTTAAATTAAAGTTATTCTGTAGATATTTGATACCCTCAAGCAATTATTGTAATAAAAAATGAGAGATTGTCAGTTGGTATTTTCTCCAACGTCAATATGTTTTTCAAAGTGAGGGGCACTTTGCTGAAAAACATATTGACGTTGGAGAAAATACCAATCTCTTTGTGTGTATTATAATCATCTGCCACGATTGCGTTTTTTTTTTTTTTTTTTTTTTTTTTTTTTGTGCTGAAGAAAATACCCGTTTAATCCGTTCATGGGGGTCTCTTTAGACCCGAAATTACTACTGAACTCGACGCATTTCTCCACCGTTTGTTGGAGTATTTTATTTATTAAGAAGACAACCTCTCATTTTTTATTACAATAATTGCTGCGTACATCAATGTAAATAGAATGTGAAAGTAACAGCCTCAAACTGTGCTCATTAGTTTAAACTTGATATGAGACTTCATGTCTAATAGAACATAATATGAGCATTTCAACTACACTATTTCACTAATATATATAATCAAATATACATTGATATTGATTTATTGATATCAGATATATTTTGATTATATATTATATAATTAAATTCATACTATTTCAAGTAGTAAAATTCGAATTCATAACGTCTAAACACATTCAAAAGGAGCGGACAAACTAAATTTATTCTTAAAATTGTGTGAAACCCGTACTCAATTCAAGCATTTGTTCGCAGAATTTTAAATAAAAAATATTCATAATGACTAGGTAGTATACGATTGCAATGGGAGGTGCTCACCTTCATAATTCGTCGTATCGGTTCAGCATGTTGGATCAAATTTCTTCTGTATGCGAACGGAAAACATAATTAAAATGTTGAAATTTGGAATGAAAGAAATGATCGCTCAGATTGGGAAGTGTGCCATCAAAAATATGAATATTTGGAGAAAATCGTGGTTTTTATGAAGGCGGCAATTGTTTTGAAACCGCACCGAATGACAATTCAGTGAGAGCAATGGTGTTGATCGGGATGGTGTTTACCGGCGTGGTCGACGAAAAACACGTCGATGGCCGGGTGTGTTCAGTGCGAATCTCCACAAAGATGCGCGGCACGCGATCGGCGGCGAACTGGAGACGAAGACGGCAGTGTCCGGAGGGTTGTCGAGTACGCCCACGAGGGTGGAAGTTGGCGCAAGCCCTGCAATCTCCCTCTCCCAACAGCCCTCATGGCTCAATTTGTTGCGCGCACACGAAAGGCGATGGTATCTGTCATAAGTTAGTGCGAGATTGTGGTGTGTGTATATAAATATACTATCGGTGTGAACGAAATTCCATACGTTTGAATACCTTATACCGTAGATAACATCCTCAAAATTTCATAAGTGGAGATATTTGTTCATATTCAAGAGATGCTGCGAATTCTCCCAAAATGGTTTATTATTCTTAATAGCAAGAGTATGGAGATACAGTAAACGTCTACAACTCATTCCGATTGATTTAGTGGCCAAACATTAGTGGATAATGAAACCTCTCACTCTCAAAATCCAAAAAATTTTGATTATGGTAGGTAACCATTTTGATCCATCAAAAAACACATTTTTACCCATACCACCTCCCCTACTCATATTTGGACCGATCGAGCGGAAAAGTTTCGTGAACCGACAATAGCCGGAAAGTGGTCCGTGATTCTAATTTTTAGATGGTTTTCTATTTCCACAAACGTCGTGGACGGCATAAGGGCAATTTTTTTAATTCTATTTTTGTAATCAAGATATTTGTCACATTTTGGTGCAAATCGGTGATCTCATAAGTGAACAGTCAGATCGGCAAGACTGGGCGTCAAGAGGCAAACCCCCTGACAGCAAGGGAGAGTAGAGGGAATCCGAATTTGCCCCAATTTCGGCTCCTTACCCAGCAACCCAGATGGTTCGACTGATTTGCTCCCTGGTCTCTTGACCCCTTGTTTCCACCCAAGAGCTTATGAACTCACGCCAGGCACTCATCTTACCAGCAACTTGCTCATACCAGCGATAGCAATCACTCTCCTTTGGTAGAGAACTACATAACTACGAGAAAATCTTACGTTACGCGAAGAATTCACCAACCGGCTCCTTTAACCCGTTCCAAATGTCCATTGGAGTAGTTCCTAATCTTCAACATTACAAAGGGTAAAGTTGTCCGTCTATTTTTTCCTCTCAATCAGTCACATTTTCCCATGTTGAATGAAGTTTTTTCCTCACAAAGGACGCGGCCTTCTTTCGCTCTTTCACGTTTTTTTCCAGATTCTGCCTTCAAAACCGACACTTCACAATAGCGACCGTAATACGAGTAAGTGAGCGTGAAATCGGGTTTGGCCGACCTCGAGAATTTTATTCTCCTTTTCTCCGGAGGATTTTTTTTTTTTTTTTTTTTTTCCTTTCTTTGATATGGCCGAAACCGCCCGGCCGGTTTTCCCCCGTTTTCCTCCTACAGTATAAATATTATCGGACGCTATAAATCTTGAAACGGCGTAGCCGATAACGAGAAAGCCGGAAGGAAAAGCACTTATCGGCTATACAATGGGAGGTGGTGAATAAATAGTTGTGAGAAGGTTCTTTCTCTTTATTGGAACATAAATGAAGGAAAGGGCCGAGGGGAGTACCTCGAGTGACGAAGAGAGCTCTCATAATGGGGGAAAATGCCTCTGTGGAGCCCTCATGGTTTTTATCAACTTTCGAAATTGGCAAACTCGACCAGGAAAAAATGAAAAGCCAGTTTTGCAGTCCACTCGTTCACCTAAGTGACTTCGATAGAAGCTGTTCTTTGTAACGCCAACAAAAACCTACCTCCAGCTCTTCTTTATTTCTCGTTCGGTCTGGTTCCAATTTCCGAGTATAAGGAATACAAAACTGTAGATACCATTCCATGATCAACGTGTATTCAATTACATTGAACAGAATTTAATTATACACAGCCAGGATCCCACTTAAAAAAATAAAAATAACAATCTAGGTGGGTTTTTGTTGTGTTTTAGTCACTCGGGCTGAGTATGACGTGGCCGAAGGAGCTCATTTCTATCAAAGTGAAAAGCAAAAATTAAAAACCAATAGCAACTTCCAAGCGGGGCAGTAATCATGCACTTTATTACAATCAATATACATTGTGCATGGTTCAAACAGTAGCTCAAGCTTGTGTTCGGACATAGAATGTTGTAAGGACCTTCGCTATGAGTTAACCTTATTTTTCTACTTTTGATTTGCTTCTCTGTTGGACGGGATTTTGGGAATTCCCATGTTCAAAATGTCTCCGTTCAATATTGTGATGCTCCACATTTCATACTGACAGAAATGAAAAAATCCCGCGCCCAAACGGATGGCTCCTTTTCAATCGGACGGCCACGTCCACGATGGTCATGGAGGATGTTGGATCATTGTCAGGATCCAATTGGCGGTCACTTGAACCTTATGGTAAATCCCGGGTTGATGGTCAACGGCGCAACCGAAACCGGCTGACGTTATACCTGCTAGGGTCCACCGTCCATTGTCCAAGACGATGAGAGGTCCACCCGAGTCTCCCTAAAAATAGAAAAAGAATTGATATTGAAAAATTAGGGAAATTTAGGAATAGTTAATCACCCTTCAGGGAATAAAGCATCCTGAGAGCAGTCCAAACGCAATCTCTTACTACTAGATTATCGTCATTTTTCGATGTATTTTGGATTTGAATTGAGCCCTTTTTATCGGGGGAAAATCACTAGTAGATTTTGCCTCCCTTCTTTTGAATCTGCTTCATGACCCACTCTACAACGCTCAATATTCAAAATCGGTTCACTCACAATTTGTCCACAAACTACAAATGGCACAGCATCCAACTAAATACTGAACCCTTCGGTGCCATGTTTACAAAAACTGCAGTTAGTAGTCTTGGGCCAGATTGCTCAGTGAATGGTCAATCAGCTTTTCTCTCTCAGGACTTGTTCAGTGCTTCATAGGCAGGTGCTTAAAATACCTGTTCCATCCACGTATCAACATTTTCATTGATGATTTGCAAATGCTATTTAATCAGCTGGCCCGGGTACTTTGATCATATACTCACAGTTAAAAAAATTACGTTAAACGAGCACTTTCACGTTTCTCTTCTGATCAACAAGCTAACGCCATGCCAATAATGAAATTCTGAACGTGCTTGTGATTAGGTTGAGCTTCCCGGGACGGAATATGGATTCTCTCATTAATAAAACAGACTGCTTTCATAACGACCCACGTGCCCATCTCATACCACTTTGATGAGAAAAAAAATTCTTCTGCGCACACATGGAAAATTCAAATTATTTCTCTCTCGTGATTCTCAATATAGTAAGTAATCAAGTTGTGTACCCACATAAGCCTGCGGAACTAAACGATTGTGTTGTTGAGTGACTATGCATTGCCATCATTAAGAGGGTTTAATCTCTTCCGAATGAAACGAAGAAACCCCACGGTTATGAGAATTTAGTGTGTTTCACGAGATCTCGAGTTCGCATTCTCACCTAATTTTTCCTGCTCCCACTTGAAGCGTGTATTTTATATATTTTCTCTAATAAGTAACAAAGTCACTATTTTCTCAACAAAGATGATTTTACGTGCGAT
The DNA here is from genome assembly GCA_019603395.1 of Cyrtorhinus lividipennis. Taxonomy (NCBI): domain Eukaryota; kingdom Metazoa; phylum Arthropoda; class Insecta; order Hemiptera; family Miridae; genus Cyrtorhinus; species Cyrtorhinus lividipennis. Next base: position 15,572,481 of record CM034000.1, on the reverse strand, counting down.
TGAGTCAGGTTTTTGCGTTTTGCGCACCGGAGTCCTAAACCTTAATAGTATTATCAAATAATAGTTACCAAACAAGCGTCCATGTGGCCGTCACTGTGTCCAGCGCAGAACATTTCCTTGTGAAGTTCAACGCGAATGTTTTTGTGACGGTGCCATTCTAAGCACTCCACGTCGCTCAGGATGGGAACGAATGCTTTGCGCAAAACGTTGGTCCCGGTTTTCCCTGCCCAAAAATAAGTACTAATTTGATTTTAAGCTGATTATTACGCAACTATCACATCATTCGACTGTAGGTCAGACGATTTGAGAGTGCCATGTCATCTAGAAAAAAATCTGCAAATTCTTACACACGGGTTGATTATTCCTCGAATGGGGGAAACAGTGGGTGTAGCGGGTCCCAGACCCATTCCAATCGATTCAGGGTCCAAAATTTAGTGGAATATGATACCCCACACGCCTAGGCACCAGAAATCCTGACACATACAAAATGGGTGGATACATACCCATTTTGACCCATAACTTCTTCCGGTGGGTGCCAATCGTTCTGGGACACACAACATTGAATTCAGCGTCCAAAATTTAGTGGAAAATGATACCCCACACGCCTAGGTACCAGAAATCCCGAAAACACACATATACAAAATGGGTAATATATACCCATTTTGACCCATAACTTCTTCCGGTGGGTGCCAATCGTTCAGTGACCCATTTCATTGGATTCAGCGTCCAAAATGTAGTGGAAAACTATACCCCACACGCCTAGGTAGCAGAAATCTCAAAAACACATATTCAAAATGGGTAATAAATACCCAATTTGACCCATTACTTCTTCCAGCGGGTGCCAATCGTTCTGGGACCCGTTTCATTAGATTCAGCGTCCAAAATTTAGTGGAAAATGACACCCTACTCGCCTAGATCGCCCAAAATCTCGAGAATCCATTTTTCAAAAAACACATTTTGACCCCTCCCCCCCCCCCCAATTTGGTCCGATCGGGCTGAAAAGTTTCGAGGACCCGTCTCGGCCGGGAACAGACCCCTGACCCAAATTTCAGATTTTTAGAAAATTTTCTACTACCAAAAACGGCGCGGACGATGGACGGACATCGACCTTTTTTAATCAGGACATCATGAAAAAAATTCCAGAAAAAAATTTTGAGCCGAATCGGAGAGGTTGACCATTATCATGAAAACATAGGTTGATTATTCGAGGAATAACCAACCAAAACAGGCAATTTTCCGTTAAATCCCCCCCCCCCCCTAACTTACTCTATTGTGAATGCCGTCCGATGCTTTTGGCATTATTCTCTCACACATAGGCAAATGGTTTATTACACAGGTTACGTGGAATTCGCGCTTGCGCAAAGAGATTGGGATGGGGGTGTAATATTAGGATTAATAAGGAATGATTTTGAAACTTACCGTATTTATTGGAAGTGGGAAATGTCGCTGGGTATTTGTCGGAATGAAGGTACATTCCACCTAAACCTACACTATTCCACCTAAACCTGTTATTCAAGTGTGATAGAATAATTTTCCAATGCATAAATATATCGGGCGGGCAAGAGGCATTCACAAGGGAAAGGGGAAGGGGAATTTTAACGGAGAAGTAGCAAAAAACTTCCACCTGTTCTCTCATCGCCTTCTTTGTACTTACAGCTAAAATCTCCAATTATCTTGGAGAACTAAAGAATCCACTCCTCACGTAGCATATCGCTTATTCAATAAAGTACCCTGCGCGGCTATTTTAGATTCTAAATATGTATGTAAAACTCCATTTATAACATTTTCAAACATATGTCTTCTTCGTCCACAGCCTCAAATAAACTCTACATACTAATCTTTAGGCAGTTGAAGGAATAATGAAAACTCATTAAATATGCACTCTACCACGAACGGATCCAGGATACCTCATAATGTTTAACCAATTGGGGCCTATCCCTGAATTTTATATTCGCTTTTCATGGAGCACTCCTGATGCATTGTGATATGACTAATTATTGACTAAATCATGATTGACTTATTTAAATGTTTTACCGTACGACGTGTCCGTCTTCCCCCAACCAGCCACCAATCCCATGCGCCCATTGAAGGTCATCCCTCTTTTAGGCAGACAAATCGGCAGTATGTTTTCCCTGAATGTCACTCCACGGTTCAACTTAATCAAAGCAACGTCAAATCTGGAATAAAATAAAGTCAAATCATAAAGTCACATAGTCAAATTCATCTGCTCGATTGACGAGACTGGACTCGGAGGGTGGAAATACGGAAATACAATGCTATCGACTAAATGTACGAAAAGCAAACTATATGGTGCGTTAGACAATTTAACGGTTATTTTTGGACAAAAATTAGCCATTGGCATTCTAAATTACCGATCAGGCTGAGACATCCGAAATTGAAACTTGGGATGAACGATTTTCTGGACGACTCTGTGTACTTCTTCGGGAAATGGCTCATCAAAGAATCCAGTGTTTTGAGTGTCGTACTCCCCTAGATAGACGAGAATGTCCTTTAACAGTGCTCTGAAAAAGGAATTTCGTACTTTCTATTAACAGCCCGAGGAAAAACTCGAGCTGAGTCTCTTTTTTCTTATCGAATTACTATCATTCGTGAACATTGATTTTCGTACCGGTGAACGCAGTGTGCCGCAGTCACGACAAAATATTTGGACACTAAAACTCCTCCACACTGATAACCAGCTATGCGGAGATGAGCCTGCCACGGAAGCTCTCCGAAATAAGCTTCTGATCCGCCGATTATACGCTTCTGTAGAGTCATCATCGGGCTCCCACAGTTGACATCTGAAATGAGGACATCGCATTTATCAGTTAAAGCCATGTGATCGGCATATGAGTGTTTCACTTTTGGTTGGTTATTCCTTGAATAATCAACCTATGTTTTCATGCAAATGGTCAACCTCTCCGATTCGGCTCAAAATTTTTTTCTGGACGTTTCATGATGTCCTGATCAAAAAAGGTCAATGTCCGTCCGCCGTACGCCGTACGCCGTCCGCCGTACGCCGTCCGCCGTCCACGCCGTTTTTGGTAGTAGAAAATTTTCTAAAAATCTGAAATTTGGGTCAGGGGTCTGTTCCCGGCCTAGGACGGTCCTCCAAGCTTTTCAGCCCGATCGGACCAAATTTGGGCGGGGTAGGGGTCAAAATGTGTTTTTTGAAAAATGGATTTTCGAGATTTTGGGCGATTTAGGCGAGTGGGGTATCATTTTCCACTAAATTTTGGACGCTGAATCCAATGAAATGGGTCCCAAAACGATCGGCACCCTCTGGAAGAAGTTATGGGTCAAATTGGGTATATATTACCTATTTTGAATATGTGTTTTTGAGATTTCTGGAACCTAGGCGTGTGGGGTATCATTTTCCGCTAAATCTTGGACGCTAATTTCAATGAAGTGGGTCCCGGAACGATTGGCACCCTCTGGAAGAAGTTATGGGTCAAATTGGGTATATATTACCCATTTTGAATATGCGTTTTCGAGATTTCCGGTACCTGGGCGTGTGGGGTATCATTTTCTACTAAATTCTGGATCCTGAATCGATTGGAATAGGTCTGGGACCCGCCGCACCCACTGTTTCCCCATTTCCCCCATGTTGAAGAAATGAGTCTCCATGCGCCTGGTCCGAGGAATAACCAACCCCTGTGTAAGAATTTGCAGCGTTTTTCAGTTTTGGGTTTTGTTCTGTTCTTTAAATAATATCCCTATGTGTTCATTCCGGCAGTCGATGTCCACATTTTGCCTAATAGGTTCTAGAACCAAATGAAAGTCCATCGTCCCCGTAGCCATTTCTTGGCAGTGGGAAATTTTCTAAAAATTGAAATTGTGATTAGTGATTCCCATCAGTATTTTCTCCCCGCATCTCGTCAGCCTCAGAGGCTGGGTATACTCGTAGATGAAAGTGGGTAATTTGAAAATGGGTTTTTGGCAATTTGTCGAGATAATCATGTGGGGTAATCATTTACTACTAAACATTCGACGTTGGCGTTGCGTTCGCCGCGATGGAGTCATGATACGGCTACAAGTTGTTATTTTAAGATTGTGTAGGCATTACTTTGAAACAACAGTTCAATATCAATTTTTTCTATTATTTGTTTTAGATCTCTTTATTTATTTTTTAATTTTATGTTGAATTATCCATTCATTTTTGGATAGCTTGACCTGATGACCTGACCCACCTAAAATAATAAGGCATTGCAGGAAAAGTAGCAGCAATTCTGAGAATATGACGTGGTTTCTCTTATAGTTTTTGGTCTAAATACAACGGTTTGAGGCCTTAACGCAGGATTAAGGCCTTTGAGGCTTCCTGGACGATGAACCGGCTAAGGCTCATGCTATAGGCACCGGTAACGGGGTACGGCGGCAACTTACTCGGTTTTTTGTGGAAGGAGTCCTTCCTTTTTTGAAGCGAGTGGTGGTGGTGGTCCGGAGTTGACGGCAGATGATACTGGCTGCCCGAGTGGACGCAACAGGCGAACAACCAGGACGAGAAAGGAATCAGAGAGGACGAACACCCTGGCTGAGATTCCCCACCCGACAGCCAGCAGGCCAAAGTGAACGTACAGCTGTGGGACTGACCCCGGTAGGAACATCCGTTCCCTCGACTTACGTCTTTGGAGCTCCCTGGGGAATGAAAAGAGTTAAACCTCTGAGTTTGCAAACGAAATTTTCCAAACAAATCGAAAACTGTTACTTTACATGGAAGAAGGCCGAATTCTCTTCATGCAAGACGAAAAGATAAGGTTTACTACTTGCAAGAGTATCTTTTTAGATTTCTCTACAAAGTCCGAATGAATACGTAGTTTTCCTAGTTAACTGTAGGCCCAAACTCATTGATAAACTCGGGATGTCAATATGGAGAACTGAAGTGGGAAATACATCAATAATCGGTGAGATTTCATGCATTGAACGACTCCTCCATTATTGAGGCTAATGGAAATTCGCACTGTAGAGACTAGAGTCTTCCAAGTACAGGGCTGAAGATGGGGGTTTTAGGCATCGAAACCTGTCTCCGTGATGGAAGTCTATAAAGTAGAGGAATCTTCTAATCAATATTTGTGTTTATTTTAATTACTTATGAAAAAGTGGGTCCATTTACACGGAAGAAAATTAAGTTTAAGGTACCTACTTACTTATCTGTCGTACATCATTCAACCAAATAACCAGAGTGAACACCATCTTCATTGCTTCGAACCTCATCGTACCTGAAAAAGAAAGTTGACATAATCAATTGACCCCTAAAAAATTCGTAATAACCTCTTGTCGGAAAAACTATACATTTTTCAATCAAGTGTTTCAAAATGTCTGGTAAATGGTACCTTACATTCATAAGACCCCACTAAAAAAGACCCTTATTCACTCATGCGTCTATACATTCGTGTGATGTGATACCTCTCCTTCCTAGATCTCCAACAACATTGAAAAACCTCTGTTAAAATACTGATTTTGACCAAGTTCCTGCCTTCATTTGCAGCATTCGTGCTAGAAAGGTTCAATTTAAAAAATTTGGCATTTTTATGGGTTTTGGATCTCTACAAGTTGAAACGATAAATTACAAAAAATCAAATTCGGGGAGGATTGAAAAATATATTATTCAAATTATACTAATGAAACATGATGGTGGTTATGTGTAGTTGTGTATTCCAAACATTGTTTAAGACGTCTTACGGGAGTTTGTAACGAGTTGTGGTTGGCTGGTGATTTAGAGTTTGATGATGTTTCAAAACTTGTTTCTCTCAGTCGCGAAAGCACTTGAAAGAAAATTTTTCTTTTGGACTGCACTTTATGAAAAGAAGGTAAAAGAGAGGAACAGCGGTGAAGTGACTTTCACCTCAGGTGCTCAGCTGGCGAAATCCGTGCCGGTAGGAGGTGTCCTCGAGCACGCAGTTCATCTCACGACACGATAAAAGTCATCTATGAGGAGAAACGTAGAAAGAGAGAAGAGAAAGATGCAGAAGAGCTAAAAATGAATCCCCAATTACGAAAATGAAAGAAAACCGAACGCGGGAGATGAGCATGTAATGACTCGGACTTCATGTAGGCGGCTGAGGAGTCGTCACCCTCGTTTTCGAAAAACTCCTATTTGACACCGTTAACTCATCATTCGAGGCCCTCACGAGCTCAGGCCTCCTGACTTGGACCAGTCCCGTGAGTCTTTAATGGCCATTCACTTCTTCTGCCGTCTCCCAAAACTGATGGAGACCCAGAAGATGAATTCAAAATATTGCGAGTCCAATTCGGATGTAATAAATTGGCCAATGGTTGTTGTCACATTAGAGGCAGGTCAGTTGACTGACAAGGTGACAGACCATGTTGAGGAAGGTGGCTCATGAAGGGGTTTTCAGTTTTCACTCTTCAAAGCATCAATACTCCAAGGGGCTAGTCATTCTCCGCGTACTCGTTCTTCAACCCTGCTGGATTTCAAGGCGTTGTAGACATTGAAGGCAGCCAACGGTGAAAATTGGGCGTCTTCAGAACATGGTCATGGAGCCAAAAATTTGCGGAGTATCTCATACCCCATTAAAATTACCGCGTTTTGGTTAATTGTCCCTTGAATAATCAAGCTACGTTTTCATGCAAAAAGATGACCTCTTCGATTCTCCAAATCTGAAACTTTAACAATATAACCCGTTTCCAGCTCTAGTTGGTCGACAATTTTCATCCCGATCGGGCCAAATTTAGAGGGAGGGGGTTAAGGTGTGTTTATCAAAAGATGGATTTTCAGGTTTTTTGGCGATTTAGGCGTGTGGGGTATCATTTTCCATAAATTTTAGACCATTTTTTCATATATTTTGCGTTCCGATATCTATCTACCCATTTAGAAAGTGGGTTTTCGAGATTTCTGGTACCTAGGCGTGTAGGGTATCATTTGCCACTAAATGTTGGACGCTGAATCGATTGGAATCAGTCTGGGACACTCCACACTCGCGGTTTTCCCCCGCTTTCTCCACCCCTTGGTTCAAAGAATAAACAACTCTTGCGAAAGAATTTGCTGCATTTTTGCAAGTGACCGTTACTTAAACTGATTGTGTTCATTAGATCCTCATTCAGCGAGATTTATTGAAGTATGACCCAGAGAGCAACTTCATACCTACTTTCTCGAACGATTTCTTTGCAAATTCGCTCCCCTCGAGCAGACGCCTGGCCTTTTTCTCGTCTATCCCCGGGTGCTCTTGAAAACGTCGAAAGTAGAACTAGGCGCTCAGCACTGCACATTCACAAGTGCGTTTAGGAAGGTGCCTAGTCCGAGCACTCAACCTGCCAATTACTCCCATTAATAAGCACCTTCCAGGTCCACTTCTTAGTTGTTATTAGCTAGGCGGCATTGGACGTTTCAACGCGTCTTACAGCTCACGAGCGCTACGCTATTATTTGCTTCGAATCGAGTTACTATAATAGAGGAAAGAAAAAGTGTCGCATTTCCGACTGAAAAGAGAAAACACGCAGGGAAAGTTTCAGGTGATTGTCACTGACACATCTATTACTAGTGGTCCACTACAAAATGACCACACATGAGAAGAAAATTCATTCTCAAACACCATCCAGGTCTAGACGTGGTTTACATGACATTTCATGGCATATTCAATCCACTCTTGACAATAATCATCGTTATTCATTGCATTTAAATTAATCATGAGGATTTTTTCTCGTATTCGACCAGTGTTGTCACTTGAAGCTTTTACTTTCGAAAAACGATAATACTATCTACAATCACTACAAAAGGTGAAGGGGGTTCACACTTGTTTACGATGTGACTTTGAATTTACAATACGGGGCCCTAACTTAACTCTCCGATTACGAATCTACGTGTAGTTTAATGAGTGCTGCGACATTATTAGATGTTCTCATCGAGACGAATTCGATGGAGGGCATATTTTTTATTTTATTCCAAGGGGCCAAAAAATGTAACAAGAAGTGGTTGAAAATAATGAATGTATTGTTTTATTTTATTAATTTTACCTAGTCTGTTAACTAATTTTGCAATTTTGCGTTTCTCTTTGGATTTAAATACGAGGGTGTTGATGAATGTACTACAGTTTTAGCGGGTCAAAATGTAAGGGTTTTCCAATTTTTGATCCCTTGATTTTTGTCTTTCTGGGATCGATTGAGGAGTGATTGAGTTGAAGACATAAAAAGTCATTAATTGAGCAATAATCGAAAAACCCATTCGCGGTCATGACCACTCGGCATTTCACTAGCCCCTCTTGGCCAAATCATAATTTTTCCACACGAAGACTCCCCGACAAAAATGACGTCATTGAATAACAGCACTCTCCTCATTCACTGTCAACCGCATTGAAGTTTTCGTTTGCTTTCGAAAAATCAAGTGGCAGCGGGAAAGTACGCATTATATTCGCCGATTCATATGATGAGTGCCATTGTATTCAACGCTCGGTTCACACCTTCTCAACGGGTCCCCCTTTCACCTCCAGACGAGATCTTATTTTTAAAAATGGACTCTCGAAGGAAACGTCTTTTCTTTTGGAATGAATAGGATATTCTTACTCCTTTTCAGACTCTTGTTGAACATAATAATCACGAACAGCTTTCTGAATGGGTTTCACACGCTACTGTAATTTACTGGGTCGAACGTCGACTTTGCATAAATTATTTCCCTTTGCTACAAAAGAACAATTGGATTCCAACAAAGCGGTTGTTTACACTGAGAAATTTCGTCTCTGCAAATAATTTCGAGGACCGCTAGAGGAGGATAATTTAATTCCAGCCGTGAGCCAACTAAAATAAAAGGTCAATGTAAATTATTACTTTTTCTTCTAAATGAGAGATTACATTTCAACGAAAAAATTAATTTCGTTCTGTTTGAAACTTAAAGGGCCTTAGAGAACTGACGGTTTCCTTTGTTACTTTTTGAAGCTGATAACATGAAAAGGACATGATCTCACTCATGCCAGAATGGACGAATTTCGGAAAATGTTAAATGTTGCTACACATATAATATACACGTTTAAAGGACATATTCGTACAGCAAACAAGAAAGAGTCAAAGGAATGAATGTTTGAAATGATTGTTGGTTGGTTATTCCATGTATAATCAAACTATCTTTACAAAAAGTCAACCCCTCCGATTTGCTCCTAAATTTTTTCCTTGCGTTATACAAGGTGTCTAGATCAAAATTACTAAATGTCCGTCCGCCGTCCACGCTGTTTTTTGTAGTGGAAAAATTTCTAAAAATCTGACATTTTTGTCAGGGATCCGTTCCCGGTTCTGGTCGGTCCTCGGATTTTTCAGTCAATCGGACCAAATTAGGAGAACAGGGTCAAAATGTGTACTTCGAAAAATCAATTTTCGAGATTATCGGCCACTTGGGCGTGTGGGATATCATTTTCCACTAAATTTTGGATACTGAATCCTATGTGACGGGTCCCAGAACAAATGTCTCCCACCGAGAAAAGTCATGGGTCAAATTGGGTATCTTTCAACCTATTATGAAAGTGAGTTTTCGAGATTTCTGGTACCTAGGAGTGTGGGGTATCATTTTTCACTAATTTGTTGACGCTGAATCGATTGGAATGACTAACCCCTGTGAAAGAATTTGCTGCGTTTTCTTTTTTTTTAGACAGTTAACAAACAGAAGCTGGAGCAGCGGTGGTAGTTGTAGCAGTTCGGTGAGTTACTCAAGTAGAAACGTATTACAGACGGTCGGAGTTTTCCTCCTTTTTCCATCGCTCAAAATGTTGCCTGGATACCGCAGGTTTCTCAGGAACTCCTTATAACGGAACGACATGCTCGACATTGCTTATTTGTCGAGGTCACAAGCCGTCAACGTTCGGTTCAGCGAGGAAACAACGGGGAATCGTGGACCCAACTCGTCTTCAAAGACAAGTCTTTCATAAAAACCAACCCCACCTTTCATCTCTTCACCTCAGCAGTGACACGGTATGACATAATGTTCGGAAGCCTTCGAACCTTTTCATAAGTTTGCTTGTGCTGGCTTACCAAACTTGTCACTTCAAACAGCTCTCTGACGGTGGTTTTCGTCCCTTTTGTGGCCATGGACAGAGTCATTTTGGTGTACGACAGAATCTTCTTTCATCGCCTTAGTAATTTGTCCATTATATAAATGAAGTGGGAGTCTATGACAAAGAAATATCTTGTTATTTGTAAGAACCTCCAACGTTTCCTCCGATTTTCATTCGGAAGATTTGAATGAGTTTCAATGTGACTCCCTGAGTCGTAAAACCTCGTAATTGAACAGTTGTGAACATTTTGCTCCGCTAAGTGGACAGAATGAGCTTTAGACGAAGGTATTTTCAAAGTTTTGTGAAATCACAAAAATTGTCATGAAAAGCCCTGAATTTCTCTACCCTTTTATTCATTTTTCCGCCTTCTTCTTTTTTATCAGTTTTCATCATTACTCTACAACTGGACTCGTCTTATCTCAATTAAATTGATGAACGAGCTTCCTAAATTACAATAAGAAAACTACCCCTTCCATGTCTTAGCCTCTGACAATTTTGTACTGACTTTGTTGGAGTTATGAATCATGTGGAGTTTTTGTTCAACATTTCGAAGTTTTCGAACCATTCTAATGGCTGATGAGGGTTCAAATGACAGACGGATAGTGCGTATATTTGTACGTCCTGTCTACCACAGTGGTGTGCCAGAAGGAGAGAAGAACGCTCTCTAAACGTTTGCAGATGATATTGCTGTTGGCGAATCGACATACGAGACGAAAACATTGGAGATTCATTGAATGAGATGAATCTGTTCATCTTGACTCCACCAACCATAAGCTATACCATTTTCCAGCCCCTCTTAATGACCTTGGAACCCAAAATCGGTGGAAGGTGCACGCCAAAGCAAAGAAGCTCGTCGATCGAGAATAAATTAACCCGATTTAAACAAGTCCTCAAACCTTATGAAGGGCAGTTGTGAGCTACAGTGCTCAGATCAACCGGGACAACGTTCAGCGTTTTTAAAATAATGTGCAGAGATGCTGCGTGGGTGTACATCGGTACTCCTTTAGTGTGCACAAAGAACGTCATATACTATCCATCCAGGAAGTCTTCAAGCAGCAGGTCACATCCCATCACAAGCGGCTAAAAGATCGTGTCAACGATGGAGCTATCCAGTTGGTTGATAATGACATTCTCAGACGACTCAAGAATGTAAAGCCTCATGATCTGTGGTTGTGAAATTTTTCTTTGTGTCTGCCTTTTTCGTGTTCTTCAATGTCATTGATTTTGATATGAACATTCTTCTATAATTCATACAGTAGGAGACTTATCGAAGTATCATAGTTATGTATTAGTGCAATACAATTTTTTTTTTTTAATTTGATTTAGTGTCTCTGCACTAGGTAAAATTTAAAATTAAATTATATGAGAGGGCATCATTTCTTAGGGCAATGATAGTGTAAATTATTCCAATTGCGAATGACATAATGTCGAAAAGGTTTGTTATTTACTTTGTTTTTACTTTGTGAATGTATATTTAAATAACGAAGTGGAAATTATTATATAGTATTATATTACATGAGATACTTATTTAGGTGCGCTCACGTGGTCTTTATGGTCCAGGGGAGCCAGAGCAGTGCGTCCTTCGGAGGCGGTGGGCGGTGACATGGCTCCGGGCTATCCCAGGAATATGGCCTGCTCCTGGCGCCCTGGCGGACGAACCGGGACGTCAAGCGAGCCACATCGGAGCGGTTCGGAGTTGAACCAAGTCGGTGACGAATCGGAACGACGGACGATGAACTGACGGGTCGGGAATGAGGATCACAACGGAGTTCACAACTTGACAGGCCCGCGGAGGTGGTTTCCGGCAGTCTGTTCAACTTCCCGTCCCGAGCTTGCGAGGTGCCTCCGCCCTGGTGGGGCGAGAAGAGCGGCCGCGGGAAGACGACCTCCGTCAGTGTGACCTCCCAAAAGGGAAATTCCCCTCCGAGAGGGAATTTTGAAATCGAACGGGGCAAATACGCCACTTGCAGTCTTTTTTTAAATCGTTAGCATACTAATGTTATCATATACCTTTTTCCTAATTTCAACCTCAACGTGTTCAGAAGCGGACACCACCCTGTTGACTAATCCAATCTGTTTACTGTTCATTTTGAAGACAATCTGCTTTCTAGTATTCTTTTCTCGGTCTACTTTCTCAACTCATGACCCTAATGATCCGTTGTACCTGTTGCAAATAACAATTTATAAGGACCGTAGGGTACGCAATTGGATGATTTCCTAAAAAAAAAAAAAAAAAATAGTAATAATAATTTAAACAAAAAAATGCTACTACAATTTATTTTGTGACGTCATATCTCTTGTAGGGTAAAAACGTGTCCAGACGGGGAAACCCGGCCATCTCGGAAGGAGCAGCCCCGTCACCCCGTGAGGCGGAGCGGGATCGTCGGGACCAGCCCCGTCCCTCCCGCCCGGAGTCTGCTCGAGGGCTAAGCGGCGGCCCGGGGACTTCTTGTAGGTCACACCGTTAGCCGTAACATCGGCCCGACCTTGGGTGTAGAGGGAGCCGCCCCGCACGGCCCCTCAATCCCTCTCGCTCTCATCACGTCTCTCCGTCTCTCTTCACCTTTCATCCGCTGCGCCTCTTTCTCCGCGCGTCGTGATTGTCGTCGTTTTCACTAACCTCGAAATTCTGCAGACCCACAAAAAACTAATTGCTCGAAAAACCTTTGCTCGTTAGGGCTGTCTCTTTATTGATATCTCACTGATGAACGCGAGCACTTACCGACCCTGCTTGTCCTGAATCCCTCAGAACTCGGCATCTCTGGAGTGACCTTGGTGTCCTTGGTGAGTGGGTCAAGGTCCACTCTCCTCCAACCCAAAATAACATGAGCCGAACTCAAAGTAACAACTCTCTTCCTGTTCGCATACATCCTTCACGCCTCCTTCTCAGTTCAGGTTATAGTTCTTTGAAAATGACCAACCATACCCTCAAAAATAGTTTGCAGAGAAATCGCATTTCTGGTGAAATTCCATTTGCCGACTAACAAAATGTTGTGATCCACTCTATCCTTTTCCAATCTGGTTTTGTAACCCGCCGTTTCACCTAACGGGCTAGGGATCCAGAAATAGACCTAGGCGAATAAATTAGTGGGAGACTAAGGACTTTCACTTACCGTTCGGAATGTCGGAGACGGTCGGTCATAGACTCCAAGTACACCTGAACTGACTAAGCTCTGAGGAATGGGGTTTCGTAAGTGAAAGGCAAGAGTTCAATACTGGTTTGTAATAACGCAATTGTTCGAAATAAGAAATATGGAATGTCTCGGCCGAGAAGGATACTGACTATGACTTAATCTAATTAGTGAGTAGGTAGAATGTGAAGGGCTGAAGGCCAATGAATTTACTAGGTAGCTGAAGGCTCAGGAGTGTTTGATTTAGAATAACGGAAAAATACAGTTGTTTTACTAATGTCCTCCCCTAACTCCCTTTGCTTTTCTACAACAACAAGATACTAAATACTACGGTTACAACATACGATTCGCTGATCAGCTTTCTAATGACTAAACGTCAGGGCTTGGGCCAGATTTAAAGAGTCGACTTTCGCGTTGCGAGGGTACGAGACAGAGTTAATTCGCCACTTACGTGCACCAACGCCTTCGGATGGAGACAACCGGGTGATTTGCTCTTCGCTGCTCGGCTTCGGTCAGGGGAACGCCGTCCAGGTCGGAGGAGGCGAGGCTCTTTCCAACGGAGGTCCGACGACTGGCGGTGCGTGGAAAACCCAGACTATTGGCCGTCGGTCGGGCGCGAACGGATCAACACTCGGGTCCGACGGGGGATTTTCAGTTCGTAATAGGGGTCCACTGTTACGGGATAGGAATTGGCTGATCTCCCAATTCCCGAGTTCTCACCCTGAAGGAACCACGATACGATCGTTCCTTCAGGTCACTTTCACTTCACTTCGATGTCCCGGTTCACTTCGCCTCGATGTTCCGGTTCACTTCGCTTCGATGTTCCGGTTCACTTGGATGTCCCGGTTCACTTCGATGTCCCGGTTCACTTGGATGTTCCGGTTCACTTCGATGTCCCGGTTCACTTGGATGTTCCGGTTCACTTCGCTTCGATGTTCCGGTTCACTTGGATGTCCCGGTTCACTTCGATGTCCCGGTTCACTTGGATGTTCCGGTTCACTTCGATGTCCCGGTTCACTTGGATGTTCCGGTTCACTTCGCTTCGATGTCCCGGTTCACTTCGCTTCAATGTTCCGGTTCACTTCGATGTCCCGGTTCACTTTACTTCGATGTCCCGGTTCACTTCACTCCGTTCCGCGAACAGAGATTTCAACCTTCCTTCTCGTGAGTTCGGATACGACTGGCGATTGCTCGTTCTCTCCGTCCGCTCGTCACGTCGCCTTCCCCTTCTACGCCTCCCTGGGTGTCTTGCGCCGCCCATCGCCTACCCAATCCAAAGAGGGCACGCCTTCCGCCCAGCTGGAGTTAGGCGTTTGGAGGGGAGAGGGGTCGTTCCGTCCCCCGCCGCCGAGGTTTCTTGGCGGGGCGCTTGAAATTTGCCGCCCCGTTACACCCCTCCGATCTTCGGAGGCCGAGGTTTACCTCGGCAATTTTCCTTCCGGTGGGGGTGACTGGTGCGATGGGCATTGCGTCAGGTCGTTTGGCTGCTATCCACGCTTGCTCGTACCGCCAGCGTCTGCAAGCGGCACAGGTTGGTGGGCGGTCCGTCTCGTGTTCGGCGATGGAGCAGGGCTTCGGGTAGGCGGGATCCGTGGGTTGTAGGTTCCGGCACTTTCTCACCAGCCGATTCCACATCACTTTGCAGCCACCGCAGCGGTAGGTTGTCGGCGGGTGTTGTCGCTTCGTGCAAATGCAGCACAGGACGCTCCCATTCGTCGAAGGTACGCTGGCGCGGATGTTCCAAGATGGTATGTTGGATGGATCGGCAGGGGCCACGGGTGAACTAGCGCCAGCATCCCCATCGGCTAGGGCGACCTTCACCGGCCGAGGGGTGGAGACCCGGGAGGAGCCGGAACGCGGTTGCCCTGGGGTGGTGTCTGATTCCCGTGCGGTTTCTTCGGATGACGAGGAGTCCGAGGACGAAGTCGACGAGTCGGCAATACTCGGCTCGGCCGCGGCGGGCGCTGTGAATGCAGGGGCGGGGTATCCGTCCACGTTGCTGTCAGGTCGTGGTGTCGACGATCCTCGAGGGGTGGCGCGGTGCGTGCTTGACCCGAATGAGTCGTTGAGGTGGGTCATGGCTTGCAGCCGTTGTTCCATCATGATCACTCGGCAACGCAGGGACTCGACCTCCACCGACCCACCACTCGATCTTGATCTCATGTCCACCCCCGAGTCGCCAACGTTCAAGCTTTCCCCAAGCTCGTCTAGGCAGCGCAGCAGAATCCGCCTCTGTGTTGGCATCCTGTCGCAGGACGCGACCAGCTTGCCCAGCCCCATGATGACCGTGGAGGTGACGGCCAGCCACTCCGTACTTCCGGGCTCCAAGTCTGTGCTGCTCACCGACGATGGTACCCGCGGTCGAGGTAGCGCCATAGTCTTCTGGTGTCGTTCGCTGATCTCCTATTTTCCCACTATACCCTGAAACAGACAAACCGGCCTTTCTGTTAGTCTCCTCTCACGCTCCGACTCACCCGTTGTACGTCAGTCAATGGCTCATGTATCATGCAGACAACCTCCCTCTCTGCACAGAGCCAGACGCTGAACAACAATCCTAGATTTTAGCTACCATTACAAGGGAAAAACAAAGGAAAAGAGGGGAGTGGCAAGGCAGTCCTGTCCCGACCCATGAGGCACGGTCATTAATCAAACAAGGTGAGTACTGGTGTTGTGCGTTTTATTCTACAGGTAAGACATTCCCTATTCTATTTCACAAACTACGAGTATACCACAAAACTTGAAAAATTATTTTTTTTTTTTTAATTATTTTTTTTTTTTTTTTTTTTTTTTTTTTTTTTTTCAATTGCTTCATCCCGTTCGAGGTGTTGACATCTTCCCCGCGTGGAGCTGCGCGTAGTCGATCGTTTTGCGCCTTGGTCTTAGCCCGTATGGACTGGACGCCGTCCTAATCGGAATCGGGATTCGGCTGGAGGATCTTCCGGGGCCCTGGGCCCCAGGTTCAGGATTTTCTTCAGTCCGTACTGGTTCCGGCCATTCCAGGGGGTCCAACAACCACGTCCCTCCACTATCTTCGCTAGGTGGAGGGGCAGGGCTCTCGGGTGGGCGCGGCTCCTCTGCTACGTCGGGGGTGACGGCGTCGTCTGGCACGCTGTTGATAAACGCTGGCTTGAGCCTGCTGAGGTGGTGACGCGTGGTCTTCCCTAGGACATCCTGGACCTCGTAATTGACATCGGGTTTCTGGATTGGTGGTGTCAAATTTGGGGGAGTGTTCCTCTCCTGGCACTCCTGGCATTTCTGGACGAACTCTCGGACGTCACGTACCATCTTCTTCCAGTACCCGTACCGCCTTGCGACACGGGTGGTTGTTTCTATGCCAGGGTGCCCGGCCCACTGATGTTGATGACAATTGGTCAGGAACCAGCGCCGCATGGTGGATGGGATCAGTGGCACCGTGATCCGCTGGCCATCCACATCGACCTCCTTCCTCCAGACTTCTTCCTCCTTCTTTAGTCGATGCTTCTCTGGGTCAGCAGTCAGGGTGGAGATCCAGGGGTCCAAGGATTGGGCTGCCATCAGAAGTTCCTTTGGCAAACTTAATATGATGGCGCCAACAGGAACACGGCTCAGGCCGTCTTTGACCAACTGGTAGTCGGGTCCTGCCAGATGAGTCAGATGCTGATGCACCTGGTGCTTCAATTCAGAGGTTGAAGGGGGATTGTCCCGGATCTCAATTGGGAATTCTGCTACATCGGACATCGGAGGGTGTACCACCGGCTGCTTTCTAGGTAGTGTTGGTTCGGTGGTCAGTCGGCCTTGGTGGTTGTTGTCGACGCTAGGTTCAGAGGCTTTGGCAGATGTTGAAGCGACTGTTGGCCCGCCCTGGTAGTTGTTGCCGGTGTCGGGTTTCGTGGCTTGAGCGGTTTTCTGGGCTTTTCGCGCCATCCCGTCGCCCTTCAGTTGACGGATGTGCCTGTGGAGGTCCGGGTCAGTGGCGACCACGCCGATGGAGA
The DNA here is from genome assembly GCA_019603395.1 of Cyrtorhinus lividipennis. Taxonomy (NCBI): domain Eukaryota; kingdom Metazoa; phylum Arthropoda; class Insecta; order Hemiptera; family Miridae; genus Cyrtorhinus; species Cyrtorhinus lividipennis. The sequence continues at coordinate 15,555,387 of CM034000.1, read as the reverse complement.
TCATCTTCCCAGTGGTGGGTTCTTTCATCTCCACTACGCCGATATCCGGGCGTATGCCAAGGGGTAATTTCCTCAGGAGGTCCAGTCCGATCAGATCCAAGCCGGAGTCAGGTCGTTGGAAGACATAGAATGGGTGTGTAATTGTAACCAGACCAATGGTGGTACGTACCTCCTGGATCCCCAGCACGGGCAGTGGTTGTCCGTCGGCACCCCACAGCTCCAACGTTGTTGAGCGGATGTCAATGCCAGGCACAGGTCTTGATAGGACAGACACTGCAGCACCAGTATCCACGACCATTCGCCGGGATTCCTTCCCCAAGCCGGCGGTGATCAGTATCATGGGCCTCATGACACAATTCACAGCGGTCTGGTAGGCCACCAGCTCGTCTCCGTGGACTTCAATGGTTGGTTCGTCCTCGTTATTTGTCGTGAGATTGGCTTGGGTTTCCTGGGTCGTGCTGATGTTTCTGACCTGGTGCATTCGCGGATTTGAGATGGGCAGGGTCTTCTTCTTCTTCAGGCAATCAGCCTCCAGATGGTCACGGGATCCACAGAAATTGCAGAACAAGGCCGCGTAGAGTCCGTGGGGGCAACTCACTGGAAAGTGGGACATATCACCACAGTACATACAGGGCAGCACTGGGACGGTCGGTGGTAACTTCGTCGGCACCGGTATCAACTGGTGATCGCCGAACGTGGCCGGTTTGTTTGGGTAACGGAGCGGGCTTCTGGGTTTTTGCAGGCAGTTTGCTGCAAAATGCCCTGGTTCTCCGCAAGAGTAGCATTTCTTGGGCTCCGAAGGTCTTGATCCGCTGACAGCGGCTATGTCCCATCGAGCATCGTAGTCCTGCTTCGCTCTCATTACGTCCTCCCATCCCTCAGCCCGCTCCACTGCATCCTCCAAGGTGTCCGGAGGGTTACCCTGCAAGTAGAGATGGAGTTCTTTCGGTTGCCCGCGGACAAAAGCGCTGAGTGCCTTTCGTCTTGTCCACTCCCGACGTTGGGCCTCGTTCAGGTTGGGTTCAGTTCGGACAGCCGATCGTGCCGTGGTCAGAAGTCGTTCTGCAAACCGTCGGATGGACTCGTCGGGGTCTCTCTGGGCTGTCCAGAGTCGTATGGTCGCCTTCTCGGGACTTTCCTCGCCATACCATGCCAGTATGGCCTTCTTCACGGTCGTGTACGGGGTTTCGCCAAGACCATCCTGGAGGAATCGCTTGGCTCCACCTTTTAGGCGGGTGCGAAGGAATCGCAGTCTCTTGTGCTCGTCAAGCTCTTGGGTTGCTTGCTCCACTTCCTGGAAGAACACGGATGCCGTGATAGCACCCGGCTCATCAGGGTTCCATGGGTCGACTTCCATAAACAACGACCGCGGAATGCCGGAGGCCGCAGGCTCGCGGAAGAAGGCGCCCAGTTTGTTCATCGCTTCCGTCACGGCGTTCATCATGGCTTCGCCCTCGACTGATGGGCTGCTGTTTCGTTGCATGGTCGCGAACTCACTTGTTGCACAAAAGAACTAAATAAAACGAATTACAGAACTGATGGATCACTTTCTTGCGCACCAAGGACCGATAATTTCCCCACGAATCGAGAAAGGACTTCCCAGTTGGTAAGAGCTATGACGAGTCCGGAATCGGGATGTCAATTGGAGCTGAAGGCTCGTCGGAACAGTCCCGGAACAGATGGCCTCGGAACAGTCCCGGCACAGACCCGGGACAGTCTCGGGACAGAGGGCCTCGGAACAGTCCCGGCACAGACCCGGGACAGTCTCGGCACAGAGGGCCTCGGAACAGTCCCGGCACAGACCCGGGACAGTCTCGGCACAGAGGGCCTCGGAACAGAGGCTACACGAGAGTGATGCTACTAGATAAATGAGCCAGTAGTTAAATTTTGATTTATGGAAAGAAAGAAAAATGATACGGATTTGAAGTTAATTGCCTCCTCACTCGCTTCCTCACACTCGGGCCGATTTGTTTGTTTCATACAGTTTTAAATTTCAGAATCTATAACTAGCACAATTTAAATTTCGAGATTATAAAACGCGACCCAATTCCTTCAGAGCTTTTTCTCACCAATATTCGCCTGGTCACGATCACTTGTTGTGGATACGACAGAAATCGAGATTTCTGAAATATCCCACCGCTTGCCACCAAAAGATGTAACCCGTCGTTTCACCTAACGGGCTAGGGATCCAGAAATAGACCTAGGCGAATCAATTAGTGGGAGACTAAGGACTTTCACTTACCGTTCGGAATGTCGGAGACGGTCGGTCATAGACTCCAAGTACACCTGAACTGACTAAGCTCTGAGGAATGGGGTTTCGTAAGTGAAAGGCAAGAGTTCAATACTGGTTTGTAATAACGCAATTGTTCGAAATAAGAAATATGGAATGTCTCGGCCGAGAAGGATACTGACTATGACTTAATCTAATTAGTGAGTAGGTAGAATGTGAAGGGCTGAAGGCCAATGAATTTACTAGGTAGCTGAAGGCTCAGGAGTGTTTGATTTAGAATAACGGAAAAATACAGTTGTTTTACTAATGTCCTCCCCTAACTCCCTTTGCTTTTCTACAACAACAAGATACTAAATACTACGGTTACAACATACGATTCGCTGATCAGCTTTCTAATGACTAAACGTCAGGGCTTGGGCCAGATTTAAAGAGTCGACTTTCGCGTTGCGAGGGTACGAGACAGAGTTAATTCGCCACTTACGTGCACCAACGCCTTCGGATGGAGACAACCGGGTGATTTGCTCTTCGCTGCTCGGCTTCGGTCAGGGGAACGCCGTCCAGGTCGGAGGAGGCGAGGCTCTTTCCAACGGAGGTCCGACGACTGGCGGTGCGTGGAAAACCCAGACTATTGGCCGTCGGTCGGGCGCGAACGGATCAACACTCGACTTTCGCGTTGCGAGGGTACGAGACAGAGTTAATTCGCCACTTACGTGCACCAACGCCTTCGGATGGAGACAACCGGGTGATTTGCTCTTCGCTGCTCGGCTTCGGTCAGGGGAACGCCGTCCAGGTCGGAGGAGGCGAGGCTCTTTCCAACGGAGGTCCGACGACTGGCGGTGCGTGGAAAACCCAGACTATTGGCCGTCGGATCAACACTCGGGTCCGACGGGGGATTTTCAGTTCGTAATAGGGGTCCACTGTTACGGGATAGGAATTGGCTGATCTCCCAATTCCCGAGTTCTCACCCTGAAGGAACCACGATACGATCGTTCCTTCAGGTCACTTTCACTTCACTTCGATGTCCCGGTTCACTTCGCCTCGATGTTCCGGTTCACTTCGCTTCGATGTTCCGGTTCACTTGGATGTCCCGGTTCACTTCGATGTCCCGGTTCACTTGGATGTTCCGGTTCACTTCGATGTCCCGGTTCACTTGGATGTTCCGGTTCACTTCGCTTCGATGTTCCGGTTCACTTGGATGTCCCGGTTCACTTCGATGTCCCGGTTCACTTGGATGTTCCGGTTCACTTCGATGTCCCGGTTCACTTGGATGTTCCGGTTCACTTTGCTTCGATGTCCCGGTTCACTTCGCTTCAATGTTCCGGTTCACTTCGATGTCCCGGTTCACTTTACTTCGATGTCCCGGTTCACTTCACTCCGTTCCGCGAACAGAGATTTCAACCTTCCTTCTCGTGAGTTCGGATACGACTGGCGATTGCTCGTTCTCTCCGTCCGCTCGTCACGTCGCCTTCCCCTTCTACGCCTCCCTGGGTGTCTTGCGCCGCCCATCGCCTACCCAATCCAAAGAGGGCACGCCTTCCGCCCAGCTGGAGTTAGGCGTTTGGAGGGGAGAGGGGTCGTTCCGTCCCCCGCCGCCGAGGTTTCTTGGCGGGGCGCTTGAAATTTGCCGCCCCGTTACAGTTTGGCTGAAAAATGAGTAGGAAAAACTGATTTATTTAACATCATGAAGATTTTTTAAAAATTTTCCCTGTACTTCTTTATAACTTAACAGTTCGCCGCTGTCAGGGGCGAGATGCAGCAACCCAGGATGCATGAATATCTCTGAATGAATACATCCACACTAAGTCAAAATGCTGCAAATACTTTCACAGGGGTTGGTTATACCTCGGACCAGGAGCATGGAGATGATAAAGTGTATGGTGTCCCAGACTATTATTAAGAATACATTTTTCGTATTTTGCCTCCTTAACTGTCAAGGGCAGGCTGGTAAGCATGACAAGCAGGCCATCTTTACGAATCTTTACGAATTTCCGATCGGGAATGTCAAATTAGAGAGTTAATAACTCAAGGTAGAAGGTCCCCGTGAAAGTCCAAATGGAGAATTTTTCAACATGGAACGTGATTTCACCGGGGCTCTACTTTCAAATTGAGGGTCCATTCAAATAAACTTCGGGGCCCCTTGGTCTTGCAGCCTTCAGAGAAAGAGTGCATGAAAGGAGCTCAGCCGTTTGAGAAACAGCTGGCAGTCCCTTTTCCTGAAGCATTTTCCCATTTGGCTTTGATTTATGGCGGATCATACATCATCGCCCAATGAACATCTTCCGCGATTCCTTACTTCAATCCTTGATTACCTAGGGTGTCACCCAGACGGGATAGTACAGTAGATGCACATGCAAGGTACCCAATTAACCCAGTCACAACCATCAATACAACCATTAGCGGCAACACAGACAGTTCGTTTTCCATTTACATTATGAGGTTTACGGATTTATTTAAATTAAGAACTCTACAAATTATTTTACATTTATTATTTAAGATGGACCTTGTTTTGCTCCACTGTTTTAGAAACACCAGCAGGCAATTCCTTCTTCTAAAGCATTTTTCCTTATTTGGCTCTGATTTATGGCGAATCATGAGCAATGGTCCAGTTGAACTGACATTTCATTATTTATTTCGGATACACCCGAAAGTTTGTGGAGAATGAGACCCTACAAACTTTGGTCTCAAAAACAAAACCCCATTTACACCCATAACAGGCGGCCATGAGGCTGAAAAAAAAAATTAGTTACTGTTGTATATTACTTTTATTTTTTTAAAGATATGAAACTATATCAATTAAATAAAGTCTATAAATTAGTCAATATATTCATGATGTGTATAGCGTACTATAGGATCCACCTTACACCATCGTTCGAGTTTATTAAATACCTCAACAAAACAGGAGGTGATAGTGTTTGGAAATGTAAAACTAAAATTACGATTTCTAGCATTTTTGCGTCTTTGGGGCCCTTTTCGCCTCGGCTAAGGGCATTTCATACAATCAACAAGCTTCAAAAGTTAAAAAGGAAGGGAAAATCATCTTCTAATACGAATGCGAGGGTGTATTACTTCAAAATAACGATAAAACCAAAAATGCGCCAAATTCATCCGAACATAACCAACAAACGCCCGGTTATAGTGAGTTCCACTATCCCGCATAACGTATCAGTCTCTCAGGATGAACAGAACTTGGCACCCACCGGCTGGAGGCCTCTTCCGAATACACCTAAACGGGTCGATTCTCATTGAATTTACAACCGTATACCCTTCTCTTCGTTCTTACCAACATACTGTCTCACCCTGAGCTAAAATTTAAAAAAAAAAAAAACTGCATACAACTTTATTTTTTGCTATAATGGTTCACTTGACACCTTGATTATGATCAGATATCTAATAAATGTGATTATTCTTCTCAAGTACCAGGAAAATAAACGCCGCCAAGGATTTAGTATGATTTATTTATTATTAGGAAATTATTATCACTTTCGAATTTTTATAAACATGATCGTCCATGATTAACGTACACGATCTTATACATAAAAACCCAAATTATTTAGACACGTCGCTATGTAATTTTCTGAAAGAACGTAACATTGCCGTGCTGATTTTGATAGGGGTGGTTTAGAAATTATCGGTGGATTATGGCGAATAACGTAGGCTATAATAAAATTTCCAAGATTCGTTGTAACAGGATAGGTAGGTCTGCCTCAATGCACGGTTGGTTTGATGTTGAAGAAAGACGGGAAACCGATTGACATGTGAGATATAAACAGGCTGCGGGTGACATTTCGTATTTTAAATGTGGGTTGTTTTATTCGATTATTGATTTTAAATTTTTATCGTTTCCTATGTTTTCATGCAGAAAGTCAATCTCTCCGATTCGGCCGAAAAATTTTTTCTAGACGTTTCAAGTATCTTGGTCAAAATTAGCAAATGTCCGTACGCCGTCCGTCGTCCACCCCGATTTTGGTAGTAAGATAATTTCCTAAAAATCTGAAATGTTGGTCAGGGACTCGTTTCTGGCTCTAAGTTGGCTCTCAAAACTTTTCAGCCCGATCAGACCAAATTTGGAAAGGAGGGGGGTCAAAATGTGTTCTTCGAAAAATGAATTTTCGAGATTTTCGGCGATCTAGGCGTGTGGGGTATCATTTTCTACTAAATTCTGGGCGCTGAATCAATTGGAATGAGTCCCATGCTCCTGGTCGGAGGAATAACCAACCCCTTGTCTTCTTGGCGCTTGTTCCGTCTCTTACTTACCATTAAGTGTTTTTTGCGTCTCATGTGCCCTCAAAAATGAATAAGGCCCTCGATTAGTTCTGGAAGGTTCCAAATTATCTGATATTCACATATTATTGAGTAAGTAGGAAAGTGCTACAAGTATTTTTAAGCGAAATTTTCACAACAAAAGACAATATCCAGACCAATTTGTCGTTAGATTCGCTCAAGGTAGAACACGTATTCATCGAACTTTCAACGTTCATACCTAAGTTAGGCTTTAATGTCACAGCAAGATAATTTTCCACTCGTAGCATAACAAATAGCAGTCTGGGAATGCTGTACAGGTTATTGACTAGTTTCTTACTCCCAGCACGTATTAATGCGGCATGTCTCAGGAGATGATAGTAAACCAATTTGTCTTTCTCTCAAGTCTTGGCGAGTTTTCATGTCCTTCTTAAGTGCCGCGGTGTTTGATTTCCATCACGGGAAAATTCATATTTGGATTCAAGAACAAGTCGGTTATTTCATGTGTCAAGCTGTCGGTTAGAATTATATTCCAGAGACATCTCAATCACTATGATGATAACTAGTACTCCCATATCAGTACTTCCTTCATATTGAGGTTCGGCATCGGCTGAGCGACTTTCTTCATCTCTACAGCTTTCTATCTTGTTGAACGAACACTGTTTTCACGTGGTTTATTGATGAGTATGGAAGAGAAAAACTCGATAATTATCGACAGATCTCGAACTGTAGCGTAGCGTTACAATGAGGTGAGCGCGTTCCCTAATTTCTTCTGGGAGTTCACCACTCCCGTCCACTTTGAGCCTCATGCTAAATGGCGGAAAATTAGGCGTATCGACAACAGTTGCCGCACCTTTCAAGGAACAATACTCACCCGTAAGGTGTAATTAGTGTTCGCGACTTCTCTCAGTTTGGAGTGGGCCACTGAATTGGCGTGATTGACCTAAAAATGCGACTAGTAATCGACAACACGCGGGAAATTTTTGAGCTGATAATCGCAGGGAAAGTAGAATAAGCTTTGAGCTATTAGAGAGATTCATTGACTACAGCGTTTGGTGCAATATATTGTTTCCAGGTCATTTTGGGCCGTTGCACCTTACAATACGAGCAACCTCAGTTCGTTCGAGTACTTCTTAACTAAATCGGTTTTCAAAGTGTTTTTTAAGATGCGTGATCCCCCAAGAGCCCAATACTCTGAGTCATCTGAGATTATCTGGGTCATTCAGTCCTTTGGCGCAGCAGATTCCGTCTTTAGATGTACAGCTTTGTGGTTCAAGAGGTGGAAGCAGTGGTAACTACTGTCTGTCAACTTGAAACGAGAGAATCGTGTTGGCTGCCTAATGGATTTTTTTTTCTTTTTTTTTTTTTTGCAAAATTGATAACAATTACTAGTAGCATTACTAGTTAGCATTGTCTATCTGTCTTACTTAGTATTCGATGGGGACGGTGTTAAGATTTTGTAATTGTGCTTTTTGCTCTGGAACCTCACCACCCTTACTCATAAATACAGCTTTACAAAGTCAAATTGAAAATTCTTCAATATAAATGAAAAAAAAATTGAGAATTTCCCAAACAAATTTGAAAATTATCCATTCCAAGAAACATTCACGACTATAAAAGAGTTTCCCCAAACCAAATTGTCAAGTTGTTGAGGCAATTCAAGACATTTATTGGAGATGAAATTACTGAAACATTGGAAAAAATACCGTTTTCTATCAAATTAAATATTGAATTAAAATTGACTTCTTGAAAATGGTTGCTTTTTTTATGTATTCTTTAATTTTGTTTTAAAAACTTGTTCATTCACTTTGGAATACTCCCCCTTCCTTTTAAGTTGTGAAAGTTTCTTAGATTGGAAAATTCTCAAATTGGTTTGGAAAATTCTCAATTCGACGTGGACAAACAATACTACTTAATTTGGCACTGATTTGGGGCCCAGTCGTATTATAGATTCAAGCTACTCGTGTTTTGTACATTTGAAGTTATAAACCAAAAATAACTGAGGGGTTGACTATCGGGGCTGACTACTACAGGGCTGATTGAGCTGCTATCTCAAATTAGAAATTGTCAAAGAAGCTGTGGGGAGAGGCTGTGAGAACAGCAGTTCAAGTCTCCAAATGCAAACTTGAATCAGTAATCAGCCCAAAATTATTTTTCATCTTTTTCCAGCTATACCATTAGCTGGTCTCGGTCTAAAATCCCAACTTAATCAATTAAGAGTGCGGAATTGCCATTTGAAATATACTCATTCATTATCTACCCTACTTCTGTTTGCTGCGATTGTGCTGTAAATAAGTTAACATTGGCTAATCTCTGAATAATATTTGTCTAAAGTTTATTATTTATGTAGTGCCTTTCAAAGACCTCTTTTGCCCTTGGCTACACATTATGGATTAGGAATTTTATTTTTAAACGTATAAAGGAGAAAACACAATTTTTTGTTTGATTTTTGATATAAATAAGTGTTATTCCATTAAGAATAATGAACAAAAATGGCCTCAGTGAGATATAATGAAGAATCCTGGAGTATATAAAAAAGGCGTACAACCAGTTGAGTATAAACTTGCTTTGATTGCCAATCAAGTAATGCATTTCAACCAACTATTTACCGAATTTATCCTGCCCTGCTGGGTTATGCAACAGTGTTATTGTTGCTCTCTTTCTCATGTTTCAAAAATCCACATATTTAGAATGAATGGCGGACGTTATAGCTCTTTGCATTATGAGAATTAAGTTTTTGAGTTGGGTCATCCAAATCCTCGATGATGAAAAGTGTAACTTCCCACTTCAATTTGCTTTCACATTAAACTCATCATATTTCGAACTAAATAAATTGCGCAATCTATATTATGCAGGTAATCCTATAAAACTGAAACTTCAGTTCAGGTGGTACATAATTTTTCCGAATCGTTAGCGTATAAAAAAAAAACTTGAGGGAGAAATAACACTGTACAACGAACCGTAAGTAAGCTATTAGAATACGAAACTTGAGCACGTTGGCTGTCACAAGAGGGTGAAGAGGGTCGACGAAATAATTAACAGTGTTCGTTACACGTGCGAGTATTCATCTCTAATAGGGTAATACGCCTAAAAACGAACATTTCGTATTCAGTCAGCATTCATAAATGGGTGCCTTGCTCCTTGATTAGTGGAAATGTGATCGTAATTAGCGCGCATTCGAGAAGAGTTACCAAGAGACATGCTATTCGCGGGTGGATTAATTCGCAAGTTCTCCGGGTAAAACATTTGCGACTTTCTTCATTATTTTAAACGCGGCTTTGCGACTATTTGTGAAAGGTAGTCATTTGTCATTTATATCGTTTGTGTGTCACAATTTCGTGCGCTTTTGGTGTTGAAAATCATTATCGTAAATGTCTCAGAAATGCATATTATTTGAAAAAGTTATCAAGCGGTATGATTTGTCGTACAATGACGTGTTCGTGATGTTGAGTTTCGTGCTATTCTTTCAGATGGTATATACATTTTTTAATTATAGTCTTTATTAACCACCCAGTATCATAAAATTTTCCTTCGCTGCAAATCTCCATGAAAATTTAATTTTTGAAAAATAGATTCGGCGATGTGGGGTATTATTTTCCACTAAATTCGGGACGCTGAATCGATTGGAATGAGTCCTGGACACTCCGCACTCACTGTTTTCCCCCATTTTCCCTATGCTCCTGGTCCAAGAAATAACAAACCCCTGTGAAAGAATTTGCAGCGTTTCACACCCTATCCTTCTTTCGTATGGAGCGAAAACGTGTTAGACCCAATTAGGGCCCAAACTGAATTCACCAGCAGAACAATCCCCGATAAATATTTACTGGGGTCGGTGAATAAGTCAAGCAGGTTCATTCGATTCGAAACCCCTCAAACTGTGTCGCATCGACGAGCAAGGGAAAGCTGGAATCCAATTACAATTCCTCCTCTTCTTCCGATAATGAAGTCGAGTAACCGATCGCCCTCTTCAGGATCATTTCGAAATTATATCCGTGATTCGGTGATAATTTACTGCCTGGCGGAGCTCCACCGATGGGGCATATAACGGTTGTGCCTAATCGTAAGAATTTCGTCTCTATCACGCGCCTCCATTGATGACCATGATCGTCAATGAGTCTCATTTTGTTTGTAAACTACGAGAACACTTCGAAGCTGTGCACAGAGTGATTTTGAAAGGGGAACACTTTCGATTTGATTGGTCCATAGATTCTTGCAGGTTTTCATAGAAAGCCACTTCTGTTAATATGGATCCGGTCTGGTTACCTAGCTGAAATCTAATTGATAAAGGAAATTCGCTAACTTCATCTTAAATCAAGAGATGAATTTCCAATACAATAAAGTTTTAGTATCGTAATTAAATATTTATTACGATTAAATTAATTTGTTGATTCAACTGTGGATTGCCATGGTTATCCCATTATGAGGTAAGTTTTATTGTAATATAATTTCCTCGACAATTACGATGACATTCTAAGAATCAGTCTTGCAAACCTATATCAATGTAAAACTATTCTGTATTCACCCAAACTAATCAATAGGTTAATTAAAATTCTGGTTAAAATGTTTAATTCATCAACTTGCCTAAATTTCCATTTGGAGATATTTAATAAAATTCAATGCACCTCTGCCTCTTCATCTCAGTGCCCAAATTCAACCATAACTACCACAACACTTGAACACAAGCTGAATTGACTTGAGGCCCAATCAGAATCCTCTGAGTGATCTCTCAACGTGGTTCATAATTCACGGTAAATTTCGAGCACAATTACGAAGTTCAGCGGTTTGTTTTCTGTAAACTGGCGGTTAAAAAGAAGCTATTTACGCCAAAATCGACCAATTGGTTACCAATTGCCTTTTGATCTTCCGTTTTCACGGTCTTATATTCCCCAAGACGGTTAAGGGTGATATAAGCAATTCCACGTTGTCTTGGCAGTGAGTGTTGTAGAAGGAGAAAGTATGATGAAACATCATCATAATTGACCACTCATCTGGTCGAGCAAGGCCATGAATTTCGACGGTCAGATGGCTTTTCGGTGTAATCTCTTTACGCCTCTCATAGCAGATTAGCTTTCAGCATCGAATTGCCACAGGGCGTTAGATTGTAAAGCGTACTTTGAGGCTTCCAACAATGCCTGGTCTTGGTAAACCCCTTTTGTGAGTAGTTTGCAAATAGCTATGAGTAAAATGTCACAACTTTTCCAATCAAGGATGAGTACCTGGTGTGCTGTCGGTTCCGGATTCCTCCGGACACATCATCTAAATGTTCTTGCATCAGGTATTAAAGGTCTTCAATTATGGACGTGCGAATTATAGCATGATCTCCATATCACTTTCAAACATTATTTATATCGGAATCGTACGTCCTAGTAAACCTATAAAAGGAAAAAAATTGTCCCAAAATTTCTATTGCGTCCGCCGACCTTGCCGAAAAGAGCCGTTGTCCAAAATTCGTCAAAAACATCTTAAATTTCGGTTTATTCTTTCATTTAGACTCCATTTTTGGTCCTGGTTGTGTTGGAATCATTCATGAATATTTTGAAAAAAAGAGTTCTAGACGTTTCAAATCATAATGAGCAAATGCCCGTCCGCCGTACGTCGTCCACGCCGTTTTTGGAAATAGACAGTTTTTTAAAAATCTGAAATTTTTATCAGGGACTCGTTTCCGGCTCTAGTTGGTCCTCGAACTTCTAAGCCCGATCGGATCAAATGTTGGAAGGGCAGGGGTCAAAATGTGGTTTTTGAAAAATGGACTTGTGAGATTTTAGGCTATCTAGCGGTGTGGAGTGTCATTTTCCACTAAATGTTGGACGCTGAATCCAATGGAACGGGTCCTAGAACGATTGGCGCCCACCGAAAAAGGTTATGGGTCGAAATGGGTAGGTAGATTTTTTTGTTTTATTCAGTTTATTAAACTTTGGGTCGACATCATGAATTATATTTTGACCTGTTTCAAACGTTGATTTTATATTTTTTCGCTCTCAGGCTTGTGAGGTGTTGTATTCCACTAAATTTCGGACGTTGAATTCATTGAGATGATTCCCGGAGTGATTGGAGCCCACCGGTGGTGGTTATGGGTCAAAATGGGTACCTTCTTACCTATTTCAAAAGTGGGTTCTCTAGATTTTTTTGTACCTTGGCGTACGGGGTATCATTTTCCACGTGTTGGTCGCTGAATCGATTGGTCCAGGACAATCCACACTCACTGTCCTCATAATCTCCTAAAAATAATTACCATTGTGGAATATTTTGCAGCGCTTTTCTGTAAATACGTATTAAGATATTATAGGGAGATATTATATTTGAGATTGAGCAGGATTGTACGTAGTGAGTATGGTCTTCCACAATAAATGAGAAATGAGGAAAACCCCTGTCTAAAATATCTAAAATCGTTTGGAAATATCACTACATATTGATTGAAATATTGGAAATTTTACTCAATAATGTCATTTTTTGCGTACTACTCTTCAAGTTCAATACTTCTAGTAGTGGTCGAAATAGATATTTTCGGGATAATTTGCAAATAGGCGTGGGGAATATCATTTTTTGAAAAATGAATTTTCGAGATTTTGGGCGATCTAGGCGAGTAGGGGTGTCATTTTTCACACTAAATTTTGGACGCTGAATCAATGAAACGGGTCCCAGAACGATTGGCACCAGTGGAGAAAGTTGATGGAATATCTTATACATTCCATGTAACATACGAACTACATATTGTCTCTCCTTAACTGTTAGTGGTCGTGAAGATCTGTATTTAGTCTCAGTCACTCCTTCTTCTAGAGTTGTAAGAAAGTGAGTACAAAATTATGCAAATTGTGATCCGCGAGTTATAATTCCATTTCTCACAAGTTCAGAGAAGTAATGGGTCAAATGGGTATTGTTACACATTTAATATGTTTTTTGATTTCTCTACCTGGCGTGGGGTATAGTTTCCACAAATTTTGACACTGAATCCATTAAGGGGCCCAAACATCGCAACCACTGAAAAAATGGGTCAAATTGGGTATTTATTACCCATTTTGAATATGTGTTTTCGGGATTTCTGCTACCTAGGCGTGTGGGGTATAGTTTTCCACTAAATTTTGGACGCTGAATTCAATGATGTGTGTCCCAGAACGATTGGCAACCACCGGAAGAAGTTATGGGTCAAAATGGGTATGTATCCACCCATTTTGTATGTGTCAGGATTTCTGGTGCCTAGGCGTGTGGGGTATCATATTCCACTAAATTTTGAACCCTGAATCGATTGGAATGGGTCTGGGACCCGCCACACCCACTGTTTCCCCCATTCGAGGAATAACCAACCCGTGTGTAAGAATTTGCAGATTTTTAACAAATGAATTCGTGCGCCGATCCAGATGTTCCGATTACTGCATAGATACTCACTGACTTCTCTATTTTGGGATGACACGAAAAAGACGACCAAGATCTCTCTACGAATAACGAACTTTTGTAAAGCAATAATAGTTATATAAGTCAGCCGTGATACTAGAAAATAGCCATCACATACCTACAACACTCGTTAGTAAATCTAACGCACGAGGGCGTCTGAGGGAAACTCTCCAATATTCGACTCAATAAAGTGAAAGCCAAACAACGAAAACCTCAAACGAGATTCCAGACCCCGCCCGTTTAATTTTTTGTTCGTTAAAAAAAATAGGGAAACTAAAGCGCAGCGTCAGGTTCCATTTGATTTCGGAGCACGCCAACGTCCTCACGAATGCACGCGGATTTCACTTTGGTTCCGGTTCTCATGAGAATTTCCTGAAAAATACTTACGATTTGTAATTAATTGTAATTTCGGGCGATTCGACAGTTTTTTAGGGGCAATTTGTCAACGTTACGTCGATCGCAATCAGCCCGAGCGGTCAGGAAGAAACCATATCGATGGATTTCACCTTTCTATATGCTTAGTGATCACCACTCATAGGTGAGAATTACATCTCATCACCTCAATTGGTGTTTACTTCGATTGATCCACCTTGTACGTGATGAGAGTGTTTCGAAATCAATCCAAAGCCCCTTTCTACGTATTAGGGAGACATCGAGAAAAACATTGAGACGATTTTCGTCAGATTAGTCTGTAGCTCAAAAACCCGTTGGATGTAAAAAGGGTAAACAATTCTTGATACAATAATGTAAAATTGGCATTCTCTGAGACAGGATTGAAAGAAAAACATCACTATTAACCATTTACTATCATCCTTGCGTGTTTATGCTCCCATAAGTTACTCCTCGGACGTCTATAATCTGATTTGTTCCTTTGATCAGCGTCAGTTCTCTCCAAAGCAGTTATATACGGCACCTGCCTCTGAGCCAGTGTTGACGTGGAGGGCATGTAGGGCGACGATGGTAATCCTTCGACTCACTCATTTGGAAGGTCAAAGCGCAGAGCAGCAATAACAACCCGAGACGCAGATTCATCTTGACAATACTGAACGGCCGTAACTGAGAATCTGTACTTCTCGGCTTAATTTATGCTGCAGTAACAATGGCAGTATTTTCATATTTAAAATTATAATTGCTACTTGAGCGCACCAAGTAATTCCTCTCCTCAAAATACCACTTTTTACGGCTCTTCATCAATTTATACGATTCAACTCACCGAACTTTTGAACGCAATAAATCCAACTACGATGCTTCCTCAAGCAGAAACAGCGTTTTAGTATCAGTACAAGCGGCTCATTCTAGTTGTGAGCATGGACAATGAATGAACTGTGATATACTATAATGAAAGATGCCGAAAACCTTCACCTACCATGTCTTCTTGGTTATTAAAGCTTACGCACCAATTAGAGATATGTTAAACAAAAAAGATCATGTTTCATGTCATCAAAATATTACTCTTATCATTATCATAATCGTTATATGGTGCCTGAGTAATCCATAAAATCTGTTACGAGCGAAGAAAGTCGCCAAGAATTACTCTGTGAAGAATCCGTGAAAAAGATTACCTGGAAGATATTACGGATTCATCATTAGTTTCGCTTTTCTTTTCCCGTCGGAGATGCGTATCTTATCGAAATTTTAATGCCGACTCAAACACTTTCGACTGTAACCTTATCCTCTTTACTAATTACACCTTCACCGAAAATGTGTTCATCGTTCAGCGAAAAAGACAGTAAAGATGGTTGAACATTAAGAAGGGACTTGAATTATTGAAAAGTAGCGAGAATGATGTATAAAATTCTCAACACACAGTGACCGCAATATTTTTACGAATAATATACAAATTTATCGCGACATAAAAAAGAAGGAGACATGTTTGGACAATCTTTAAAAATATATCTCTTTTTCATATTTCACATTTAAATTATTAATAAATTATATGATCGCTAACCTGACTTATCGTAATATAACTGTATCAAATAATTTATCGGTCGTGCAGAAGATGTGGTCTTTTAGCCTTATGCAGGGCAGATTAATAAACAATAAATTAATAAATTAATTAATCAAAAGGTGACTCATCGCCTCTTATTAAGCATCACTTGAAAGAGAAGCAATGCTGGTAAATCTAAATTTTCCATATTATTTTCAACACTCTGACGGCCTTATTTTGAGGATATTTGTTCGATGCCAAAAGCAGTCATCATCTTTGTATAATTATGAAAAAACCGAACAAAATTCTTCAAGAGCCCTCGTGTGAGTAGTGAAATTGATGTGTCAGTTTTGATTCAATCCCTGGCCCTATTATTTCCATGCCTTCGATCGATCTCTCCGATTTGCAAATTCAATATTTTCTGCATCCAGATCATTGAATTCTGAAACGGAAATGTCCTAAATCTGCCTTTTCACCTACCTACTCAGGAAAAAACTGTTATTTCGTTGCCTTTCATTATAAATGATGAAGTTGCTTCCTAGTTTTCGTGACTGAACGCCTCAGTCAGCACATACTATCAGAAACGATGAAATGTATGTCCCACTAATAGGGGGCCTAAATTTTACCTCATGCTTTCACCCACCTTGATCTTAGGTGACTAGATTGTCCTTATTTGTCGACCGATCGTATATAACGCATGTCTAAAATGTAGGAACAGTCTTCTGAGTCCCTTTCTTGTCTTTCACTGATGAGCTGCGCATGGGACGATTTGTCTTCAACTCATCACCTGACTGCCGCTACCTAATTGCAGCTCATCTTGAGGGGAACTCGTTTTGACCTCATCTAGAAATGAAGAGTCACTAAGTCGCTGTCTCTTCGACTCTTCCGGATTTGGTGCCTCTGTGTGGGCAATAAAGTTGTATGCGGAGGAGATTCACGTGGTTTAGTTGGGTGTAAGAGAAAGGCGTCCAACATTTTGAGGAGCGTGATACATCCCACCCAAGATCCGGTATAAGTTTTTAAAACATCACGTTGCTAAATTCCTTCTATGGTGTGTGCAATCAGCCTGGGTCCCTCATGAATAGAATCCATGTTTTAAATATATTAAAATAATTAAATTTTAAAAAAGAACAATAAAAAAAATTTTTTGAGCACGGTAGAACTGACTACCCTTATTTATGGAAGGGTTCACTTCTCAACTCATGCGAAAATTTGACGTATCAAGATCACCGTATTTTTTGGATCTAGACTCTATGTTTTCTTACCTTAGGTCTATAAAAACCGACTACACAAAAATTGTGTCATTCTTTGTTACCAAAACCTAAACCTAGGCATGTGAAGTAAAATTTTTACTAAATTTTGGACGGTAAATTAATCGAAATTTATTTCGGACCTAAAACGGAATATCCCGGATTCATTCCAATCGATTCAGCATTTAGACATTTAGTGGAAAACGATACCCGAAAATTTTGGGAACCCACTTTTGAACTACGTACCCAGTTTGACCTATAACCTCTTCATATGGGCGCCCAGGCGTGTAGGATATCATTCTCCACTAAATTTTGGACGCTGAATCTAATGGATCTTTATGAATCAAAATGAATGTCTATCTACCTTACTTAGAACCAGGACTCATTCCAACAAGTAGGTAAGTATCCGTTTCAACCCACAGTCACTCAGGGTGGAAAAAATGGGTCCAGGACCCGTCATACGGATTCAGCGTTCAAAATTTAGTGAAATATAATATCCCACATGCCTAGTTCCAAAAAAATCCCAAAATTTTCAATTTTGGGGCTATTGGAGAGGGTGATTACTTGCATGAAAACAAGTTGATTACTCTAGTATAATGAACCAAAAGGAGTTTGGAGGAAGATTGTCCTCGAATAGAATTGGGCATTGTAGAGAAGCACCCCACCAAGTTGCATCGTGTAGTGTCTAATTAAGAGGAGCGAATTTAGTCTCTATTTCCTCCTACATCATAATGAATGGTCCAATTGAACATTTCTTTTATCAATCGTTTTATATTCCTGCTTAAAACACGTTGCCTGTAGGATCGCCACATATCAAGCAATTCAATGTTTCATCGCCGAGGTTTAGCTGAACTGTCAATTAAATTTTTAACCTGCGTGGAAATTGAGTTCGAAGGTTATTTTGCGTTCGATGGTTAAGAGGATGGTTTTATCATGAATCTAAAGCCGTTGAATAATTCGTAATTTAAGAGATAATTATAGTTTATATTAGTGGTTACTTATAACTTCCCAGAGTAAATTTGAGAAAAAAAATGATGAACTGCTATGTTCCAAATCGTGAAATTTTCTGGTTTTTCGTCCCTGACCAAAATGAAATTTAATGAGCCGGTGAGCTGTACGTTTGCAGGTGGGAGAGACGTCGGACGAGATGAGACCGGCAAGTGCTGCGGCGGTTGGTGGGAAGAGGAGGAGGCTGACACACTTGGAAGACGAGTCTTTAAAAGACTTGAAGCGAAGCGGCCCCCGACCACTAGTCAGTTAGCAGCGATGCGGCTGGTATCAGGAACCTCTGGGGTGACGGTAGTGGCGGTAGTGTGTGCGTTATGCTGCACAGGGAGCGTCCGCGGCCAAAACAGCCCACGCGGCCAAAATAGCGGCCAAGACACCGGCTTGCCAGTCGAGTCCAGCCTCAGCCTCGACCCGCTCATCGGCCTCCTGGGATGTCTTCGGGACGACCGGCCGGGCTATTGTTTCCAAAAAAGAGCTCTCGGATACTTCGAGTCGTGGATGACGTCTTCGGAGGACGAGGATGACGACTCATTTGATGGCGATAGCAGCGACGGTGCTGGCGAAAAGTTGCCAGCAGGCATCTCCCCGAAGTGGAGTGCAATGCTCGGACAAGTGGCAGAAAAGATTGCCGATTCGTACGGCGGAGAAGAAGAAGAGGACGAGGAAGCAGACGCCAAAAACGACACGCGCCTCCAAAAACGCGACTCCACAGCTATTGAAGGTCAGTCCCAAACCAAATGTCCTTTTTGTGCTCCTATTTTGCAATCTCAAAATTTGCCTCTTTCTGAGCTTATCTATTCCGAAATGTAGAATAAGTTAAACCACCTACAAAGTTCAAACCTTCCAACCTGAGATTATCGCGAGGTCCACCAATAACTAGTATGTAAAAGCAAAATATCCATCAAGTATATACGCGCTCGTTAGATTTCCGCACGCCATTATGGAGAAGTATCTGAAAGCCTAACTGTAGATATGTTTTGGAATTATTTACGTTCAGTATCCACCAAATAATTCCTGGTTTTCTCCATTATTTGGAGACAACTAATCAATCGATCCTGTTTTCATTCCTGTACAGCCTGAAGAAGATAAATAATCAGTTTCTTATAGGAAAACCCACTCTTGCAGAGGGTGAATGCAGCTCAATTGTACCACATAAATATGCTCTAGGGCGACAGTATTCTATGATTGCACGGGATAGTTTATAAGATGAAATAATATAGATCTATATAGGAAGCCCTCAAGTTTATTGGGAAAAATCCATCGCTTCTTCCCTTCGGAAGACCAAATCACTGGATCTATTGTGATGAACGCTTCTTTTTGAATTTGTCAAAATCGAAACAAATCATAGCTAACTTTTCTATTTCATTTCCATCGATTCCCTTCCAATTTGATCGACTAACGCTCTTTTACAAAATTTCATTGTGAAATTTTTTTTACAAATATTATCACATTTTCGTCATTTTTTCGAGTAATGCGACAGAAGAGATACGCTTTGTATGATTTGAGAGACCCCACTTTTTCAATGAAGGAGCATGGAAAGTACACTGACCCTAATTGCCTAAAATAGGATAAATCAATCTAGAATTTAGGGTCTTTTTCATTTTTCAGCTTCTTTTCTTGAAATTGTGCTGGTTCTTCGTCAATCAAGGTGATCAATTCACGTCAATGTGGGGCTTGTGCGAGAGATCGATAATAATTTTGCTAATGAAGTAGGATTTAGTTGTAACTATTGTCAAATCGCGGAATGGGTGCCTCCGATATGGTACAAAATTCCATTGATTTGTAGATAACAATTTATTTATTTTTCTTCTAAATTTTACATTTAATAATTTTTTTAGTATAGTACGAATTATCGCGGAATTTCAATTCAAATTTTAGTGATCGTTCGATCCCATTCTGAATAGCGATTTTTATTCCCACAAAACAGGTCTGTACCTGTCAAGGAAATGCTAAAACTGTGGGGAAATGAAAGGTGAGATTGAGAATCCACAGGAGAAGAGATGAACTCAGATGAGGTCGAAATTAGAGCATCCTTCTACCGTATGAACCGTTAAAACAAATCCAACTGGGCGTATGCGATTCATATGCCGACATTAACTTTCTCCAGTGGGTTCATACGGAATTTAGGCACTAGCCCACGCTCCTGACTTGGAGAAAAATCTTCTAAAACCCACGATTAGTAGGTGGCCACGCGATGGCGGATATTAACACCACTTTCTCCAACCAAAAATCGTCCTGACAACCTGCTCGCCGGCTCAGAGCCTTGTTTCTTTTTTTGTGGTTATTTTGAGAGTGTTTTCGGGACCTGATAACTTGATCTTCATCCGTGTAAGAGTCCGGGTTACCGGTTCCACGCGAATCCGGGGCACTATCTCCACTGGATTACTATCTTTACTGTATCTTGTCGTCCTTGCCTGAATGTGAAGATCATTTCCAATTTGAATTCTACCATCAACTGCATAGCCCTCACATTTACCCGAAAGCTTTGTACACTTCTTCAGCCTTAATAACGAGGAAATAGAAGATTTTTCGGTTCAATTCGCGGTTTACTAAATAACAATTTGGCATTCAATCTGTTCCTTGAAATTATTATTCTATATTCTATTCCTCGGGATTAATATTTTTCGGCTGATGGGGACCGAACCGATATATTTTTCAGCAACAAAAGAAGCACCTACTCAAAAGGCACTGACAGTTTTTTTTTTTTTTTTTAATTTCATGAAAGACTAACGTACCTCGCAACGTAATTGTTCAGAATAGATATACCGTGAGCCGTCTGAGTGGAAAAGTTCAATAAACGTTTCATACGTGCTCTACCAATATATCTCGTGAGCCTGAACAGGATCTCACTCAAAAACTTTCTTCAATTTCGAACGCCTTCCGTATTTTTCTCCAAACTCCCATCAACACTGTGAGCGCTGCCAATTGACAAAGTACCTGCGATTTTTCTCTCCTTCGTCCTCACGCAATGCCTTTGGAGAACGAGTGTATGAATGAAAACGTGCGATAGTAAACGGCGGTTAGACGCATTGTGCGCCGATTCACGCTTCGTAATCTTGTGAGGTCATGACATTCTGCGGTTTCAGTATTATTTGTTTGACTTCTACTGATCTTTAGCCTTCGATTCGTAGTTTTTATTACGGAACGTTCATTTTTTAGCTTCTCCTATCTTGTCAAATTGTAGCGTAATTCAACTTTTGATGAAATATATTTCCATTATTGAATAGAAGCCGATCTTTGGGCATTTTCGAGATTTTCGGCGATCTAGACGTGTGGAGTTTTTGATATCGACTAAATCTTGGACGCTGAATCCATTGGGATGGGTCTCAGAACGATTGGAGCTAGAAGAGGTGATGTGTCAAAATGAGCATGTACCAATTTTGAATGTGGGTTTTAGAGATTTCTGGTATCTAGGTGTGTGGGGTATCATTTTCCACTAAATGTTGAACGCTGAATCGATTGGAATGAGTTCGGGGCACTCCACACCCCCGGTTTCCCTCCATTTTCTCCATGCTCATGGTCCGAGGAATAACCAACACTTTTTCACAAATATACGAGGCGGATTTCATCTTTCTTGATACCTAATATATCAATTATCAACACATATAATCATTTCAAATTAAGTACCCTATATCAAAACTTTCATATTTTCCTTACGTTAGCAAATTGATCTCATGACATTTGCACTAACAGAAACAACCAAAACGAGTGGATTCGCAATTGTTTCATTCGACCATTTGGAGTAAACGACTTTCTTCATCCACCCCGGAATTTCGCGAGAAAGCCAACATTGTGCAACTGGATCCTTCTTGTATGTATCACCTAACCATCCGGGGAGGTCATTTTCGGCCTTACTTGGAGCTGCTGCTGCCGGTTTTCCTTATGTTTGACTCTGAAAGAAAGCGATCTTGGCGATGTTGAGGCGAGGATGCGTTTGTTTGTCTAGAGAAAGGTGTTGCATTTCTTTTGTGCAATGAAACTCTTCCTCGACACTCCTCCTTAGGTGATCAACAAACTGCAACACACGAACGATCACTCATGCAATCGAACAAATTACCACGCGATTGGTGGAACGTGATACGTACTAATCATAACCAACGTCTTGTCTGGTAAAATTATACAAGACAAGGTGGTTCTCGTGATGAGTAAAAGTATCTCTGTGAGTACATTTGTGATAGAGCAAGTGACTCATTGTTTTGCTCATCGCCCACCGAGTTTGTACGTGTTCGTGGTGGCGTCTCATTCGCCCTACAGCCGGTCAAAACTTTCTCCCAAGTCGACATTTTCGATCTCGATGGCGGAGGATGTAGAAATGGATCGCCTCCTTATTCGTGGTCGACTCACTCTTCTGGCGTTCCTCATTCTCGTAGGGTCTTAGCTAATGACTAATAGCTCCTCCATCTCGCATCATCCTTGGCTCTCTAACTGTGGTCCACTTTTACAGTCGCTCAAGCGATTCAGACTCCACGTTAGGAGAACAGGTACTTATTCTCACAGCCAGGAAACTATCTCTGGAAATTGTACATGAATATCAATGCCAGTCGAGTAGTGCTATCCGAATATTACATGTTTTGACGGTAGAGAAATCAATTAATTGTTGATTATTTCATTTTTCTTCACGATCAAATCAATCTGTTGTTACCATGTCCTACCCTTTTGCTTGTATCAATTCATTTACCACACTCTGAAGAGCAAAGAGTACTCCCTCATAGCGTCAATCAAGTCATTGTAAAGCCTTTTTAATTTTCTAAGGACGGTGGGGGGTTTGTACACCTCTGTTCCACTTCGACAACACTAGTTGGTACACTATCGGTACGTACACAAGAGAAATGATCGGATCAAGTGGATTTCAATGGTCTTATAAGGTCAAATTTGATCTTGTAAGACCCTTATCACTCATCTAGATGACGGGGTCGTACCCAAAAGAACAACTCTACCAGAGATGCTCCGGCGCTCGTGAATATTTGGTCTTCTTTATCGACCTACTGGAGAGTTCTACGAGTGGTTACGCCACGCTGCGCTTCTTCCTCCTCAGAACATCAGCTAATGCATTAATTAACCCACTTCCGTCTAAATCCCTGCCCTCCTCAACGAAGATCCAATCGGTCGATGAACTATGCGCGCCTTAAATTTCAAACCCGACCGTTTGAAAGCGCCCAAATCTATCTTATTGTGGCGAAACGAGTCACGCGTTTTCAACGTATGTGGGCCGTTCGTCACAGGTGAAAAACCTGTAAAGATCCGATTGCATGGGTGTGTTCCAGAGGGCTCATTGCCTCTCCCTCAACATTAGCACCTCAATAACTAACTGACCCGAAAACGTGATTTCCCCGAATCGATACGTCGCGTGCGAAAGCCTGGCAAACACTAATGGTTCAAGAATGAAACAATTGATAGATGAATGCAATTATATTGGGTAAGAACCTATTCAAACAAAGTTTAACTTCAAACTCCATTTTAAAGATATTAGAGAGGCAAATCTTCATCTTCACCTTTGTAGTCCTCTTGGCTGACCACGAACAAATTAACAAATTAAGTGCCCTATTTTTGCAATTAATTCAACAAGTTTGTTTTCAAGGTTCCAACAGAAATATGATGGAATAAACCCACATAATACACCTTTGTATTCTTACTGAAATAGAAAACAATTTTTCTCCCAGAGGCACTTCTTACGTTTTCAATAGTGTACATTCAAAATATCCGCTGCTAGTAAAATTTTTTAAAATTTTCCAAAAAGTTATGACATTTTGCTCACCATTTTGGTTCTATTTTTGCTCAACTAACAGCCGCTAATAAAACTGGATTATGGGTCATCAGTATTTGAAATTTTCTCCAACAATTTTTTTTTTCAACTTTTCTATGTAAACAGGGATGAATTTCAAACCTGCTATCTCGTATTAAAATGAATGCACCAGCATAAAACGCACTTATTACAAACATTGCAACGACACAATGACAAACCGAAAGTAAAATCTTGACTCTCACCATGTCATGTAGATTCGTAATCACATAAAGTTTAGGGCGGAAGGAGAATGAGAACCGTTAGTTAACCAATTAAAGACGTGGGATCAACTACAAAAAGCACTTAGTGAATAAGGACCGCGTCCTATATGGGAACAATGAAAAGAGCACGCAAGGAGATTTGCGGATCCCGTTTGATTCGGTTCAATGTGTTATATATTCGGCTAACAATATGAACATTTTATACAGAACGCGGTACATACACCGTTGGGGTTTCGCTTCCAACTAAACGGGACTTGATAAGCGTTTCGTCCACTTATGTCCAAGTTTACTCGCGATGAGCTTTTTTTTCCCCAACAAGGGAAACCACATTCTGAAGAGCAAAGAGTACTCCCTCATTGCGTCAATCGAGTCATTGTAAAGCCTTTTTAATTTTCTAAGGAGGGCGGAATTCGTTTCTACACCTCTGTTCCACTTTTTCGGTTTTTCTCTCGGTGGTTTTTTGGTTTGGAAAAGTTCAATACCTTTTTTTATGTAACAAAATGTAGAAAACCGCTAAATAGAGCTGTCCAATGAACTGGTTCAAAACACGTCATTTGATTTCGAGGACCAACATGAATTTTTGAATATTAATCAAAAAATAATATCAGTTACACTCTTGATATCTCATTCCAGTATCTTTCGCGCCATGTGCGGACCACTGAGCACTTAATCAGCTTAAAGCTTTTCACCACCTACAGTCACCACCGGGACTAAAAACACCGAGAGGGAAAGTTTGCAAACTGTCATGAATATCAAACGATAATAACGAAAATTCATTAAGAAAACAGAAAGTGAATGCGAAATCACAGCGTCGATTATGTCTTCGTGTGTAATGCGTGATCCGTATAGTGCCTTTGAGTGGTTAAAGTAAGAGATCCTTAATTTAATCACTGGTTGATATTCGCTGAAGAGGAAAGTTTTGAGTGTGACTCTCGGGAAATGGAACTTTCAGGAGACTGTAAGCTGTATGCTTCAGTGCCTTTTACTACGGGTATTATCATGAAAATTCAATTTAAATGCGCAACTTTTATGGCATTTTTTTACTTTTTTCCGGTCTAATGTCTGCGGATGAGTAGCTGGTTACATACCGCGAGTCCCTTCTCTTGTTTTGCATATATGTAAGAGATATCAGACGGAAATCATTGAATTTGACAACTATTGTGCAGTATATTAGTTTTTTATCTCATTTGACATCAAATTTAGGCTCAATAAATCACTGCCCAGTGTCAACTCATAGAACCAATAGGAAGAGGGCCTTGTCAGAATGTTTCAAAAAACTGAGGGGACTTGTTGAGTACTAAATTCGTAACAATCCCTCGTACACGAATACCCTTCTCATTCTCAATAATAATAATTTGCAATTCAGCGCCTTCCTCTGAACGTTGTAAAAATTGCAATTCACTCCTACAGTAAATTGAAGCTGTCACGGGTGACAAATTCAATGTTCTTGAGTTCATCATGTATGTAAAATATTTTGCAGCATCTTGATCAGCACGTTCATCAAAACTCTTGAATTGTTTGAATACCTTCAAATCGACGGCCTAGTTGCTGGTTTAAATTTTTGGTGCCTGAAGGACTCTCTGAGTGCCAAAATTTTAACACTCCCTCCTCTACGGGACTTCTCGTTAATAATGTAAGCATTTCTGCCTCGAGAAACTAGAAAAGTCGGCTCAAACCCACCATTTTCCCTTCTATTAAGTGTAAGCAGGGTTGAGGAAAATTAATTTCATCTGTAATGAAATCTGAGTTGTTTGTAAATTATGCGTGGTGCTCAGCAAAGGCTGACTGATAAAAAGTAAATCAATTCGATTTCTCGAGCTTGATACCATTAGAGTACTAGACTAAACGAATTGTTCTCATGCTGTGTTTGGGAACCAAATCTAAATAATGGCTTTGGGTCTTGGTGTTGAGTGAATTCATTATCGATTAGAGTCGAATCGTGATCCATCGCTACGGCTCACAAGAAGAAACTATTTATGCGATTTTACCGTGCGCCTGTCATTACTATTTCAATGGTTTCAGATCAAATCCGTGTCCCCGTTCTGATAAGGTCCCGACAAAGAAGCTTATACTCACCAGGAAGCCGATTTTACTTTCATAGTGTGGAGTAAATCTGTTTGGGTTCATGCCTGAATTGAATGGAGAAATCCCAGCGGGGGGCGGAATGATCTTTCGGTGGCATCTTCTTCTACCTCGTGTAAACATTAGAGACATCCTTTGTATCTTGTTGTGCCATCTACACGACCCGAGTCAACAAAGCTCGTCATGAGAACAACCGAGCTCCGATGGCTATCACGACGATGATGATAAAAGTACCAACTGAACCGTTACACAATGCATTATCTAGGTTTTTCTCATTAAAACATTTTGGACATTCTTGATCACTTTTCTTTCGTACACATATCAATAATCACGGTCAAAGTCAAAATATGTAAAAGCAGTCGTTATGATGAGACAACTTCAGCCCTTTACTTCGTACTTATCCGCACGTATCTTCAACAGATTGCTTATCACCGAGGCTTTCTGGTCTTTCCTCGAGATCACGGCACCTGCTCTCTAAAGCCCGGCAAATCCTGCTCGCTCTTGGTGCCCTTCGAGTAGATCCTTCCAATCTGCTTTCACCTTCCTGGAGGACTTGTTATGCGGACTTTCTTCTCCATTACCGCCTTGTCCTCTCTGGATTCCCTCTCGTTCGCTCCTTCGAAACTCCCTCTTCTTTCTCACGTGAGGAATAAGAACGCTAACTCTCCCATGATAATTACGCACTTTTCCAAAAATGAATTGGCCGCAGTGGTATATCAGGCTCCATTTTTATATATACACTGCCCATCATTAACTACCACGAAATAATTCATTCGTTCCTCTCCAGCTTATCAATCGTGCGTCTCCACTCATCTGATGCGTTAGTTTGATATTATGAAGATAGAAATGGATTTGACGAATAAAATTTATACCTATGATCAATGATAGAGATCATCAAGTAAGATCAAGAGAGAAGAGAGGAAGACTCAAAAAATATCCTAAATCGTGGTACAGAGAGCTACATGCCTATTCTAACTTTGAACGAAGGGCGCAATCAGTGATTATAGTCCTACCTGCCTATCTACTAGGTTAGACAATAGTAAAAAAACGTGCAGTAAAAAGTCCATTTTTCATTCATCAGATGGTTTTGGCTTACGAAAATTCTGAATTTTCTAATACTAGGTTACTTTCAACCACTTGGGGGTGCTGTAGACCAAAATGCAAATGATCTTAACCTTGTACCAACTAAGAAAGCCGAGAAACCCATGCTGGGCTGTAAGGATGACGTAATAAGATTACATCTTCAAAAAGATATCGCCAAATTATCGGTGTTTCTTCGCTGAATTTCATACACATGACATGAACCACTTCTTGTTTACCTATTGATCTATGAATATGAATTATACTGGATTTGATAATTGAACAACACTTAGTCACTTGAACGAATTATATTCTTCACTCTCAACAAACTCTAGGACCGCCATACATAGCCAGAAAGACGACGCTTGGCGTCAGTCGTGGAAAATCAAGGAGGCCTCGCAGTGTTGACAACTGCGAGGTGAACTTCATTATTTTGATATGACATTATAAAATAGTATTGCTTGTTGTTTATGTGAGAGTAATATTTCTTCTGTATTTTCTTGAGGTTTCTCTTCTATCACGACAGGTAGATCATATCTCAACGAAGTAAGGATATGACTGGTAGTAGTTGATTCTTCTCCCGTTAGGTAGGTAGTTGGTGCAGGGAGCAATTTGAGCTGTCCCGAGTGGTCAAATATTTAACGGATATGTATCCCAGTTCGGTGTGAATGTTGGCAAGGGGAAAAAAGTTACCATCGTACTAAAGTTAGCACAAGATTAGGTTGGTTTTTTATAGTCACTAAAACATTTTTCGGCAATTTAGAGTAGTACTTACCTGAGTATCTAATTAATATTCAGTTGAGTTCCTCTAGGAAAAAACAAAGTCCAAATAGGTTTTATTTTCCATATTCGGATGACACGATAATCCGGTATTCCTTTGACTGTCCTCGGTAGGTCAGTCGAGTTGAATGGAGAAAACTGGACATTGATATTATCTGGGGTGCGATGAATCAGAACTTTCATCTTGAAGAGCGTACGGACTCTGAGAGGTCAAGTCCGGGTTCTCCTAGTCTGCGCAATATCCGCGAATTTTTTGGAGTTTCGATTAAAGCTATTCTTCTCTTCAAAACGAGTGACAAATGTCTGTTGCACCTATCGCTCTTGTTTCGTTGGATTTTCGGGTCACGTAGGCGATGAGATCTCGTAGGTGTCGGACTAGGTAAGCGTCGAGATCGTTATAAATCCATCCACAACGAACTTTCTTTTGGATTTCCCAAGACTGACTCATACGCTGACATTTCCCTGTTGGGTCTTTTACACCAGGTTTTCTGCCGGGGGCGTCAAAATACAAGCGTTCCGTCGAGCTTCCTCGATTTGATGGATTCACCTTTCACTTCCCACACCGCACCCTCGTCGGCCTTTCTGGCTAGGTCAGGTTCAGGGCTGCAATCGACTTGGGAATGAATCGTGATGGAACCTCCTGACCCCCTTCGGCTTTACAGGCTATTTCGGTGTCAGATAGAACCATCGAGTTTGGAAAATGAAACATAATCTTCTCTTGTTGGAGACCTATCAACATTCTATTGCATTGACCCTCTAAAAGAACGTTTTCTTCCGGTTGTGTCTAACGGAAGACCTACCTGCATAAATATTCGGGGTCGCCTCAAATTTTACATTGATCGGTATGAATTCTGTGAAGAACACTTTGTCATGATGATTTGAATAAATAAAGTAAATAGGGTGTTTTCGTAAAAAATAAATAAAATAAAATAAAAAATAAATTTAAAAAAATAAATAAATCAGAAATTGGTTTTAGAGCAGAGTTTATTGAAAACGGGCGTTTTGATTTTGAGAGAGTGGGCTAATATTAGGCCTGAAAATGGCTCGTTGCATAACAAAACTGTCTTCCACAACATTCCTTTTACTCAGCCTGACGATGTCAGCGAGTTGTGCGCTGGAATCTAGTAAAAATTGTCGGAAGAATCTCGTATTTGAGGTGCGGGATTTTATAGCTAGAGACGAGTGGTCGTCTTCACATACCGGTTTCAGTGCTTTCACTTATGTTGACGTTCCTGAACGGGATGTCGTCTCCGATGAACGGCGAGTCAAATGTGAAAACGTCTCGTTCCATTCAGGAAGGATCTAGGCAATAAAAGAACTATTCAAGTATAGAAATAATTTCCAACCTCCGATACATGCGCTTATTTCAAGTCTTACTGAATGACGTCGTGACGCGAGTCAAGTGGTTGTAGGTCACTACTGTCAACATGAAAGAATAGGTCTTTAACTACTGTGATATTCACACCAAACCTCTCGTTATTCTACAGACCCAAACGCGCCTCTAGACAGAATTTCCGAAAACCTCAGGCACATGCGTAAGTCCTAGCAAAATACGAAATTAAAATTAAAATTATTCTAATTTTAATTCAAAACTCGTTCTTTCCAATTTTTGGCGAAATCAAAATGGCAGTGGTTTCTAAAAGACGTTTTCCCGCTCTCTCCAATGGCTGTTTTAAAATCGTATTCAACTTTTCTTTGAAAACCTGGCATTATTTCATCTGAAATTGTAATCTGAATTAGTGCCAAAACTAATTCTTAATTTTAAGATCATACGTTTATTTATCGCTAGATTCGGAAAGAGCGAGCTTACTTACAGCCTCAATTTATCAAACTTATTGGAGGATAAAAATAAAGTTTCAAAAATTCTGTTTTCTGGAAAAATATTCATTTGAACGTGAATAAGTCCACCCCAATAAATAAACCACCCAAATTATACCGCTCGAACATTTTTTTTTTTTTTTTTTTTTTTTTGATTTTCAAGTCTTTTTTGTTTTCCAAAAAAAGGTTTTGGTTGGTTATTCATTGAATAACCTATGTTTTCATGCAACGGTGGTCATGGTCCCGTAACGATTGGTGCCCTCTGGATGAGGCTATGGGTCAAAATGGGTGCCCATTTAGCCATTTCGAATGTGTGTTTTTCAGATTTCTGGTACCTAGGCGTGTGGGGTATCATTATCCACTAAATTTTGGACCCTGAATCGATTAGAATGGGTCGGGGACCCGCCACACCCACTGTTTCCCCCATTTCCCCCATGTTGGCTAAATGAATCTCCATTCGCCTGGTTCGAGGAATAACCAACCTGTGTGTAAGAAGCGTTTTTCTTGTGCTGTAGACGCCAATGTTGCAGAGATTGAATTTTTAACCGCGCTAGTACAAAACTTCAGCTTTCCCGCAGATCTCTTGACTAGACGAAAACTAGGTCAATAAAATGCCGTCTCCTCCAGGTGACTAGAGCTAGAGCCTTCGTTGCCCTTAATTTGATCCGGTCTGGGAATAGTTTGACTCGTGACACTTCGGAATGTGATATCCCTAACTCTCACGAGGAAGTCGTCGCCGAAAAAATACAAAATCTGGGTCGTATGCCTCCCAAGTGTTGATGTTTTCGCTGGTTGTCTTTGTAAGGATTGTTTGCCCCTGGTCCTAATGACTGGTGTGGTAGTACATATTTACAGGGCTTTCAATGAGCTTTGGAGGCTTGAGTCATATGGAACCGCT
Source organism: Cyrtorhinus lividipennis (assembly GCA_019603395.1). Classification (NCBI taxonomy): domain Eukaryota; kingdom Metazoa; phylum Arthropoda; class Insecta; order Hemiptera; family Miridae; genus Cyrtorhinus; species Cyrtorhinus lividipennis. The sequence goes on along the minus strand of CM034000.1, from coordinate 15,524,683 downwards.
AACTTGGCAAAGGTCAGTGAAGTCACGAGGCGTCGATTTTGGATGTGTTACGATCGGTTTTCAACCGCTGTTTTCATCTACCTTCTTCGTCCGACGGCCATCTGATACGGCAATCACTCAAAGCGAAAGGCCCTCTTAGTGATAGACATACCTACTTACCTACCTACCAATTGGCTATTTAATCCCAAATATTCACGTTGAACCAACTTAGTGGCATCCTTTTCTTCAATCATAGTAACTGAGTTACCTGGGATAGACTCCGGTACGTGTGATTGTGTATAAGCAGCGTTGTTTTAGTACTCTTGAGGCCTTGGCCTCCTTTTGACGGTTCTTAGAACAAGTTCACGGTCGGACCTCAATTCCCGATTGGAGGAAGAGTCCCTTTCACCTTCCCACCAACTTGTGAGCATGATGAACACATAGATAAGTATGGCTTTTGAACCTGTGAGCGTTAGAATTGTAGGAATTACTTTTCGACTGCTTCAATCAACCGTTTCTTTATGGACTAAATCGTGAATTTTCAGGTTTTTATGAGGTGGAATAAATAATTTCTTAGATGAACAATAGAGGCTATTATAGTTTTGTTTCTGACAAGCAGACTTCAGAAAGAGGCAAATTTGATTATTACGAATTTTGTTTGTTTTTGTTTTGTTTTATTGTGTATCTCTCTATGACATCGTAAATGTATTTTCATGTAGGTCGAGGCAAATACAAGAAAGACAAGAGAGTGAAGGTGGCCATGACGGTTATCCTCCTGATAATCTACTTTATTATAAACCAACTCTTCTACATGTTCGACAAAGTGGCCAGGACCCTCATCTTCGCCAAGCTCCTGTTGGCCCTGAAAATCTTCGTGGTCGTTAAAATGTTGGAGCTCAAGCGGTACCTGTGGTGGGTGAAGGAGGAGCACAAGGAGGACGTTCACTCCGAGTTGTCCCTCCACGACCACCATTACGACGACCACCACGTGCCCGAGTACCCTGACCACTATGGCCCGCCGCACCACCACCACGGGTGGGGTGGGTGGCACTCACGGGCGGAAGATCCCCACGTTGCCGCGTACCATGCTCAGGCGCCCGTCGCACCCGTTCTTCCTCCTATGTACCCAGGCTACGCGCCCAATTCGAAAGCGCCCGTCCGGCGGCGGTCCGTTCCGGTGACAAGGCGGCGTCGCTAGACCCCCACCCTTCCCCTCCCACTAAATCGGACGAAACCACATCTCGAAGCGAGTTCATCAATTTTGGATCCCTTTCAAAATGTGGTTCGTCCAATCTACGAAACGAATTGGAACTAACAGTAACAAACCCTAAATCTCATTAAGCATCATCAGGGACTGATACTGAGATCTTTCCCATCAAAACACACAATTCTAAAATCGTCCCTTGCAGGGCTCACAAAATAAAAATGACCAAAATTCAAGGATAACTACCCTACATACTCCACAACTAAAATAACGGCCATATAATAACATCAAATTTGTCACTTATGCACCTTAAGGCATTCCAGCCATAAAACCATTATTGATCCAATTCGTCTTCTTGCTCAAAATTTGACCCTGTCACGTCTGATCTTACCTCTTGCCGGCTCAGGATTCAGCGGGACGCAAGTAATTTTTTAGGGCAATTCTTTGTTGAGGCTGTATGTGATGGAGAAATAGAGTAACTCACAAGTGAGCGACCAAAAAATAATCTAACAGTAATCAAATTAAACTAATCAAAAATGCGACCGTGGAAGCGAGGAAATTAACAGGCGATGAATTAGCCATTGGAATTAAATTAAATCGAGGTAGTGACGTAATCGCTCCTCCTCTGCTCAGCTTACACTTTCCCAAAATTAAGCGTACCGCTTCAGAGGAGTCTGCTGCCTTTCAAATACCGCTATGACGAGTCATAAATGGAAGACAGAAATCAACCCAAAATCCAGTTTTAAAAAGATTTTCGCAGATGGCAGAGTGATTGCCTCATACTCAAGGTAAGACATCCTGTTCCTTCCACGGGTTGCCACGAGCATGCAGCTCAACAAAGAAATCAATTCAAGAAGAGTTTCCTTCTTGTTATTTTTGTACGACGTGCCAATATTTTACTAATTAAACAAAACATTTTGAAACAACACAAAACGGCTCGGGCGTCCTACTATCGATGCTCCCTTTAAACACGTAAATCTTTAAATTCTTGCTCATCGCGCTAGTCACTTTCCAATATCAATTCCGGCAACAACCCCCAACAGGTCGTAATGGTGGTCGTCCAGGTCATCGGTGTGACGTCACTTTGCAGGTCCTCGTCTCCGTTATTTTATATCATAGTCCGTCCAATATAAAGGGCAGATTGTGACCTAACTCAAGGAGGTTTGGTTAGTTGCTCAGATCAAATTTGACGGCTATCGTCAATATACCACGCGTCGACGAATTATTTCTTTATTATTTCGACAATGTTTTTCTTTCGTTCTGTTTCTTCCACTTTTTCTTTCGAATATTTTTATCGATGAAGACTGGCATGTCAGATATTACGCTTTCTTGGGGAAGTCACACTGTGCCGTTTATATTCTGGATGGAATATCATTCAGTTTTTTGTATCTTTAAGCATTTTATTGTCACGTTTCCTGTTGCTTATTGAAAGCGGTGTGCAATTGGTTCTGCATGAGACCATAGACGACGTAGTTTTTCCCTCACCGAAATCAAATTTGTCAGCATTCGTATTTCATTTTGGCACGCGCTTGTCGGATTGTTCGCATTTGTGTTTTGACGTTTGATTGATGTTGTGTGTAACATTTTGTCAGAGCATGTAATAATACGCACGTCCGCATCTGTAACAGTCATGAATGACATCTTGAAAGCAACAAAACCGCTATTTTTCTTTATTTTAAGACGTAATTATGTTGACTGTTGATTGAATGAGCCGTTTTTGTTTTGAATTACGTTGTTTTCTAATTTATTAAGGAACAAAGCATGTATTTATTTATTTAATTTATTTATTGTAGAATAAATTACTGTGTTCGAATTGCATGGTAGCATCCAAACTGAGTTTTTTATCCGATGCCCCGTTTTGCTCAGGTGTTGGTCGACACTTATCATAGGTTAGCCTAGTTCTGACATGCCAGTCTCATTCAATTTTGAACGAATTTCGTCGCAATTGTTTTTATTTCGTTTTTGTATTGCCGTCAAATTTCCGATCGGTGGCAACTAACTCTTCGCCATCTCAGGTACAACGTCCCACGTGTCTTCGAGGGTCCGACCACCGTGTGTCGAATTTTGTCGTTCATTTGTACAGTGTTTTTGGTCGAAAAAGGCTGTCCAAACTATGGCTAACCTACGCTTTGTTGTTTTTTTTTTTTTTCGTCAAATTCCATATAGAAATCCATTTACTCTGATATGTATTCATTTTTGTCTAATTGAATATTATCCGCGTCGTTTCTGCAAAAGTACCGATCGTAGGTGGTGACCAAACACAGTTTGGTAATCGCATCAATGAGCAGTTGTAGTGGCATTGGTGTTTGGCAGTTGATCTTGCATGGTGTAATAATCAGTAGAATAGATTGCGTTCGTTGATGAGTCGTTTAATACCGTTAAAGAACGGGTAACAGGCCAATGATTTAGATCAGAGATTCGTGCCATGTTGGGGGGAAAAAAATTAACTGTATTTGTGCGCAGACTACTAAAAAATTTAGAAAAAGTTTATATTATTACTTGAAAAAAAAGAAGTGAGAATTTTGAATTTAATGGATCTTATCCTCTATAAGTGGATTTTCTCATTTTTATCAACGGTCGTATCCAACGCTTCAATATTACAACTTTCCAGGGAGAAAGCAATTAATTTAACGCATTTTTATTTCATTTATTTATTTTTTGTTTAGCTGGTTCCTTATTTTTCTTAAATTCGGTTATGAATGCTATAAGATTGAATTGGAGGTAGATTGAACTATGGTATAGGACATCAACAACTGCAGTTCATCAAACAACTGGTTTGGTTCAATATCAGTGAGAAATTTCTGTTAACGGTTTATCGTACCTGTATTACTTACCAATGGACGAAGCAAAAGGTGGTACCTTCTGAGTGACGACCTAGTATTGGGATTTTCACGGCGTTGAAGTACATGGCGTACAGTAGAAAAATATTAGCGGTACACCAATTGGTAATTTACTCTTAAATTTCAGTGTGTTGTAGGATTATTGGATCTATTTCAATTTCTACGTGAATTTGTGATGTTCAGCTCTCGCAAAAGGGGAGGGGACATATAAGGGCATTATCATAGTGGTATCGCCAAAATGGGCTGATGTATTGTAATCTACTTCTACGGGAAGACAGAATATCGGCATATTTTTATAAAACGTCCCCAAAACTCTTCGAAAACAAATAAAAGTAGCCGTTAGAGGACGAAAATAGGCAAACATGACTTGACCAAAAGGCAAAGAAATACAATCGAGAGAACAGGGCCCTCAAGTCGTCATGTAGAGACAAGAAACACCCCTATTTTGAATTTCCTATCCGTGATGTTTTCACACTTAGCTTTTCGAAGCATGAAATTTGAGAATTTAGAAATTTTTTCGACGGTACTTATTTGTTGAGAGCGGTTTCCCGCTCTCATAAAGCCACGGGAAAATTCAATGGTATTCTGAAATTAGACACATTTAATTTATATCCGTAGAATGACTCTGCTTTCTTCGCATTCTAGTTCACAAGCTTGTAGTTTGTACAATTTTCCAGTAGGTTGATTATGATGTAGTCAAGTAGAACATTTGGTTTGTATAAGTCTCTTTACTATCTCTACTGTCGTGTATTTGTAGTCAAATTTCCTTGTAAATGTAGTTTTCTTCTCAGCGAACCGAAGTAAAAGCCGCACACAACACCTCGTATTGAATAGTTTGCTTGTCGAAAATCAGTAGAGCCGCTAGTAGAACCGTTGGCAGCACAAATCAACTTTAAGTTCAAATAGTCAAATGATTCGATCCACAAATATTTTACAGGTGCGCAGTTGCTCATTGTTCGGGATAAAACTCGTTCTATGTTCAACTTGAATTTTCCCAAGATTGAAGTGTTCAAAGGTAAATATACACGTCAATATATCACCACAAAGCATTGATCACGTAGAACTAAATTGATTGGATATCGACGCGGTTTAAAGTGCAGCGAAAGTGTACAGGTGACACCGGACGAGAACTGCATTAATTTGTGAAACAATTTCCTGATACGAAAGTGTTTCCTGAAACGAAAGCTTGTACGAAAACTTGATTAAGGACAAAAAAGGAAACGTGGATGTCAATTCTTTAAAAAACCGCTCTCGCTCAGCAAACACCCGTATGTAGGGGATGAAAACAAGTTAAGTGATCAAACCTGAAAGAAATTTTATTCAATGTCATGAGATTACAGTCAGTCCCCGAATCAAAACGAGAAAATTATCGATCGTGATGTACTTTTTAGTGATATTATAGCATCTACAAGTCACAAAAACCTTTTCCAGTCCTAACAAACACAGCAACAAAGCAGATAAAACCTTTTTTAGACCTGAGGAATTTCAGTATTATACAGGGTGTCAGATCAAGTCATCCAAGAATCGAATATTATATTTTCTCACCCCACGCAACTGAGCAAGTTGTCACTAACTTTCTTAATTCAAATGGGAATGCAGATTCAAATTTTACCCAAAATTCAATGAAAATTCGATCGCTCAACCACTCAGCGAGCTTGCAAAGTAGCGCAAACCCAAAATTGTCAAATAGTTGGTGATGGTCAACTTCAAGTGTCGCACATGAATTTTCATTGTTTTTTAACGCTAATTCGCAAAATGCTATCCATTTCTAGAACCGACTGAATTTTTTCGGAATAATAACCAACATTAGTTTATTTTGCGTGAAAAAATCACCTTTTTGGCGCGTGTTTGAGCATAAAATATCATCGTTTTTTTTCTAAAAATCGATGATATTTTATGTGAAAACACCCTTTAAAAAGGTGATTTCTTCACGCGAAATTAACTAATGTTGATCATTATTCCGAAAAAATTCATTAGGATTTAGATACAGATAAGATCTTGTGAATCAGCGTAAAAAAAAAAAAATAAAAAAAAAATGAAACTTCATGTGCCAAACTTTAAAATTCACCACCATCCAGTATTTGACAACTTTGGGGTTGCACAACTTTGCGTGTTCTCTGAACCGGTTGCGTCAAAAAATGGGTTGGAAAATCAAATGTTCATGAAATTTTCGGTTAAATCCGAAATTGCAATAAAAAATTGGGGGTTTTCATTTAAATTAAGAAAGTTAGTGTCACTTGCGCAGTTGCGCGGGGTTAACGTTTAAGGGCGACGAACACATTGAAGACTTCTTTCCATATTGCTCTGCTAATTAATAAATACTAATTAACAGCGTATGGTCTAACTTCAATTCAGGAAATCAACAAATTGTGACAAGTTTTTTTAATCAGTTTGTGAATAGTTTAGTTCATTGAACGAATGCTAAGTGGCGGTTTTTGGGTTCCAATTGAGAAGTTGGATTTCTTTCCTGCGTCTGCGGTAGAAATGTCCTTAAACCCGTGGTCAAGTCGAAATTCGGACTATCGGTTTTCACTATTATTTAGGACAAAGTACTCAGTGAGAAACCCGTATGAAACCCTCAATTTCCGTCACTGGATTACCGCATAATCATTTTTACTTTTCTACGACGTCGAGTAAATGTACGGCTTTCTCCGAGATCATTAACTGGTGTCACTTTTGATTTCCTCGTAAATTAGGTGATTATCATGAGTCGAATGTGAGCAATCAAAAGTAACTCGGATGGTCAAAGATTGACATTGGTAGGAATGCAATTTGGAAGTCTTATCCGGGAGAAAAGCAGTCGAGCACGTTGGTTATACCCAAATCCGCTTACTTGACCACAGTTGAATGAATAATTGCTCTTTCGTCCTCTTTTCCATAATGATGAATCAATGTTTTGCTCACTTAAACTTACTAAGCGCCCGCCTTCATCTTAATTTTAGGCGACCGGACGTGCCGACAAATTACCTTATTTTTAATGAACTCGTTCCAATCAACGTTTAATAGTCGATGTATTGAAATTTCAAGTCTTCACGACCGCATTTGCTGTCCAAATAGAAAATTGAACGAACAATTATTTTACAAAAGTTGTTGTATGTATCAACTATATGATCAAAAAACCTGCTGGAAACTATAATATCTCAGGAAACTTGCAGTTTTGTTTATTATCTGTATCAAATAGAAGAAGTAATTTACAATTTTTGGTAAATTGAGTATTTTTAGAATTTTATCGTCATGTATAAGCTCATTTAGGAGCTAGTCATGTCTTTTAAAACCTATTTAAGGTCATGTAATTTTACCAAAACCTTCCTACAAGAACAATGTTCCTTGAATAATCAACCATTGTTTTCAAGGAAAAAGTCAATCTCTCCGATTCGGCCCAGAAATTTATTTTTTCTGGGCGTTTCGAACAGTCTAGACCAAAATAAGACAATGTGGGTCTGCCGTACACGTTGATTTTGGTTGTAGACAATTTTTAAAAAATCTGAAATTCGAGTCAGGGACCCGTTTCAAGCTTTTCAGCCCGATCGGATCCAATTGGAGAGAGGAGGGGTCAAAAAGTGTATTTTTGAAAAATAGATTTTCGAGATTTTTGGCGATCTAAGGTATAATTTTCCACTTATTTATGGACGCTGAATCGATTGAAATGAGTCCGGGACACTCCTCACTCACTGTTTTTCCTCATTCTCATCATGATCCTGGTCCGAGGGAAAAAAATCATATAATCCACCCTATGCATCTAAGAACAAGTAGGAAAGGCAATTTTTACTTTCTTGGTAGGAAACATTTAGGACTGAGGGGGCTAAGGAAGGATAGCCATAAACAGGTTTTTCGTTCATGGTACAAACTAAACATTTTATAGTACTTGTGGTGGTGAAAACATGCAAGAAACCTGCGGCTTTTTTCGCATTTAAACTTGATTGTCTCCATATTTTGCAAGGGAATTTGATCAAAAAATTGCAAGTTTTTCTAAAAGTCGACAGCTTCTAGCACGGGTTTTCTTTAGAAATGCTGTTGATGTAACGACAAATTATTTTAAAAAGGTATTTTTCGTTTGATTTTCTACACTACGATCTTGAAGTTGCCGTACTGAGTTTTTGCGACGAATAATATCCATAACACACCACATCAAAACAATAATATATTTTTAAACAAACGTTGGGCGCATATTTACTTACGCTCGCATAAACAAAATGGAAGTTTACTCGTTCGTGTCAATACTATTCGAATTTCACCACGATTTCTGCTCGAGGTTTTATTATTGCTTATTATCCCATCGTCCTGAAAATCATCCTGCGATGGTTCATTATCGTTGGGGCAGAATTTCACGACCGATGACAGTTGAAAGCGGATTTGAAATTACGGGTTTGAGGACTCAAATTTTCTTTAGAACGAGTCAAACGTTCCATCATCCGACTAATTAATCTATATTAATTGCTACTTAACTCGCCATCAATATTAGAAAAGGGTACCACCTTCGTCCAATTTGTAGGTTTTTTAGCTTTACCACTATTCTTACATGAGAATATGAGTAGTTCAGCCAAACAGTAAGTTCATTCATCTTGAGAAGAGGATAAGTTAAACAATTTAGGATTTTCGTCAATTTGAGTATTCTAAGTATTTTATGTGGTATTTTCTTTTATCACTCACGATCCGCACCGCCACTAAATTCACCCTGTGAACTGCAGATGGAAGGGGGCACAAGAAGAAGAAGATCAAAGCGATAAAAAAAGCCCTCATCAAGCTGGTTCTCATAGCGTTACTCATCAAAAGCAAACTGAAGATCCTCCTCACCGCGTTCCAAACGTTCCTGGGCTTCAAAGGAGCCGTCCTCGTCATGTTGCTGGTCATCACACACGCCGTCAAATTGTGGGCCGAAATCAAACATCATCAACATCCTCAGAAGGTGAGTTTTTCGTTGACGTTGCTCTTATTTTTTGTTCATGCGACTGTAATATCCACCTGTCTGTACTACTGTTCTTTTCAAGATGCTTTTTTCAACTTTAAAAATGACCTACAATTACCACTAATCTATAAAGAGGTCAACTGGTCCTCATCAAGGCCAACAGTAGTTTCTGAATTACCACCAAAATAACTGCACTCCCAGTACAAGGCATGATCATTTGCCTTAAAAATAGAAGACTTCCGAGCGAACCGGTTAAATTCTCACCAATGCTTTCCCTGAGACTCTGTCGACCGGTGTGAAACTGCATCTGCCCCCTGTAATCACTACTGGAACTCCTTAATCATCAATAACAGGCCGTATCAATGGAAGATCAGGTAGTAATTAGATGTGAGGAAGTACGATTCCGTAGATCAGGTTTGGAATTGGCACACATTTTTTCCAGGCACGTAGCGATTGATACGAGCTCATCTTGAACAGTCCGGTTGATCATAAAAGGGAATTCTCATGGACTAACAGAAAAATTCCATTAACGTTTTAAGGAATGATGATTAAAATTCAAAAATCTGCATAATGCTCCAATATATGCACATATGGACCTTGTTGCTCTTAACTCATCTTCAGCCGATTCTCCCCGAACGGTGGTGGCGCTTTCCGTCCTTCAAATGAAAATGTAGTAATAAAAAAGGATTTTTATAAATTTATTCGAGATCTAGGGGTATTTCACCACTAAATTTCAAAAAGTTAACTGATTGTGATAGTTCCTGGACTAATTTCCAAGCATCGGTCATAACGGGCATTTTGAAATTGGGCTATTTGAGCACTTTATCGACCAAAGCAAGGTTTTCCACTACGTTTTGGGCCGTAAATCGACTGGAAATCAAGATTTTTGGCGATGTAGGCGTGTGGGGCATCATTTTCGAATAAATTTTGGACGCTGAATCCAATGGAATGGGTCTCAGAACGACTAGCGCCCACTGGAAAGGGGTTATGGGTCAAAATGTGTATCTATCTACCTATTTCGAATGTTTTCGAGATTTCTGGTACCTAGGCGTGTGGGTTATCATTTTCATCTGAATGTTAAACGCTGAATCGATTGGAATGAATCCGGAACACCAGACTCATTGCTTTTCCCATTTTCTCCATGCTCCTGATCCACGGAATAACCAACCCCTGAGAAAGAATTTGCATAGTTTTTGCTCAATTTATGTGATGCTACTTTTGTTTCGATCATACTTTACTGTACCTTTTATAAATAATTAACGTCAATTAGTCGAAAAAACGTGCCTACATCATCTGTTCCCCGAGCCAAAAGAGAAAATGCAATCGAACAAATGACTCAGACCTGCCAGGGGCGCCCACAAAAAGTTTGTTTCTATCTGAGTATGATCCGCACGAGAAATAGCCACTTGCGGGAGCCCACCCATGTAATCTCCATATCTTCCTTGAAATATTTAGGTCGCGAGAGCAATCGGGTTGCTGACATTCAAGGATTGGCCCCGTTCAAAATGCCGTCAGGTGCGAATTTCTACTTTCTTTGACATTATTAAAATTTGTAGCGAATGTTACTCACTTGATATATTTTTGTGCTGATCCTTATAGGGTAAAGTCAGAGCCAGAGCTTCTAAAGGGCGACTAGAGGACGATAAATTTGGAATTTAATTAAGAGCTTTCTGTCGGTGCAACGTTCCCATAAATACGGAAATAACAGCTAAAATTCAGATAAACAACTGCGCAAGAGACTTTGCAACGATATCTCTACTCTGTAAACGCGTAACAGGTACAAAATCAATAGAAATTTCTAATCAGGTTCCTAATAAAGATAAATGGGTCGAGGGCACCGCAACGCGCAAAAACCACCCTCCCACTCATCTAAATCCTCCGTTCAGTTTTCTCAATTATGAATTTTTTTTTTCAAGTTCATGTATTTACTTGCACATTATTACCCAGTTGCTATTCATAAGTCAATATGGTGATTGCAATAGGATTCAATACTAACCAACTCTCCTTACTTTTTCGCACTCCAGGACAGATAATTCAATATACTCCTAATATCAGACTAGTTGTAGAACTTGAACCCTTCCAGCCTCCTTCAAGTAGAAAATTTATCGTTACACTAGAAATAAGCTCGCTAAATTCAATTAGTTGTGGTCTTGACAACTCACAGCGATTTTAAGGTCAAATCCTGTTGCGATTTGAAGAAAGTAGGGGAACCGGCAGGTGAACTCTGTGACTTGGCAGAATATCTTAAGTGTGGCAGATGTTCCTTAGAAGTACAAACGAGGAACGAATTAGTCACGTGCTCAGACAGTGTTTGAAGCATTGAAAGGGCCAATTTATTAATGATAATATTCATTGAAATTTTGGCTTAATTATGTGGAATTATTTGTTTAATAATTTTAATGTTTAAAATACCTAATATGAATCTTAATATTTGTTTCAATTATGGTCGTTGATTTAATTTAAATGCAGACAAAAATAATCATTTATTGATTAACCGAAAATCAAGAAGTGAAAAGTTTGAACTGATTTCCATGAGCCCAGCTACCATTTCAATCGTCAATCTGTATAACATCATGTTCAAATTAATAATAGCCTTGTTCTTGTATGCACAAAACATACACCAGAGAACTCAACAGTATCTGCCCTCAAACGCATAATAAAAGCCGGAGCTCTCAACTCGCTGTGGCATAAAAGAGCGCATGAATATTCATTGTTGAGCCGTTTTCATTAGGCATTCATATCGACAATCACTGAGAGTATTTTTTACCCCCGATTCGTTATTGTTGAACGTTCCGTCGATCTCCGCCAACTTCACTTCCAACTGTTTCGTGGTAACGGTCTCATAACTTTTGAGGTTTAGCTCATGAGGAAAGAAACGAATTAAAAAAAAACTTCCTGATTAACTAAGAAGTGCAGGAGAAGGTAAATAAGCCCTCGGACGAAAAGAAATTCCTAAAAATAAAGTTGCGTTTTTTCAAATTCTGAGATACAGCATGAAAATACCTCATTGAGAGCTAAGATCCAATTGAATTGGAGAGAAAGCGTTACCTTAAAGTATATGGCAATAAGCTTATTCCAATCCACTTCACACACTTAAAAAACCCTTCTAATCCTTCTAAAAATGAAAGAAAAAAAAACTAGGGGCAGTTAAACACTGGTCAAATTTCAGCATTATTTTAGCATAAAGGGACAACAACGTTTCTGAGATAGTCTCAAACGCGTCAACTTGATTCTCCGGCTTGATTTCTATTTTGTATGGGTCGGTTCAGCACTACGTTTTCAAATATATTGGAGGAGAAATTCGAAATTCTCGCGTACCACCTGACACTTCGACTAGTTTTTTTTCGGCGAACGAGACGTTTTGAGGACACTTTCGATTCCGTTAAGTGTTATTTTTGCCGACAGCCCTCCCCTATCTAATTTAAAAATTATCATGTTCCTCATTTGCCATCACTGTAAATCAAACACGACCAGTCGTAGTAGTCAGAACGTATAAACTGTCGTTTGATGGCTCTTATTTAGTCTGAAGCCTTATTTTACGCCAGTTCGTTTTGGGGATTTCGTTCCAGTTTGTCCTCCTTCAAAAGAACAATTTCCAGTTTCCTTATAGGCTAGACGCTAGAAGGTTATCACAACAAATGAACAATTCACAAGTCTAACAGTCATTTCTATTCCCCGTCAAAATTAGGAACGCACGGACGTCTTCATCTGTTGACGTCAAACATTATACCGCCAACACAACGAGATTTGAACCGCTGGACCGTTAGGTGATGATAAATATGAGGTTGACTATGGCAGTTGCCTACTTTCCTAATGGGCATGATACGCAGGAATTCAAATTCTTTCTAGTCCAATTGCAATCAGTGCGGTATTTTATGGTAGGTTCACGTTGACAGCTTATGAGCTGTGCGGGTCTCGTTCCATTTTCAGAAAGCCTGAACAAAAAATGTTTAAAATTAACACAAATAATGATGAATACATACGTAATTCAAATGAAAATATTTTATGTTTAGGCTTAAAAGAATTCTGTTGTAACAAATAAAAAGCAAAAGCCGATAATAATTTGTTCAACTAGTTTTCCTGATAAGAGTTTGAACTCAAAATTGTCTACTTTTCACGTCTTTGAGAAAGGTTGGAGGAATTATGTACTTCCATAACTAGCAAAATTTGTGGAAAAATATATATACCTAGTCACTTTTATTCAGAATTCCCCTTTGAGTTAGCAATTACTTCGGACAGTAAATATCGATGAAAATTGGGAATTGGTTGCTTTTAGGATCGAAATTTATTAATCAGGTTTATCGGACAGCTGTGACGGACTCCTGATGGTAACACAATCCGTGATTTGCTACCAAAATAATAAGATTTTTTTTTTTTGAATGGGTGGGAGAGAAAATTATCACTTTTTGACCACTTTTCTTGTATTTTTGTACTTGTGTATGCCACCTCCACGGACCTACAGCAGAAGAAAGTGGTACGGAACTATCCCGACAGAGGTCGTTTCGAGCCGCACCCATTGGAGGGGGAGGACCACAGAGGAGTGGGATTTAGCAGAAGCTCCCTTCTTTATCATTGTCACATAAAAGGGTTGACATCATAAGGCACTTTATAATAAAAATAGTCTTTGGGACACAGTAACTATTAACAAATAACAAAGCAGGGTAGGTAGACTGACCCAACCACTAGTGAATTCACTGATGGAGAGAGGTCCTCCCCCTCCAACGGGTGCTGCTCCCTGGCGGGATAACATTTGAACCAACATAATTGTGCTGTAGGTCCATGGAGGTGGCGCTCCCATTCCAAATGTGATCAGAAGGAGACAAAAATTATAGAAATACTATTTTTCATGTGTGAAATGCAAAATTCTCTATTTTGAGCTGAGATTAATTTGAGTTTTGATGTAATTTTTAGGTTATTTACTACGAAAACGCTCACCACCAACACCATTACGATCACCACGACCACGACGACCACCACGGAGGGTGGAACCTATGGGGGAGAAGCGGCGAAGAGGCGTCGTCAACACCGAGCAGCGGCATCCTCTCATATCTGTCGCCGATGTTCTCTCGTCGGAACGACGCCGTCGATTTGCCCTACTCCGCCTACAGCCACTACGACCCGGCGCACGGCCCACCGGACGGTTACCCGACGACGGACAAATACTACCGCTCTCTACCGACGACGGACAGAGTTTACCGCTCCCTCGCCGCCTCCCGTTCCAAGTGACCCCCGAGTGACCCCTTTGAGCCCCCTTAGGAACGTTTGCAACGTCACGACTTGGTTGAGTGTTCTGGAAATCGTGCCATCCTTATTGACATTGAAGCTTCATTGGAAAGTTATTCCTCACTCAGCGCATGAATTCGAAGTAAACCAAACAAACGAAAATCTTCCAATGCCAAAATGTAAACGGACAAATTCGAACCTCTTTTAGGAAAACCTGGACCTTTGCCTTAAATGAACAGGCCTGCTTAAGTAAATATCAGGAACACAAAGCCCACTTATACTAAACTCCAATCACATTATATAATAACAACCAATCTCCTGAAAATCCGACCCACTCCACTCAACTTAAACAACACTCAACAAAACAGAACACTCGACTAAAGAATGACAATTCTCGGATAACACTGCCATGAATATTGGTTAGTGAGGACCTCAGATTCCCACAGGATTACCAATTGAAAGAGACTGACGCGGTGAAAAGTGCATTGTATAAACATTTCAACAACAAAACGAGCAATGAGGCTTCCATTTCAAATTATTTTTTTCGACCACTTCTTCTTTCCCCGGGTATTTTAAGTTTCTCACTCGAGTCGACTTGCGCCAAGGTACTGGAGCAATTAATTTATTAACTTAATTTATTAAATTATTTATTTATTACTTGTTTTAGAGTAGGAAATCTGTTAAGCATTTTTGTATATTTTTTTAACGATGCTCAAAACATACAAAATCAAAAGAAAATTTCCCAAAAAATGTATTATTCTTTTTCCCTTTTCCCACAATTTTAAGAATAATCAACAACATTGATTTCAGAATGAACTCAACTGAGCCACTAACTCAAGAATGAACTGAAATATCCGATTCTTTTCCCGTATCTCACCAGTCATCCAAAGATCTCATGGTGATAATATTTATATATGTGATACGTACGTAGAATACCTCGAATCCTCATTAAAGGTGAGCTCTAACGTCACAAGACAACGCCACTTTTGTTCAATTATTTCTATTAGAATATAATTTACGTGGTGATTGCCGTTAAGGGTGGCCTCACATCGAGGACAGAACTTTTAGATAAGAAAGAATTTTTTTTTCAAAAATTCTGAAAATTGCAAGTGAATGAGCAAAAATAAGCAGCAGAATTCGTAAATTTCAGAATCATAATGTAATTGAGGCATTGGTGAGGCATGAATGGACTACTGTTCGGTAGTGTGACGGAGGAAGAAGGAAACAGTACTCAGTTGACTACAGTAGTAGAGAAAAACCTCCTGTAAATCTAATTAGGCTCAGCCATAAAGCATTGATCTCACGGATTTTGATCTCCGATGCAAGAAAACAAATCCGGTGAATTCAAAAATTCGTTTATGAGGGCCGCTGTACCTGTCAGTTTGGGCCCATCGCCTACAGCGTAGAATTTCAGGATCAACGAGCAACTAATATGGAAAATGTGTCCAAGTAAATTACTACAGAGGTACCCATCAGTTATAATTATTACAAATTCGTTATAATCACATAAGGTAAGTATACTCAGGTACTCAGAAGAATTCTTCCGGCGAGAACAAACAATAGTAAAAGCTCAACAACCAAACCTGGCGATAATCGAACTTGCTCGTTACTTGATGATCCCTTCGTCGATCAATTGCTGGTTGAGTTCCCGAAGTCGTCCCTTCAGCAGGAGAACTTCATCCGAAAAAGCTTTGAGATTTTCACGCATCACTCTCGACTGACGATCGGGCAAGTAGAAGGTAGTTGAATTGTTCAAAGTGTCCAACTTGTTTTTAACGTTGGCTCGTTGGTATTCGAATGTTGTTTTGATCCTCTTGATGTCTTGTTCCATCCTGAAAAGATAGTAGGGTTGATTGTCAAGCAGCAGGTAGCCAAATCGAGATGGATTTAAGGTTCACTCACAAGAAAATGGAACAATTGAGCCGGCAAAAAAGTCATTTAAGAAAATCGTTGTATCGAGTTGATGTATTCACTTCTTTTTTAAATGTGGTACTTGAAAAATATTAGATTCACTCATATTTAGCTGAGAATCATAACCAATTATAAAGAAGAAAAAATTGCAAAGTTTTGGTAAGTGTGGTGTTGACTGCCTTGTCTACCTTCTGCAATGGTTCTAACCTACGCGCAGCTAGGGACGTTCAGATATAACTAAATATTGATATTTTTTTCATATCAATAACAAATGCACTTATCGATACTCCAATATTATTATGAGGAAAATATCGATATTACAACTAACAATTCTTACAACTCACATTCTGCACCCTTTGTGTCAATTTGTTAAAAAAATAGCCAAACTTTACTTTTATTAGGTAGTTAAGAACTATTATTACTATTTAGTTTATTAGGTATTACTTTTATCGCTGTTCACAAGTAAAAACAGCAACATAGAAACAATGGAGCAAACAAAAAACCAAACTCAACGGCAACAACACTGGTATGTTGGTTTGGGGAGTGTGTGTGTGTGTCTTAACAACATATTAATATTCTGGCCTCAACAATTTCTGGTGATTGGTAGGACATTCTCACCTAGGTTCGATAATAGGAAATAAAAAATACATTAATTAATGACGGCTCAGATGAAGCATTTTCAAATACCCACCCGATTATCAGGTTAAAAATATCGATATCAGGATAGTATTGGAACGGAAATATCGATATAAATATGGGTTGTCAGAACATGTTTATCAATATGTGAATTGATATTTTTCAAAATATCATAACATATCCCAACCTTGACATTGACTTTTCAAACTCTTGCAACAATCATTTCTAAAAGGAGCCACCTCACAGCGCTTCTGTTGATCAAAAGGAATGCGAGGAGGGTCTCACTACAGCTCTTTAGTGTTACAGTCTCAGCGCTCCTGGTGACTGTGGGAGGAAGTTCACACCAAACCACCTATCATCAAGATTATTCAATATCAGTGGTATCAATGCGCCATATCTTGCTTGTAAGATCTGTAATTTTGAGCTACCTAGTTCTATTTGGGGACTAGGTTAGTACCAGATAAATTTAGGCTAGGCTAACTCTGAATAAGGGCAGGAGGTCTGCTGTATAGGGATGCCAAGGAAGATGAGGCATCCCAGACAATCAGTTGCAACCCAAGAAACTGTTATGATTGTCAGATATAATCTACTATTACAGCAGGTATTTACAACAGGCAGGCACAAAACTGATTAACTTGTCTGTTCAAGAAGTTGTGAAATGCAAGCAAAAACGTCCCATTTCATGATCTAAAAATAAGGCGCAATCTGGGGTGAACATCCTCTTACTGTCACCAGAAGCGCTGGGACTGCAACACTAAAGAGCTGGTGAGACTTTTCTAGGAATGTGTTTCCTCTCTTCAAACTCTTTGTAGGGGCCGAGGTGGCCGAGGTCGTTAAGGCGTCGGTCTCCTGTGGTCACAGTTTTGAGGCTGCTGATTCGAATCCAGCACCCCCGGCGTTTACTCGACGTGAGGCCAATATAGTA
Source organism: Cyrtorhinus lividipennis (assembly GCA_019603395.1). Taxonomy (NCBI): domain Eukaryota; kingdom Metazoa; phylum Arthropoda; class Insecta; order Hemiptera; family Miridae; genus Cyrtorhinus; species Cyrtorhinus lividipennis. Next base: position 15,507,059 of record CM034000.1, on the reverse strand, counting down.
CCGGCAGTAAGTATCCAAAACGGTTGTCTGGGGGCATATCACAAGTTTGCCTTTGTAGTCTGGCTTGCTTTGTGACCACCCAGGGGCTAGCACAATGGGCCACTAGGCCTAGGTGCAGTCTTCACTGCAGTGTCCACCCCCTCTACCCCTGTGTAATTAATCTATCTATCTAAACTCTTTGTAGAAATAAAGGTTACTAATTGAGTAAAACATCCAAGTAAGCAGACATTCTGGGGCGTTGCATCAGACTACCACAATACTATATTGTTGCGGAGGCAGTTCTCCTGGCAGGATGATTCAAACTGGTTCTGACCACTTTGCTTATGGCTGGTGGATTTGGTCTACAGCCAGCGCAATAAACATGTTGGATGGCTGACATACTTACGAGCAGTCAGCCATCTAAGAAGTGTCATCAAACCACGTCAGGTAGACTTACCACATACGCTAATACAGGGCAGTGGAAGTTTTAGGTATACCATCATTCCTAAGGCCTTACTAGGCAGGTACTATTCAGAACCATAATGGCACTTCTGAAATTACTCTTCACTTTTCCAATTAGCATGAAATCATTCCAAATACATTTGGAAAATTTAGAGGTAGCAAAAATTTACCAAACCGTATTTTGACTGTTGCAATAATAATTAATTCAATAATTTTTGAAACACACAAAAATCAACTCACTTGGGTAATTTTAGCTCTTGCTTTCTCAAGGATTCCAAAGCGTTGAGCTCCTTCCTCGTGAGACCGCCTCCGTCAGCGAAGGAGTTCCTTAAGACGGTTTCCAGCCTCTGCCGAAGGTTGCCGAATTTCTCGTTCACTTCCTCACATTTTTCAGCTATGGTTTCGGCCGAATCTCGCAAACTTAGTCTCTCCTGCTGAAGACGCGAGCACTCTTTCGCCTGATCGTCAACGGCTCGGCACGCACTTGCCGCTCGTGAGTTGAGGATGCTGACGATCTTCTCGTGGGTCTTCAACACGTTGATCAAGTGTTGTTTCGTTCGGAGGACGATCTCCAACCAGGCCTGGCTTGTCGTGTTGGGAGGAAGATTCATCAGCGGTAGAGAAGCAACGCCTCCTGGATCACAGAAGGAGAATGATTAAATACCAGTAATCATGACGATAAAACTCGTTAGTTTTAGTAGGGCGACAAATAACAATAGGCACCGAAAAGAAAAGGATGATGATCAACATTGGCACTTCTGATCTTGCATCTAAGTTTTAAACTAAAGATACTCTCGCTCTCTATGGTTAAACTCGTGGAGAAGGCTTTTAATGCTCTCACTGTTCATAGGCAAATATCTCAAGGATGGCTGATGATACTCATTTCAAGGATAATAACGGGAAGAGTCGTAGATTCTCACTAATTTGGAACAAATTCTCAAGGGGAGTGTTGACATTCTTTCCCTCAAGAAAAGTTCTTAGGGAAGGCTGTGGATACCCATTTTAAGGACACCCCTTGGAGGATTGTCAACATACAGGTTAACTAGCTACTCGCGATACAAACTTCGAAATAATATGGGAAATTCTATGCTGAACAAAAAATTTCCTCTTCAACGTGGTCTGATTTGCAACCGTTTTCCAGATATTTCGATTTTTAAGGTTTTTCAAGAGATGCAGTAGATAATGACGAAAAACCCCCGTAGACCCCTGAGAAATTCATTCTACCTCAAATGTGAAGGAATCATTGGAATCTACGTGGAATTTCCTACCTAATACAACCTCGGTCGATACCGTGAAAAAACTCATGTCAAATTAGTATTATCCGCAAATGAAACAAATTCATAATTTAAAAAATTTGTTAAATTTACTAAGTGGTACCTTGAACACAATTCTTTATGTAGACACACTGCTCCTCTAAATAAGCTTTACAGTGGTGCCATTATTTTATCATTTGCTCCTTTAAAAAGTTGGGAAATTGAACGAGGAATGTGGAAAAGTAGAAGGAGAAAGGGATACGAGCAAACATTCATAGGCTCAACTAAATACATTGACGTTAGATTATTTCTTGTTTCACAACACTTAATCAATCACAGTTCATTTCATTTTGAACTCAAAATGACCCCCTTCTGCCTCAGACACAACAGTCTGCCTGTCAGAGATAAGGGGGGTCAAGTCTGGAGATAAAGTATAGAGAGCACAAGTTGGCTGCTGTTCTTGCAAAAGTAAACTTGTCCCGGAAATCTGTCTATCTGGCCCCTCACTCCGCTTAATTTCTTCACAATGAGCAATAACTTTCCTCGTTAAGTAATATTCTTTATTAGAAAAAACAGCCATTATTGATCAAAAGTGAATAGGTTTGGAACACTGTCAACCGGTGCCATCAGACCACCTGAAGAGAATGTTTTGTTCAGCATCATAATTTCTCAAATGATTTTGAAGTTTGTATCGCGTATTCCAGTTAACATGTATGTTGACAGTCCTCCTTGAGAACCTGCTCCAAATGAGTGAGAATCTACGACTTCCCGTTATTATCCTTCAAATGAGTATCAACAGCCATCCCTGAGATATTTGCCTATGAACAGTAAGATCATTGAAAGCCTTCTGGACGGAGACATTTTGAGAACAAGTATTAGGTAGAAATTTTCACGTAAATTCGATTCTCCATCCCTGAGATATTTGCCTATGAACAGTAAGATCATTAAAAGCCTTCTGGACGGAGACATTTTGAGAACAAGTATTAGGTAGAAATTTTCACGTAAATTCGATTCTCCAGCAATCTTTCCCATACACAACAGTCGAGCTGTCAGAGATAATGGGGGTCAGTCTGGAGATACAAACTTGGAGCATCAAGTTAGCTACTGTTCTTGCAAGTGTGAATTTGTCCCAGAAATCTGTTTGTCTAAATATGTTTTTTGAAAAATGGATTTTCGAGATTTTGGGCGATCTAGGCGAGTAGGGTGTCATTTTCCACTAAATTTTGGACGCTGAATCCAATGAAACGGGTCCCAGAACGATTGGCACCCACTGGAAGAAGTAATGGGTCAAATTGGGTATTTATTACCCATTTTGAATATGTGTTTTCGGGATTTCTGCTACCTAGGCGTGTGGGGTATAGATTTCCACTAAATTTTGGACGCTGAATCCAATGAAACGGGTCCCAGACCGATTGGCACCCACTGGAAGAAGTAATGGGTCAAATTGGGTATTTATTACCATTTTTGAAAATGTGTTTTCGGGATTTCTGCTACCTAGGCATGTGGGGTATAGTTTTCCACTAAAGTTTAGACGCTGAATCCAATAAAATGGGTCCCAGAACGATTGGCAACCACCGAAAGAAGTTATGGGTCAAAATGGGTATGTATCCACCCATTTTGTATGTGTCAGGATTTCTGGTGCCTAGGCGTGTGGGGTATCATATTCCACTAAATTTTGGACCTTGAATCGATTGGAATGGGTCTGGGACCCGCCACACCCACTGTTTCCTCCATTCGAGGAATAACCAACCCGTGTGTAAGAATTTGCAGATTTTTTTTGTCAGTACCTAAGTAGTACCCGTGTGTAAGAATTTGCAGGTTTTTTTTTTGTCAGTACCTACTGAATTCCTGGAAAAATCTTAAAAATGGAAATATCTGGAAAAGGGTTGTGAATCGGACCATGTTGAAGAGGAACCTTCTTGTTCAGCATCAAATTTCCTACATTATCACGAAGTGTATAGGGTTCATCCATCGAGGTTCATCTAAGAGTAGCCAGTCACCCTGTATGTCGTGATGTCAACAAACAACAAGAAAGTCAATGTACAAAACGTCAATTACAAACGTAGCTCATACTTCTACCTCCTACCGTACTTCATAGTTTGTAGCCTTATTAGCGTAAGTGTATAGTTAGTCAAGTCTAAGAATTTTTAACGGCAATCAACACAAATGAATTGGATGGGAGAGGTGGGCTTGGACGGGTCTCTGATCTTAAGGCTCCTCTGGACATGAATCATTGCCTACTATATTAATAAATAATTGTTAATTCTATACTCTAATTCTATACTCTTCTGTACTGTACAGAAGAATTTTGGTTGAGAATTATACAACTGATGGCATATTCACATCAAGGAAGGTGAATGGGTCGTGATACACATCCTTTGTGGGGAGATTCTTGAGGAAGTCTGTACATACTCTCCTATTTTGATAGCACTTACCCTCCTTCAGGAGATTCCCAGTCAAGAGTAACAGCCCTTGATCATCCCCACTGTTGCTGAACCGGTCGATCTTCATCATCTGATCAGATTGGAAGACAGTCGGCCGAAGCTTGAGGTTGACGAGATCTCCATTTTGTAATAAAACGTTCAGCGTCCTCGTCAATTCGACAAAACAAGCGCCAAGCAGCGGGGCACATTCGAAGGACGACTGAGAGCTGACAGCCGTGCTGAGGAGATAGTTAACAGTGCTTGGGTAGTTGAGGCTCGCAAAATCAGATTCAGTTTCGAAGAATTCCTGTAGTTTCAAGACGACTGGTGCTGCGACGAGATGAATTCCACCAGAATGAATGCACAAATACCTGACAGTAAAGAAAAATTCTTAATATAAGAACATATTTGAAAAAATAAAAATAAAAACCTGCAAATTTCTTCACAGGGGTTGGTTATTACACGGAACAGGAGCATGGAGGATCATCCCAATCGATTCAGCGTCTAAAATTTAGTGGAAAATGATACCCCACACGGCCAGGTACTAGAAATCTAGAAAACCAACTTTCGAAATAATATACAGATACCCACTTTGACCCATAACCACTTCCGGTGGGCGCCAATCGTTTCGGGATCCGTCTCATTTGATTTATCATCCAAAATTTAGTCATAAATAATACCCACACGCCAAGAAACCCGAAATTCTCGAAAAACTTTTTTTTGAAATTCACATTTTGACCTACTCCCCCCAAATATGGTCCGATCGGGCTGAAACATTTCTAGGACCACCAAGAGCAGAAAACAGGTCTCTCACCAAAATTTTTAGCAAATTTGTCTACTACCAAAATCGGCGTGCACAGCGGGTGGACATTTCCTTATCTTGATCTAGTCACAGGCAGAGACAAATTTTTGACGCTGAACTCAATGGAGTGGGTCCCAAAACCATTGGCACCCATTGGAAGAGGATATGGGTTAAAATGGGTGTTTATCTACCTATTTTAAAAGTGGGTTTTCGAGATTTCTAGTACCTAGGCGTGTCGGGTATCATTTTCCTCTAAATTTTGGAGGCTGAATCGATTGTAATAAGTTCGGGACACTCCTCACTCGCTGTTTTCGTTTTTACATAATTCAGTGGTAACTCTATTATTAACAAACAGCACATGTTAATATTTTTGTTTCATTTTACCTGGACTTTTCCACAGGATCCGACATGAGAGTGATGGGGCAGGAGACTGCTTCGTCCTCTTCACCAACGATAAGACCCAAATCCAGTTCTATCGTCTCCAAAACGTAGAGGCATAGTTCATTCGATCGCTCAGAGTCCTCCTTGTCCTCAGCTGACATCAGCAAGGAATGGTAGATCGTGCCCGAGCAGGTCGTCAGCACGACGAGGGGCGGAGTGCCGTCCAGCACGATGACGGAGCAGGCGTCAGAGCCGTAATTGTCGTCCGACCGCGGGCTCATCAGCAACGGGCCGGACACGACGGGCTTCTCCGCCGTCATGGTGCTCGAAACTTGGAATAAGGCGCCGCTGCCCCACAAAACGAGGATGGGCCATTCGACGGTTTCGAGGTCGATCGGATCCGCCGGTCGAGTCGGTGAGACGAAGTCGAAGCTCACGGGGGTGTCGCCGAGGGATATTCGGCTCGGGACGTTCGATCGCCATGGGTGGGCAATTTTGGTGAGAGTCGCGCACCACAACGTGTCACCAGAGCACGCGTCGTAGCATCGGAGGCATTCGTCTGACGTCAGAACGACGAGGTGAGAACCGGTTGGCGAGCCTGGATGCCACCTGCAACGAAATTAGATCATCAGCCGCTGCCTTAAGATGGAAAACAACGCAAGACGTGCATGGCATCACCTTACTACAGGATGATCATCAAATTGAACGCGTCATCTGCGACTTACTTGGCATGTCTAAGTACGTGTTGATCTCCCTGGAAGAGTCGTTCGTTGAGAGACACACAATGCACAGAGGCTGACGAGCTCCCATCCCAACGCTCAGGGAGGTGAAGGACAGCAACGCCGTGAGTTCCCTGCAGGCACATCAGCGCCCCCGAGTTGTTCAACAACAGCCTCTCAACCTCGAACAACGGAGGACGCCGAGGCACGAGAACGCCCTTGTTCTTCGGATAGTCTCTCAGCTTGTGTTTTACATTAGTCGTGCGCAATTCGCATTCCCGCCCGACCCACAAGTACAAGATGTCGTGGCCGTACGCAATGAGGTTGAGGCACTTTGTGTTCGGGATCTTCGACGGAAAGTCCTCGAGGAATTTGAGCGAAAGCGATTCCAATTCCTGCTCACCGGGCATTTTAATAATTACCTCCAAAAAATTATATTTTTGTAGCAGAACCGAAGTGTTGTCTTCCAGGCAACAGCTCTCTTGTCAACATTCAAGACAAGACAGTCTAAATACCTCACATCCAGCCACTGCAACAATACTACTCAAAATACAGACAATACCTATTGACTTGATGAACCATTGAGACTTGTGGACGACGTACGTTCATTTACTAAAAGGAAAACAGAAAACATTCCATACTTCACAAGCACCAACATTCAACGCAGCAACAACAACACGCGACAAAATCTGCTGGGAAGATGTGTAGCGTATCGATTCACGTCAGTATCGACTTGACAGTCTATACATTGTATCGATTCAGATCCAACAAAAATGGTAGTCAAACATTTAATCGATGTTTTCAATAAACCAATAGCAAGATTATAAACTAAATTGATTATTCAAGGAATAACCAACCAAAACAGAAGAAATGTGCATATTTTGTGTTTAAGGGCATCTAAGTTGTGTTTAAATTCGTATCATGTAGGGTAGGCCACATGAAGTTTTCCTCCGCTTATACCTTCTCTGCTCAATCATAACTAAATTACGATTTTAAGTTTTAAATTAACGTTATTTACGTATTGATTGCTTCCCAGTTGTATTAAAATAAAACGCTACAGACAACAGCAGATTCGTGAACACAGATTTCTCAACTCGAATGTTGTGAGAACAAGAAGAAGATTAGTCAATAAAAAGCAATACTTTGTCAAAGTTGTTTTCATTTCGCTCCAAGTTTCTCATATGAATAGTATTAATCCTGCGCCTTGATATTTTCTTTGGAACATCATTCGTTGAATCAATTTGTTATTCTTTTGGTATTCTCTGATTGCCAAGCACATAGATAAAAGGTATAGGAATCGATTTATCAAAACCATCAATCGATGCTTAATCTTCAAGTTTATGTGGGAACATGTGAGAAAAAGCCTCTTTTTCCATGGTAGGAATAACAAATACCTACATACATTCGTGGCTGAACTATAGTTATTTTTATTTATTTATTTTTTTTTTTTTGTAGATGCGTATACGATTGTTTAATGTCCTATTAAAATAATAATGATACAGTACAGAAGATCGACTCGTCTGAACTAAATTGACGGTATGATGCAAGTGTTACTTTCAACCTCAAGTTCTCAGTACACCTTACACGTTCTTTTCGAAACTCCTTCAGAAAGTGACATTTGGGTATATTTTGCGAGGATTAAAGAAAAAAACGTGACGCAGACTTCACGTGACAATTATTACTTTTCCCCCCCTATGAAATTATCGATATATCAAAACACTGATATTTTTTCCCCGATGGTTTTTTGACATTGATGTTTCCCGAGCATACATTTTGAGAGGATAAAATTTAAAAAAAAACGTGACGAGGCTTTGAAGGATATCATAATGATTACTACTAATAATGTTAATAATATGATTACATCCATTACTAATAATTAAGATAATAATTACTTTTTCCCCTGCTATGAAATGATCGATGTATCGAAACACTGATGTTTTCTTCCAACGTTTTTTTAACGTCGATGTTTTCCGAAGAATGACATTGATGTTTGCTCAATCGATACCAACATTATACACACGATTATTATTATGATTCGTTATCTCGCGCTTAGTTTGAAGTTTGAACCTTTCGAGGGCCCTATGATGAAAGTATGTAGGTGAGGTTTGCGGAGGAGCGTACTCCATTTCCTATGTCCATGGAGGAATTTTTCTCCCATGCTGTCTCACCTGTTTACGAACGTTTACTTGTTTGTTTGTGTTTGCAAGGCAGTTTTCTCTACGTTTCGGTGTCACGATTTGCATCAAATACAAAAGTAGTTACTTGATACAACCCATTCACGAAAAGTTTGCAAGGAGATTATCGCCAGTTTTGTCTTGATATTAGTCTGTGGTACCTGCTCCATTTGTTCCCTATCCCTACAGCAATATAGCTTTATTTTGTTCCAGATGCCTCAGATGGTTGACCAGGGTGTACCTTCGTACAGGAGCAGGACCCCATGAGCCGCAAAAGGAGAGCGTTATGGCGAAAAGTTAAGGCCACGTCGACGCAGATTTTGAATCCATTGGTCAGATTTATCCGATGAATGTAGCGACGATGAGGATGGAGATGGAAGATAGATCACTGCGAATGACTGAGCTGAATGAAGACGGTAATGCCTCATACTTCTTACAAAATCGTGACCAAATCCACGACCAACCCAGTGTGGGATGTAAATTTTCTCTTTTTGGTTTGTTATTTCTTGAATAATCAACCTATGTTTTCATGCAAAAGGTCAACCTCTCCGATACGGCCCAAACAATTTTTCTGGGCGTTTTAAGGTGTCTAGATAAAAAAAAATAAAATGTCCGTCCGCCGTCCGCGCCGTTTTTGGGAGTAGAAAATTTTCTAAAAATCTGAAATTTGGGTCAGGAGTCTGTTCCCGGCCTAGGACGGTCCACGAAACTTTTCAGCCCAATTGGACCAAATTTGGGTGGTGTAGGGGTCAGAATGTTTTTTGAAAAATGGATTTTCGAGATTTTGGGCGATTTAGGCAAGTAGGGTGTCATTTTCCGCTAAATTTTGGACGCTGAATCCAATAAAATGGGTCCCAGAACGATTGGCACCCAGTGGGAGAAGTTATGGGTCAAATTGGGTATTTATTACCCATTTTGAATAATGTGTTTTCGGGATTTCTGGTACCTAGGCGTGTGGAGTATCATTTTCCACTAAATTTTGGATCCTGAATCCATTGGAATGGATCCGGGATCCGCCACACCCACTGTTTCCCCCATTTTCCCCATGTTTTCTAATATTGTTTTCCTTTTGGTACATAAGGTATAAAGGATAAGTACTCTCAGAATTAATATCGTCAGGGGCAGTCGAACAGGCGATAAGTGCAGCCCACTTCATACAAGTTGGATGTCTGAAATCTGCAGTCTTTTCGAACGGTTTGAAAACATTTTCCGACTGAAATGAAGAGTGGGTGTTGAAGATCTCGCTTTAAAACGTGAAATTGATTGATTAACTGAATTTCGTTTTCAAACATGAGGGGAAATTGGTCCTAGCGGCCCTCTCTTCCATTTCGCCTCAAACTAGAGACTAATCGACATCCCTTCCACTCAGATTCTAATATTCATTTAAACGTAATCTTCACTTCACTCCACCTTGACCAAATCTGTCCTTTTTGTTTTTAAAGTAAATGTCAAATTATAATGGTTCTTCTGATTCAAATTAAAATATTTTTGAAGGTTCCACTTTAAATTTTGCGATAGGATATACTAATACTGATCTACTGGCATTTGTTTAAATTTATTCTTAAAGGCTAATACATATTGGCTAATGTCAGAGAGTTTCAAATTTTCATTGAACACTTTTTCATCTCGAATTCAAATTTTACTGAGAGGACACGCTTCTCTGAAAGGACAATGTGTGTGAGATTTTTCTCATCCGATCGCAAATGCTTTTTTTTTTCTTATTCCGATAAGAATAATAAACTGTGAAAATCGATCATTTAGCGTCGCTGCATCGCCTGTCAAGTCGGCATTAGAATTCAAGGCTACAATGCGATTCTCTCCAAATTCCTCGTTCATCACACGCCAACGATTTTTGCATAAAAGGCTCGCGACCAGGCTTCCCGAATGCAGTTGCCGACTCGGGTGAGTGAATAGAAATCGTCATTTTGGATTCCAAAATACGTAGAAGGTACTTATTATTATTATTTTACGGAAGTGAACATAAAAAATTTTGATGGAATTCGGTTCGTTTCAAATAGCCACATTGCTTAGACATAATGCTCTTGAGTCTGAAATTTCAAATTTTGGTTCTTAAGTAATGCTTTTTGCAGTCACATAGGCAAATCAAAATTCATTCGAATATCCTCCTTTTGGTTGGTTATTTTTCCATGCAAAAAGTCAATCCCTCCGATTCGGCCCACAATTTTTTCTGGGCGTTCCAAGGAGTGAGGACCAAAATAGGCGAATGTCCGTCCGCCGACTACGCTAATTTTGGTGGTAGACAATTTTCTGAAAACCTGAAATTCGGGTCAGGGACCAGTTTCTGGCTATAGTCGGTCCTCGAAACTTTTCAGCCCGATTGGACCAAAATGAGGGGAGTAGGGGTCAAAATGTGTTTTTTGAAAAATGGATTTTCGAGATTTTTGGTGATCTAGGCTTGTGGGGCATAACTATCATTTTGGGGTATCATTTTCCACTAAATTTTGGACACTGAATCGATTTGAGTGAGTCCCCATGCTTATGGTTCGTGGAGTAACCAACCAATGTGAAAGAATTGGCACCGTTTTTGAATTGATTAGCCGAAATCGGTCTGGTCGTTCTTTTAAGAGTCGGCGATATTGAGATCATGATAAACATTTTATAAATTGATTTATAAACAGAATACGAAATAGAACCACTCCTTCTGTTTGAAAAAGATTACAATAACATGAGCGAATAATTATATTAAATTAAATATTTGACAGTATGAAATTAAATGGAGATCAACAAAAGTAACTTCTGGATTGATGCTAGGTAATTATTCTCGAATAATTATATATTTTTTGAATGTCCTACGTAATTAGGGCGGTAGGAAAACCACAATTACAAAATGTTTCCGAAAATTTGAATTTTTAGAATATTTCTTGTTGACATAGGTAACTATAGGCCCTTGGGTGGTCGCCAAACGTCGAATTTCTTTCGTTTAAGCCAAAATGTATGTAGTTTCAATTCGAGGCCCGAAATCGTCAATTTGAACTAGAAAATTCAAAATGTTACTGATAGGGAGGGGGAAGGGGTATGGACAATGCATTTTACAGCTGAATCGGTTTGGAGACGCTGATGCTGAGCTTAGCTGTGTTAAGATCGCAATTTTTGTTTGTTTTCCTACTTTTGATTTTGGTTGAATGCTTTTATACCCTTTGACTTGTAATACAAAGTTTTCAAAGGGGTTTTCTTTTCACTTAAAACAGAATTACTCATCTAGAATTTTGTTTTTTTGTCTTGTGAGACTAATAATCTTCCATCTTCCTTTTGCTTTCCTGGCGGCTCATCGCTGCATGGAGGGGAGCCTCAGGGATACTTGTTAGTCCTATCGCTTGAGTAACTGGGGTTTTCAATCTTGTTCAAGCTCTCTTCTAGTTCGCGGCAACGGAGTCACGCTCTGCACGTTTCTTTGCAAACATCGCAGTTCTGAAGAGGTTGGCAAGAAGCTACAATTCGTGAGTACAAAATATCGGTACTAAATACTTATTAAATAATTATAATTAAGCGAGTACGTTGTAGCCCTTAATCAATGGAATTACCGCTGAACTGTAACAGTTCCTTGCAGCAAATGTTTTAGCGTTGACTCCGCATTTACATTGCTTCATCGCCATTCTGAATTAACCCAGGATAAACGAGGAGTAGGTTTATCCATTTTATTATAGATTAAAAATTAATTTATTTGGGTATTAAAAATTACCGTAGCCTTTTGAATAGGCGTTAAATCAACCGATAAATTACCAGAATCCTATAAATGATTAGCCTCCAAAAGAGAAAACCTGTTTTTCTCCATCTGTGGAACTAGATCGCATCACGAAAATTCCACTATTGGTTTAAATAAAATATTTGTTTAATCGTATCTAAATATCTATAGCGATCTTTACGTAATATCTGAATATCCAAAAAAAAAAAAAAAAAATCGGGGAGTATCTGGGGATGATAGCATCATGAGTTTTAGGTAAACAAGTACTGTTATTTCTCACTCAACCGCACTTGATTAAAAAAAATCGAGTGAACTTGACGTGTATTTTGTAATATAGGTTTTCCAAACCAATTTGAGAATTGTCTCCACTAATTTGAGAATTTAATTCCCAAAAATTATACAAGAAATCAAAGAAATATCTTAATAATATATAATAATTTGTTTAAAAAAACAACTTTTTTTCAGTAATTTTATTTTTGATAAAAGTCTTGAATTGCCCTAAAAACAATGGAAAATATTCAAAACTCCCTCTTCTCTTTTAATTGTGAATGTTGGATAATTCTCCAATTGGTTTAGAAAATTCCCAAATTGTTTTGGAAAAGTCTCAAAGTCGGTTTGGAAAATTGGTTGTTTGGAAAAGCTATTAACAATATGATATGGTGAGGGCTTAAATATTTTAACAAATCGTATACTTTCTACTTGTGTCTGCACAAGGTGGTTAGAATTCATGTTGTTATTAACATTTGGTGCAGAAACCTACTTAACCAAAATACAATTCCAAAGTCAAATTTTTATTTTTTAAAGGGACATTTGAGCCATTGCAAGTGTTTTGTTTTGTTGCCCTTCTTGCTAAGGTATCTAAAATTAAACTCGAGTTCGCGATCTCACCCTCTCCACCCAGAGATGACTCGTAGGCGGATGAGACGCTTGGGATTCTCACTGAACCAATTTGCTATATTCGCCAAACCTGCGCATCCCAACAGTCTCAATCGGTTTTACATTCGGAACGCGTCTCTTCCATTATATGAACGTCCCAGTAAAGAATCGCTAATTTTCCCGAGGGTTTTCAGCTCGTTTTGGCTGCCTCAACTATTCTTACAGATCCGCTGGATTTCTCTTCGCAGATTCGTATGAAATCAGATCAAACGCCCAAAGTGAGTCAGTTTCGAAGTGTCAGATGACTCAAAATCGAGGGCAGTGACTTGAGACCAAACAAGCCGTTTCATTCATACCGGTGAGCTCATCGTTTCAGACTTGTCAATGCCGAAACGTCGCATTAAGATCTTTTTGCGCCTTCGGTCAGTCAATAAATCGCATCTTTTGCCTCAATAAATAATAATGACATATTTTTTCTATAATTGATGTAAAATTTATTTTTCTAACCAATTTATTTAATCAACTAAACGAAGAATAACTGAAGCAAGACGAATCAACCAGGATCCGGTCACTGAATAGTGCACCTCCTTGTGTACTTAGGAGAACTGGTCATTTTCACTTCCGTCAACTGGCCTTGATTTGCCTCTTGCGACCCGGCTAGATTTGAGCTTTCTTCAATATCGCAGACTTCAGGATATTTTGAAAAGGGGCCGCAGAAAGGCTCCTTTAGTTCACAGGTTTCATCCCACATTCGTGACATGCCTGTACACGAATCGTAAATGATCGAATTTCGGGAGTTGGGGGTGAGAAAAGATGTCGCTTATTCTATGGATAAAAACACTAAGGAGTTGGAGGAGAGCGTTAAATTCTAAGGAGTTGGAGAAAAAGGGCAAAAAGAATGTAAAGATGTGTCGGGCTTGAAAACGTTGTCAATACGATGATTCAGCATCTAGCGTGTGCTTCATGTGTTTCTCTCCGGAAATGTGAGTCATTTTGGACTTATTCTAGAAACGCTTTTGATTCATCCATCATAAATACTCCTTTACTCTCCTACTATTGCTACATTCTTGACTATTTGTGTTTCTGGGGTGGGGTATTCGTGACTGACTTTTTTTTCTCCTCTCACGTCAATATTTTCGTCATATTGGTGATTTTCAGTTTAGAAAATGCCAGATAATGGTCGTAGATACCCGAAGATTTCACCAAAATCCGTCCACGCAGACTTTGGCAGTAGAAAGTTTTCTAAAAATCTGAAATTTTGGTCGGGAATCCGTTTCCGGTTCTAGTTGGTCCTCGAAACATTTCATTCCGATCGGACCAAATTGAGGGGGGGGGGGGGGTAGATTGTGTGTTTTGATATTTTTGACGGGCTAGGCGTGTGGGGTATCATTTTTCACTACTTTGGACACTGAATATAATGAAATAGGTCGCGGAACGATTGGTGCCCACCAGTAGAAGTTATGGGTCCGAATTGGTGTCTACCCATTTGGAATATGTTTTCAAGATTTTAGGTGCCTAGTCGGGCGAGTTAACATTTTCTACTGAATTTTGGACGCTGAATCGATTGGAGTTAGTCCCCATTCTCCTGGTCCAGGAATAACCAATCCCTGTAAAAGACTTTTTTTTTTTTTTTTGGAGTGAATTTTGTTAAAAGTAAATGCTTATCAAGTCTTTTATTGGTTGTTTATTTTTCACATTCGACATAGGTGGTTCGAAAAAAACATAACGATTCTCGAAGTTTGGTTTTTCAATAACTTGGGAGTTTTTTCCTGGGCTTGAGGAGTTATTCCAAGTTTTTATCCTAGTGATGGCAACGTGAGTGTGATGGTAAAACACGTCTGGCGCTTGGTTCGCCTTTCCAAACAGTTACGAGCCTGAAAATTGACTCACTGACGACAGTACTGAGTGGGAAGCTAAGCAGTAATCTGATCATGACCGAGCTTTCTACGAATTCATTACCAACTCTGGTGCCTTGAGCTTAGCCACGAGTGTCATAGGATAATCGCTGCAATAATTCAACATACCTTCCCAGTTTTGTTAAAAATTTTAATTTTAATTTAATACCTCTTTTGTGTATTATTTTTATTGGAAAATTTTCAACCTATTAATCGTATTGAAATTTTAAAGTTTGTGGATTCACAATCTTAAATTTCCATCCACTAAAATATGCTCCAAAAAATCTAAAACTTTGTTCATGGCCTCCATTTTGGTCCCTGTTGTGCGATGCGGGAAAAAAGGGCATAGTTTGAAAGTTAATTGTCGAGATTTTTAGGTATCTAGTTGTAGCGCATAGGAAGGTACCCTTTTCGACCAGCATCGACCCTCGGTGGGCGCAAGTTGGTTTAGGATCCGTCTCAATGGACTCAGCGTCCGAAATTTAGTGAAAAATTATACCCCACATGCCTAGGTACCTAAAAAACTCAGAAAGCCACAATCGATATAGCTAGGTAGGTACCATCTTGACCCATACCCACCTCCAGAAGGCACTAGCACTAGGAACTTACCAGCGTCACCGCTGCCGGTTTCCACCTCTTCTTCAATCCCATATTTTTCTGGTGATTTGGACGAAATTGAGGTTGGTGGCAAGTTCTGGGCCACGTCCATTGCTCCTGGGTCTCCCCCAACGTGCACCTCGTTCTCAGTGTCGACCGGGACTTTGGACACGGGCCCAATAATAGTCACCGACTGCACCGAACTGATATATGGGCTTTTCATCCTCTTCAATTTAGCCAACATGATTTTTAACCCAAAGAGAACGTCGTTGAGAAAATTAACCTCGAGTGTGGACATGTTCCTGCACGTGTCGATGACGTCTAAATGATCGTCTATATCTTTCCCACTCGTGGCGTACGGTGATTGTGTCACTATCCCTTGAATTGGCTCACCGTTTTTGAACATCTGAATCAAAATTTCTTTTCCCTTTTCAGCAGGGAGGTCGTCCTTTCTCTCGTCCATGAATTTCAACAATCGACACACGCCAACCGTAGCGTCGTACATTCTATTGATGACTTCCAGCTGTTTTTTCGTCAATGATTCCCCACTTAAACGCTCAAAAAGTGGAAATACATCTTCGGGTTTCGCGTCCATAGCCAGAGCGTACCTTCTCTCACCAAATCTCAACTTCTTTGTTTTCTTTCCAAGTCTCTTGACGATGAATGGACTTTTGTATTTTTCGATAATGTACAGGTCGAAAAGATTGTACAACTCAACGACGAAATGCTTGGCGATGCTGACGTGTCGTTTCATCGTCGTTTCAAAAAAGTTGTGATCCAATGATGAGCTCAGAAAATCGTCCACGTTGACTTTCTTTCTCATCAAAGCGCTTCGCCATTCTTCGTAAAATTCCAAAGCGTAGGTAAAATCGTCTATTGCGTCTTCAATGACATCCATTGCTCTGTAGAGCTGGCCTTCAAAACCCCTAATACCTAGATGTATAGGAATAGGGTCTGTAAATAAACAGGCGAAACCCAATGTAACATAGCGACTGTTCAATAAGGACAGTAGGGCTGGCAATCTGAAATCTAGATACTTTTTTGAAGCCGAAGTCCGAGCTTTCTTACCTTACTATCGCTATTGATCTTACTTTCAAAACATACCTACCTCAAATAATTAGTTTTCAATTTATGCACAGGTAGCTCGTATTCGCTACATGCATTTTATTTGTATCCTGTTTCAACTCCTGAAAATTTAGGGACATATTTCAGTTTACAGGGCACTGTTTAGCTCCGTGTAATGCAATCATCAATTTTCTTTAAAAAAATTAAGATGGTTACGTTGAAATTTAGAGAAATTTGAAGGACTTGGGTATGAATCAGGAAGGCTATTGTTGGAAGTTCCATCCTAGTCCGAGAGCGTTTGGAATGGGCTGAAGAGACCGTATAATACATCGAAACGTGACTTATTCGTTCCAATCGAATTCGAAAATCCATAAGTAACTATTCCGTTTCACGTGTATTTTTGTTTTTTATTCTATTTTATTTTTTGCATCCTACGCCATGAAATTAAGTCAACGGTGAAGGATGACAAGACTGCTAAGAAGATAAAATGAAGGTAGCGGCAAGATGGGACTTTTCCAAGAAATTTCATTCGTAGTTCGTAATGATTACGCTCTAATTAGTGAGTAGAGGGCAAGAGACAGTTTTTATCTCAAGGGAACTAAACTGACGGAAAGACCCCTTCAGTCCAGATAACAAAAAAGATAAAGAAGCGTCCTTCCACTACTCCGGATATCATATAACAAAACAAAAGACGTAAAAAGGGGTAAAAATCAGTCGGTGATCTCCCTTGATATTGTCGGGTCCTAATCATTGTGAATAATACACGCTTACTGGTGATATTATTATCTTAAAATTGATGTGAGGGTTATACTTCGTTTGGGGCTGACTCTACGTCCGGATGAATCATAAATGAACATGTAATGTGGAACTGGCTGTTGGTATTCAACACATAATAATGCTTGATCAATAAGTTAATTGTAATCAAATGACAACGTAAAACTTTCAGAAACTGACAGAATTCAAAGGAGAACGAGAAATGGAGCTCGTGCAAAGTGTGGCGATCGTCTTGTGAGCGGAACTCTCTTCTGAATACGACATGAAGTTTGAGCTGTTGGGAACGTTATTATCTCTGGTGATCTACTCGGTACAATCGGAATCAAATTGGCGGTACCACAACAATACCGAGCTAGTCGCCCAACTTCGATCATTGGCTGCACGGTACCCACATTTTGCGACGGCTTACACTATCGGGAAGTCAGGAGAAGGTAAGGTGATATTAAAATATAAATGATGAAGTCATTATGAGAGAAAGATTCAACGATATTTTGACAAATTTACAAACCCTACGCAGGATCTATTAATATCAATAGGCGGGAATTATAGTTCAAACATTTAAAATTTAGTCAAAGGCAAGTTTGCAAAATTTCAAAAAAATGTGCTTATTGATAATGGATAAATCTGCTTAATGGCACTACCTATTCCTGCACTACCTTCCTGACACTTTGTCATTTTTATTAATAAATTTTTATCAATAAATTAATTTTAAAATAAATAAATTAATTTTAAGAATTTTTATTAATAAATTAAGGTTTCCATTATAATGGAATTGGAATTGTGATTCATAGCTGACCTCCATTAGTTGGAAAAGTCCTTATAATGTCATTCTTGTTAATCAATGAAATCTCAAAACTGTTTGCCGAAATAAAACTACACCCCCAATTAAGATGTCTTAGGCCCCCTGAATCTGACAGCTTCCAGCATACTTATCGTATATACATTTATTCCTCATTTTGTATTGTTTCGTAATTGATTAAATATGCGCGCTAGGTGTTTTGTAAATTTACCACTGAAACAATCGAGATAAGTATACATCCATGGTCAATTTATAAAATTTTACTTTATGTGGTTTTCTCCCAAAATAATTGTTGGTTCTGGAACGCCTTTGCAAACTGTTGCATCTTACAACTTATAAAAGGCTTCGATTGCTCATAACAATTCATATAAAAGTAACTGTTCTGAGCCGATCAGTCATAGTTCGAGAAATAAACATCCCTGAACACCAGAGCTCGAGCTCTGTCATTTTCATGGTCAATGTTGTTATTGATCTTGCTCATGCTCAATCATCAATCCGGTGACTGCCGAATCAATTGTTCAAGTGGCGGTCAATTTTGTTTTTATTCCCCCGAATGTGTCATAAAGTTCTCAGCTTCGGATGTTTCCTTAGGAGTATTGACTGACGTCCGGAAAATCTAGTGAGTCTTAGCAGACAGGTGATGATCAACCTCCCAAAAATGCGTAGAGTGGTCGGTGCCCATCACTTTGAAACGGCTATACAGGGTGTTAACCAATAAGGTTAGCAGCCTTCAAAGGGTCGATTTAATACTCATTTGCAACAAAATATGTCTTGAAGACTTTTTTAGAGGCTTCATTTCCGAGTTAGTCACAATTTAAGATTCTTTCGTGCTTACGACCTGACGTCTCTAAAACGCACCATAGCTCCCTTAATTTACAAGATGATTTCAAATTATAGTAAGGAAAGAGCGTCGAATTTACCTTCTGATGGCCACCTCAACGTCTTCAATAATTGAGTACTGGTATTTACTAATTTAACCTAAACTAGTTAAATTATTGAAAACGCAAGAAACCTTGTCAACATTCAGCCGGGCAAAAGAAACACTTCCCCCTGAAATGTTCCCGTGTTCATTTGTGTAAAAACATTCCAAGAATACCAGCTTTCCAACGGTATATTCAAATTCATTTTTGTGACATAATTCAAGGGTGAAAATGACGATAAACTTTCTGTTTATAACCCTTTTGGTAACCTAATTATATTAATCGCTGATTTGTCTATCAAAATACTTGAGAAATAACACGGTGATAACAGGGGTGATGAAATGGAAGAAGCGGCAAGTTTTAGTAAAAACCTTCAATAGTATTTTATTGTTGGGACACGGGATGACCTCTTCACTCAATTCCACATAATAGGAATATTAGCAGCATACAGCTATGCTCGAGTGAAAGACAAGTTCCAAGAGTCGTTTCGAATTTTTAATTTACACCCTTGGATACGTAAGAAGTGGATGAAAAATAGATATATTGATTAATACGAAAGCGAGGGTGAAATGAATTTGTACAGAAACTTTGTCAAAATATTAGCTTTATTCCTAGTGTTTGCGTTTGATTTTGATCTTAGGGCATCTTAGTTCAGCTGGCTGAGTATGCGTATCTCATCGATTGTATTAGTCACGGCAAAAATCACGGGTCTCCCTCAGTCATCAGCTGAAGTCACCAGAAGGATTCAAAAGCATAATTGCTGCCTACGTAGCTTTAAAAGGTCGTTTTTGTTCAGTACCGCGCCGAATCTTTTATATATTATACATATTCCTCTATTCTTTGCCCTAAAGGATGCGAACTTGAAGTGATACGCTTGGCAGGGCCACATGTGCCTGTTGGTACTCCGCACGTGAAGATCGTAGGAAATATCCATGGCAACGAACCCGTTGGCAGGGAACTCCTACTTCGATTGGCTGAGGTAACTCACTCATTCATGTATCAAGAACACTTTGAATCTTCAAAAAGAATAACCACGAAATTAAACCAATCACTTTTTGATTTATTTATAGCATTTGCTGACCGGGTATCAAAATGGTGACAATGAAGCGATGAGGATCTTGGACTCGACTTACGTCCATCTGCTTCCTTCGATGAATCCCGATGGATTCCGCGTAGCTCAAGAAGGTGCTTGCGGTTTAGGTCCTGGAAGGTATGTCTTTACCCAAATAACTCATCCAATACGTGCAATTTTCTTGTATTATAAAATATATTCCTCTCCTTTTTAGACTTCTAAATTCTTATTTTTCAATTGTTTAATGGTTATTTGATACGTATTCAAGATGCCAAAATCTGAAAATCTAGTTTACTATTTCTGAACAATGAATTGACTACGATGGATCATGAACCCATGGGCGCAGTCTTGTAGTATTTCCATTAATGGCCTCGGAGGCACGACGTCCTCCACAATAACAATAAATGATCACGGACAAATGTTGTGTTTTTTTTTTTATTGAATTTGAATGAATTTTAGACGGAACTCCAAGGGCGTTGATCTCAATCGAAACTTTCCTTCGGCTCTGTACCCTGAAGATGTCGAGAGTGAGGTTCAACCCGAAACACAGGCTATTATGGAATGGATGCACAAAACGCCTTTCATTCTGTCGGCAGCTCTTCACGGGGGAGTCGTCGTGGCCAACTACCCTTACGATGCGGCTGTAAGCAAAGGTGAACATGCTCTCAAAATCACCGCTTGTGGGATATTAAATAATGATGAACCAAACATTTTCCCCTTAAATGTCTTTGTCTTGAAAATGCAGAGGCTCAAGATCTTCAAAATATCTTACAAAGCCCCCAAGGATTTGAGAAGCTGATGGAAATGATCCAGAAGGAAGACCCTCCGGGTTTGGCTTTACCAATCAAAATCCACCAAACGCTCACTAACCTCGATCCATTTCCTTTAATTACGCATTATCATAGGTGTACATGTGATCGGCATGTTTTCCTTTAATTCATTCTAAAATTTAATTCCAAGCTCTGGAAGTAGGTCCTGTAAGTGACAACGTTTCCACGAATCGCCCCTAAAACTAAGTGATGCATCTCAATGGCCTTTTTATAACAAGTCCGGATCAACCTTCACTGTAAATATTGTCTAAAAATGTTTTAGAAAGACGATGTGAATGAGAATATCTCGCTAAACACTCATTATGCGCACTGGCAGAGGCCTAATCTATTAAACTCCACACACTCCACCCCATCCTAAACGTCTTAGTATTATTACAAACTTGGAACATTTATCTAATGTTTTCACTCGAATCCGTGTTTTCTTCAGTTTTACCCTTGGTGGAACATAAAACGGAGGACGATGAGCTTTTCAAATTTCTCGCAGCGAATTATTCGTGGACTCACGGGCACATGGCGGAAATGAATGAATGTCCAAACGACCCTACAACTTTTGAACAAGGGATCGTCAACGGAGCAGCCTGGTATACGGTGACTGGTACGATTTTACGAAACTCAATACTCATTGGTGTTCCAAAACTTGTTTATAAGAGGAATTACAAGAGAAATATTTTTGCGTTCCCGAATATCTTAAAAGAAATATAGGTATGGAAATACCTATGTATTTCGAATATGCGTACTTGTCATTATTGGGCATCAAGTCACGATACAATGCGTTTTATTGCCGATATTTCATCAGAATGAGGTCAACCGTCATAAAGTAGGTATCAACTTCTGATTATGTTGAACACTTTTCCTTCAAGAATGAAAAAAATCTGAAAGTTCACAGTTGGGACATACAAAGGGGAGTTACCTAAGAGCATGCAGCAGGCTCCTTGCATAGGGCATCCAGGCAAGAACAAGCAGCGTCCACTTGCGCTCTTGGACTTCTAAATGGGGGGGGGGGGGGCAAGGACCAATTACAGTTCATCCCGCTTCCTCGCTGGACAGTACCATCGGTTGACCAAAAGAATATGAACCACGGCAGGCGCCCTCTAGGCGGGAAAAAAATAGTTTCTGGGGGAATTTCGGTTAACGTGAGTTGGCAGCCAAATTAACCAGAGCGACCATATGCGCAGTTTAAACCGAGATAGATCCTTGAGATCTTTGTAACTTATCCCAAAAATCAGGGATATGTAGTTCATTTTTGGCCAGCATTTGTCTCTAAACATAGGCACAATGTCCACCACACAATGTTCCAGTCAATGTTTACCTACGACCATGGTTAGAGAAGGCGATGGGGGGCTATGGCATTCTGAAACAATGGCCTGAATGGCATACCAACGATATTTAAATTCATTGAGAAAATTTGTCATAAAACAATAAAATTAGACGCAAGGACATCACTTCTTCTTCTTAAAAAAAGTGAACATTTTACCTTACATGTCAATATACATGTGACTTTTTCAACTGTTAATTGCCTCAAAATGATTCTGTTGATCAATCTAAATTCTTGAAGAGTTTTTTTGTGTTTTTTTTCCTGTCTTCTGTTACATGAGTCTGCCACACAAATTTTCAAGAGATTCCTCATTCCGTATTTTAGTAGGAACTATTTCCCCCGTTGAAACTGATATTCACCCTGTTGTTATGAGGAAAAACAATTTTAATATTTGTCCACTATCTCTTTTGACTTGGAAAATAAATTTCTTAGTTTGCAGGTACTGTTTTGGTTAATGAAAAAGATAATTGAAAATTGGGATAATTTCACAGGTAGTATGCAAGATTACAATTACGACTTTCATGGTTGCTTGGAACTGACTTTGGAGTTGAGTTGTTGCAAATATCCTGGACCTCACGAGTTGGAACGCTATTGGAACGAAAATAAAAATGTGAGTAACACGTTCCTCGTAGAGCATCTGAATGCTTTTCTCCAACGATTTCAATGCTTCGTGTAAATTTTGGATGTTTGATTAAAAATGTGTTCCTTTTTCCAGGCACTACTGTCTTTCCTTAAACACAGCCAGCTGGGTATAAAGGGCGTCGTTCGAAACGGCAGTGAGCCAATAGCGGGGGCCACAGTCACCATTTTACGTCGAAAAAATCATCAAATAACGTCCGACCAAGGAGAATATTGGAAAATTCTTCTTCCCGGTACCTACTTCGTCCAGGTTGAAAAAGACGGATTCCAGACGATGCTCAAGAAAGTGATGGTCCCACCGTCCCCTATGGACAACCCGGTTATTCACAATTTCGATTTGGGAAGCACGTCCGACTATGAACAGCCGATCGAAGAGGCTGAAATCGCCTCCGAACTCGATGTGCCGTTCCAAGTTGAGAATTGGCCGTTTATGGACCCATCGGTGTTTGAAGCTTACGACGAAGCGTGGAAGGCTAAGGTTGGTTTATGTGAATGTCATGCGTGATTAAGCACCTAGTCATGGAATCCTATGGAGACTTCTTCAGCCATCATAATTTTGCATGTCACCCAGACACTTGCCAATAGAATGCAAAAGTCGTTTCCTGTCACAGGAGGGTCTTTCAAGGACTTGTTGAGCGCAAATCACAGATTCCCATTTTAACAGCACAACGCCTATTAATTTTAACGTTAACGTACGATTTGACTTTTCAGGTAGAAGAACGAAAACGCAAAGGGTACTCGAGTGATGAAGAGGACTCTTCCATGAGCAGCGCTCACGAAACCCGACTGAATATATGTATTTTTACTATCACAATTTTATTTCGTGTAGTTATTAATGAATATATATTCCAGTAGGTACTTATTCACTCCGTTCACCAGTCAATTTTATTTTCAATTTGCGGGAACTTTTTTGTGTACGCTATCTCTCTTCCTTGCCTTGTGACACTCATGAAACATAGGTTCAAAGTTCTGTCGTTCTCTTGGGCCAAAGCTGCCACGAATTATTTTTATTGCGGATGTAGGTATGTCAATTTAATCCCTTTACATTCTGAGTCTTTATGTCAAAAGTGACGCGAATTCCAAAAGTGGCTATTCCATTATGAATTAGATTCCTTATTACAGTGCAATGAGATGGTAACGCATAGTTTACATTTTAGAGAAGAGCAGAGGTTATATAATTGGGGAACTTCTTAGAGAATTATGGTAGAGTAGTTTTCCTAGTTATTCTAGAGTTGATATAATAAGATGTTAGTGTCTAGAATTTAACAACCCTCTAGCTCGAAAACAACAGTAAAAAGTTCCTGAAAGGACTCGATGGTGGGGGATTATTTAGGGTCCAGCGGCAGGCACTCAAAGGGGAGAAGAGATGACATCCTTGTTGACGGTGACGATATGGATGAAATTACGGAGGTCAATTTGCAGCACTTCCAACAAACAGACAAATTATCGATGGAGGCGGTAAGTAAGTATAACGCTCGTAAACATCTAAAACAAGGTGCATCCTCCTGTAAAGGGGAAGGGGAAACAGAAGGAGCTTTATTATTATTGATTTGCCATGACAACCGAGTAACGCCAGAGTTTCCACCGCAGAAGGCAGCCGACAGATGCCTACGATGAGCACTGACAAGGTAGGAACTCACCGTCATGGCACCATATAGGCCGTCTTCCTATATACAATCGTCAACATTAAAAAATAGCATCCGTAGTCTGATGAGGGCGTAAAAACTTTCAATTCCATAAGGAAGCCTCCTGGACGCTGAATCAAGAGACTTATTTTGTTGAAACAATTTGTAGATGTAGACGTAACAACCAGGCCCGAGGTTTGTGAGCATCTGGAGTCAGCATTTGGAGTATCAACTCAACGTTGCTTGTGGTGGCATCTGACTCAGTTGCATCTCAGGGGTCAACGCAAAAACAATTTCCCAATATTATACCAAAACTAAAACCTTGAGTTTTGTGGTGGCATCTGAATAAGTTGCACCCCATATGCCGGTAGCTACATGATTTCCCTCATATAGGTTCTAGCCAAAAACAACCCCGTGTTCTGCTGGCATCCCAGAAGCCAGCCTAAGCAAACTCAGTTCATTTCGAAATAACCTCGCTTTGCTGGTGGCATCGGTTTCTGTTGCATCCCAGGAAAGACAGGTTCAAAGGTGTTTGCATCACATAATTAAACATTACTTATCCTTTCAATTCTCAAGTGATAAAAATATTCATTATTATGGGTTCAGGATACATCAAAGCAATCAATTAGGTCAAAAGCGAGCTCAAACTATGGTCTGCAAGAACCAGCAGGGACAGAAACAAAGAAAGGACCTCTCAAGGAATACCTCGCTCGTGATAGTACGAGCACATCGACGTCTCTTGACCAACCGTCATACAAGCCGTACGTTCAATTAATTTTGATAATTGATAGGTTCCATGTAGATACATTGACTCCAGTTATGATACTTTTAACGTCCAATTTTTCAGAATGGTTGATTTCTCGGCGTTTGTTAGGACTGAAGATGAATTGGGTATGCATTGATTTCAATCACATTCACTCGTGAGGCTGAGTACTTGATAGTTGACCATTTTCGAATTGTATGTAAATGATTTTATTTATTCCTATTTTTAACTTCAGCGGAAAGTTTATTTCAAGCAAACAGAGAATATTCCAGCCTCGACGCAGGTTTTATTGAATTTGGACGCCCATCGATAGAGCACTCGACCAATGCTCAAAGAGTTGGAGCAAATGAAAAGAGAAAAATACTCGAGTACGAGAGAAAGAAAGGAGCGAAGATGAAAGCGCATGCGGCAATACGACCTATGCAAATAAATTTACAACCGTATCAAGTGGAGGAACTCAAAGAAGCGTACGCGATTTTGGATAACGGACACGAGGTGGTGGATGCCAGCAACGTGGCTGTAGGTCTTCCTTCATCTCGATGTGTTAAAATGCAATAAATTACTTCTAGGACTATTACATGTAATGCCGACCCATCTCTCGTGATACCGTTTCAGACGGTAGTGAGAGCGTGTGGATTCGAACCAGACGACGACCTTCTCAATGAGCTACTCGCCGAAATTAAACCTGCTAATGAAGGTAAGTCAACCCAATTCGATTCTACTTTCTTTTAGCATGTAGCTTCTTAATACTATAAAGCTCCGAAGTAGTGGTACAGTGTAATTTAGGTTGAAATATTTAACAGATTACCTAACGTGCGACGAATTCATCCAACTATTCCGTGCTCGCCTCAAAAGGAAAGACCCGATTGAGGAAATCAGAAGAGCTTTCACAATTTTTGACGTTAGCAACACAAATTCAATAAACCTGGGTGATCTGAAAGAAATCTCAAAAATGGTTGGCATTGAGGTTCATGAGGAAGAATTGAAGGTATTCGTACCACTGTTTTTTCTGCTTTATAGGGAAGCCCTTATTATACAGATACAAGGAATTAATATGCCCAAGGAAATCCAAAGTACTTGTTTAAGTAATCACACACCAGCTTAATGAACACTTGTGTTAGTGGTACTGATGCTCGGAAACTGGATGCAAAAACATTCCTATTTTTTAATACAATTTTATTTTAGATGAATAATAACTCTTGCACTCTCATTTGTCTTCTTTGGTCTTTTTAATAATTTTCATTGTGCATTTACGCAAAGAGTTTGACTTCAGGAGATGATTCGAGCGGCTGACCCCTCGCAAACAGGAGAAGTTACATTGGACAACTTCGTCAAGCTGATGAATAGGCGGGAATATTTTGACTAAATGGCAAATCACGCAGATATTTTGCCCTTAAAAGCTTGTAAAAGAACTGTACTGAATACCTCAAATATACTCCGTTTCCTGAAATAGAATTTATCGTGTACGATTAATGAATACACAGATTGTGAAGACGGAAGAGTTGAGAATTATTTCCGCAGGTGGCCATCGTGTAATTCGGACACTGGCCATTTCTGTACATTTACTGTAGCCTCACACCGGACGATATGTAAGAGGACCAATATTTAAAGAAGCTACAACCACTTCTCCGAGCTTTCGGAATGTTTTACTGCTTCATTGGGGCTTTGCAACCTCGCTAAAAAAAGATGCTTCTAAGCAGAAGCACACATTGGCCAAGAACAGGAGCATCTAATAACAGCGGATCAACGTATAATTTTATAAAATTGGGTTAAAGACGGTGTGATTTTCACTAGAACCTCTTCTCCACGATGCCATTACTACTAATAATTTGGTAGTATAGTTTTTTGGTGGAATGTAATTCAAATTTGGGGTGGGTGCATTGGATGTTTGCGACAGATTTTACAAAACTCGACTATTTTTATTCTATACTATATAGGACCTCAAAATTGGCCGTTTCGGTCAATGCTAGCTTATCCACGAGAGACCACCACAGTAAATCTTCACTGTTTTGTCTTTTTCAATAGTCAAGATACCTTTATTCTCAGTATTTTTCATCCCTCTTTGTTAGCAATGTTTACAAATCTGATAATTCTCTGAATCTTCTCCAAAACTGATAATTCAATTCTATATATACCGTCGAGTTTCTACCTTACTACAAGAGGTGGCATGGAGGTACAGAGAACATCCGATTGTCACGCCGTTCGTTAGCACCCAGCAGTTTTCCTTAGATCCAGGACTGATGTTGTCCTTACCTATGCTCTTTGAACGTTTGAACTTTCAGCCGCTGGTTTTATGAATCCTACTTTTATCTTTGTGAAGAGCTCAGTTTTCCTTGTCAGTTTTGTTACCGCGTTTTGAGTTCATTTCGGGATTTTAAAGTTGCCAAATCGAAGGATTTGGAGCCTGCTGAACTCTGGTTCGAGGAGGAGGAAGTCAACAAACGCAGATGAAGAGAAGAGATAGAAAATCGATGTAAACAGTACGGTGAGCCCTATGGCATGAAAAGTGGTTCAACATAAAATTGCCAACACAAACAATATGGGTGCATTACATTGGCCGATATTGCTCCAAATCGCATAAGTATCTTCTTCGCCCAAGGTAAAGTATCGCAGGACACAAACCCATGAACGGGATCTCTATGAGCTGTGACTGTTTGTTTGAAGAGCTCCATGTCCATATTCAATTGAGCCTTGAGGGATTAGTCCCTGATAAGTACCTTAGTAATTATTTGATGAGAGGTGTTTCAACCACATCAATCTAATATTTCTTTCACAACACCTGTTTTGGTTGGTTATTCCTTGATAAAAACCTATGTTTTTATGATAATGGTCGACCTCTCCGATTCGGCTCAAAATTTTTTTCTGGACGTTTCATGATGTCCTGATCAAAAAAGGTCGATGTCCGTCCGCCGTACGCCGTCCATCGTTCGCGCCGTTTTTGGTAGTAGAAAATTTTCTAAAAATCTGAAATTTGGGTCAGGGGTCTGTTCCGGGCCGAGACGGGTCCTCGAAACTTTTCAGCCCGATCGGACCAAATTTGGGGGAGGTAGGGGTCAAAATGTGTTTTTTGAAAAATGGATTTTCGAGATTTTGGGCGATCTAGGCGAGTAGGGTGTCATTTTCCACTAAATTTTGGACGCTGAATCCAATGAAACGGGTCCCAGAACGATTGGCACCCACTGGAAGAAGTAATGGGACAAATTGGGTATTTATTACCCATTTTGAATATGTGTTTTCGGGATTTCTGCTACCTAGGCGTGTGGGGTATAGTTTTCCACTAAATTTTGGACGCTGAATCCAATTAAATGGGTCCCAGAACGATTGGCACCCACTGGAAGAAGTTATGGTTCAAATTGGGTATATATTACCCATTTTGAATATGTGTTTTCGGGATTTCTGCTACCTAGGCGTGTGGGGTATCATTATTTTCCACTAAATTTTGGACGCTGAATCGATTGGAATGGGTCTGGGACCCGCCACACCCACTGTTTCCCCCATTCGAGGAATAACCAACCCGTGTGTAAGAATTCGCAGATTTTTTTATTCTTTGTTTCGTTGTTATTTGTGATATTCTTATATCAAACTTCTCTAAAAACCCTTAAACCTGATGGAAGTGGACCTAGTTTTCAATATTAATTTGATCCTTTGACCGAATGTCAACTTTTTGAAAACACTATTTATTCTAGATATCAGACGAATGAATGGTCTTCAGGTACCCTACCTATTAGTAATTTGTATAATTTAGGTTTCCCATAAAAGCTAAGTAATGACTTCTCTGGCCGTTCAAAGAACTCATCTGGATATCAGTTAAAGGTTTTTTGCGTTTCCTGCTAAATTTTCAGAAAAATGGGTTGAATTGAGAAAGGTTCGTTGAGTTCTGCTGTATTACTCCTCAGTTGATTACAACCATTTATGAGTTTAGCACAAAATTGCGAACGCTGATGAGGTATGACAAATACTTACCGAATGATCTGCCAAGTTGTAAAAATGTTAGCGTCGGACAATGCTACGATCTGCGAGTGAAGATAAAATTTCGGAGAAAGTTTAGTTGATCGGGACTACTCAGCCGCCTCATTGTCTTCAGACAATCAAAAAAGCATTAACAGCGCACGTACGTGAGCACGTGCCGAGACGATAGAGAAGCGCGAAACCAGAAGAAGATTGAAAATTGGAGACCTTCACCGCGTACACATGAGGAAGTCTAAAAATTCGAATGTGAATACAAACACAAACGTAAATAGGCAGTTGGTATGTGACTAGAAGTACGAACAATCCACACTATATCAGACTTATGTCTGTGAACTTCAAGAATCTATTGTAGTCATAGATTGATGGATTTCTATTTAATGGAAATCTATGAGATCCCATTTGAATTGTGGGAGTCGTTATTCAAAATTTGTATTCATTGGAGTCGTTATTCAAAATTCGTTTATTGGCAATGTAGATGAAAACAGAAGCAATACGAGTGAGAAAAAAACGGCAAAGTAAATTATGGATACAATCCATTGGGGAATAAGTTCTAAAGAACTTGTGCTTCTCGGAGGATTTATAATTTTTATATAAACAAAATGAATAATGTCATCTACTTACAAACGGCCCATTGTAATCAAAGTAGCTGAGCCAAGGATAGAAGTTCATAGGCATGAAAAAAATATGTTTCATATGGTTCTGATGAAAGAATCGAAAAGCTGTAACGTATGAATTTCTCCTATGAAATTCAGTTTTTATTTTTGAAAATATAATGCAAGGACTATTAAAATTACTAGAATGTTTCGACGACAATTCATGTTTAAGATCATCAGACTGATCAATTTGTCGCCTTGAAATTTCTCACATCGTAATGATGTCGTCATCTCAACCAATTCTTGGAGATGAACAAGTTGATTGCGGTAACTTTTTCTCGATTAATTTTTGAAAAACAACTTTCCAGCCGTTATTCAAACATCTATAAGTAAGTCATTATTTCGTTATTATTATAGTCATTCATTACTGTTTGGTGGAGTCATATAAAATGCAGCATCGGGACTAATTTGATATTCATTTTGACGAGTTCAATCTCCAGGATTCATGTCTGAAAAGAAATCGGATGGCGATTCCGTTATTAGAAGAGACAGCGAGGAATCGGCTACACCAAGCTCCAGACAACGGCTTTCACAGAGAGAATCATTGCCACGCGATAAGAATCCGTCGTCTTTCGATTCAGGGCGACAGTTTGCTGAAACCCACGGAATTGTGGTAGGTACCTAGTTGCGTCATTGGTCTTGCAATGAAACGCGTAAGGTAAAAAAGTGAACGAGTGATGTAACCCGCCGTTTCACCTAACGGGCTAGGGATCCAGAAATAGACCTGGGCGAATAAATTAGTGGGAGACTAAAGACTTTCACTTACCGTCCGGAATGTCGGAGATGGTCGGTCATAGACTCCAAGTGCACCTGAATTTACTAAGCTCTGAGGAATGGGGTTTCGTGAGTGAAAGACAAGAGTTCAATATTGGTTTGTAATAACGCAATTGTCAGAAATATGGAATATGGAATGTCTCGGCCGAGAAGGATACTGTCTATGACTTAATCTAATTAGTGAGTAGGTAGAAGTGAAGGGCTGAAGGCCAATGAATTTACGAGGTAGCTGAAGGCTCAGGAGTGTTTGATTTGGAATAACGGAAAAATACAAATGATTCACTAATGTCCTCCCCTAATTCCCTTTGCTTTTCTACAACAGACAAAATACTAAATACTACGGTTACAAGTTACAATTCTCTGATCAGCTTTCTGGTGACTACACGTCAGGGCTTGGGCCAGATTTAAGGAGTCGACTTTCGCGTTGCTAGGGTACGAGACAGAATTATTTCGCCACTTACGTGCACCAACTCCTTCGGATGGAGACAACAGGGTGATGTGTTCTTCGCTGCTCGGCTTCGGTCAGGGGAACGCCGTCCAGGTCGGAGGAGGCGAGGCTCTTTCCGACGGAGGTCCGACGACTGGCGGTGCGTGGAGATCCCAGACTATTGGCCGTCGGTCGGGCGCGAACGGATCAACACTCGGGTCCGACGGGGGATTTTCAGTTCGTAATAGGGGTCCACTGTTACGGGATAGGAATTGGCTGATCTCCCAATTCCCGAGTTCTCACCCTGAAGGAACCACGATACACTCGTTCCTTCAGGTCACTTTCACAACACCGGGTCACAAGGGGTAGACTTGTTACGCGTCGGGTGTTCCGCTTCGATGTTCCGGTTCACTTCACTTCGATGTCCCGGTTCACTTCGATGTCCCGGTTCACTTTACTTCGATGTCCCGGTTCACTTCACTCCGTTCCGCGAACGGAGATTTCAACTTTCCTTCTCTTGAGTTCGGATACGACTGCTTGATGTTAGTTCTCTCAGTCCGCTCGTCACGTCGCCTTCCCCTTCTACTCCTCCCTGGGTGTCTTGCGCCGCCCTTCGCCTACCCAATCCAAAGAGGGCACGCCTTCCGCCCAGCTGGGGTTAGGCGTTTGGAGGGGAGAGGGGTCGTTCCGTCCCCCGCCGCCGAAGTTTCTTGGCGGGGCGCTTGAAATCTGCCGCCCCGTTACACCCCTCCGATCTTCGGAGGCCGAGGTCTACCTCGGCAATTTTCCTTCCGGTGGGGGTGACTGGTGCGATGGGCATTGCGTCAGGTCGTTTGGCTGCTATCCACGCTTGCTCGTACCGCCAGCGTCTGCAAGCGGCACAGGCTGGTGGGCGGTCCTTCTCGTGTTCGGCGATGGAGCAGGGCTTCGGGTAGGCGGGATCCGTGGGTCGTAGGTTCCGGCACTTTCTCACCAGCCGATTCCACATCACTTTACAGCCACCGCAGCGGTAGGTTGTCGGCGGGTGTTGTCGTTTCGTGCAGATGCAGCACAGGACGCTCCCATTCGTCGAAGGTACGCTGGCGCGGATGTTCCAAGGTGGTATGTTGGATGGGTCGGCAGGGGCCACGGGTGAACTAGCGCCAGCATCCCCATCAGCTAGGACGACCTTCACCGGCCGAGGGGTGGAGGCCCGGGAGGAGCCGGAACGCGGTTGCCCTGGGGTGGTGTCTGATCCCCGTGCGGTTTCTTCAGATGACGAGGAGTCCGAGGACGAAGTCGACGAGTCGGCAATACTCGGCTCGGCCGCGGCGGGCGCTGTGAATGCAGGGGCGGGGTATTCTTCCACGTTGTTGTCAGGTCGTGGTGTCGACGATCCTCGAGGGGTGGCGCGATGCGTGCTCGACCCGAATGAGTCGTTGAGGTGGGTCATGGCTTGCAGCCGCTGTTCCATCATGATCACTCGGCAACGCAGGGACTCGACCTCCACCGACCCACCACTCGATCTTGATCTCATATCCACCCCCGAGTCGCCGACGTTCAAGCTTTCCCCAAGCTCGTCTAGGCAGCGCAGCAGAATCCGCCTCTGTGTTGGCATCCTGTCGCAGGACGCGACCAGCTTGCCCAGCCCCATGATGACCGTGGAGGTGACGGCCAGCCACTCCGTACTTCCGGGCTCCAAGTCCGTGCTGCTCACCGACGATGGTACCCGCGGCCGAGGTAGCGCCATAGTCTCTGGTGTCGTTCGCTGATCTCCTATTTTCCCTCAATACCCTGAAACATACAAACCGGCCCTTCTGTTAGTCTCCTCTCACGCTCCGACTCACCCGTTGTACGTCAGTCAATGGCTCATTTATCATGCAGACAACCTCCCTCTCTGCACAGAGCCAGACGCTGAACAACAATCCTAGATTTTAGCTACCATTACAAGGGAAAAACAAAGGAAAAGAGGGGGGGGGGGTGGCAAGGCAGTCCTGTCCCGACCCATGAGGTACGGTCATTAATCAAACAAGGTAAGTACTGGTGTCGTGCATTTTATTCTACAGGTAAGACATTCCCTATTCTATTTCACAAATTACGAGTATACCCCAAAACTTGAAAACTTTTTTTTTTTTTTTTTTTTTTTTTTTTTTTTTTTTTTTTTTTTTTTTTTTTTTTTTTTTTTTTTTTTTTTTTTTTTTTTGTGTCCCCAATCGCTTCATCCCGTTCTAGGTGTTGACATCTTCCCCGCGTGGAGCTGCGCGTAGTCGATCGTTTTGCGCCTTGGTCTTAGCCCGTATGGACTGGACGCCGTCCTAATCGGAATCGGGATTCGGCTGGAGGATCTTCCAGGGCCCTGGGCCCCAGGTTCAGGATTTTCTTCGGTCCGTACTGGTTCCGGCCATTCCAGAGGGTCCTGACAACCACGTCCCTCCACTATCTTCGCTAGGTGGAGGGGCAGGGCTCTCGGGTGGGCGCGACTCCTCCGCTACGTCGGGGGTGACGGCGTCGTCTGGCACGCTGTTGAGAAACGCTGGCTTGAGCCTGCTGAGGTGGTAACGCGTGGTCTTCCCCAGGACATCCTGGACCTCGTAATTGACATCGGTCAATTTGCGGGTCACACGGAGCGGTCCTTTCCAGGGGCTCCAGAACTTCTTCACTGTACCTGGTGGGGCGACGAGCTGCTGGGCATACACTTGTTGGCCTATCTGGAACTCCCGAGAGTGGCGTCGCTTGTTGATTGCCTGCTCGCGGGTGTGCCAAGCGCGCCTCAACTGTCGCTCGGCTTCCAAACGGACCCGCACCATTTCCTGGTGTTGATCTTTCAAGGGCGATGTTGCTTCCCGTTTCATGCTGATTTCGGCTAGGTGCGGCATTCTCAGCTCTCGTCCGAAAACCAGGTGATTTGGCGAATAGCCCGTACTACAGTGGGGAAGGCTGCGGTAGGCAGCTAGTGCCAAAGGCAAGGCGGCTTCCCAGTCCCGGGTTTTTCGTCTCAGTTTCGCCACCAGGTTTGCCAGAGTGCGATGGAATCGCTCACATACCCCGTTGGCCTGTGGGTGGTAAGCGGAGGTGTGGACGTGGCGTATCTCCCAGGTATCGCAGAGCTCCTTGACGACCCCAGAGATGAAGGCGGCGCCTCGGTCGGAGACGAGCCTCTCAGGTGCACCATGGGTTGGTAGGTACTTCGTGGTCAATACGCGAGCGGTTGTTACTGCTGTGCAATCTGTGGTGACATAAGCCTCTGCGTACTTGGAGAACTGATCGATTACCGTCAGGATGTATTTGGTACCCCCTCGACCAGGTAGAGGCCCAACAAAGTCAATACCGACGATTTGACCAATTCGGGTCGGTATATCGGGTTTCTGGATTGGTGGTGTCAAATTTGGGGGAGTGTTCCTCTCCTGGCACTCCTGGCATTTCTGGACGAACTCTCGGATGTCACGTACCATCTTCTTCCAGTACCCGTACCGCCTTGCGACACGGGTAGTTGTTTCTATGCCAGGGTGCCCGGCCCACTGATGTTGATGACAATTGGTCAGGAACCAGCGCCGCATGGTGGATGGGATCAGTGGCACCGTGATCCGCTGGCCATCCACATCGACCTCCTTCTTCCAGACTCCTTCCTCCTCCTTTAGTTGATACTTCTCTGGATCAGCCGTCAGGGTGGAGATCCAGGTGTCCAAGGATTGGGCTGCCATCAGAAGTTCCTTCGGCATGCTTAGTGTGATGGCGCCAACGGGAACACGACTCAGGCCGTCGACATGAGCCATCTGCGATCCGGGGCGGTACTGCGCTTCATACTCGTACTCCGTCAGCCGGAGGATCCATCGTCCAATGCGCGAAGTTGGATCGCGTAGATTCATGGCTGCCGTGAGTGCTGCGTGGTCGGTCCTCAGGACGAACTTCTTCCCGAGCAGGAATTGCTGGAAATGCGTCACGCCCCAGACTACAGCAAGGAGCTCACGCTCGGTGGTGGAGTAACGTGTCTCAGCATCGTTGAGGGCGCGACTCGCGTAAGCGACCGGTCGCTCCTGCCCCTGATGTTCCTGGGCTAGTACTGCTCCCATAGCGGTTCCTGAGGCGTCCGTGGACAGGATGAATGGCTTGTCAAAGTCCGGATAGGCGAGCACGGGTTGGGTCATGAGCGCTTGCTTGAGTTGGTCAAACGCGCTCTGCTGCTCTTCACCCCAGCTGTACTCCCGGTTTTTCCTCAAGAGTTTGGTGAGAGGGGCGCTCATTGCCGAGTAGTGCTCGATGAAACGGCGGTAAAAACCGGCCAGTCCCAAGAAGGATCGGAGCTCGCGAACGCTCGTCGGCGGAGGGTATTCTCCTATGGCTTTGACCTTTTCCGACTCCATCTCGATTCCTTCTGACGTGATAACATGGCCTAGGAAGTTGACGCGAGACCTCAGGAACGAGCACTTCTTGAGATTAAGGCGGAATCCAGTCTCTTCAAATCTCTCCAGAACGGCTCGCAAGATGTTAACATGTGACTGCAGATCCTCAGTGAAGATGATGACATCGTCGAGGTATATTAGACAACCGTCACCCAGCAGTCCGTCGAGTACGTCATTCATGGCGGCTTGGAAGGTTGCCGGGGCATTTTTAAGCCCGAAGGGCATGCGCACATACTCGAAGTGACGATTGAGTGCCGTGAACGCGGTCTTTTCCCTTGATTCGGGACTGACGGGTATCTGGTGATATCCCATAGTCAGGTCCAGGGTTGTGAAGATCTTACTACGCCCCATCATGGCCAGGGTTTCCTGCAAACGAGGGATAGGGTACTTGTTACCCTTGGTTTTGGCGTTTATTTCCCGATAGTCAATGCAGAATCGGTACTGCTGTGGCTCACCGGGAGGGGTCTTCTTCTTGGCGATGACTACTGGAGCGTTCCAGGGGCTTTTGGATGGCACAATAACACCGTCGGCCAGCAAGGAGTAGACTTGGTCTTCCACGAAGCCCCTCAGGGCATGCGCCACTGGATAGGGCTTTCTGGCCGTGGGGCTCGCGCTTCCGGTGTCAATTTCGTGAGCCACCTGCAGGGAACAACCCTCCTTCCCGGGCTTCTCGAAGAGATGCAGCTTCTGCGTCAGGCAGTCCTTGACCAATTGGTAGTCGGGTCCCGCCAGATGAGTCAGATGCTGATGCACCTTGGCACTCCAATTCAGAGGTTGAAGGTGGATTGTCCCAGATCTCGGTTGGGAATTCTGCTACCTCGGACATCGGAGGGTGTACCACCGGCTGCTTTCTGGGTGGTGCTGTCTCGGTGGTCAATTGGCCTTGGTGGTTGTCGTCGACGCTAGGTTCGGGGGCCTCGGCAGATGTTGGAGCGGCTGTGGACCCGCCCTGGCGATTGTTGTCGGTGTCGGGTTTCGTGGCTCGGGCGGTTTCCTGGGCTTTTTGCGCCCTCCTGTCGTCCTTTAGTTGACGGATGTGCCTGAGGAGGTCCGGGTCAGGGGCGACCACGCCAATGGAGATCATCTTCCCCGTGGCGGGTTCTTTCATCTCCACTACGCCGATATCCGGGCGTATGCCAAGGGGTAATTTCCTCAGGAGGTCCAGTCCGATCAGATCCAAGCCGGAGTCAGGTCGTTGGAAGACACAGAACGCGTGCGTAGATCGTAACCGGACCGATGGTGATACGTACATCCTGGATCCCCATCACGGGCAGTGGTTGTCCGTCGGCACCCCATAGCTCCATTGCTGTTGGGCGGATGTCAATGCCAGGCACAGGTCTTGATAGGACAGACACTGCAGCACCAGTATCCACGACCATTCGCCGGGATTCCTTCCCCAAGCCGGCGGTGATCAGTATCATGGGCATCATGACACCATTCACAGCGGTCTGGTAGGACACCAGCTCGTCTCCGCGGACTTCGACGATTGGTTCGTCCTCGTTATTTGTTGTGAGACTGGCTTGGGTTTCCTGGGTCGTGCTGATGTTTCTGACCTGGTGCATTCGCGGATTTGAGATGGGCAGGGTCTTCTTCTTCTTCAGGCAATCAGCCTCCAGATGGTCACGGGATCCACAGAAATTGCAGAACAAGGCCGCGTAGAGTCCGTGGGGGCAACTCACTGGAAAGTGGGACATATCACCACAGTACATACAGGGCAGCACTGGGACGGTCGGTGGTAACTTCGTCGGCACCGGTATCAACTGGTGATCGCCGAACGTGGCCGGTTTGTTTGGGTAACGGAGCGGGCTTCTGGGTTTTTGCAGGCAGTTTGCTGCAAAATGCCCTGGTTCTCCGCAAGAGTAGCATTTCTTGGGCTCCGAAGGTCTTGATCCGCTGACAGCGGCTTATGTCCCATCGAGCATCGTAGTCCTGCTTCGCTCTCATTACGTCCTCCCATCCCTCAGCCCGCTCCACTGCATCCTCCAAGGTGTCCGGAGGGTTACCCTGCAAGTAGAGATGGAGTTCTTTCGGTTGCCCGCGGACAAAAGCGCTGAGTGCCTTTCGTCTTGTCCATTCCCGACGTTGGGCATCGTTCAGGTTGGGTTCAGTTCGGACAGCCGATCGTGCCGTGGCCAGAAGTCGTTCTGCGAACCGTCGGATGGACTCGTCGGGGTCTCTCTGGGCTGTCCAGAGTCGTATGGTCGCCTTCTCGGGACTTTCCTCGCCATACCATGCCAGTATGGCCTTCTTCACGGTCGTGTATGGGGTTTCGCCAAGACCATCCTGGAGGAATCGCTTGGCTCCACCTTTTAGGCGGGTGCGAAGGAATCGCAGTCTCTTGTGCTCGTCAAGCTCTTGGGTTGCTTGCTCCACTTCCTGGAAGAACACGGATGCCGTGATAGCATCCGGCTCATCAGGGTTCCATGTGTCGACTTCCATGAACAACGACCGCGGAATGCCGGAGGCCGCAGGCTCACGGAAGAAGGCGCCCAGTTTGTTCATTGCTTCCGTCACGGCGTTCATCATGGCTTCGCCCTCGACTGATGGGCTGCTGGTTCGTTGCATGGTCGCGAACTCACTTGTTGAACAAAAGAACTAAATAAAAAGAATTACAGAACTGATAGATCACTTTCTGGCGCACCAAGGACCGATAATTTCCCCACGAATCGAGAAAGGACTTCCCAGTTGGTAAGAGCTATGACGGGTCTGGAATCGGGATGTCAATTGGAGCTGAAGGCTCGTCGGAACAGTCCCGGAACAGAGGGCCTCGGGACAAGTGTCGGAACAGTCCCGGAACAGAGGGCCTCGGGACAAGTGTCGGAACAGTCCCGGAACAGAGGGCCTCGGGACAAGTGTCGGAACAGTCCCGGAACAGAGGGCCTCGGGACAAGTGTCGGAACAGTCCCGGAACAGAGGGCCTCGGGACAAGTGTCGGAACAGTCCCGGAACAGAGGGCCTCGGGACAAGTGTCGGAACAGTCCCGGAACAGAGGCCTCGGGACAAGTGTCGGAACAGTCCCGGAACAGAGGCCTCGGAACAAGCCTCGGAACAGTCCCGGAACAGACCCGGGACAGTCTCGGAACAGAGGCCTCGGAACAAGCCTCGGAACAGTCCCGGAACAGACCCGGGACAGTCTCGGAACAGGGGGCTCCGGCGAGAGTGATGCTACTAGATAAATGAGCCAGTATTTAAATTTTGATTTATGGAAAGAAAGAAAAATGATACGGATTTGAAGTTAATTGACTCCTCACTCGCTTCCTCACACTCGGGCCGATTTGTTTGTTTCTTACAATTTTAAATTTCAGAATCTACAACTAGCACAATTTAAATTTCAAGATTATAAAACGCGACCCAATTCCTTCAGAGCTTTTTCTCACCAATATTCGCCTGGTCAAGATCACTTGTTGTGGATACGACAGAAATCGAGATTTCTGAAATATCCCACCGCTTGCCACCAAAAGATGTAACCCGCCGTTTCACCTAACGGGCTAGGGATCCAGAAATAGACCTAGGCGAATAAATTAGTGGGAGACTAAAGACTTTCACTTACCGTCCGGAATGTCGGAGATGGTCGGTCATAGACTCCAAGTACACCTGAATTTACTAAGCTCTGAGGAATGGGGTTTCGTGAGTGAAAGACAAGAGTTCAATATTGGTTTATAATAACGCAATTGTCAGAAATATGAAATATGGAATGTCTCGGCCGAGAAGGATACTGACTATGACTTAATCTAATTAGTGAGTAGGTAGAAGTGAAGGGCTGAAGGCCAATGAATTTACGAGGTAGCTGAAGGCTCAGGAGTGTTTGATTTGGAATAACGGAAAAATACAAGTGATTCACTAATGTCCTCCCCTAATTCCCTTTGCTTTTCCTACGACAGACAAAATACTAAATACTACGGTTACAAGTTACAA
Source organism: Cyrtorhinus lividipennis (assembly GCA_019603395.1). Lineage (NCBI taxonomy): Eukaryota > Metazoa > Arthropoda > Insecta > Hemiptera > Miridae > Cyrtorhinus > Cyrtorhinus lividipennis. The sequence continues at coordinate 15,467,876 of CM034000.1, read as the reverse complement.
TTCTCTGATCAGCTTTCTGGTGACTACACGTCAGGGCTTGGGCCAGATTTAAGAGTCGACTTTCGCGTTGCTAGGGTACGAGACAGAGTGATTTCGCCACTTACGTGCACCAACTCCTTCGGATGGAGACAACAGGGTGATGTGCTCTTCGCTGCTCGGCTTCGGTCAGGGGAACGCCGTCCAGGTCGGAGGAGGCGAGGCTCTTTCCGACGGAGGTCCGACGACTGGCGGTGCGTGGAGAATCCCAGACTATTGGCCGTCGGTCGGGCGCGAACGGATCAACACTCGGGTCCGACGGGGGATTTTCAGTTCGTAATAGGGGTCCACTGTTACGGGATAGGAATTGGCTGATCTCCCAATTCCCGAGTTCTCACCCTGAAGGAACCACGATACACTCGTTCCTTCAGGTCACTTTCACAACACCGGGTCACAAGGGGTAGACTTGTTACGCGTCGGGTGTTCCGCTTCGATGTTCCGGTTCACTTCGCTTCGATGTCCCGGTTCACTTCGATGTCCCGGTTCACTTTACTTCGATGTCCCGGTTCACTTCACTCCGTTCCGCGAACGGAGATTTCAACTTTCCTTCTCTTGAGTTCGGATACGACTGCTTGATGTTAGTTCTCTCAGTCCGCTCGTCACGTCGCCTTCCCCTTCTACTCCTCCCTGGGTGTCTTGCGCCGCCCTTCGCCTACCCAATCCAAAGAGGGCACGCCTTCCGCCCAGCTGGGGTTAGGCGTTTGGAGGGGAGAGGGGTCGTTCCGTCCCCCGCCGCCGAAGTTTCTTGGCGGGGCGCTTGAAATCTGCCGCCCCGTTACAGTGAAACCTCCAACACAACGAGGAATGTCAGGTTTGCTGTCGGTATAATACAGTTGAACCAAATAACAAGATTGATTACAAGTTATATTCCCGCTGCTTAGGATTGACTTAACCACCTTATTTTCCAAGAGATGGATTGCATAGGATTGACTTAACCACATTATTTTCCAACAGGAGAAGCCAGATGACGTTGAACCGAAAATCCCACCAGTTAATACAGGCCAATCATTGACAGACGGTGTAGAATCTAATCAGGTGTGTTACCTTCGCTAATTTTGCCATTTGATTAGTCATTGGTGACGTCAAAGTTCATCAATTGGTCTTCAGCGTGCGCCAAGCTATTCGCGTGACTCTCGGAAAGACTCAGAGCATCGTCATTCTGGCGGCTCTGAAGAGGGTAAAGCGGCAATGGAGGCCAGGAGGTCCAAAAGGCAGATGTCACGAGTAATGACTGATTTGCAGTATGACGTCAAAGTCAGGTATCTACGTGTATAACCTCAAAAATATTCCTAACTTGTACAAAACAGCCGCATTCATTCTCTCAAGTTAGCGGACTGATCCGTGTGACATGTATTTTGGCTGCCTTATTTTCAGAGAGGATCAAGGTACAGAGTACTCAGGAAGAGTGGACGAATTGGACGAAAAAGTGACTGGTAAATTTGTACAAACGAGTTCAGGTTCACCTATGTTAATTTAAACTTGTCTTCAACCGTAAAAATTCTGAACCAGTATAAGCAATACCGTGCTTCTCAGAAAATTCAATTTTCCCCAGCTCGAGATATACTCATTCATTCGTCTACAATCGAGGACAACGACAAAACCAGAAGTGTAGAAGAGGAACGATCCAAATTAAAACGGAAATCGTTAATTTTCGCCAAGCCACGTCAGTCCGCAAGGGACTCAACGACACCAGAACGTAAATTACCTCCTGGAGCTGTGAAATTGAACGGTCACAAAGTATGGGTCCCTAAAACAATCAATCCCCTACAAATTCAATTGGAAAAATACATGACGAAGGACCTCAAAGAAGCGTTTGACCTTTTGGAAAATCTTGAAACTGGGACGGTGGTTGTTGATGCAATACCGGTGAGTGACATTGTTACGTATTTCGATCATATTTAATTGTAATTTACGTTTACGTAATTTTGATGTTGCATAATTTTTGCATGAATGAATTGCATAATTTTTTAGACTATCGTAAGAGCTTGTGGTTCTGAGCCAAAACAAGGAGAAATTGAAGCAATTCTAGACAAGATAAAACTACGGACCTCGGGTAAATAGTAGAAGATACCCTTATTGAGCCCAATAACATTAATTTCCCGTAACCCAGGTATATATATAGATATTTACATAAATGCAGAAACACCTTATGTATTTGACTTTCAGTCAAAAATGATACCCCATATGCCTAGATCGCCAAAAATCTCGAAAATCCATTTTTCGAAGAACACGTTTTGACCCCTACTAATGGAATTGGGCCATAGTTTTGCTCGAATAAGCCCCTCTGAATCAATAAATCGCATCTGTACTCTGGATGGTATCCATTCGCATTTATCCACACTTAACTGACTCGCAGGCCAATTGGAACTGGAAGAATTTTTTGAAATTATCACAACCAAATTAGATCAAGAGGACACGTTTGACGAAATTGAAAGAGCATTCCGGCTAATGAATATCAGCAAATCAGGTCGCATATCTATCGATGACCTCAAACAAGTTTCACAAATAGTCGGATATCATCTCGACGATGAAGAATTACAAGTAAATAAGGGATTATGCATGATCGAGTACATTTTGCTTACTTCTACAAGGTATTGCCAAACAGTGTTTTTAGACCTCAATTGCAAATTGTGAATGTATATCGTACAGTTGATGATCAACGAAACCAACCCCACGCCGGAGGGAGAAGCCACTTTACAAGGGTTTGTGAAGCTGATGAGGAGAAAACAATGGTTCGACGTCGAATCGAAAGAGCCTCCAAGAAAACCACATCGTCAAGCATTGGCAACGCAGCGATTTCGCCCCTCTTATCGACTTCTTGGGAAAAATTCAAAATGATTCAGCCCGTTCATCGTGTGCCCGAAGGCTTTTTATTTCTAAAAATGTTCTCAAGTGGAGTTGGAAGGGACGTGTTAAATAAATGTATGTGAATGAGCAAATAATAATTCCGTAATGGGAGAGTGTAGTTATCACGTACACAAATGAATTTTGATTGTTACTCACTCTGCCCGACTTAAAAAAAAATTGAAAGTATGGTTTTTGAAAATGAGCGCTCAACACGATGGTCTTGCGTGTAGAGGCGGCACTAGCTTTGCGGGAACCCTTTTCGATCAATAAATCGCTGGGGTGACGCAGGGGGTAACAACAAAGCCGCGTCAACAAAACAGTCCAGCTCCTAGCTACCGACCGCTATGCCGTGAGTAGTTCTCAACTATCTTTCAATATCAAGATACCTACAGGCTACAGGCTACATCAGTCCGTACTATAGGTTCATTCTATAATGAGTAGATTTACCGTTGATATTTGTGTCCTTCAGGTTTTATAATTCCTTGAACAAAATGGTGCCATTTTATAATGTTTGGTTTCGCTTTACGGAATGATTTACATTTATTACAGGGCTGAAGTCAACGGTAATCATTTTATTAAAGAAGAAAAATTTCTGACTGACAAAAGACCATCACACAGGCCTGCCGGCGAAAATTTAGCGCGGCTTCTTCCCAAAATCGAAAACTACACTGCAACCGTGAGTTACGGATTTACCAAGTTTGCTTTTTGTAATAAGTGATTTTAAATACATACTTCAACTTTTCAAGTTATTGCTGTTTTTAGGTACCCGACGCAGTTTTGGTGGATTTAATGGCTCAAAGCGGATTATCGTCAGACGACCCTGCTATGTAAGCAAAAAAAGTGGATTTATAGAAATATGTACATATATTATTTGTTTCTAAATACGAGTAATTACACTGGTTATGATCCTCTGATGTAGGTTGAAGAATTGGGTTTGAATAATTAGTGAAATAGGTACTGTAGGTAGTCCAAGTTAGATAATTTTATTGGCCCAATTATTTTACAACTATGTTACAACAGTATTGATTTGATAAGTTAGTGCTGTAACTTGATAACTCAGATACTTCCGTTGGTCTTTTTTGGTTCAATTGTTGCCAAATTTTTATTAAAAAATCTGCAAATTCTGGAAAACCCTGGAAAATGATACCCCACACGCCCAGATTCCAGAAATCTCGAAAACACATATTTAAAATGAGTAATATAAACCCAATTTGACCCATTACTTCTTCCAGTGGGTGCCAATCGTCCTGAGACTCACTTCATTGGATTCAGCTTCCAAGATTTAGCGGAAAATGATACCCCACACGCCTAGGTTCCAGAAATCTCAAAAACGCATATTCAAAATGGGTAGTATATACCCAATTTGACCCATAACTTCTTCTAGTGGGTGCCAATCGTCCTGAGACCCATTTCATTTGATTCAGCGTCCAAAATTTAGTGGAAAATAATACCCCACTCACCTAGATCGCCCAAAATCTCGAAAATTCATTTTTCAAAAAACACATTTTGACCCCTACCCCGCCCAAATTTGGTCGGATTGGGCTGAAAAGCTTGGAGGACCGTCCTAGGCCGGGAACAGACCCCTGACCCAAATTTCAGATTTTTATAAAATTTTCTACTACCAAAAACGGCGTGGACGGCGGACGGCGTACAGCGGACGGACATTGACCTTTTGGTTGGTTATTCCTTGAATAATCAACCTATGTTTTCATGCAAATGGTCAACCTCTCCGATTCGCCTCAAAATTTTTTTCTGGACGTTTCATGGTGTCTAGATAAAAAAAGGTCAATGTCCGTCCGCCGTCCGCCGTCCGCCGTACGCCGTCCGCCGTCCACGCCGTTTTTGGTAGTAGAAAATTTTCTAAAAATCTGAAATTTGGGGCAGGGGTCTGTAACCGGTCTGGGACGGTCCTCCAAGCTTTTCAGCTCGATCGGACCAAATTTGGGCGGGGTAGGGGTCAAAATGTGTTTTTTGAAAAATGAATTTTCGAGATTTTGGGCGATCTAGGTGAGTGGGGTATTATTTTCCACTAAATTTTGGACGCTGAATCAAATGAAATGGGTCTCAGGACGATTGGCACCCACTAGAAGAAGTTATGGGTCAAATTGGGTATATACTACCCATTTTGAATATGCGTTTTTGAGATTTCTGGAACCTAGGCGTGTGGGGTATCATTTTCCGCTAAATCTTGGAAGCTGAATCCAATGAAGTGGGTCTCAGGTCGATTGGCACCCACTGGAAGAAGTTACGGGTCAAATTGGGTATATATTACCCATTTTAAATATGTGTTTATTAGATTTCTGGTACCTGGGCGTGTAGGGTATCATTTTCCACTAAATCATGGACATTGAATCGATTGGAATGGGCCTGGGACCCGCCGCACCCACCGTTATCCCCATTTCCCCCATGTTGAAGAAATGAGTCTACTTGCGCCTGGTCTGACGAATAACCAACCCCTGTGTAAGAATTTGCAGCGTTTTTTGATTTAGACACCATGAAACGTCCAGAAAAAAAATTTGAGCCGAATCGGAGAGGTTGACCATTTGCATGAAAACAAAGGTTGATTATTCAAGGAATAACCAACCAAAAAAAAAAAAAAAAAAAAAAAAAAATTTGCGTCTAAAATGTAGCAAAAAAGAAGAAATTCCATTCGGCTAGGTCATCAACAATCTAGAAAACCGTTTTCTAAATACATATATTTTCTCTCTTTCATTGACTCTGTTTATGGAAATTGGGCTGAAAATGGGTTAGGCACAACGTTTGAGCCAAAGAGGAGTCTACGTACGAATTGTTAACATTTTTTGAGTATTTTAAAAGCCTTTTTGGGTCCAGACGTTGACGGTACCGACATTTCGATCTAAAAACATCGCGTTTTGAAAGGTGAAAAAGAGGACTTTTCCTCCGTATGCGAATGCATTATTCCTCAAAAAAAGTTGAAGTTGAGAAAATCTGGATTTCTAACCCGTGTTTTTGTTGGCACTTCGAGCGAGGGCATATAACCGGGAAGTCAAAATGAAACCGCCGACAAAAATTAATTAAATTAACTCGATGAAGGACCCAGCCCACATTGAATCCTACAACCTTATTCCGGCCTCTGAGCCGTCCTGCCAAGGTTGAACAACTTTTTTGTTGTAAATAACAAAACGCATTTGGCCATAGAAGGTATGGAACCGGATACGGTCAATTCCCATCTAAACATAGAGGTTGTAGTGGTAACACGGCCTGATTCATTTTTTACTATCTCGTATTTGAAGTAGAATTAAATTTTTGCGCCAAATCGATTGGTGACCTCAGTTTTGGCGTTATCAAGTCGCTACACAGGATTTGTGATAGGACTGCGTTCTCAAAATTTCGCTACAACATAGCTGATCTTCTTCATAAAATATGAAGCAGCAAAAATGATCTACTTGTGGCATTTGAAATAACTGGTGAAGCTGTTCAATAATAAGTTTATTTCTAGCATCTTCTTTTCTAGCATCAAACAAAATCATGTTTTCGTGACTCTATACAGCTTTATACTCGTATGTTTCCAGAGTCAGGCTGATCTCGCTAGCAGCTCAAAAATGGATCAGCAGCATCACCTACGACGCTCTTCAACATTGTAAAGTCAGGTCGTCCAATCTGTCAATGAAAAGCCACCACAACGGTGGAAATAGTCGGCAGGACAGGAGGACATTAACCATGGAAGACCTCACTCCCGCTCTCGCTGAGCAAGGAATCGTCGTTAAAAGACCACCTTACTACGAATAATGTTTCCTAACGATACGTTTGTAGATAATTCACTTACTAGAGCTTGCACTCTACAAAGGTTGTATTGGTTTTATGATAGTAGCTACTTAAGTAAAGTAGATTTGTCGAATAAATATATCCTCGACAGGGTTAAGAATACTTCTTGCGTGTGTGATTTTGTAAGTCTAGTACGTGTAATATAGTCTAAGGTTATTTTATTTTGAATTCGTTGTTTATTTTAATTTAAACATTTCTATGTTGAGAAGGTTCGCCTTTCAACGTATCTGCAACTATGTTCCTAAAACGCATTACTTCGCACTTGATGTATTAGTGTCGTAATATAGATAGGTATAAATATCTCGATTATTAATAGGTAATATAAGAAAATCTATTTAAGAACCTCAAGGAATCTGCTGGAATGAATGATTTGGTAATTACCCATCCAACAGAAAAACCTTATTAAAAACTATGGATATACGATCGTATTATACAATTGAAGGTAGAAATTATTATTCATGCAAATTTGATTCAAACAAGGGTCAACAGTTTAATTATATATCTTCGGATCTAGCGCAAGTTGTTCCGTCCCCTTACCTGAAAACTTCTTACTTCATATTTTTGTTAGGTACCTCTTAGTAATTTTATAAATTTATTTGCGAAAAGTTATTTAAAAATAAAGGCTATCGCAATCATACAAAGTAGGAATGAAATGTACACCATTTTTTTCGTGCATGAATATACTCGTAGCGTACAAATTGTATTTACGGCAATAAAATAGAATCATCAAAAATTATTTTTTCAGTCTGTTCTAAGCGACCCACAATCGAGCGCACGGTTTGTGACCTGAAAATGTTCAAATATCACATTGCAAGCTGACCAGAGGAATGTGAAGGCAAATCAGGAAAACTAATTGCATCATGACTGAGGTAAATCAAAGGTTCTATTTATATTCTCGAAATAACGAAATGAATGGAAAGTTTTCATATTCATATATGTACGGACAAATTGCAAAAAAATCCGGGGGAAATGGGGAATGCCGGGCTTTGAATCTCACGAAGGGAAAGAAAGATTCAAGGAACATTACCCATTTTCAACTCGCTTTAGTGGTTAAATCAAGAATGCTTGAGAGCTGGCATTAAAATAATTTTTTTTCTCTGACAATTATTTAGCTTCCTTCCTAAAACCCAAAAAGTTTCGTTCCTAGACGCGTCCTCCCGGAGCTAAGTGCGAAAAATGAAAAGGAACATGAGACGGTTATTACCAGTGGTACACTAAGTATGGGCCTACCCTTACGATAGAAATAGAGGTAAGTCTACCCACATTGCAGACTACTTTAAACAGTTGTTAGACTTACTGATGCTCCACCGAGCATGTATCGTAAATTCATGTTGTTGACTTATTGTAATACCAGTAGGTATTACTGAAAATTCCAATTTCCTTCTCAATTCATTCTCGCCTGGAGAAGATTAAAGTAAATAACCCGCGTATTTTGAGGTGGGTGATTAACATTTTCCGTGATTCACCGTTTGTCAGTGCTGTTTTCGTTGAAGTCATTTGAACAAATTAAAAAAACCCGTAATTTGCCATCTCCAGGAAGGAACAGGCAGGACAACGAGCTGTCCGTTAGGGAGGAGGGGGTGTCTAAGACCCGTCCTTTCAACCAAGGAGGGAGACACGACGGCCTTCAGGACCTCCAAGAGAACCCGAGATCCCGCTCAAACTCAGTTCTCGCTTGGCAGCCGATATTGGAGTCTGCAGAAGCCGAATTATGTGAGTATGAGCATCAACCCCATCAGCAACAAGCATAGGCATCGAAAATTTGCTGAAGGAACATTATAGGATACCCATTTAAAGGAGAGCCTCGATCAACATAATGAAAAATACATAAATAAACTATCGAAACTCAGAGAGGTCCACAAATCGTGGTCCAGGATAGGAACCATTCACGTCTTATAAATATATTATACACGTTGCTTTGTTTACCATCCGAGGGCTTTGGAAGAACTTGATAAAAGGTGTTGCTGGTGACCAAGATCCCTGTTATGTGAACAACGCCTTTGCTATGTATGGAAGTGCCCAGCTAATCCACTGCAGCTGCTCACCTAACGCACTAGGACCCTTCCTAGCATCCTTCTGACTTTGTTTCATTCAAACTACTCACTTTTAAACGGTCCTTTAAACAGTATATAAAGCCTTCAAACAGTTTTCAAAATATCCTTATTTTTTTTACCACAAATTTTTGTTTTCTGAGAGGCATTGAACCGGTCGGAGGCGGAATTCGCAGTTCCCATTTAAAACCGGTACTTGGTTTTCCCCGCTACAATTCAACTTTTTGTGCGGTCTTCGAAGAGGATTCAACTCTTCGTTCCGCATACTTATTGATTTATTTGCCGTATGCGGGTACTTTTGTCGCGCCGTGCATATAGAGCGATTCATTATTCTGAAATTTGACCTTCTAATCGAGGTTCTTCCATGATACCCAAGTAGCTCTTCTAACAAAGAAACGCGAATTGACATTGTTTCTACTTTGAAATCTCAACAATGTAATAAGTTCCCAGGTATTTTATTTTCTTTAATTTGATTTAATAATTCATGTATCATTTTTACTTCACTTTTGTCCTGGCCCATGTAAGAAATACCAGTTGTGTTGAGCAAGAAAAATTGGATCATGGACTGCTGTTATGCTATTTGGAGACTCACTGTCCTACAATGGGCTTCAGCGACCGAATAGTCTTACCCTTCAAGACAAAAATTCCCTTCATGTTAACCAAGTACCCTCCACTTCCCCTCGAATCTATACAATTCCCTAAATACCACCCATTCTATCAATACTTCAAGCGGTTCCCTGCCCCCAGTGGATTGTTTTTCTACCAGATGACATCTTTTGGTTCTTTCCAATTGGTATTTTTCTTCATTGATCGTCTTCGTCGTTTTAGATTTTATGACTCACTCAGAAAGGAAGGAAAAACACCGACAAATTAGATTGAATGAACGATTTAACCGTCGAAATTCCCCCAAGGATTTTCCTGGGCAGGTCGTTACCGTCTGGGAGATTGCGGCTATCTCCCTCTCTCATCATCAATCTTGAGCACTTTTCGTCGTTCTCGTAATGCTGCGTCATATTGACGTAGGCGAGGCACCAAGGTGTGATAATTTATCGAATGAATTAAGTATTTTGACAACTAAACCTGCATGACGCACAGATCAAACCCTGAGCGTGCTTATGCGCAACTTGCTTGAAATAAGTATCACAATCCTGGTACATGAGCCTCTGTGATAACCGTTCATTACTGAAAGGATTCAAGGTAGGTTCCGGAACGTTCTGGTCGTTCCTTTGGATTTCACTTCATCGATGTTGCAACAATTTTTTATGAGGACGGTTTGCTACACTCTCCGGCGTCACTTGTTCGTGCATAACTAATGAGCCACACGATCATTGAGCAACCTTATTGGTAAAAAAAATTTATTGTTCATGGCACAATTGAAAGATAATGTATTCATCTATGGAAAATACTGGGCACCAGACGAGGCCGGTGAAATAGTAAAATTATTCTTAATTGCTTTAATGGTTACGTACGTGCCGTCCGAAGAAAGTGGGGTCCCAAGAGACTTAATCGACCTGCTTAGTGCAGCTGACAGTTCTCACCTGGTATTTAAGCAGCATCTCAAATAATAATTATTTGCAATGCAATTATTGCATTGCAAATAATTGAAAACTAAATGTTATACTTGAGAAGACAAAGTAAGTATTTATGACGTAGGTATTGTAGCCTTGAACGCCGTTTCACTGTTTATTGATATGCCCAATGTCTTCGTCAGGTCTCACAATTTTATTTGAGAAAATTCAATGCATCGAATGTGGCTTAGTACTCGACAGGCAGAATCATTCCTGGAAACTCGTGAATAACCATGCAGAGGGAATTCATTGTCAGAAATAGAGAACGTATCTCAGATTTCCTACATCCAATGTCATTCCTTATGGTTGATATGAATTGGTTAAAAAAAAAAACACGGTTGCTCAACAACAGAAAATTGCTGATAAAAGCAATGCATAAATAAATAAAATTGAAAAATAATAAATACATGAAGCGTTTATTGTAAAGGTTTTAGCGGGTCGATTTGATAATAACGCATGAAGATCGGGACCAATTTCGACAGGAAACTTCCACAGTTAGAAGTTACAATACAACGTAAAACAGTCCGAGAAAAATCTCAATATCAGATTATTATCTATCAGGTTATTACCTGAAGGTGCGTAATTTCCCATCACCTTGAGAGGTACCGAACAGGAACTGAACCTAAGCTGTGCGTCTGGTGAATCCGAACAGCTCCTTCGAAATAACTTGATCGCCTTGCGTCACGTTGAATGTTCAAATAAGTAATCGCACGGAAGGCCAGTTTTTTTTTCTACAGATTATTTTCAAAATAACAATTTAGTTTTTTACAGGAACTTTTTTCGAGCTGGTAGTCAGGACTCTTAGGATCTTGTTATTTGTTGTTACGGTCGAAAGGACGGAAGGAGCAAAAAAAAAAAAAAAAACATTTTATGCGAATCAGTTCATCATTGGCATTTAATTTTTAAACTATGAATGATAATTCCCTAATGCCTGGAGTAAAACACCTATTGCTTTGGTAAAGGTTTCAGCGTCAACTTATGTTCAAATTATCTGTCAATTAGTCACGACATTTTATTACGAGTCATCTAATTACAAATCCCCTACATATAAGTTTTCTTCTCTAAATACAATTGGTAACATCCCTACCCCAACCCGACATTTTGCCAGAAATCTTCCAAAAGATTCGTCCCGCTACATGTTTAATAATAATTACGATGCCGATGTCCGACAGTGAAGATCTTGACTAATGTTCCTGTCCAGCGAACGGAGTTCCGGTCACGGGGTTCTTTCCACTTCCAACTCATATGATGTTTTACTTCGTCATACATCGTGTGGACACTTTTACGAGGGTAACGACCGCCAAGAGATTGAGGCCCAATTTTTTGTACGATTAGAAGGAGTCTGAATCCATGCATCGGACTCAACCACTGTATTCAGCGGTACAAATATTATTTTGAAAAGGATTTTTTTCTTCAAGTTTTACATAGGTAGGTATATTAGTCGTATTTTGAATGCTTCTCAATTCGTATGCAATAAAAGAAAGCAAACGAAAAAAAAATCCATGACAATCCCCATTTTGCTCAATGAAGATGTACCATTCCTAAGTAGAAGAAATCTTTTCAATTTGAACCCACATTCGAAATAGGTAGATAGATACCCATTTTGACCCATAACCTCTTCCGGTGGGCGTCAATCGTTCCGCATCTCATCTCATGGGATTCAGCGTTCAAAATTTAGTCGAAAATAATACCCCACACGCCTAGATCGCCGAAAATCTCGGTAATCCATTTTTCAAAATACACATTTTGACTTCTCCCCCCTCCCCCTTCCCTCCGGTTGACTTTTTGCATGAAAACAGGTTGATTATATAAGGAATAACCAACCAATAAACACCCAAGTCCATCTATATATTTTGTTTAAATTATAACAAAATGTTAGGGGATTATTTATGTGAGTAGGGTTCTGTTTATCACGCCAATTTTTAGGCTGAATTGCTTGAGTTGACGTTGTATTGTAAAAGAGTTGGTACCATTTTTTCATCCCCATTGTGTTGGATGTGGCTAACAAGTTTTTCTTTTGTTTCAGATAAATTATCATCAATATGAACAGTTTAGCCGTCGTGTTAGTTTTCGCGGGAGTCGCCTTCGCCGCCCCTAATCACCTGAAACATGTCTCAGTAGAGAAAAATGTAAGTATTTTTCATATCAGAAATGAACAGTCTGTTCTAATGAGATGCTACACGAGTCGTGATCGACTTTGTTGTTGTTGTACATATTATGTTGTTGTATTATTTCACGGATTCGATTGACGTTTTGTCAGTAATGCAGCTCATATTGATGAGCCTCAGGATTCGTATGTGTTCACTTCTCAAACCAAACATTCTCGCAGTATAGTGGAAAATTATCGCTTGTTAAACGGTATTAAGTAGCCTCTTAGTCGACAAAGAAACAAAAAAAAAAACTCCTGTTAAAACACTTTGAGGATCGTGTCGCTAGAGGAAATGACCACAGTCGACCTTGTCGGGACTTATAATCACGAGAAGGATCCAAGAACGGTGCCAGGGGCGTACGATTTCATTACCAACGACCAACTCGAGAGTATCAATCGTGACGACCTTTGAGCCTTTAATACTTATACGATACGTCGGATACAATGTGCGTGAAGTGGGATTCAAACTACAAAAAAGTCTTGTAGTTTGTCAAAACCACCGTTTTATTTCTAAACTTTGTGCAATATCCTTGATTTTTTTTTTTTTTTTTTTTTTTTCATTATTTGAATAATCTGTTGACTAGGTTTGTCAGACGTGGATTTCGGTCAAAAACTATTGCCAAAAAGGGTATGATATGTGCAGGTGTGATACGAAAGAAAATCTCGCATTCAATCTGTTGAAGGATAAATCCTCAAACTAATATTCTCCTAAATGAGAATCATTAGAATATCGAAAGGGGCACAAAATCATCATCGTCGCTATTTCTCCCTTCTGGAAAAACAAAACAGCCAAATATTATTCAGTCCCTCCCCAGTAATCCCCGCCTTCTTTAATTTGTTTAGTTTGGAAGTTACATGGAATCTATGTTCAATTTCAAATTGGTTTCCAGGTTGTCGTCGGTACTGGGAGCAACCTAGGAGCTTCAGCATCTTGGGGACCCTTTTCAGCAGGAGCCGGTGAGCATCGTCGATAAAATTGTTTTTATAAGAAGTGTTTCAAACCGTGAAATTTTCACAGCTCGAAAATCAACGAACCTGACCGGTACTTTGGAGAATTGTAGCTTTTTTCTCTCTGAACCTGGAAAAAACGTTGAATCGTCATCCTGTGCATCTGACGCAAAACCTGAGCCTCAAACTTCTACGAGGCGAGCTTGAACTAGAACAGAACGCTCTTGTTCATGAGGCAATAGGAGACTGGCTGTTAGCTCGTAAGAATGAGGAACAGATGGTGAAAGTGAAAAGTTGCTAAACCTTCGCGGCCTAGTGCGGATAAATTTTGTCATAATTGAGAACGATTGTGAATAAACGCACGTGGCGAATTAGAAGGTATCACACAACATGACGGTGTATTTAGTTTATTATTCCTATTCTATACTTTGTATTGTGAAACTTCATTCGGGACTTAATTAATTTTCATCACAAACGCCCTTAAACTGAGATAGTGTATTGCTATAGGGACTTTCTCGTAGCCGATTTCAACTATGAACAAGTATAGGATGCATGCTCTCGCCTAAAGCCGAGGAAACATTATATTTTTATTATAATTCATTATAATAGGAACGTTATTTAACAGTATAATAGGATAATGCTACGCAAACTAGAAAAAATGGAGTAGATAAGAAACAAATAATTACAATGGTAAAGTAACAACTACTATAATAGTATAAAACCTCCATCGACATTAATTAATTGATTCAGACATTGGATAAGTAATTTTCTGAACAGATTTCTACGTTTTCTGAAGGTAATCGATCTGAACCTATTTGGTCTGACATTCCTCTTCGTTCGTAAAACATGTTTGGTGTAGAAATTCATCTCGTAAATCAATAATACCTACACTAGATGCCTAAATTCTCATATTGTTGTTGAAAGTTCAGCCTTTGTAGGCCTATTGTCGCCAGCTCTCTAATCCACGTTATTATTTTCAGGGTTGTCCGATTCGGGAGCCACAGCGGTAGCTAACGCACCTGGAGCAGGAGCTAGTGCTGGTAAATAATTATTTTTCAGTTGATATACATCTTTTCTACGTGATACTCCTTCGTGTTTAGTATCAGTACATTCGTAATGCTGCGAATTCTCGAGGATAGTGTCGGCAATTACGCCTTTGATTGCCCTCGCAATAAATTGCACTCCACCTTCATGTCCATCTAAGCACTGTAACGACTCAACATTTAAAATTGCATTAGTTACGTCCAAGGTACTACACCCAATTTTGTGAGAGAAAGACAGCGAGAGAGAGAAGTGAGAGAGAGAGAAAAACGGCGGTCAAACGGGGTGCTTGTACGGAGTTGAAAATCCTTGAATCTGCACTCAGGTAGCAAAATTATTTTAGAATCACTATTCAACCTTGAGAACCAATTTTTTCCACTGGGCCAATAAATTCAAGCTTGGTATATCAACGCCTATTGTTTCAAAAATGATGTGGTCCACATTCGGTCCAACTTGGCTCACTTATTCAATAGTTATCACCTATAGACATCAGTTTTAATCTGAGCGATTTTTGTTTGATTTTATCATTCCTTTCATTCTTAAAATGTCCTGAACAATAGCCACTACTGGCCACCAAAATTTTAGAGCAAGATTTGAAGGTGAAACTCGACTTTTGAATCGAATAAAATTGTAATGGGCTTTATTTTATAGAAAAACACATAAATGATCAGGTAGCTGGCGGAAATATATCAAAACTGTTGTCACTTTCAACAACCAGATTCCGGCTACGAGAAAGAATTGTCAAGAAAGAACCATTTTAAATGTTCCTTCTTGCCTTTGAGTCTTTTTAGTTTTCATCTTACCGCCTAGAACTGGTTGATGTGGGAAGTATTATTGTTGCTATTACCTTGACTGAGAAGTTAACACTTGCAGAATTTACTGCAGTCCAGGATGAACTTGCTGATAGACTGCTGATTGAATCTTCTTGAGTTTCGGCATTTTCCTCTTCCTCGAGGAATAAGAAAGAGAGATTTGCATCGTAATTTTCAATTGCTTGATGAAGTCCATGTTATCATCATTGAAAATGCCAAATGGTAAAAACGGAAAAATCCGATTTGAGAACAACAGGTAGCTATGGTGAATAGGCAAAATTCCTTCAACCCAGAATAGGATGGCATGGTTCTCAAGGAATCAACGGTAAAAAAGGCAAATAACCCCAAATCGTTTTGCGTCTATCGAGAGGCTTTGAATGCACGAATGACCTGGCGTTTGCGAATTTGTCTCCGTCGGTCGAATAACACGCTTTGACGTGGAACATAAGGAAAGTTAGCGAATGATACGCTTCATGGTTTGCCAATTTTGGCTGTG
This sequence comes from Cyrtorhinus lividipennis, assembly GCA_019603395.1. Lineage (NCBI taxonomy): Eukaryota > Metazoa > Arthropoda > Insecta > Hemiptera > Miridae > Cyrtorhinus > Cyrtorhinus lividipennis. The sequence goes on along the minus strand of CM034000.1, from coordinate 15,452,142 downwards.
CGAAATTACTAAGGGCACTTAGGTACTTACCACGCTTGAAAATCCATAATTGAACGGATTTACGAAAGGATATTTGAAGGTGGATTGCGTCCTGTCAGTTTCTGTGAATCTACTTTCTCATAGTCCAAGAGTTAGCTATTGCATCTTTACGGAGGTTAACTCGCTCAAATCAGAAGCAGTAATAGGAATGAGCAGTTAAAAATAAATAAATAACTTATGAAGCTTGCAAATTCCTAAACTGTTAATGTTAATGTTTTCAGGTTGGGGAGGAGCCTCTTCTTCTGCGTCTGCGTCGGCTAGTGCGGGTTCGGGCGTCACTACCGGCCACGTCGGAGGTGGACCTACAATATTCGATCAAATTTTCAACGTACGTTTAACCCTCACCTTGAATGTCATACGAATCATTCAAAGGGACACGGTTATGGTTAAATAAGGGACTACATAAAAATATTTGATTTCAATCGAGTCTGGGACCAAAAAATGTTAATCCAGAACATGCGTATATCTTCCAGCTAAATGCTATTAATTTTATATCATTCTTCCTTCTGTATGCTGATCTTTTTGTACACTACGTTTTTTCAGCTTCAATTTGAAACCCTAGACTAGATACGCCTCAAATAGTACATAGCCTCAAGTTTTAGGGAGGTCTTGAAGAGGGAGAGGCAGGTACTAGTCGTATTTCGGACGTTCATAAAACATTAATATTAATTCAACGATGTAGGACCATCTTCCAATGTGTCTTAAATGTACTTCGTAGTTGACTTATTTACTGTGAAAGCTGTTTCGTAGACTAAATGATCGTCGTTAAGCAAAATTCCCTGGGACTAGTCACAGATAATCCTTGATTCTTTATCATTCTTCCCTAATTTTATGGCTTTATTTGTTTGTTTTCAGATCCCAATTTCAGTTTTGAAATCCGTTAACGACCATTTGAACAACAAAGGTGAGTTTTCATATGCCGACTGATTATAGTCATAATTATTGTAAACAAGAAGCTTATTAATAACAAACTAACTTCCCGTCGTTTCTATCACATTATCATTCACGATTTGATGTCGGCTAATCGCTTCTGAAAGAATATTTCGTCACTTATAAGACTTTGTCGGAAAAAATACTTTTATGACTATTTCGTAAGGATCGTCGATGGTTTGGCTTAAATTGGTGTAATCATGTGTTTTATTATCTTATTAACTATAAATGTATGTGACCACATTTTAATGAAATCAGACGCATGAAAGATACTAAGCCATTAACACTGAAAAACCAACCCGGGAACTCATCAATAATAAATGTTTTTGTTATTGGTGCGGGTGTGGGAGTCACTCAGGACATGTCGCTCACAGCAACACTTGTAGAGGCGAGGAATGATTTAATCGCACTGTCTCTTCTCAAATTACTACTTTTCCACCATACACATTCATGTTATGCACATTTCATTTATATGAATCAGGTAAGCGTCCACCATTATCCATTTATGTAGGTTCTTCTATTGGAATTCTGGAAATTTTAAATCTCATCACTGAGCATTCAACGTATATGAATTCTTCATCAGGGCTCGTAAAAACCAAGAACTGTGGGACTTGACACAGGAGGTAGTCGTCCCTACAGTGGCATTTCAGAGAAAATAGCGAAATCCAAACGTAATGACGCTACTGCAGTTCCCTAGGGTTTTTGAGAATTGATTTTGGAGGATGATGAGCTAGTGGAATACCATGTTCTTTAAACTTTTAAATACTGAATCATCCCGTGCTGATTATTACACATAAAAGAAACTGGTATTCATCACGCTCTCGTTACCTACCTATTCGGGTGTCCCTCAAATACACGGAAATCCTCCAAGATGAATATTTACCTGGAAATTATGATATATTGTGGGATTATTTACCGTTCTTGAAAATTACGAGCCTAGCTGAAGATGCTAATAATTGATTCTGATTGATGATGAGACTGATAATTGATGGCCCCGACCGCAGTCTAAATGGTGACCGGGTACATATGAATTGCTGTCTCGTGAAATTACCACATTTTCTCGTCACAAACACTTGAATCTGGGAGATAGTTGCACCATAGGCGTATCCAAATTATTCTATACCTAGTGTTCATATAAATTCAAACGAAAACCACGACACTTTTCCACAATTTGGATTTCGCTTCAGAGGTCGTCCCAGGAGCCCATGCTGCTCACAAGAGATTGAGGAAATGCAGAAGGCGGGGTATCTGCGATGAAGCAGGTTAGAGGACTTCTTTTTGACCTTTGTATGAACCAAAAAACTGAAAAAAAGCAGGGATATTTTTATGAACAAAATATAACTGAAGCTCTCCTACATGGAACATGGTGTCATCAACCTGCCTTGCCGATGCGTGTGGTTTGGGGCTATTCCCTACGTAGGTCCCAAAGCATGACAAGTAAACATATTCGAGGCTAGAATAAAATAATTAACTGATTAAAGATGTGATTATCTGACAAAATAATACTTCGTGTAATATGCTTTTGGAGTTCCTGTAAGTGATGTCCTTAAACCCATTACGGACTCTCTTTTCCGCCATGTCACTTATCGCTTTAACTGGGAGTAGCATGCTTAAGTAATGTAGTTGCTTGCCCTCTTCACAAAGCTGTTTACTGCAGTAAGCAAGAAACCCTTTTTATTGCTTGCGTTTTTTGAATTTTCTGTCTATGGCTTGCGTTATTTTTGGATTCGAGGGTATTCCTTATTCCTACTGCTGGAAAATAACATTTTCTGTCGTTCATCTCATATGAAATTCGCTCGACAGGTGTGACCGTCACTTCCACTCACGGAGCTGGAGCAGGCGCTAGTGCCACAGCGGGAGCTGCTGCTTCGGCAGGTGCTGACGCTGGAGCTTCCGTTGCGGCTCATGCCAGGATTCAAAAAGACGCTGACGTTCAAACTGGTGCCGGAGCTCAAACATTGACCGTTAGAAAGAATTACGACAATATTTTTGCGGTGAGTATTCTTCTTTATATTTTCAGCGGAAGGATTGTATACGGATGGTCAGGTGTTTAATACTGCGTAGTGCGCTGTGAAAATTCGTGTATAGTTCCGAGTTCCAAATTTTGAATAATTTTTGCTATTGCTAAGTACCTTCCAACCTAAATCATATCTTCAAGACGCAACCTCAAGTTTATTTTCAGATGTTGGTTTTTCAAACTTTTGTCAACTAAACCCGAACATTTATTGATACTTATTTTAGACAAAACTATCTTACTAGAACTTGTGGACTACTCGGGGACACAATACTTATAGCAGATTGTCTAAAACTATACAAAATCGCTCTGCAGATTCCCATCTCAGCACTGACATCAGTCAATCAACTTCTCAACGGAAAGAAGTGAGCGCTGCATCAGCAGACGGCGTCACTTTGACGTGAGAGCAACAGGCCTTACATCAGGCATTTCAGGCGAGCCGAAGCAGACCACCTTCCACTTCCAGCTGTTGGACGCCCCAACAATATTGTTCAAGTTGTAATAATATATAGTATTTATAATCTTGTATTTTTATAATAAATTATATTGTTTACTTCAAACCTACCGTAGAAAAAATGTATTTTCAATTTCTTCCTGAACATCTTGATCATTAAATATTGGATAGTTAAATAGATTTATTTCTTCTTTTTCTTCCCCGGGCTTTATTACCCCTCAAAATCTTAAATACATGAGTGAACGAACAACTCGTATTTGCCATTTTCAACAACTTTTCCATAAGAGGAAAACGTAGGTTCCTAATACTCGGTAGAAGAATAAGAAAACTCAATTCATCCATAGGCATCAATTTTATTAATTCTGAACCAATACCAACAAAGTTTATACTACCTAAGTGATCCTTTCATTTCTATTCAACTAAGATTGTACCCAAAACGTATAATTCTAGAATATTTTTAACTTTTCAATGACCGTGGTGCGTCAAAAAAGGCACAACTCGATAGAAAGGTAATATCACATCTTTACGGTAACTACTTATGATATTTACATTAAATGAGCAAGTTACTATATCCGTTTCAGAGAAACAGATTAACGATTTGATTGAGCTTATTGAATAACATACCAACCTACAAATTACTTACAACTTACTGATCAGAAACCAATTAACCTTATTGGTTCTTGGAATGGAATAAATAGGTAAAAAGGGTCATTTAAAACAATTAAGTTTCTATGATTTGTATCTACGTACATTCTGATAGAATAAACATGTGGGGGAAATAGGGGTAAAGACTAGTTTTCTAAGCTATGGCGTCCCACTGGGAAGCTATCCATCGAGCCGTTGTTGTTTTAGTGCAATACGTAGAACACACTATGGCTTACATATACATAGGAAGACATCCGTTTTGTTGCCTTTACCTACTGCTGCAAGAATTTCCTCTTGTTAGAGAGAGAAACTAAGAAAGGCTCAAGTATATTTTGTATCCTCAGAGGGCTTATTATTGAGTTTATTCGCCCCTCCACATCATCATGATATCCAAAGGGAAATGATCCCAGTTTAAGGTACCGTGGAAGACTCATTTTTGTCTCGATGGACGGTTCCAACAGTAGGACAACTAGTCGCCTAAATAAATTAATTTTTCTCTTATTTACTCAGAATTCCAATTACAACGCTTGGCGTTGTAATTCGTTGGCACAAGACGATCCTGGTCGAGATGGCAGTACCATCACGTGGAGCGAGGAGTCGTGGTGGAAGTGAAACCTCCGGCTGTGAAATATGGCCGCACAGCATCTCGAAATTCTTTTCTGTAGTTCTGAACGTTGTTTTTTGAGTCCTGAAAAGTAAAATAGACAAATTAAATCGAGCTGATGATCGAAAATTAATGTATTTTAGGGGAAATAAAGGCTTTAACGCACGTCATAATGATCTGACGCGAATTCAGCCAACATTCGAATACATACAGGGTGTCCCAAGAGTCCCTCCCCCCCTCCTAAAGTCATCCAAAAACAATTTTTTTTGCAAGGATCACAATTATTATATTTGCGCAACCATACGCAAGTGACTTTTATATTTTAAATGGAAATCTTTATTTTGGTTGGTTATTCCTCGAAAAATCAACCTATGTTTTCATGATAATGGTCAACCTCTCCGATTCGGCTCAAAAATTTTTTCTGGACGTTTCATGATGTCCTGATCAAAAAAGGTCAATGTCCGTCCGCTGTCCGCCGTCCATTGTCCACGCCGTTTTTGGTAGTAGAAAATTTTCTAAAAATCTGAAATTTGGGTCAGGGGTTTGTTCCCAGCCGAGATGGGTCCTCGAAACTTTTCAGCCCGATCGGACCAAATTTGGAGGGGGTAGGGGTTTTTGGAAAAATGGATTTTCGAGATTTTGGGTGATTTAGGTGAGTGGGGTGTCATTTTCCACTAAATTTTGGACGCTGAATCCAACAAAATGGGTCCCAGAACAATTGGCACCCACTTGAAGAAGTAATGGGTCATTCTTTTTAATTGCAGACTTGGATTCTACCCAAAATATCATGAAAATGTGATTCCTCAACCATGTTCTTAGATTGAGCGCAACCAGTTCAGCGAGTACGTTCCGATACTGGACTGATTTACCTGCAGGAAACAACTGCGATCTTCATGAGCCAGGTATCCAATATAAAATCAATTATGTGATTCTCCACCCAAAATCAATGGTTTTGTCAAGAGAACCGTCAAGTAAAATGAAATGGCAGATCTTCATTCCAGACCACAAGTTGATCACTCCCACCAGATACATTGACAGGTAACTTAAATTTACTTAAATGTAGAAAAACAGGTTATTTTGACTGTTCCTTGGACTGTTCATTGTGAGCCTTCCTTCGGGCAGCGGCTGCGTCAGTAGGCGTCATAACCATCAAATTGAAGACATAAAACACAAGTTGCCTTCAGAATAAAACTTAAATTGTATTACCGCAACAGCAGTTCGAAATTCTGTGCGAAACAGTCTCATGAGGGAGCGGTAGTTCCGCCCTAGGATGTTGGTCACTTCGGGCAACGTGGGCAGCCTAGCACCGCTTGTAGACGTCAAATTTCGGCCCTAGGGAAGAAAGCAATGCAAATGAAAAAAGTTAGATATTGAATAGATTCTTTTTTGGTATTGACTGAGCTACTTGCCTACTCTGTACAGGCAATATTATTCGATCTTCATTCCCCACCTCCCAGAAGTCCAAATTGGCCTTTCTTCATAACTAAATTACTTGTTTTTATCTTTGCTATTTGAAGATAACAGGCCTATTGGTTATTTCCGCCACAAGAATAATGTTTTAGCTCTTTCAGCCCAAGGTCGAAAAGCCTTTTTCCCACAAAAATTGGTAGAACTAAAAAAATTTACCAGACCCTGGAGAGCGCCAGCACTAAATTTTAAATCAATTGCATACGTATAGAGATAGAGCAGTTTGCAGATTTTTGATTGAGACAACACACCTTGTATTATTTTGTCTCTAATTTAAGGCAAACACTAACCTATGTAATAAATTGTGTGCTCACAGTTGGGCTGTATACTCTGAATCAACAATTATGAAGTTCAGTACAAGGGAGTTGATTCATTTTGTACTATCAGTTAATACATAAGTATCAAGTAAAAGATCACATTTATATTGAATTTAACCAAGAAAAACATCTGAAATGTACCGCTGGGTCGTTGTTAGGAGCAAATAAATTTGAGTAGAATTTTTGAGGATTTAAATCTGAATTTATGGTAGTGAGCCCAACAATATTTTTACTATTTCGATGACAACTAAGTAAAATTAATTCCGAATAACAACTACTTTTCTGTCAGGGATGCCAGACCGATCCATTCATCTGTACATACGTTTACATGGAGATCTAAATCTCCCCTAACCCAGCGCATCTCTTAAAACCTTCACCACAAACGTTTACAAAAAAGGTTACAAAAAAATAATTGTACTTTCAATCACTTTATTAACTAACGTTCACATCCATGAAAAAATTGTGACTCTAATGTTAATATACATTATGTACACAGCGAAACCGATCAAATCAGCACATTCATAGACCATCATACTAGCAGTTTAATTCGAGTTTATTTGACGTCATTCAAATGAAACGAGTATTGTCACCATTTGACAAAATAAAAGTCTAGAGCTTTTACTTTCGAAAAAAGGGGAAAATAAGGCTAGTGTAATACTGAACTTGGATTGAAGAAAAAAAAACAAATAGGTTGAAAACGTGAATAATTCTGGTTTCTTAAGGGGTAAGGCAAAATCTGTACCATATTGACACGAAGTACGAGGGAAAAGAACATGTAGTAGAACTTGAAACGGGAAAACGCATAAAAAGGAATCGCGGACTCCTCAGTGAATCCTGGTAAGGTCTTCGACAATTTTGATGATGGTTTCCGTCGTCACTTCAGTCTTGGTGCCTGACGAAGACGACAGTTGCAGTCCGCTCACGACCTCTTCCATATCTTTACGAGGCAAATCGAGAAACAATTCAATCAGATCGCCGTCGATGAAGCCCTCGGCAGGTTCAGTTTTGACTTCAGACGAGAAGGAGCGCCAAAACGAGTGGTCAATTTTGCCAACGGATTTTATCGTTGAGGCGAGTCGTTCTTGCAGTTGATTCAACAAGTCGTACAATTCGTGGGAAATTTGCGTGATGACTCCAATAGCTCCACCGACTGTGCCGTACAATATGGAACCGAAAGTTTGAGTCGTGGATTCTCCCAAGTGCTGCATAACCAAGGAACCGTGTCGGAACACGTTCACAAGATCACCTAGGTGGACTTGGGCGACTTCTTGCATCAGTTGTCGCTCTTCATCGTTAGTGGCGGCAGAATCTTTTTGGCAGACGAATAAATTGAACGAAGTTTTCCGCCCCCAGGAATGTGTCGTCATCCAATATCTCAACTGCTGTCATCCAGTTCGGGTTGTAATCCCGGGCAATCTCTTCAAATGAACCTTCCATAGTCTTGTACTGCAGCAATGTGACTGCTCTCATCAAGTCTCCAACTAAAATGAAATCCCCTTTGGTTCTGACGTACAATGCGATGATGTTGTTGAAATGGCTGCATTCGAGACGCAATTCTTTTTCGGCGGTCCACTCAAAAAGTCGTACGGTGCTGTTGATGCTGGCGAGAAGCTTGCCGTTGAATTGAGCCAATGAGTAACAAGCGCCTTTGACCTCTTTTTCACAGACAAATGTCAGCTTGCCGTCGTCGACTTGGAACAACAAAATTCGACCTTGTTTGGGTTCTGATTCTTCAGGCAGAACGATACCAGTGCCGACGATGTAGTAATGGACCGGATCATCCCCCAACTTGCAACTAATCAAACTGAGGCAATATTCGTTCTGAAGCATTTGATGAGCATGCAGCACTTCAAAAGTGTGCTGGTCAAGTAGTAGAAAATGATAAATTTCAAATTCCAAGCCAATGTCTTGTGAAGGGTTAGTGCCAGCGTTCTTGATGATGTTCATTGGACTATTAAGGGAATTGGTCGTAACCTGCGCCCTGGTGGTGGCACAATCTCGAACAGACTCCAACCCTGTAGGTCCTTGTATGTCCAGCCGGGCTGTGATCACGCCGAAAGTCTGCGACGTCTCTTGGTGCGCAATCCGCCGAGGAGCTTCTCCCAAAGGCACCGATCTAATGTGCAATTTTTGAATTTCGTCAATAGTTCCGATAGACACCATTTGGTCGTTGGCCAAGGCCAAACTGTCGGGGTAAGTGTCGGTATTCAGCGAACACATAAAAGTAACTTCTTTGAGGTTGACGTTTGAGAAAACTAATTTGTGGTTGGACGAGTATATTACCGTAGGGCGGTCTGAACAAGCGAAAACGTTTGTAGTGGCCATGGATTTGAAAGGGCGCAGAACTATCGGTTGCGTGCCCAAAGTGACGCGTTTCTTTTCAAATAGTTGTCCCGTGAATGCGTTAAAATTGAAGTAGAACATAGAACCATCTCCCAAGGCACAAAGTACGTAATGAATTCCTTCGAACGAAGCAAAAAGTATCGATCTGGAGATAATGTCACCACCAAGGAACTCAGTGTGCGCCATCTCCAAGGAAGGGAGTTTCAATATGCGGCAGGTCATGTCGGTCCAAAGCCCGATAGCGACATGTTCGGCGACGTTCTTGTCTGGAAGAGGAGTGATGTCAATGCAAGACACTTCATGATCCAAAGTGACGTGCTTCTTCTCCACGACTTGATCGGCAGAGATTTCTAGATAGTAAAGTTCGCTGCCGGAAGCACAAACCACCTGCTGATTGTTGCACGCGACTACTGAGATTGAGCTGCCTTCAGAGGGTTTCCACTCGGAGAAAACCGAGTCAGTTTTGAGGGAGATGAGCTTGACCGAAGAGGGCACAACTTGGATTACTAGGTCAGCTCGATAATTACCGCAATACATGGTTTGTTGCTCAGATTGAAAACCTGGTACGTTGATTTCCTCAACCTCCTCCCCATTGAGGGACAATACTCGAGTGTGTCCGACGAAAGACAGCACCAAAGTGTTGTCAAGTCCTGATTCGCTTTTCACGTTGAGCGCCCACATGCCTTTGATTCCTCCCAGGTCAATAGTGGCGACCTCTTCGATTCCGATTCCGTTGCGAATCACCCTCAGAGAGCCCTCCTTGAATCCACCAGAACAAGTTACCACCTGACCCTGGCCTTGACGTTCAATATCCACTACCACCATATCAACAATGGGCGCCAAATTTGTAAACGTTTCCATTACGGTGACGTACGAGTTAGTTTCCGGATTTTGACCTTTGTTCAATTTGACCAGTTGCGAGTCTCCCATTCGAGAGCCGATGTACAAGACTCCGTTGTCCAAATACGTAATACATTCGGGAATCGAAACTTCGCCAAGCAGTTCAACTTTAAGGTCCTTCACATAAAATGATCCATCCATTTTTTCTTCTTTCTCCAACATGAGCATGAACAAGTGCCCAGCCATGTCGCCCAAAATGTACCTACTTCCACTGCTATCCACTGAAGCGTAGCACACTATGGAACTGTGTTTGATGACCGGAGGAGCGACTGAAACATACGAGACGCCATCATGGTGCAAAATTGACTCCTGGCCGATGACTATGGCACCGCAAATTGGCTCAGGAACTGGTATGATCATACTGGCATCAATGTCGATGTAATCTTGTTTCCACGGCACTTTTATGAACTCTTTTTCTTTTAGCGAAATTTCGTGAGTTTTGATGTGGCGCCCGTGGGGGTCTTGGTGGAGAAGTATGATAGTCGGGTTTACGCAACCGTGTAGGAAGTTAAGATCTTGAATTTCGCACTCTTCAATACGAATACTCACAGCTTTGAGCTCAAGAAGATCTTTCTCCAGGGGGATGATTTTCAAAAGACCGTCGTACAAACGCAGCCCAATAACTCTAGCTTCTGGGTCAATCACAGCTATGATCCCATTTTCCGACACTTTACCAATCTTATCAGCAACATTACCGTGAGCCTTGGTGTGAATATCAAGATTGTCGGGGTCGCCTTTTGCTTCCAGAATCATCACGTCGTACCTTGAAGTCACAATGAACAGCAAATCTTTTTGTTCCCACGAAGGGCGAAAAAGGCGCATAACTGCGATTCTCCCGTAGATACCGATCTCTTTAACAGGCTGCAGACCTTCGGGGGTAACCAGAAATATTTCCAATCTCGAGTTTTTGGCAATTATTAAATTCAAATGCTTGGAACTTGTAAAATGTCCAGTCACACACGCCGAAACGGCGGTGGTTTTGTGAGCGGTGACCATGTACTGGTACGACATATTGAATTCGGGGTTGAACTTCAAAACACACCTTTTCTGAAATTACACTTGTCCGTAAAACATACGTACGCGGAATTAGATTAACTTCACCAACTTCAGCACACAAATCAATCGACACCTTGTTATGTATACGAATCTCGCGAAATGGCGAAAACCGAAAAGGCGACCTAGGTACGCTAACGTTATTCTCCTGCGTTATTCTATAACCTCAAGCGGCTGCATTGAGGAGGTATACTCACGTGGGAGAGATATAATTATCTGTCTAATTCCGATAAACATCCATAATGATCGTATTTCCTCAAGAACAGCATTTTAATTAACATTATTGGTCATTCTATAAGCCGTAAAAAAAAAGATTTACGCTATAAGTGCATAGTGGAGTGACCTCGCCTGTTGGTGCTGCTTCTGGTGAGCAGTTTGGCAACTTCTGGCGGGAGCCGTGGCGGGAAAGTTCAAACCGAGCCTCGTGCTTCTGGTTCTGTGGCCCTCCATGAGTATTGTGTACGGAGATAGGCACATGATTACTCAAACATCAATTCAAACGCGAAGCTAGCCTATTAAGGGATGTGCTGGATGTGTGTGATATATCCATTCTTTGCTATTGCGGAGAACTACTATACGAGTCCTATTACGTTCCTCTTGGCACTTTCCCTTCATTTGACTCTTCTATTGCTCAGTTTATCTATGGTTATATTATGATCTCAATCGCTTATTCGATCGTCTGAATTACGGATGAAGTAAATACGAGTATATTACCAAAATGCGCAATAAATGGGGAATTCGTTGTCTCATGTGGTCGAAATTCTCAATCAACTCTACAGTAAGGTTTACCCGTGGTAGATACATAATTTCCATTTTGTTCTTGAGCAAGTTTAATAATAACTATAATGGATCTCTCAATAGCCAATTAATCATTGAACTATTAAGAAGGCCTTTATTTTCTGAGTATTGCAGACGCAAAAAGTTAAGTAATGTAAACAGGTATTTTGGTCTGGGTATTACTACCAAATATGGTCTTGCGGACTTGGTCAGATTTCTTCCAATATGGTAGGATCGGAATCGGACCATTTTTTGACCGTTTTACTTATGGCTCCTCATTGGCTTACCGCCTTGAATGGAGACGGGTCCAACCTACGTAAATATCATCAATTGCTGGCCCACTTACCAGGGGTTACCTATCAAGGCGTGATAAAATTCTAAGTACACTTACCTTTTGCATAAGTATTATCGAGTCAAAATTGAGAGTAGTTGATACGAAACTAGCTCTTATTACAAGTATTTCTACAGTACGGGGCTAAAATTTGGCTCACTTCGAGACTAAATTTCTCGTTAAACAAAGAATACTTGACGTAGATGCCCATGATTCTTGGATGGATGATTTGATCAATCCAAATAAAAAATTATCCCTAAAATTGGTTCCCACCTACTGTTGGTTCTCATGTGTGTCAATCACAGAATCACGGGCAATGTAGAAACATTGTGCTCTTGCACCAAAACAGTTTGAAGAAGTCTCTCCATTTCAACACATTTTCTCACGATTCCGTCCATCGAGAAAAAAAGGAATCGTTTTAACATACACAATAGCGAAAGCACCGTCGCAAAAGTGGTTTTCTAGGTCAGCCACCTTACACTGTGTGAATTCTACCGTATAATCGCTTGGGATATGGATGGAGCTATCAATTAGTAGAGTAGGTAGTCTGGACGAGGGCGAGAGGAAGACATTTTTTCATTAATTGGATTTTACGTAATATTTCACGCTCAAGTAGAAGAACCGCACGGAATTTTGGCGGGTGGAAATGGCAGAGTATGGGGGTATGGAGGAAATGGTTAAAAATATTCATTCTGCTGGGGACCAAGGCACATCATTGCACATTTTGTCCTAGTTTGAAGATCGCAAAGCTTGAAGCTTTGGAGTGTAAAGAAAATAATGAACCTAAATATGGTGGCAAGAGAAGATTTGTCTGGTCCTCGGGCTATTTCAGAGCCGGTCGAGCTGGAAAACAAGTTACTTTCATCTTGTGACGAGGTCGCGTTTTTCTAACCAGAGCGATTTCCGCGTTCTGAACCAGACGAGGCGCTGGAGCAGAGGAGCAAGACGAGATCCAGTGGGCAGTTGAGTTTTACAAAGTCGTTAACTCCCTTAGATGGCATTATGAACAAGACAAGTCTTCTAGGCATCTTCTACTCGTTTCTCAAAAGGCGCAGGCATTAAAGCTCACTTTGTATCCGTCCATAGGAAGTACTCAACATGATAAAAGCACGCTTATGTACAATAATTTCTCGAGATCAACCTCTCTTTAACCTGCTTTCCATCTTTTTCAAATGGTTTCGACTTGAATTAATGTATTTGGGGACCGGGGCCAAAAAATGCAAAGATTATTTTTGAATGAAGAATCTACTAGTAGGTACTGAGTAACGCGGAAAATATTTTAATGCCAAATCACAATCCTTTCAAAAATCATCTGAATCCATCAAGCTCAACTGTAAGCATACCTAGGTCCTTTTTAAAAATATTCGATCATTCAATCATTGGTCAATAAATCTTCAGCCGAAAGCTGTAGAGCTTCCCCTTCTGGCCAGATATTATTATTTCACCATTCTACCCTACCTTTAGCCTAATGTGCGGGATGTATTCTCATGCCTCTATCTTCATTTGCTATAATTAGTGGGCAATCAAAAATCAAATTTACTATGGAAATGCTTTTTCAGATTCTGAAAACCCTTCATGTCGGATTACATCTTCGTTTAATAGGTTGAGTATAAAAGAGATTTAAGACTACATCTTCAAGCCGATCGTTGTGCAAATTAGCTCAGCGAATCGCATCAGATGCGCCTTCTTACCAACACTCATTTGTCGGTATCGCGTTAGGTTTTGTTGATGTTTTGTTTGTTTTGTTGCAGGGCAGTGAATATTAGAATGACTAAAGTATTGGAGAGCTTCATTTCCCAGGCTGGACAAATCGCTTGTCTCATTGTAGAACCTTGCTAAATAATTCCCATTCAATCCATTTTACAAACCCTACAACGTACTTGTCAGCAGGTTGTAGCGAGTTGCCTAATTATCCTTTAGTAATTAACCCAAGCGTACGAATCCGGTTCCATTTTGGCCAGTAATTTATCCCTTTTGAAGCGCACCTATAGATAATTTGCCTTCATTCATGGCTTTGCATTTTGGTCTTTACGTTTACTTTTTACGTACATCTTGTTGGGCATTAGCCGGAGGAAACTCGTTGTTGATGGTCTCAGTGATGTTCCGTATGGCGAAATTTGTGTCTGCTATCGTCTGCAACAGGTTAATTGATTTAGCAAGAGCAATCACATCATTATACCACAATGCTTGTACAATGAGTTAAATAGATATAAATATATATTAAAAATTAAAGAGAGAGATTAGATATTAAATAGATCGATACAAAATAACGCCACGAAGATAACTGAACGCATTGAACGCTTTGTGAACTAAATTTTTGCATTGACAAATTTTGTCGATGTTGCTCGTATCGGCTTTGCTTTTGGAAAAAATCAAAATAGATTTATTATCACATCTATTTTAATAAATAATCTCTAAAATAATCTAATTCAATTTTTAAATATTTTTCATTATATTTTTCGTTATCCAAACCAAGTTAATACTCACGTCCCGAACGAAATTCCGAACAAGTCCGAAAAATCCAATGTTGTTGTTTCTCCTCTTCGTTTGCCTCTTGACATTTTTACTCCCCGAACTCTGTAATTAGAATATAAATAACTTAACTGATTAAAATTAGGCTAATATTCTGTATAGCAGGTGACATTACAAAGCGATGACCGACGACGTCTAGAACGTCTTAATGTAGAAAGGCTTCGAATATAGGGAAGTTTTTGGGTGGTGTTGATTGCAAAATTACGCTTTTCATACTTGGACGATTTTAACTTCTTAGTTTTAGAAACAAAATAAACTATCACAACGGGGCAGAAAAGAAGAAAACACGTACGTGCGGATATGCATTGGGTGGTGTTGAGTACCTACGCCCAAGCAATCCTCAACATCAGTATTGTGATGTCGTGGTGTGCTTTGCCTAGTTGGTAGGTACCTATTCTATGGGCATGGAGATTGAGATAATTATACTGCGCTGCTAGTATGAGCGGTCCGCTAAGAAAAATTGATTTGATCAGCCTCGAGTCGCAAATCGAAAGGGAGGTTCAGTTTTCGAGTCACGTTCTCTTTATACCTTTCCCCTTTCAAAAAGAAACAATCGAATCGAAAATACCTCCTATCTCGAAAACTGTTTTTCGATCTCCGGATCTGACTTGGAGCTGGAGGGCTCACGGTGGCCCGGTACAGTTGTTTTGTGAGGTAATGACTGGGAGCCTTCACCAGCAAGAGGTTGTGTTTTTTCTTTTTAAGGAAAGGGCCTCGAAACGTTGACGAATTACCTCCGCGAGTTGTCGGAAATTCGTTTCGAGACTGTGTATCATCATTTGTCTCTCGGATGAAGATTTTTCAGCGACTCGAGGAAACTCTTACGCCAGCCCTCTTAGCCCCAATCGGCAAATAGATGAACTGAGTTGTATTTCCTACAGCTTAATCGAGCAAAAAGAAAACCTGGGTACGTTAAACAGCGCACATTTTCCGGAGAGAATCACTAGAAACTATTCTAATCCTCCCTTAGCTGCGCATATTTCGTAATCCCTCCTTTTTAGTTGGAAACAGGCATTCCTCTCATTAAGATTATAAATAATCCTTTTTTTCAAATATCGCTAAATTTGTTCTTTTCCTAACGAGATTCTTCAAGGGATATCGGTGAATTCCCGCTCTCGAACGCCCACACATTCGACCCACGTTCGATTTTTGAGGTTGGGATTGTCTTCCGGGTTCGTTCCTGTAGAATGGACTTTTCTGGATGGAAATGAACGATGTGAATATGATTACCGCCACAATACGATTAGGCCAACATTCTAACTACTTCATAGTACGTACCTGCACAAATTTATGAGTACATAAGTCTGCGATTGTTGGATTTTCTGAAGAGAATGGCCCATGCTTAGGCACTATTTTCTCGTATTTTTGGCAGGGAAAACAATGATAATGTAATCTTTCTTGTGGCACATTCAATTTTGCTGTAAGTTTCATCCGTTAATAAGTAAGTAAATTCGTAAAAGTAATTAGATTAATCCAGAAACAATTTTTGGAGCGAATTGGAGAGATTGACTTTTTGCATGAAAACATAGGTTTATTATTCAAGGAATAACCGACCAAAAGGAAAGGGACATCATATACTAGTCCCAGGCAGTGTCAGCAGCCTGTTTTCAGTATAATCGTCAATCGAGGAAGATAGCTCAGCTTCCTTTTGGCGAATGAGCACAAGTGAATGGTTCCTCAGAGCATTAGCCTACTCATTTCATTGTAACTTCCTTTAAATAATCCGGGTGAAAGGCGGCGGGACATCCGTCCAGTATTACATAGGATATCCTGAGAGGGTGAATTGCCTGGGTAAACGACGATCGTAATAATTATTATCATTACCTGTTCAGACGTGGCTTCGAATGAAGTTTGAAGTAGTAACATCAGGCAGACGATGAGAAGCCATCGGCGACCCATCTCTGGAACAACGAATAAATCAGTTTACAGTTTAGTAAAAGTAATATAATATGTAGTCGGACAAAATCTATAATTAGTTTTAGCTTGTCAGCTGGAGAGAATGCTTCATTGTGTTTAGTGATGGATGGTAAGTCCTAGGAGACAGGATCAAGCAATTGAAGTTATAAACTTCGTTTCGGTATGATTACAAGTTATTCGTTTTATTGGAATTTCACGTAAACGCATTCGATGCTAGAGCAAAATTCGGTTTGTCTAGTAACTTTTTTATTTTTGTGAACAAAATTAATTTTAGTATTTTACCCCAGTTGCGAGCTTGCTTCGGAGCTACCCTACACCACGGCAGGTAACGCAGGCAGTTATAACAAAACACGCAAGCTCATCTAAACTCCGTCGTTTTGTACCGTATATTTTCGTTACGTAAAAAACAATTCTCATTTTCTGAAACCCCGCATTGTAAAAGTAACGTTCACAGAGAAAGGCGGGGACTTGAACCCAACTGATTTCCCGCCCTCAATATTACCGGAGGCAATCTTGGAATACAAAACAGAAGATCATTACAGAAGTTATTTTCTTGCTTCTAGCGTTTTGAAGTTTTCAGTCTTACATTGACGCACAATCGAAATTACACTTTCGGAGTAAAAAAATGATGGTCTGATTATTTTCACTTACAATTATGTGACTGAACATCACTTTCAGCATTCTCAATTTAAAATTGAACTCAGCTATGTGCGTTCAATTTCTTTTATATATTATGTTATTTTTTCATTAAAAGCCCACGTTTTTTAAACTATTCTAAGCGTTTGGCCAAATTTTAACTTTGAAAATAATTGTATTGTCATCTACAGTTAGATCAAACTTCTATAAAAGCCTCAATAGCGATATGTTACATTGAGAAGTTGCGAAATGTATAATTAATGTTCAATTATTATGTATATATTTAATCATTATAATGATATAGTAAACTTTACGATCCATTATCGATAATTCGTACAGACATTTAAATTTGAATGCCAACAAAGTGCATACAATGAAAACGCTTCGGTACCAGAAATCTCGAAAACACACGAATGTAGGCAGATAGATAGCCATTTTGATTCATAACCTCTTCCAGTGGGTACCAATCGTTCCGGGACCCGTCTCATTCGTTTCAGCGTCCAAAATTCAGTCGAAAATGTTACCCCACACGCCTAGATCGCCAAAAATCTCGATAATCCGGTTTTCAAAATAATGGCTGAAATGGCATGTGTTCAAGTTCCTTCAAACTTAATAAGGTCAGGTACTACGCAAATGCAATTTACTTTGTGTTCGTACGTCTTTTGCAAGAAACAAAAATGAGGAAAAATAGTTGTCGATGGTACATATGGCAAAGAAATTCAGTAAACCAGGCAGCGGAGCGGTTTTAGAGCGTTCTAAGCATCTAAAATCATATTGTACGTGGGACAGCCTGGTTGAAGGGGCACTTTGGATGGGGTCGGAGCACTCAGAACCTTTTGTATAAGTGGGAATATTTTCGTAGCCCGCAGCAATCCCTCTCAACCCAGTTTCCCTGTCCACCCACCTATCTGCTTGGACGACCACCAATTCACAATGTATGGGTCGACATGGACTTTATCGTTTCAGTCCAGAATCATGTAAGAGCCCGAATGTATTTTACCTACGTAAATGAAGCCTTGTGAGGAAGTTTGTTCTCAATATTTCGTATAATATTCCAGCCGACTTTCCGAGTTCTGCGGTTTCTTGAAAGATGGAAACCACCGAAATGTAATTCCCATTTTTTTTTGCCCAGCGGTTTTGTACGCGTTCGAACGAAGGAATTTAACGAGAGTAAACTTACTTTCGTGATGGTGAAATTGAGCCCTTGTGGTTGAAACAAATAAAAATAAGAAAAACTGGTTGATTTTCTAGGGGTAAAAAAAAAAATCATCTGGGAATATATTTTGGTGGGTCTCAGCCATGAAAAGGAAAGAATGCTCAAAGAAAACACATTTCCAGTAATTTAACCAATGCGTCATCAATATGTATTCATCAGTCGCCTGTTTTTGTCGAGTTTTTTAGATGCTGAATGTCCTTGTGGTTTCAATTCGTCCCAGGTTTCAACACAATGATAAAGGAAGAGGCTGCCGATAGAGCTAAAGTGTCGGCATCTCACCGCCTTACGTCTAACACGCGCTCACAAGGGTTATCTCGGTAATTACACGTTTTGGAGGTACCAACTCCTTAAGCTTTATTGTACCTAGGGTTTCATCAGGCTTATCTTAAGAACATTATGTGACCCATCACGTTCAGGAAAAGTTGTACTTCTTCGTATACACTCTCAACTGGAGGACATTTTGAGTGAAGGGTTGTGTCGGTAACTAGTGAAGATGCGATGAAGTATGAAGGTCAGGTTTCATGAATTGTTCATAGAATTTCTTCACCAAACTCTAACTGGGCAATTGAATTACCTCTACACGCTTGTTTTTATGCTGATACCGACAGAATGTTTTGTTGCCATTCGCTGTTGTCACATCACAGCGTTGACGATGTCGAGAACTCTATTGGTTTAGACGAGAAAGCAAGACCACCCACTGGCACTGAAAAGAAGCCCTTGCGTAAGAATAAAAGCGACGTGTGATAATATTAGCGGTTCGGGCTGGAAAACGCGGCCAGAGCGGATGACCAGCGGCCAGCTGGTCGGAGGTCAACGCCAACTCGCCCTATTGCGGTCTCTTGATGGTCCGACGATAACGTCCGAGCGGTTTCTCGTGTTTAGCTGGCTTCCCGACGTGAATGAACGAAGGTTCTTATGTGCTACTGTGCTGACTTACATAGATCTTTGCCAACAGAGATGGACGATTCTCATCCCGCTTCGAGCACCGCAAGAGGAGTGCCACCTCTGTGTTCAGTTGAGTGAGCAAGGCATTAACGATTAACAAACACTTCAATGCAGCTGACCCCATAGAAACCAATTCAGCATCATTACTCTGAGCTCTTTAACTTCCCCCTGAATTCATGAACAATACTGCAGTGCCTAATAAAAGAGACGTCATGGGTAAAAACTGAGTAAACATTTCATTTTTTTTTTTGAATTGCTCTAAATCTAAATTTTGAATTTACTATTTTTTACTATAAAAATTGTTATTTTTTAAAGTTATAGTCAATTTATTATTATTTTTAATACGTTACTCAAAAATAAAATCAAAATACACTGTTACATGGGCAATGACACCAACAGATCTATCGTTTATTTCGTTTGATTCGGCTTTCAAATTACTTGCTACATCTACTCCAAATTGAAAGGCTTATACATAATAATGTATTTGTATAACGTAAGTACTTTGAAGTACTCAAGTTGTCTCTTTGGGCTGGGATATTTTAATTTTTCATGGAAAGATTTATGGTTTTATAGTATTTTCATAATATTCCACAGAAATTTATCCTATTCTTCAAAAAAAAAAAATATGAGCATAAAAATGAAACATTTGAGTAAAAATAAAATTAAAATTTCGATTTTGTGTGATTGCCTAGAGTATAACACACTATAGTTCATGATTTAATGACCATGTCTTCCCCTACATTTACGAAAATCTGAAATTGAGCCACCTACCTTTTTTCTCTGTTTATCTGCTTGACAGTTTTATTAAATACCCCTCGTTTTTAAACACTAATTGAAATTTGTAGTAAAAGTTCAAGAAATTTTGGTTTCTTATTACCTAGTTTCACATATTACAATTCTCCTTGATCGTTGAAGGTGGAATGGAAACGTGAAAGCCACGTCGTAGAGTAATCCAACCGGAAAATACTTCATAGCTTCGTTCGCTTGAACTTCCTTGTTCTCACAAGAGCCGACCGATTACCATCCACTCCCTAATTATGATCTCGAAGCGCTATAAAACCTCTCACTCTCAATAAACTTCAAGATCACAATCAAAATCTTTTCAGTTCACTCGGAAACGACACACGGAACATTGACGACTGACATTAGGAAGATTATGATTTGTGATTGGAGATCGGAGGTCTCTCATGTAATCAAATCAGAAGAAACGGGAACGAAAAATGCTTTCTCGAGATGAGATTAGAAGTCGAACGGCCAGCTACATTCGATCATTCACAAAACTAATAGATGAAAAAACATAGGTTGATTATTCATGCAATAACCAACCGAAAAAAATCGCTGATGTTTGTGCCTGATGTGTGGCCACGATTGTCCAAAGGCGAATATTACGTTCTCAAACCGCAACTTTAGCGCAAAGATAGGTTTTATCGTCTTTCGGGATCCTTGTTAGTTGATTTTGTTTGTTTTCGTTTTGTCTTTCACACGTTTTGATTGGATGGTTTTGATAACTTGGCAAATTCTTGAGTGATAAGCGATAAGTGTCATTTTCAATCTATGTTAAAGCTTGCAAATAACTCACTTTCATTTTGGTTGGTTATTCCTTGAATAATCAACCTATGTTTTCATGATAATGGTCAACCTCTCCGATTCGGCTCAAAATTTTTTTCTGGACGTTTCATGATGTCCTGATCAAAAAAGGTCAATGTCCGTCCGCCGTCCGCCGTACGCCGTCCGCCGTACGCCGTCCATTGTCCACGCCGTTTTTGGTAGTAGAAAATGTTCTAAAAATCTGAAATTTAGGTCAGGGGTCTGTTCCCAGCCGAGATGGGTCCTCGAAACTTTTCAGCCCAATCGGACCAAATTTGGAGGGGGTAGGGGTCAAAATGTGTTTTTTGAAAAATGGATTTTCGAGATTTTGGGTGATTTAGGCGAGTGGGGTGTCATTTTCCACTAAATTTTGGACGCTGAATCCAATAAAATGGGTCCCAGAACAATTGGCACCCACTGGAAGAAGTAATGGGTCAAATTGGGTATTTATTACCCATGTGGGTGACTTCAGCCGAATAGACAAACAAAAAATCTGCAAATTCTTACACACGGGTTGGTTATTCCTCGAATGGGGGAAACAGTGGGTGTGGCGGGTCTCAGACCCATTCCAATCGATTCAGCGTCCAAAATTTAGTGGAAAATGATACCCCACACGCCTAGGTAGCAGAAATCCCGAAAACACATAATCAAATTGGGTAATAAATACCCAATTTGACCCATTACTTCTTCCAGTGGGTGCCAATTGTTCTGGGACCCATTTTATTGGATTCAGCGTTCAAAATTTAGTGGAAAATGACACCCTACTCGCCTAGGTAGCAGAAATCCCGAAAACACATATTCAAGATGGGTGTATCTATGGGGCACTACGACACTAATTTACTAATATAATATTGAGAAAACGTAGGTAATTTAGAAGGCTATAATAATTGTATTAAATTGAATTGAATGGTACGAATAAAAAGCTCGGACAGTAAAAAGAATTGTAGGCAACTGCTCAAAATTGGTTGCTAAGTTTAACAGCTGGTTATAAACAACAGGATATGACGATGTGTTTTGTTTGTCTATTCGGCTGAAGTCACCCACATGGGTAATAAATACCCAATTTGACCCATTACTTCTTCCAGTGGGTGCCAATTGTTCTGGGACCCATTTTATTGGATTCAGCGTCCAAAATTTAGTGGAAAATGACACCCCACTCGCCTAAATCACCCAAAATCTCGAAAATCCATTTTTCAAAAAACCCCTACCCCCTCCAAATTTGGTCCGATCGGGCTGAAAAGTTTCGAGGACCCATCTCGGCTGGGAACAGACCCCTGACCCAAATTTCAGATTTTTAGAACATTTTCTACTACCAAAAACGGCGTGGACAATGGACGGCGGACGGCGTACGGCGGACGGCGGACGGCGGACGGCGGACGGACATTGACCTTTTTTGATCAGGACATCATGAAACGTCCAGAAAAAAATTTTGAGCCGAATCGGAGAGGTTGACCATTATCATGAAAACATAGGTTGATTATTCAAGGAATAACCAACCAAAAAACACATCGTCATATCCTGTTGTTTATAACCAGCTGTTAAACTTAGCAACCAATTTTGAGCAGTTGCCTACAATTCTTTTTACTGTCCGAGCTTTTTATTCGTACCATTCAATTCAATTTAATACAATTATTATAGCCTTCTAAATTACCTACGTTTTCTCAATATTATATTAGTAAATTAGTGTCGTAGCGCCCCATAGATACACCCATCTTGAATATGTGTTTTCGGGATTTCTGCTACCTAGGCGAGTAGGGTGTCATTTTCCACTAAATTTTGAACGCTGAATCCAATAAAATGGGTCCCAGAACAATTGGCACCCACTGGAAGAAGTAATGGGTCAAATTGGGTATTTATTACCCAATTTGATTATGTGTTTTCGGGATTTCTGCTACCTAGGCGTGTGGGGTATCATTTTCCACTAAATTTTGGACGCTGAATTCAATGATGTGTGTCCCAGAACGATTGGCACCCACCGGAAGAAGTTATGGGTCAAAATGGGTATGTATCCACCCATTTGGTATGTGTCAGGATTTCTGGTACCTGGGCGTGTGGGGTATCATATTCCACTAAATTTTGGACCCTGAATCGATTGGAATGGGTCTGAGACCCGCCACACCCACTGTTTCCCCCATTCGAGGAATAACCAACCCGTGTGTAAGAATTTGCAGATTTTTATTAGTTCGATTATAGAGCGGTTTTGATTAACGATTTTCAACTTCCTGTGGCTTGCTGCTTGATGACTTCATTGATTGATAGTGTACGATATTCTATATTTAGGCGAACCTTTTCCTGAACAATCCCGAACGCTTTTGCGAAAATTTTCTAAAAATCTGAAATTTGGGTCAGGGGTCTGTTCCCGGCCTAGGACGGTCCTCGAAACTTTTCAGCCCGATTGGACCAAATTTGGGCGGGGTAGTGGTCAAAATGTTTTTTGAAAAATGGATTTTTGAGATTTTTGGCGATCTAGGCGAGTGGGGCATAATTTTCCACTAAATTTTGGACGCTGAATCGATTAAAATGGGTCTGGGATCCACTGTTTTCCCCATTTATCCCATGTTGAATCCGTGTTTTCGGGATTTCTGGTACCGAGGCGTGTAGGTTATGATGTTCCACTAACTTTTAGACGCTGAATCCAATGAGGCAGGTCTCGGAACGATTGGTGCCCTCTGGATGAGGTTACGAGTCATAGTGGGTACCTATCTACCCATTTCGAATGTCTGTTTTTGAGTTCTGTGGTACCTAGGCGTGTGGGGTATCATTTTCCACTAAACTGAAAAAGTACCCACTGCATTTTAAAGGAAATTTGATCTAACTTTTGTAAATTGAAAAATTCAGTGGGTTGCATATTTTTCAACATATGAACAATTTTCTGAAACTAGTCCGAAATTTTAAAGGCTTTTGTCGATTTTCATGTGAAGCCTTTTTTTTTTTTTTTGTTGGCAAACTTCATATTTGGATCCAGCACTCCAAAAAACGTGGGAACTCGTCGAGAAACCTTCTACCCTAATTATTTTTTGTAAAAACTAACATCCGACCGGGCCAACAGCTGAAGGGCCTCACATAGTACACCTGACCTGACCCCCACCCCACATCAAGGTCAAGCTCTCATAACGGTTCTCCCTCACCCTACCGTGCAGCTCACACCAGTGGAGGGTCACTTACGAATCAGTTTTCCCTGTGGAAGGAACCCTCAATCCATGCGGTTTACCCAACGTTTCTAGTGAAGACGCCCATGGTGATTGATGCTATCTTCATTGGACTCTCCTAAGAACCTGAATTCTTGAGGTAATGTTTTGCACGTTCAGGAGTTACATTTGTTTATTCATTTCACATGATAAATGCTGTTCAATTTCGAACATAAGAGGGTTGTATTCTGTTTTATTTAGACTGGAGTTCTGAAGCCAAAACCGAGTCAAAATCGACCATTCTCGCTTTATGGAGGAAAGGAGAAGCAGGAAAATGTCCACAACCGCAAAACCATACACCTGTTATCATTGTGACTACAGAGCAACAAGTAAACGGACCATAGAAATCCATATGTTCACTCACACAGGCGACAAACCATATGCTTGTGACCAGTGTGACTACAGAGCTGCACGGGCAGGGGATCTGAAAGTGCACATGAGTACTCACACAGGCGCCCGACCATATGCTTGTGATCAGTGTGACTACAGTGCTGCACGGCCAGGGAACCTCAGAAGCCACATGAGTACTCACACAGGCGCCAAACCATATGCTTGTGACCAGTGTGACTACAGAGCTACACAGGCAGGGAGCCTCAGAAGCCACATGAGTACTCACACAGGTGCCAAACCATATGCTTGTGATCAGTGTGACTACAGAGCTGCACATGCAGGGCACCTGAGAGTGCACATGAGTACTCACACAGGTGCCAAACCATATGCTTGTGATCAGTGTGACTACAGAGCTGCACATGCAGGGCACCTGAGAGTGCACATGAGTACTCACACAGGTGCCAAACCATATGCTTGTGACCAGTGTGACTACAGAGCTGCACGGCCAGGGAACCTCAGAAGCCACATGAGTACTCACACAGGCTACAAACCATATGCTTGTAATCAGTGCGACTACAGAGCTGCACAGGCAGGGCACCTGAAAAGGCACATGAGTACTCACACAGGTGCCAAACCATATGCTTGTGATCAGTGTGACTACAGAGCTGCACATGCAGAGCACCTGAGAGTGCACATGAGTACTCACACAGGCGCCAAACCATATGCTTGTGACCAGTGTGACTACAGAGCTACACAGGCAGGGAACCTGAAAAGCCACATGAGTACTCACACAGGTGCCAAACCATATGCTTGTGACCAGTGTGACTACAGAGCTGCACGGCCAGGGAACCTCAGAAGCCACATGAGTACTCACACAGGCGCCAAACCATATGCCTGTGATCAGTGTGACTACAGAGCTGCGCAGGCAGGGTCCCTGAAAAGACACATGAGTACTCACACAGGTGCCAAACCATATGCTTGTGACAGTGTGACTACAGAGCTGCACGGGCAGCGGATCTGAAAAGCCACTTGAGTACTCACTCAGGGGCCCTAGAAAGGCACCTGAGAAGAGTAAACCATCGCTCTTGAACATAAGGCGATTGAACAACTCGTGAACACTCGATTGAAGTGAGCTTGTGATCAGGATAACTACGGATTCCAGGAATGGCCTCCTGAGTGTCAAGGACTTTTTTGAAGACTTTTAACTTATGGACGTTACAAATAAATTCATCCTGACTTTTTATATTGTTTTAATATTTTCATTGTATAATGAAGTGATTACGAACATAATTTAAATGTGGCTCATGAAATAAATCTTTCTCAGGTGAATCCGATATCTGTCCTCCTCTCCCCGTTTTTGGTTGGTTATTTCTTGAATAATCAACCTATGTTTTCATGCAAAAGTCTCTCCGATTTGGACCAAAATTTTTTTTTCTGGACGCTTGAAGGTGTCCAGATCAAAATTAGCAAATGTCTGTCCGACGTACGCCGTCTGCCGTACCCCGACTTTGGTAGTTGAAATCTGAGATTTAGGTCAGTGTCCGTTCATGGCTCTAGTTGGTCCTCGAAATTATTCGGACCAAATTAGAGTGGGGTAGGGGTCAAAATGTGTATTTCAAAAAATGGATTTCAAGTTTTTTTGCAATCTAGGTGTGTGGGTTATCATTATCATTAATTCTGGACGATGAACCTAATGAAAGGCGTCCCAGATCTATTGGCACTCACTGGAAGAGGTTATGGGTCAAAATGGCTATTTATTACCCATTTTGAATATGTTTTCGAAATTTCTGGCACCTAGGCGTGTGGGGTATCATTTTCCACATTTTGGATCCTGAATCGATTGAAATGGGTCGAGGACCCGCCACACTTGCTGTTTCCCTCATTTTCCCCATGTTGAAGAAATGAATTTACATGCGCCTGGTTCGAGAAATAACCGACCCCTGTGAAAGAATTTGCAGATTTTTATGTTGTTTTGCAGTTTTTACAAGAGGAGTGGACCATTAGGAGCTTTTCTCCGAATTGACTGAACAACTGATCAATTCAGTTGAACCGATTTGAGCATGATTGTGATGAACCAAAGATGAAATCTAAATTTTCTCTTATTTTACGAGGTTTTCGGCCAAAAAATGTATATTATTTGCGTAAATATTGAAATTATATTTTACCCTGATTAGATTTCATCTTGAAGAAAAAATATCGAGGATTCAAAATGTAGTTGCAATCGTCGATTAAAACGTGGAAATTTGTTTAAATTTTGATCAAAATTCATTTTTCAACCCTGGTACTTTTTTCTGATGCTACATGAATTCGCCAATAGATCTCCGTCGTAATAATGACCTTTTGTGCTGCGAATTCAAAGATTTATAATCAAAGGATATCCGCATTCTATAACCTCAATTTTTCGTCATTGGCTGACGCCGTTCCGTCAACGTGTGAAACATAAGTTACTTTTCCACTTGTGAAACGACGACCTTTTCTGGGCGGTTGTGAGTTGGGACAGCATCACGGATCTCTCCCTTCTCCCTGAACTTATTCGCATTATGTGGTAATCCACCATCTCCGACACGAAAAGGATATCCTCGCCCGGCCGATTGCATTATCATACCTAATCCCCTAATACCTACTTTGACGAAGAATAGAAATGAGTTTCGAAGTTTAAATTGCGCTTTCGCTCTTCAACTCTTTGGTTCCGCATGTGATGTACTGCAAATCAGGGGGATAATGCGCACATATCTAATCAGTTTTATCGACATGTACTGCCACACTGGAATCATAAATATTTCATAATCATATTTATGTTTTAAAATTTACTTAGATTCCTTAATTGCAGGAAGTTGTAATATTTCACCCTATGGAGTTGATACTTGTATGTCGATCAGGAATTAGTGAATAATCGAAACCCTTATGAGCTTCGTTCGCCTGTATCGGTAGCTATAATATTACCCATTTAATTACTTAGGTAAGGACATTTTTTTTTTTTTTTTTGCTAGATTTACTTATTTGTAATAGATTACAGTGCCTGTCCCGCTGTGTAATCCTAAAAATAGATGGACTATCTCGTTGAGCTATTGATCCGTTGAAGAGACGATAACCGCGGGGCGAGCTTGTCAGGAGGTCTAAGCTCCGTGCACCTCCTGGTAGGGCCTGTTTCCCTGGTCATTTTCGAAAAGGAGGGCGTTGCCTAACGAAGCACTAGACAGACTATAAGCCCTTCTAAATACAATTACAATACCAACTATTAATAAAAGTTTGTATTATTCGCACGTTTCCCTCTTCCAAGTCAATCTGATATTTCCTTGTGGTACCAGCATGGAAAAGATGTATCTATTTTTTTTTTTTTAGGACTGAACGAAGACCTACGCAGTCTTCAAGACAATAATTTACATTTTTCCCAAATCCAGGTCCCATGCCTGCCGCCATTTTCCCACCGATACCCATATTATTACCGAATACCTCATTCAATTCCAAACCTTAAGTACATTTGTTTATAAGCAGGTATATTAATTATTTAAATGTGTTTCTTTTTTTGGTCTCCGCTGAGTGTCTTCAGAGCCAGAATTTTCAGGAATTTCCGAGCCTTATTGCTCATACACCTTCACACGCGGGTCTCGTGACTCATTCTCGGCCTTCCAGTTGACGTGGGTCATCGTCAAGAACGCGTAGCAAAATACCTTGAGGGTTAATTGGGTATTTTGAGGATTGGAAGGATGTTGTCAAGGTTTTTGGACTTTCTTTTCAAATGGGTTTTTGGTGTGACAGCTAACACCTCCGAAACGCTGAGCGGTACCTACCTATAAATATCCTACCTGTGTATCAATTCGCGTTCCGCGCAGTTTAATTACTACGAATAGCTCGTTCTGGAACTTCTCATAATTTTTTTCCGATAGAAACCCTCTTGCACGGATCTGAGAAAATATCAAGGTATTTTAGGCTCAAATTTTATTCTTCAAAAATGTGCATAAAGGTTTTTTAAAAAACTGCAAATTCTTACACAGGGGTTGGTTGTTCCTTGGACCAGGAGCATGAAGACTCATTCCAATCGATACAATCGATACAACGTCCATAAATTAGTAAAAAACGATACCCCACACGACTAAATCGCCAAAAATATCGAACATGGGGAAAATGGGTAAAGCAGTGGGTGTGGTGTGTCCCGGACCCATTCCAATCGATTCAGAGTCCATGGCACCCCACACGCCTAGATCGCCATAAATCCATTTTTCGAAATACACATTTTTTGCCCTAATTGGGGAGATTGAATTTTTTTAATGAAAAAATAGATTAATTATTCAAGGAGTAACCAAACGAAAGAATAAATTTGATGCATGTCAACAATCGGTATATTGTGAAGGCAAAAAAATCGAAAAATGCAATCCGCGTAAATCCAGCTTCAAATAACGGAGAGATACAAATTTTAATTGATCAAAAAATAACCAAAAACAAATTAAATGGTTATAAGTCGAGCTAAACACGTATTGCCACATTTTGTGCATACAACTCATTCTCCTTGTATTGGATTCACTTCAAACATTCAAAGTATTGGAAAATATTAAAATTTTAAGAATGACGAATTCATTGTTAAATCATCATGAATATGAGTGATAATTAATGAGTAAAAACCTGAAGAAATAAATATGGACATAAATTTTGTATAACCAACAATTGGCTTTGAATTTACTCCATCATACCCCTGAACTTGATTTATTTTGTGCAATATCGACCCAGATAAATAGTGCCCTATTACGCATCAAAAAGTCCCATTTAATTATCACCCACCAGATATCAGTATTTTAATTATACTCTGGCTTTTCGTTCACTCCTTCCTGCTCCGTCGTATTTTAGAAAGTTGAAATAAAAACTCGGGTTGATTTATTATGAACAGATCTAAATAAATTCGATTACTGAACGAGACCGGGTTATAACCGGCCATCGAGGGGTTGAGAATGAGGGTGGCAAATGGGAGTTTCGACATGGAGGTGGAGCATAAATTGGGTAAAACTGGGCCAGTAACATGCGCTGGCGTATTGTTAGTGCCAAGAAAAAATTGTGCATCAGCACTTACTCTTTTTATAATAAGTGATGGAATTATACATTTATTAATTTTCCACTGAACTTCATAGAGTTTTAGGTACACAAAATATAGGCAGCCTATTTTTGTGCTTACGCGCATTAACTTATTCCCCTTTCGAAAGATTTCAGCTCACCATGCAATTGAATACGTACTGAGGTACCTACTACTAATTCAAGTTAAGTAAATGTATCCCACTGGGTAAGGCCATGTACGAGATTCGCTGAAACCAGACACACCCACAAACTGGCTGAAGGTATACTGACCGACAGCTCGCATGACGTAACGTTCTCCTCCACTTCGCACCACGTACCTACCTACCTTCTCTGTGTCAAGCTGAGCAAGTTTACTGGGACATGTCAACCTCGGCACGTATCCGGGGGGGTCCCAAATGAAACTGTTTGGGTCGGCAGCTCCGAGGCCTACACTGCCTACCTGAGCTACCTAATGAAATCTTTTCCCGACCCGATTGGCGCCCGACGCCGTCGAACTGGCTTCTAAATAACATCACGTCCAACGCCTGGACACATTATGAAGACGGCACCTGTTATAAGGTTGTTGCGACATGATTTTCGTCGAATGACCCCCGATTTTTAGTTTTCTAAGGAATTTTTTGGAAGGTCGTCTGCATCAATTCTATTGAGGAACTTATGGCCTAGTAGTAAGATAATCTGATAAGAGATGGTGGTATGGTTGTCTTCACATATTATTCTAGATTTTCTCAGCAATCATAGGTCTGTATAACATTTTTAAAACGGCAGTATGCTCCTCTCCAGGCGGATTCAACAACGAGGAGGGGAAATACCAGCTGCAGCCGCCCAGTGTCAAGGTCGATGCATCCTACACCGTGGCAACAGAGATGAAGTGACATGCAAAGGCCGAGTGGTGGTCTGGTTCAGGTTTAGACTAGAGCAAAGGAGGGAGGGACTGTCCGGCTAAATCAATTATTGATCATTTTCTTTAATGGCTTGCTTACCGAAAGGAGGATACGAATGAAGGATTGAGGGAAGTGGATGGAAATTGAATGGAAAATTCACGACGCTGTGCAATAATCTGCTCAGGGATTTTTATGTTTGAATACCACGGTGCGGAGAAAGGATCCTTTTGTGCTCAGACATGACAGATGAAGAAGAGAGTCATTTTTGTTAAACCAGAAGCACACCACTTTAAAAAATTTGGCAATGAGGCAAATAGCTCTGCGTTAGATATGGCTTGTCCTTACGAAGTGAACACGATTCATCATTTTTTTCTCCCCTACAAGTTATCAACGGAATAGTAGCTATTCTACCCGTTTTCACGCTTTCACGCGTTGTGGGGGAAAAAAACCTTTGACTTTTTGACGCGTGATCAGAAAATGATCGCAGGCGTCACGATGGGCAGTATCTGGCAACTCCGACGCGAGATCCATCGTTTAAACGACGACATGTCGTGAGAAAAAAATGAAGGAATCTCCGTAAAGATTACTATATGAATATGAAGAAAAATGGATTCGTGAAAGGGTGTTCCATAATTTGAGATTAGAAGATGGTTTGAAAAACAGGGGTATATGCATTACACCATGAAGCTCATAACCGCACGATCATTCTGAAGTTTTTCAATATAATTACCAGGCTGTTTATTCGTTAATGTTCATGAATAGTTTGGAATCATTTCTTATGGCTACACGAACTAAATTCATAGGTTTAATGTACGATTACAAAAATTCGGGAAATGAAAATAATTTTAGAGGTTGAGGCATCCGCGATTCTACGGTGGTTGGGAGATTATGTTTCCTTTTATCTGCGATCAACATGTTATTGGTTTAAAAGGTTGACATCATAGTTGATGGTATTTGTGATCTCCCGAAATTTCATCGGTGCGGAGAGGAGTCTAGATTATTATTATCTAGGAGTCTAGATTAGAGATTATTCTTTTTAGAGAACTTATTCCTTTTTATCTGAGATCGATTTCCCTTGTTCGTTTGTGCAGTTAGTATGTTCAGAGATTGAATATTTGCACCTGCGTCCCATGGCCCCTGCGGGAACTATAGGGTCATTGGGGGTTTCCTCATTAGTACAGATGGGGACTTGAGGACACAGGAGGATTCTTCTAAGAACGTCGCCAAGGTTGTGAAAACACTCATGTCATTCGACCGTGAAACGGAAAAGTCTACTCAAGAGGTATTTGTGAACATGCAGTTTGTGTAATGTATAAACTCCACCGTCAGAGACAAGGTGGGGAAGATGGAGATTACATAATAGTTAAACAGGCGAGCAGGATTGCTCTTTTGAGAGGAACGTCCCCAATCGTCTTCGGAAGGCCTTGACACGTTGTACCGAACTGAAAGCTGTTAGCCGCATCCACTTAGGAAATCGCCCACAGCTTTGTGAGGTGTCGTATGGCAGGGCCTTCCAGTTGAGTCTTTTCGTTGTGAATGTTCACAGAATCGCATTTTGAACTGGACAGGGTTTCGGGTGATGCGGGCCAAATTGCTCGGCCTTGACCTCTGCTTCTAGTATCTGTTGATCAACCCCACTGCACCCAAGACCGGCTCTTTGATTACAAAAAAAAAAAACCGATTGACCAAAGATGGTTTACCTTGAATAATTCCAAATTACTCTTCAAAAAGTGGCTTTCAAAAAATTATGTTCACACGGCTTCTGAAATATCGCTGTCAATGGAAATCTGTTTTTAGATACTAGAAGTACTTCCAGAAAAAAAAAATAAATAAATCGTTTAGGAAAGCAGGTTGTACCAAAACTCACCACTTTATAGACTGGCGTGGGCCTTCCCAAGCGGACTTATCTGAAACAAAATTAGCGCAAATTACTAGCCTGAGTTCAAATCGGTCGTGTAAACATGCGACGTAAAAATACGGAATTCATTCTTACTGTATTCTGCCCTTCAATTTTTCAAATAATTTATTTGTAAATTGTATTCAGGTTTTACCAGCCTTCGAATAAGGATTGATTGAGTAACTCTCAGTACGTAAGTCGCACAAGCCCACCAAATAAGGTGTTGGTAGGGTGCGACGATCCATAGCTACCAGCCGTTGAGTGCGACTTGTTTAGGCCATTTTGCCTTAAAAACTGGTTCGCATAAATAAGGAAATAGGGTACAGCGTAGCTGAGACTGAGAAGGACTTTCACTTTAGTCCCATTGAGCATGTTCGGACCAACTGACCATCCTAATGGACAATATTGGAGCGGCGAGCATCAGCTAAGATAAGATGATCAATACGAAATCATGAAAATTTTGTGATGTAAATCAGAAATCCTTTTATCAGTTTATAACGGGTATGTTAATGAGAAATCCTTCTATCAGACAATAATTACCATGAAATCTTGTAACGGTTTTAAAGGCGAAACATCTTCAAAGTTTCGGCGAAAGTGGATAGCCGTTAGGATCAGAAAATAGTTGAGCAAGAAACGAGGGAAAGTAAAAGTGGGTTGGCACAATGGTAAACACGAAGCGACGCCCATCGGAAGTGCGCGTGCTCTTGTTTAAATGATTTCTACTCATATTGAAGTTTTCCTGTCGCAGAATGTAATAATAAATTGAAGATGGAAGCGGACGGTTGATCCAAACACCTAAAAGACCCTCGGGAACGCAACATTTTGAAAATGCATCTCATACGACTGTACACATGTGAACATGGAGCTCTTATGATTTTGACTATTACAGATAGCTCATGGTTCCCAAGGGATGAAAAACTGAAACAAAAAACCCTCAAAAAATTCGAAAACCTTCCGTCAAAACAAAACTGAAGTCAAAAGTGTCTATTTTTACGAGGCTTAGCGCAGATCTTGAAAATACTTGATCACTTGGTTTCCATAAGCCACCAATGCACCAACCTGCCCTTGCTTGAAATATCTGTTCAAAATTGACGGAATTTTGGCTGTAGGAAGGCAACTCTCATTGAAAATCTTCGTCAGGGCGTTCGATTCAACGATCATGATGCTCGTATAAGACCGACCTATCTCGTCTCATATCCGAAACTTGAACGAAAATTCGGTTAAACCTGGAGATGTTGCGATTGAAAATTCATAAATAAAAATTCAAAACACTACGGTTTGCAATGGAAGTATAAATAAAATTAATTAAGTAATCAAAACATAATCTTTCCTGCAAGAATGCTGCAAATGCATACCCGAGCCATTAAGAACCTCTCAGATTTTTGCAGACAATTTTCCAAGATCATGAAACCGAGCCAATTTTTTTGGACACGTTCTGTAAAATACCTATTTCTCCGAATTTCTAACATTTATTAGCCAGTTCAATCCCACCAGCCAACTTAGAAGAAGATCGCAAAAGATCTCAGTTTCTTATAATTAATTTCGGGAACATGTTTCCTCTGATTCGGGAAAGGTTTAACTGTGTTTACTGAAAGTTCTAATTGATTGAAAGTGCTTTTAAAATTAGGGAGCAGCCGACAACATTTTTCCTTGACCCGATTTTATTATTCATTCTTTGCTGGTTTCATTCTGTTAATAAGATTATCTATTGGGTCTAGAGCCACATTCGACCTCTTGTCGTTTCATGTATCGTTGCCCGCACAAACACATGGGTTTTTGCGTGGTACAGTTGAGTACCATTTTGTGCGCTCGTTGGTACCTACTAATTGGCACAGGAGGAAGTCACATCACATAAGAGTTATGTCTAGGAACAGAATTTGTAGGTAGGAACTAGAAATGTAGGGGAATTAATTCGGGAAAAACGTACACCCACCAATTTGTTCGCGGTTCCTCCTGCCTTTGCCCACCTATCGTCCTCGCACCACTGGTCCTCACACATTGGAAAGTGGGCGAACAATCGCTTTGCTGTGTAGAAAAAAAGTCTCGTCGGGAAACCTCATTGTTCATTATCGAAATAATCGTGGAATAATGATGTAATAATGTGAGTGGGGTTTGAGACCACACTGCGAAAACAATCTCAGCGGCTTGATGGGTAAGGATTTCCAGTGATAACTCTTGGAAGAAGGGCAGAAAAAGTAAATTTTTATTCACCGAGACAGTTGCGGCAAAAGTAGTTGGAAAAGAGGCGGTAAATGGTGAGTTCAGCCGATCATAAGTCGGCTGCTGAAGATGTGGGCTCTCTGATGAGCATTTGAATATTGAATCTACACTCTCTACAACGGAAAATGTCGGAAGATTTCTTGCTACTAGGGCGTTTTATTCGTATAAGAATAATAAACCAAATATGTTAACAATTTGAAATGCATCGTTAGTAATGGTAGAAGCCGTGTAAAAAATTTTACAATGGTGAGTCGGCCATTTTATAGCCATGGTCTCTATTATTGAGGGGTTTAAACCATCTGAAAATCACCTAACTGACGAAACGAATTGTGAAACATAGTGAGTCGTATTGACCCTAATTAATCGTGCAAAATTCCGTGATTGTTCTAACTGCCAAAAAATTTCACGATAGGTAATGTACATAGTTGAAGCTTCCTCGATAAATGATATTATCATTTTCATCAGAATTCTAAATTATTGGTTTCTTCATCGACAATTCAATTGGCTTGTAATCATGCATGTTTCTTGCGTCCGAATAAAAACCTTCAGGCTTCAAATAAAATAGCATAGAGCTCCTAAAACAAAAATACCTTCCCGATGTATGAATTGTTAAAAGTGAAGGAAGAATATAAGCCGGATAATTAATTTCTCTAATCCACTTAACCTCATTCACGAGCGGAATCCTCACTGAACAACCGATGTGAATTTCTCAGGGATCGGAAGTGTTGAACCGGAAGGCGCTGGCAATTTATGTAACTGAAAGTTGTTAGTTGTGGAATCGTGGAACCAGTTCACATTTTACTGTTGTTCATGCCGTCAAGCGTCAGATTGGGAAAGTTTCTGTATGTTTTATGTATTTTTATTATTCCGGTTCATTTTATTCTCTCAATAGGCACGCATATTTCTTAATGTACTTTGCTGCACAGTGGTAATTTTTGTGCTTTTTCTAGTTCTTTTGTTGAAAGCCCTCTCTGATGAATCCTATCACAAACTTCATGTGGAATGAAAACCACTTTGAAATTAAACGTTCAAGAATTCTTGCAAAGTCATCTGAATTAAGAATCCTTCTAATTTATATTTTTCCATCCTTGGATTCCCGAAGACCTAGTGAATATTCATTCCATGTCCTATAATAATCCGAAAAACTCAAAATCGAACAAATTGATTTTGGTATAATCTTAGATCAAATGAATTCGTTTGGTAAAAGGAGGTAGTATTTTGTATGAGGTTTCGATATTCTCACTGGAACCACAGCGGAATGAACCAACACTAATTATTAGTGAATTAAGAATGAGAGAATCGTCTAACGTTGAGAAGTGGCTTAGTGAAAAAGAGTGATCTAATGCAGCTTCAGTATTCGTCGTATATTATGTTCGGTAATTATTTCGCTAGCAGGCACCACAGCCGGTTCATCACGGTTGGACAGTTAGAACGTCAGGTCTTCTTGTTCTCGTTTCGGGCTGGTAGGTGCGATAAACGTGTAAATAGGCGGACAGGGCGTCTTGAATAATTGATTCCCAAATGACGGACATTTAGCGAAGTGGGTTCTTAATAATTTGACTAATTGAAAAGTAACATCAGTGTATACTGCTACCTCCTACGTCGAGTACTCAATAAATTATAGAGATCGTCTTTTCAGAAATTGCGTAGACAATGTAGAAGTCTACCTGTAAAAGAAATCCCAAAACAGCCAATCTTGCGCGCTGGTCGCCCTCCAACTACAAGTTTTGAAATTGAATTGATTGAGGACGAATTCCTATGAATAACACCTCTTCCTTTAAAGTGATTTTAAAGTGGACTGTGGGAGTAATTCAGCAAATGTTCTGTAAACCCGTGACCAATTATAAAATACACCTTTACGGTACGCGATCTCTTTTCTCAAGTATAATTCCATTTTGTAGTTGCCTGTGGCGTAACGAATCTGCACTAAATTTTTCAATAAGTTCACCTTACGACGAAGGTTTTTTAAATTGGTTCTATTTGAATTCTGTGATTTCTCAACTTCTAGTTTTGCAATCACAGGAGATCCAGGTCAGAGGGTTAATTGAAAATTAATAATGCTCGCTGTGCAACGCATGCGGGCTCTAGCTTATAAACCTATTACGCCCTCACGAACGAGGACAACCACAACAAGATACATACAAGCAGTTGTTATTAATTTAAAAATTCATTGAGGATTATTTCAGGAATGTACGAGGGCCGCAAATTGTATTCGTTAGAGAAAAATACAAAATACGTTGAACAAATTTACTAACCAAAGACCAGATTTGTGATACCGAAGTTCGGTTATTTACTAAGGTAGAACATACAAATGCAATAAATAATTAATTGAGAATGTTTCAATAGTATACTATAGTATCTTATTTTTGAAAAACATGGAAAAAGAGAATATTTTGGAGCGTTCTCTTGAGGTTTTAAGAAAAAGATGACAAATAACAAGAATATCCTCATGGGGGAGGCGGTAGGCAATATCCAGACTTTGATCATACACAGTTCTTGATTGTTGAGGGATTGTGGGCATGAAATTATGGTATCCTCAGCCCCAAACCTATACCTACTATTCCTCCGAAGATCCCTCTGTATTTCTACATTTATAAATTTTTGTAATTCTATTCAGTATTGCCTCACGTTACTTTTATTTATAAATAACAAGAAGAAAAAAATGTAAGTAATTTAATTAAATAAGACGGAACCCCCGCTGACGGCCTTGGGCCAAAGCGTACTAAGTTGTATTATTTGGTGTTCTATTGTGTAATAAATATGTTTTCATGATTAATTAATAAATGCATTCATTTATTTCAACTACTGTTGTATTTTCTTTTCCTCTGTTCAAGAACCCAAGTTTGACAGCGTTTTTTTGGCAGGTATATGAATACGGAAATTCGTATGAATTTTACTCACAAGCTGATTTTATTCCCATAACGCGCGATCACACACTAGTGAAAACTCGCGCACATAGCAGTCAGATATTTTGGGCGGGACACTGAACAAAAGCACTAGGCCGGCTCCAAACCGCGACTCCTGGCGTTCTCGGAGAGGTTTCCAACCCTGGAGACGACCTTCATGGAGGGGCTAGCGAACCCCTCTCGAGGAAACTGTGTCACAAGAGCGGCTGTCTTCATATGCCACTCGAATCTTTTTTTGTGTCTGGTCGTAGTGGCTTGTTACCAATAGGTCATCCCCAGCTGAGTCACAATTTGTAGTGGGTTTTGTTGGACGTGTGTTTGGAAAGGTCGCACGTCATTCAAAATGAGGTAGGGCTCATAGAATGACTAGTTGATTCAAAGGCTCCAGCAGGATTATGGAAAAGATCGCGGGGCTCCACATTGTCGAACATTGTAAGAGGTTTTGGCTTCTTTCATGAAAGATATACCGCTATAGCAGCCCTGTTGCAGCTTTCTTCCATAACTAGTCTCCTCACGTTTCCGTATGGACACATTTAATCTAACTTTTCAGCACCAGATCGTACATATTGACGGTCAAGCGCCACTGAAAGCTCTCTATTTTGAAACCAAATTTTTCCATGCTGATAAGGTATGTGTTACTCAGAAAAAACCTCTCCATATATTTAGATTTTATACAATTTTACGTACAATAAATATCATCTTTAGGCATCCCATTATAGTAATTTAATAGACAATATGTCATATAAATAGAAAAGTAACAACAATATTTTTTTCTAATATTCTTTAGAAAACGCTGCAAATCCTTTCACAGGGGTTGGTTAAGGGGAAAACAGTGGGTATGAGATCTTAACAAATTCTAGTGGAAATGTCCCCAACTCTAAGTTCGGAAATCTCGAAAACACCATTCGAATAAGTCAATACCCTTTCACCCTCCGGTGGGGTGTTGGTACATGGTTCAGTGATCAAAATTCAGTAAAAAATTATACCCCGCACGCCCAGATAATCGAAAATTCATTTTTTTTAAAGTACACATTTCGACCCCTACCCTCTTCAAATTTGGTCCAATCGTGCTGAAAAGTTTCGAGGACCAACATGAGCCAAAAACGGGCCTCTGACCAAAACTACAGATTTTATAATTAAAGTAATTATGTACGTGCGCTTGAATATGTTCATAGTCCCCGACGATGAGATGTCTCTCTCCTAGTTGGGCCTCATACTCAAGCGAATGATCAGTGATTTATCTGCGGGACGATTGGCATTGAACCAACAGTGTCATGCTTCCACGCTAAGTATATTTCCTATAGAAATGTGTTTCATTTCTTGAATGTGATTTATTGGGCGTAAAATAGATAGGTACTGAGAACAACGGGAATCAACAGTAAAGAGATCAACTTTTAGCCTTTATGAGTGGGTTAATGATTAAAAAAAATAAATAAATAGAATAAAATTGAGATGGCGACAACCAATTCAAGAACCCACCAGAGAAGGGTTCTCCTTCTGAGAGAAGGGTTCTCCTTCTCTTACGAATGCACTTTGAGAGCGTCTCATCGAGGAAAATTGAGCAAGCTTCCCTCCCTCGTAGGTATATCCTGGAATTGCGCCATGAACCTCCGAACGACTGAAAGTTGAAAAAGAGACGGTTGGTAAGCTAATGCGAGAGAACAACCTCGTCCAGAACTAGGCAATGCCTTTTACGTTTGAGTCTTTGAAACTCACGGGGCAAACCCTCTTTCGAAGCCTATGTCGGGATCGAGACACCATCCGCGGTCAAGGATACACAGATTGCCACACGTTCGTCGAGATCACACTACACCTGCTTCATTGCAGCGGTTATCGTTTTTAATCGACACGGCACTAGCTCGCGTTACTTAAGAAAGGTGGTCAAGGATAAGTGGATGATTTGTATAATTTGAATTAATTTTCAATGCAGGATACGACACGGTGGTTGATAGTTGTGTATACAGAAAGGTCTTCATGAGCACATGATGAATCGATAAACGTACTACGCAATGCGAACGTTCATAAACACAGACGACAGAATTGGCACAGACTGGTTGGTTCTATCTCAATTGTCATAAAAACTTGTACGGCTTTGGAATCTGAATTGAACATTATCTCATTTGGTGTTTCATGGAAAAGTGTACCGTATAATGATGCGGATAGTATATTGCTAGTGTGTCCTTATTAAATCAACAATTTGATGTGATACACGAACGTAAACCTTCAGCGAGATGTGAGTTGAGATCCTCAGTCGGAAAAGCTCAGACCTAAGTCGACAAGAGACTTGCAAACTCCTTTCTAGATTTACTGTAGATTCCTATAAGTAATTCATTCAATCCTTCCACAAAAAATATCGAAAATCGAAAGTGACGATCAGACTGAAATTACCTTTATCACAATTATGTTTCTTGTTTTTCAAACATTTTGAATATTATTTTGTTGGATCGAACGGCGGACGGGCGTTCCATATTTTGGACGCAAAAGACGAATGGTTTTTCTAAAGGATGGTATGCATGAAGATCATTCTGTCGGTACGATTTTGACTATTTCTTCTCAACTCAGAATTTTATTCTCACCACCTCTCAAGATCCTTTGTTTGTACAGGAAACCTAAAAGACCTTCTGACCGGCCTGACCATAGGTCGTCAGTGTGAGGTAACCAAAGCTACTTTTTCCGCCTGGTTTGCACAATTTTATCGTGCAGAGACCTTGACTCGATCAACAACTTTCAGTCGGCAGTTGGCCTATATTTTTTTACCGGCAGAGCTACCATGGATTTTCGCACTCGATTCAGTTTTCCAAGAACGATAGGATATTTTTATGCGCCACTTTTTTTCTTCAGTCACGGAATTATAATCCTATCCAAATTAGTTCAGAAATTATTTCACGTAGCTTGGAACATATGTAAAAACAACTACTTGTGCACCTATGACGCTATCTTCATTGTTAATGTTCCCAGTTTCGATCATTCAACCTGTACGATAATTGGCCGGTTTTTTTGGCCCATTTGGGAGTCCCAAGTGAGCGGAAGATGAGTCATTGTGCAATGGAAGGAATTCGTAATGTAGTTAGCTGAACTGTCCGCAGGGGAAAACATTATTTGCTAACTAAAACAGGATTCCTGGAAATGAAAATTTTTGTGGTTACGATACAAAATCACCACGACTTTTGTTTACAGAAAATGTTTGAGCTAAAATACATGTCATCTTTGTGGAATTCACTCTCCTTTTGCTCCACACTAATAATATTCAACATTAACATTATAGAATCCTATAAACAG
This sequence comes from Cyrtorhinus lividipennis, assembly GCA_019603395.1. Lineage (NCBI taxonomy): Eukaryota > Metazoa > Arthropoda > Insecta > Hemiptera > Miridae > Cyrtorhinus > Cyrtorhinus lividipennis. The sequence goes on along the minus strand of CM034000.1, from coordinate 15,411,670 downwards.
TCGTATGTATTTTCTGGCAAAATATTTGGCACTTATATGATTTTTCTGACAAATTACTTGGCTCATGATAAAAATTTTGCGTATGGGAGTAGCTGGAATCCCTACAACATTCATTTTATTGTTGAAAAAAACCTCCAACTTTTAATAAAAGAGTAAAAATCAATACGTACGAGCGGGATAACAGGATTTCTGATGTCGCAGACGCATTCAACTCTAATCTAGCTCATTACACTGGCAGCTATCACAGAAAATATCTTATACCGTTTGGCCTGTTTTTCCTTCGCACTAAGAAGTATATCCGAGTCGGGAGATATCCCTTGACCAGTAAGATTGCGCTTCGACATACATTCCGGGCATCTACGTTCAAACGTGAGGTAAGCGATTGGGATGTTAGCGAGGTTATTATCCTCTCGCTGGTCATCAGGAGAACGTACAGGGAGTCCTTAAGTGAGCCCGATTAGAGGCTCTTCAAGAGCAATGGAGAGCGAACGTGTTGTACAAGAGGGGAAAAGGGAAACCGTGATAGAGTGATAATATTGCCGGGCTGGCTCCCCTAATTTTAGAAGCATCCCCACCGCTCCTATCATCTCCATAAATGAACCAACATGACATAGATGTTGCCAGATTTTTTATGTTTTTAATTGAATTCTGTTACCAGCCAGGTGACAAATTGACTACAAAGGATCCTGGGCTCCGCCGGGATCTGGTAAGAAAATAGCTTCACATGAGTCGTTATTTCCACAGATTTATTATAACCCGAGTATATTATTTAATACGAAAACACGTACCCGGCATATAAGTTCAATCACTTTAATTTTTCTTATCTCGTGGTCTGCGTGCAAACGTACATATTTGTTTCTTTTCTGTAATTGGGCTCGTCCCGTACATGTCTAATAAATTAATCAATCACTTCCTTGTTACTAGTAATTTTATCTTGCCCTTGAATGGGATTGCCCGGAGTTCTCACCCTCGGGGCGAAGCGTACTAAACCAGCATCGTATGATTAAGAAATAAGCAATAATTGCTAAATTTAGTTCCTACAAGTTCTTGTTCTTGTTGAAGCAAGACCGTATTTTCGCCATTCTCTAGTAGGCCTTGCTGCATTTCTTTCGCGAGCAATTCTCTGGAGACCGCTTACAAGCACCATCTTTCTCTTCTTGCGCAGCGCTGTGAACCAAGGGGGAAATTGTTGACTGGGTGGATTCACTTACCTTGTCGAAATAAAGTATCTTCAATGCCAATCTCGATATTCACGATATCGGAGGAAGTCATGTGTAGTGTGGGTGAATCGTGTATTGAATAGCTCACTCCCTTCTCGCTGAATATAAATAGAGTTGGAGAGTTAACGTTTCTACATGCGCACTAAGAAATGAGGACGCTGGCAGGACGTGCCTATTTGATCGTTCTTATACAATTAGTCCAATAGCTGCTAGTTACCTATTTCATTTCAACTTTTCAAGTCCTCAGTAGTGACTGGGCACGGTTCAAAGACCCGTTGGTAGTTTCATAACATCACACTCGCTAAAAGCCCACAGCGCCCCTTCAGATCCATTGCGAGAGCGACCTTAACCGATCGTACAAATCTCCCGATCGGGTTTGACACGACTACACAATGAAGCGGTGTCATAAGTTGTCACCGCAGCAAAAACCTGGTAAAAATCTCTTGGCTAATAACTTCGATTCCAATCAGTGAGCATAACGAGGTTCGCGGTACGCATGTGTCAACTCGAAAAACTGCCACTAATGGTCGATATCAACGCTTAACGAAATGTTCGTTGTTCTTCTGGTCTCTGTATTATATTTATGAACGCACCAGCAGAAGGGTTCATTGAAATCAAGGCAAATCTTCTTTATTGACATGGACTCTTGCAGCTTTGTTAATTTAGTTGACGCACGTTGTCCAAGTATTACCCATCTATTTCGATGTATACATCAGAGATTTCCCGAGCTAGTAGTTTATATGTCGGCAGTAAAAGTGCATAAGAAGGACATAATACAACTTCGTATTAAAATCATAAAACTTTTAAATGAGTGCATATACCCGGTATCATATTATCCGAGTTCAATTTTTGTTTACGGAAGAGAGTCTGGTATTGGTCCGTTGACCCAGTCGACGATTTCCCTTTTCCACCAGAGCATTTCCCCTCTTGGTGAGTCACAATTAGGCGGAAGCAGAGCTGCGTACGTAGCTGCATCAGCACCTTGAATAAAAATTGCCCACATTACATACACTATATTGCTTCTGTATGGAGCTGCTCATGCTGTAAAATTTATACACACCGGTACCAATAACAACCAACATTCGTTCTCCTTAATTGAGGCATCCACTTTCATTTTATTCATTGTTCTTATCAGATAGATACACTTCTGATCGATTTAAACAGAAAAAAATTCCTCACAGAACACTATATGTTTCAGAATCTTCTGAACTATATAATATATGTAGGTTCAAGATACGGAATATTCGTCCGGGCTGAAAAAGCCTTAAAAATGGCCCGCAAATTTTGCAAAATAACCTCTGGTTGTTCTTAATTCGTTTCAAGTACAATCTCCGCTAGCGGAGGAAGGGTATTGTTAAAAGATTTTGAAAATTGGTTTTTAAGGTTTTTGGAGACCAGGCAACTGGGTACTTTCCACCAAATTTGGAACTTGATTTGATTCAGCTATTTCTCGGATTGATTGAAACCAATAAAAACAGGCTACGGGACAAAAGCCACAAAAATCGTTTTGGATCATCAGATTTCTAGCAAAAACTATTTTTAGGGGTCCAACGTCCAACCCGTTTTCCAATGTTCTGTAGGTCATAACTAACTGCAACACTTTCTTTATGACGCTTTTTCGGGACCATGTGCCAAAATGAAAGATATACTCGTATAATGCCAAAACTAGGGTTGTAAACCTTCGAAAAATCTGTAAGAGCAGTTGTCGAAAGGTTTAGGTTAAAGCGTTGCCATGTTCCCGCAGTGAGGAAGGTATCATTCCCTACTCAATTTTGGACACCGAGTCGATTGATATATGATTTGTGCTAATTGCCTAGGGTGACTTTGTTTATCAAACAAAGCTTACTACAGTATGACGCAGTCACAACCGAATAGAGGAAAAAATACTGATTACCGATGATTACCTTGAACCACAGTGAGATGCCCTGTGCGCCCATTGATGTCAGTTTCGACATATCCTGGATGAACGTGGTTGATCACAATATCCTTTCGTGGGTCTTCGAGGAATCGCTGATTGTGTATACGCGTGAGAGCACTCGCACCAACTTTGGAAATCGCGTATGCAACGACAGTCTTCAAACTGAGGCTCCCCTTGTCCAGCGTGCACCATCCCATCTCGACGTCATTCCCTTCTTTCGCTGCCCTGGTAAATGAAATAATTGGCATATTAATCATAATCCAAACCTATCGATTCCTACAAAATGGTCCGAGAACTCATCATCAACTCACGCAATATACTCTGCCATCAGGTTATCGACATCTTCTTCAGAGAGTTTCGGGTCTGCAAATCTTCTCCTGATGTCTTCTCCCGGGATGGCGAATTTTAGGTGGCCCATCAAACTACTCATGGTGACAACTCGGGCCCCTGGACGCAGAATTGGGTAAAAAGAGCTGCAGACGTCTTTCAATCCGTAATAGTTAGTTTTCAAAGTCGCCTCTGCTATAATGTGGTACGGCTCCGTGCTCTATAATCGAGGAAAAAAGTCAGTCCAATGTAACATGAAATTACCTACAAATTACAATAGTCTTTGAAATTTGAGAGGTTGTTGGTAGATGGCTTTACTTACGTTCATCAGATAGATCCCAGCGTTGTTAACTAGAACGTCAACGCCACCGTGTTGTTTCTTGACAAAGGCAGCAAACGTCTCTATACTGTTTTTATCCGTTATATCCAACTGGTGAAAAACCGGATTCAGTCCTTCCTGTTCACATTTTATATGTAAGCATACTCATAAAATATGGGATTGTTTTAAATATCTAATCGATTGTTAGCAGTGGATTCAACATGTTCCTCGACACATTTTTTATATTCATCAACTTTCATCATTAAACAGCAATCAAAAATTAAATTTTGTTCTCGGTTTTTGCGTTTAGAGCTTTATGAACTAATTGGGATAATTAATTTCATTATGATCGATTGCGGTACGCTCTGCGCATGGCTGAATGCGATTTCCTTGTTCATGCTATGACCTTTTAAGTTCATTAATTTTCAGAGATGAAGCAGATGTCTAATCGCGTCTAGTGCAATATAAAAAACGCTGCAAATTCTTACACAGGGGTTGGTTATTCCTCGGACCAGGCGCATGGAGACTCATTTCTTCAACATGGGGGAAATGGGGAAACAGTGGGTGCGGCGGGTCAGAGACCTATTCCAATCGATTCAGGATCCAGAATTTAGTAGAAAATGATACCCCACACGCCCAGGTACCGGAAATCTCGAAAACGCATATTCAAAATGGGTAATATATACCCAATTTGACCCATAACTTCTTCCAGAGGGTGCCAATCGTTCCGGGACCCACTTCATTGAAATTAGCGTCCAAGATTTAGCGGAAAATGATACCCCACACGCCTAGGTTCCAGAAATCTCAAAAACACATATTCAAAATAGGTAATATATACCCAATTTGACCCATAACTTCTTCCAGAGGGTGCCGATCGTTTTGGGACCCATTTCATTGGATTCAGCGTCCAAAATTTAGTGGAAAATGATACCCCACTCGCCTAAATCGCCCAAAATCTCGAAAATCCATTTTTCAAAAAACACATTTTGACCCCTACCCCGCCCAAATTTGGTTCGATCGGGCTGAAAAGCTTGGAGGACCGTCCTAGGCCGGGAACAGACCCCTGACCCAAATTTCAGATTTTTAGAAAATTTTCTACTACCAAAAACGGCGTGGACGGCGGACGGCGTACGGCGTACGGCGTACGGCGGACGGACATTGACCTTTTTTGATCAGGACATCATGAAACGTCCAGAAAGAAATTTTGAGCCGAATCGGAGAGGTTGACCATTTGCATGAAAACATAGGTTGATTATTCAAGGAATAACCAACCAAAAAAACAAGGGTTCGTCTTCCAAAAGCTACAACGTTTTACGATATAGTATAATATATTATTTTATTATTATATTCGAGGTAATGAGGAAGCCCATGTGCCATGACCTTGGTGGTGTATTTCTGTTATAACTTACATTTTCAAGTTGTTTCACTGCCGAAATTCCTCTTTCGACACTTCTTGCCGTCAGGTAAACCGTGCCATCAAATTGTTTGCACAAATTTTTCACTATTTGTAACCCTATCCCCTTGTTACTTCCTGTTACCTAAAAATCAACATAAGAACAAATATAATACTTCTGAATTTGTACTTCTATCATTGATACCATGAATATATATGAATTTGCTTACTATGGCCACTTTTTCCGTCATTGTTACTATTTATGGTTGTACCAAGGACTGTTTAAAGAACTCACTAGCTCTGGTACGCAGACCGAAACAGGCTTGGCGAATTGTTCTGATAAAGCTGATGAGGTAAAATAGAGTGCACATGTGGTGGGGGACATCAAGGTCACCACGGTCGACTGGCTGGAGAGCTATCATGAACGCCAACCTGCCTAATTTTTATGAGCCACAAGAGCTTGTCGTGCGACTGTCGAATTTCGAGGCTTGGTAATATTCGCCATCTTGTAGTTGATATTGATACGTCCTGCACGTACATAGTAAAAATATGTTATCACGTTTACGACTACCAACGAGTGCATGCCGAAAGATCCGAAATTCCGTCTTGTTTGAATCTAACAGTATGTTCTGCTTCGCCATAGTGCGGCCAATTCTCATGAATGGGATGACGTGGTGGGTGGGAACAAGCTTAATTTTTGCTGCGGAAAAAAAATCTCCTTTGTACAAATGTAAGGCACTCCCACAGCAGCTCTTTTCGAGGAATTCAGGGTCCCCGAAATCCAAGTGCTACAGTTCCCATGCAGAACCCGCTAGAGTGTTTAAACTCTGACACCCGATCCAGCCTGCAATTTTTGATTATTTGACAGCTGATGATCAGAGGTGCTACGAATACCGTCATATTTTCCTTATTTATATATATTTATTCATATTATCCTCATATTATTTTTTAATGGTTTCATAAAAACAGATCGGATGTAGTTCCTTTCAACTCGACAAGAGATTTAAAGGAATTATGCGCTAGGGAGTTATAATAAAGACCAACCTGCCAAGTATACCATTCTCTTTGTAATTTTCTGAACACGTTTATACAATTGTTAGTTAGTGAAATGAGTGGAGACCATCAGTTTCATCTTACCCTCAAATTTATAGTTCTACCTACGTAATTCGCAAGAGTCATTAAAGGAGGACAAGGTACAAGTCAGGTAATTATAAATATAATATCAACTTTGCCTAATCGTTTCAAATCCCACTTCTTGTTGCTTGCAAATAAAAATTGTAAAATACACGAAGAGTTAGAAAATAAGAGTTGGTTCAGTCTTGTGAGTGTTCATATTCCTTGGCTGCATCCGGTATCGGGCCGTTGACCCAGTCGACTATTTCTTTTCTCCACCAAATCATATCTCCTTTAGGTGAAGTACATTGCGGTGGGAGAAGCGCTGCATACGTTGGAGCGTCTGCGCCTAGACACGATTGACTGATCAAAAGTTAACTCGGGAAATTTCTGAAGCGTAAATGTGGCTCATAAATGGACAATTTTATTTATCGTAGGATTCTTTAATTACCTTGAACTACTGTGAGATATCCCGAGAATCCATTCAAATCTGTCGCAACGTATCCGGGATGGACGTGGTTAATCACGATGTCTTGTCGGGGGTCCTTCAAGAATCGCTGGTGGTGTATGCGTGTCAACGCGCTGGCTCCTACTTTGGATACTGAGTACGCCGTTCCCGACTCTTGACTCAAGTAGCCCCTGCCAATGTGTCGCCATCCCTTTTCAACATCCTTTCCATCTTTGACGGCTCTGGAATATAAATCAATATAGGAAGTTATGAAAGCCACCATATATTGCTGGCACTCCCGATCTTTTGGACATCTTTACGTTACCTATCCACATGGTCAGTACGATAGCTAAATCTGCGCTCAATTGACACAGCAAACACGGACTATTTTTCGAGTTAAATCATCCATCAACTAACTTAACATATTCGTCCATCAATTTGTCCAAATCCTCCTCCGTCAGATCCGGTTTGGAAAACCTTTCTCGCAGCTCAGCTCCAGGGATGGCGAATTGTAGGTGACCCATCATACTGGACACTGTAACGACACGAGCTCCAGGGCGAAGAAGAGGATACAAGGCATTGCACACGTCTTTCAGAGCGTAGTAGTTCGTCCGCAACGTGCGTTCGGCAAGTGTGTAGTACGGAATTGAGCCCTGAAATTTAAATGCAACCTGTTATTCTTGACATCTGAATTAATTTTTAATTTATCACTTTGCGCTGAAACTGAGCCCCAAGGAATAAAGATGAAACCACCTACGTCGAGCAAGTATATTCCAGCATTATTGACTAAAACATCAATTCCTCCGTGCTGCTCCTTGATGAAGGCTGACAACGTTTCGATACTTGTCTTGTCGGTTATATCCAACTGGTGGAAAAACGGGCTCAGTCCTTCCTGACGACAATCACAAGTTTTTTTAGACGAACTGAAAATCAACAATTGTCCTCCTTGGCACCTTTTACGCGCAATATATTAACAAAAATGTTGGCGGACGTTAACGAATGAACAAATAAAAAATAAAAATCTTGAGATATGAAAGTGCTGTGTCTACACAAGCTGTTTACCTGACCGAATGAAACCAACTGGAATCATGACTCCTCGAATAATGGAGCTCTGTGATTCCCAGTAATAGGTTACCTGTAACTATGAAAATATCGGACCTAATTTAAAGGTACGGTATTTTTCTTATACGTGAGCATTATTATTTCTGGGTAGATATCAAACTAAGTAATCAAGAAACTCCATTTTATCGTTCAAACTTTTCCCGTTGAATTCCAAGTGTTCAACCTTTTTCACTATGCTTTCGAACGACCAGTCATTAACGGATTGGCATCCAAAATTATTTATTAATAGCACCCGTCAAAGAGAGCCGAAATATACTCATCATTCTTGCATAATTTCATTCCCCATTTCATTCAGATTGGTTGATTGATTTTGCGATCAGGGTGGGTTAGGACCGTACGTCCTCTCTGCCACCTACCCTGACAAAAAGTGTATAAAACAAATTTCTTTGATGACTCAATAAAAAACAGAAACATGAATTACAACTTCAGACCGTGAATAGGTCAATTTTGTATTTTCCATCTAACCGATTCTTACCTTGTGAAGTTGATCTACTGCCGCTTTCCCTCTTTCTACGCTCCGTGCCGTCAGGTAAACTGTGCCGTCAAATTTAGCGCACAAATTCTTCACAATTTGCAGCCCTATCCCTTTGTTGCTGCCGGTTACCTGGAGGATCGTCAAAAGATGCCATTTACGAGGATGTCATGCGATATAACCGGTGAAAGATCAAAACATAATACACTTACTATAGCCACTTTTCCCGACATAGTTCGTTTCTAGTAGAAAATCCACGTATTTTGGATTCTATGTAAAATATTGAGATCTCTACTGCGCACTCAGTGGGAACTCGACGGAACTGCGGGTATTTCACCCGGTTTCAAGCCGGTGTGGTGTTGATGCTCTGATTACGTAACCATGTGGCACCACTCAAGGTCGCATCTGTTAAAGATGTGTGTCGTGTTCTGTGGAGCATCTTCAATAAAATAGTGATGTTACACAGGGTGACACAGGTTCTGTTTCCTGCAGTGATTGTCTATGTTCTTTGGACGTGGACCACTAAATTTGTATTCAATTTTCCGTAAGAAAGCTAAAATATATTGCTTTCTATTGTTTCTGCCATGGGTCAGTACAATGTCTTCTTTAGGATGAATCTCATGAACGCAGAGAATTGTTGTTTCAAGTTTCTTTCTAACTTGTTTCAGAGTCGAATTAGGTTTTTTTAGTTGCTGGTTTTGAAGACTAAAATATGCATTGACAACGAAAGATTAGATTCAAAAATTATGATTTTAAAAATAATTCTAAAATTTTTCAGTAGCGGGAATTTGTGTTTTGGGAATCGTGCTTGGGAGAAAATAAATTCTGGTCTCCCATAATCAACATCACTCCATACACATCCCTTACGATACAGTCATTTCTGGTTTGTAGTTCAGAGTAAAACTCATCTCCTCTCAACCAAATAACAGAATTCCTTCAAGACATGAGCAGCACCCTCTTCTGTCTGAATATTGACGCGGCATTGGCTGTCAACGTACTTAGAACTGTAGCAAGTTCTCAGGAAGGAGAAACAATACCTTCACTATCAACCCACCTGTCGCTACCTTCCGACCTTCAGTTCTTTTAATGATAAATAGGTTTTTAACGCCGTTCGAATGAATGCCACCAGTCACGGGAGCCCTTCACATCGATTGAATTTTCCTCTTTTACAATTCGCAGGCATTGACACCGGAGGTGGGGGAGTGAAGAAATCCAAACACTCTACGCTAAGATGGTCTGATCGTATGGCAGTATGGTAAGGAGTGAGGGTTGCAGCTGGGCGGAAAGTCGATAAGGATATAAACTTCTAGTGTTAATTCGTGATGAACCCTCTTATAAGCCGAAGTGCCTGCTACACAATTCTTCAATATATTGATAAAGATTTTACTTGTTGAGCAGCATGTTTTGGGCAAGTCCCAGACAAGTTCACCGATAAAAGGTGAGTCAAGCTCTTCGCCTGGTTAAATTTTTCAATGAATTACTCTTTTGCTAAATCAATTCCTCATTTCACATAAACAGAATTAAAAATTTGTTGTTTTTTTCGGACAGAAGAGAAGAAGTTATTTATCAATCCATCAATTTCGCAGATTTCAATTCAGCACTTACGTGGTCTCATCTAATTTTTAAACTTGGTAGAAACGACTGTACCCTTGGCAAACACGACATGCCCTTACCCTTGGGAGGAACACCCATCCCCACCGTTTCGACTATCGAACCCGCAAGTTTGTGAGGGGGATCGATATTTAAAAAAGACCGGACAGTCCATTATTGCGACCGTGACCAAACAGTCGGCCCTGTGTTGCCTTTTTATCCCTTCAAGACGGACCAAAGATCAAGAATTTGATCGGGTTCCATGCACAGTTACTCATTTACCCTCTGTAGGATTATTTATCCCTCTTCTTTCATTGTAGCAGGGTGAGTATTTTTCCTTGTTTTTATGTATGTAATACATAGTAACAATTTTAACGATGATAAGTTGAAGGCAAAATCATTTATTTTTATTCATATTCCTATTCACATTCCTCTCCATGAAGTCGTTAATTATGATGAATAGTTATCGCTACAATAGCATTAAGCCCGCAGTAGCGTTTCCATCCACTCTCTTGGAAAAATACCATTTGATTGTGTAGAATATCATACAACAGGAATATCTGAATCAAATAAAAATACGTATGGCATGGCTGCTCACCATTTTCAATAAAAATATGAATACAAATATAACCGTGAATAGTAATTTGTTATTATGAATACGATCTTGAATATGAGTGCAATAGGTAACATTCACATTAAATATACAATCGTATTAGTATCCATAATTTGCCATAACTTTGTAAAATATATTGAGACTTTTTAGTAATTTTGTAAAATAAAATAAAAATATAAAAACCATTTCTCTTTTTCTTCAAAATTACAATAAAAGCTTATGATTTTTGACAAAATTACAGGAAGTATTTTTACAAGGTAATAAAATGGAAATCCGCATTCACAATCGTACTCCCAAAAAATTACTGATTACAAATTACTAATTTAATATTCATAATGACGAACGTACTCATTTCAGATTTTGATTCATTATAAATGGTAATGTCAACCAATGGATCAATCATGGTGGAAGTGGTTGGGAATTAGGTAAGCATGAGTTGCTATATGAATTACGTAATTAGAAACAGCTTCATTGGGCGGAAAAGTTTATCATTTATATCCTTTTTAAACGGCCCTACTGAGCCCATATACTTATTTGTACTGTTTTCCCAGAAAAGTTTTGCCTTCAAAGTTGTCTCCCAGCATGGGAAATGAGGAGGCTGAGGTTGAGACCGACGACCAGGGATGAACCAGATGATATGAGTTTTTACCCCTGGAGGCTCGACAGGCCATCGAACGGGCATAGAAGTTTCATATTACAAGTAAGTTAACAAAAGCAAAGATTGTTTGCCGTCTTGTGATTCACTAAGGTCAAATATGAGTCTTCCGTCTTATACCTGGTATCGTGCAGTATTTATTCAGTGAGTATACAGGTATCAGTAATCAAAGGGAATGGTTTGATTTAGCCATGACCCTGTTTCCAGTGACCTGTGCCAACGTATCGACAGGTTGGCGAGAGAATACTTTAGTATTCTGTATAATGTTGACTGGTATTTGGGTTTTCTCGTAGCCCACACGCAGCCCAGGCCGACAGGCGGAATATTTCTTGAAGAATGCCGATTCCTATAATCCATTTCGTGAAAGGGCTTTTTCCATTGATGTCGAATGGAAAAATGGATAAATAAATAAACAAAGCCGGAAGTCGTAATTTTTTCATCAATAGCTGAATTACAAAAGGATAATATCCTGCATATTATGTAGGATCAGCTAAATAGATCCGTATGCATATCAAAAGGATACTTATAGTTTTGTGTATATTATGCTGAATGAGTATCTATCTCACTTCAAAAATTACCACTTCCAAATTACACCTATTCGTGTTGTTAGAGGACTATATGACAATCCACAACACAGTCATGATCTCTTTCAGTCGTATTACATCAAAGATATGCTAGAATAAATATAGGAGAAATAAATTAATCATTTAATTCACATAAATACCATTTGAGGCCCTTAAACGACATTTTGCACTCACGGGAAGCGTGAGGTATTCAAAACTTTCCTTTGTTGTGATGATAAATTCGATGGTGAAACGCCTAACCGCAGTAAATTTTCTCAAAAAGCCAATCACGAATACCTTGAAACGAGAGTGGACTCGACGTACATGTTCAAAATAGATAACTTGTTTCTCCTGATGACTGATACGTCCCACAAAGCACGAGACGGTGACACAAATGGCTAACTACGCCTGAATCAACATTCAACTAAACTGGATTTCAGCGTTTCTGTCATACATCATTCGATGTGAATGTTAATCCTTCCAATAAGCATTTCGTACCTTTCACCACGAACCGTCTTCAGAACGGGTTGACATGAGCTGCGAGATTATCCGTGAATTCACTGTTTCATTCTTGGTGATTTTGCATCTGCTTGAGTTTGCGTATTTAAAGGAGGAATCATCCATTAAGATATGACAAAAATTGTTCGCTGATAGGAAAAAGGTTAAAGGGGTTTAACTGTAAGACAAAATCGATTTATTCATAAGTTTTACGAGCAGAAACATTAACTTGCTCTAAAAACTGAGACCTGATTTGGTATTTAAACATGTTATTGTTTTACATCCATAAAAATAATTTATGATCATCCAGTTGTGCTGCTTGCCACCAAACGAAGAACCTTGTTTTGTCCTAAAGTTCTCATCAAGATCGTTCATTTAGATAGTCGGTCCAATCAAGCACATCTAGATAAATTTCCGATCTATAAATGGAGCCCCCCCCCCTCCCACAACGCCATCACAAGACCGACGGTTTAGTGTCCTCAATTGACGTTTCAAATATTGACTGGTGGTCTTTCAGAGAGGGATTTCTCTGTTTTTTGCTGTTGTTGCGTGATGGAACGCAGTTAGCGTCGTAGATGGACACTTCGGTTTATTACCCGGACACGAGAGTCGATCTGAGTGCGCCATTTGGGGCGACAAATGTGGTCATTTGGCGCTCAGCGGTCGTCGCTGACCTGCTAGGCGCCGAAGAGTACCCGGCGATTCAAAATTTGCTAGTTACTATCGGTAGTGGCATTGAGTCCCTTCTCAATTTTATTCCAGCTTCTATGTTCTTTCGACCAGGGAAATTCTTTCCTTGTTTTCGCAATGTTCCAGTTTTTCAGGTAGGCGGACCAATTAAATGTATAAGTTTTTTTATAAAAGGCGCAGAATAGTCATCTCTTTTGTGAAATTAAATTGAATGAATTCTCCTGAATTGAATCAGGGAAGATTTACCTAAGACTAACATGGGCAGTCCAGAGAAGCCTAAATCGTTTCAGCCCCTTTTCCCACGTATCATTAAAAAATGGTAGACCGCAAGGAATTGCGTAAACCAGCACCTCTCCAGACCCAAATATGATTATTTCCAGCTTGATGTAGACTTGTTTTACCGATCTTTAGTATAACTAATAATTAAGATGTTCAGGCAAATTTGGTTCCTTATTTTTTATAATTTATAGCCACCTAATACCCTTAGAAATACGAGTACCTCATTCGTTTTCTGAAGACAACCGAATGAATAATTATTAGGTGCCGGAACTGGGCTGAACGAGCAGTTGAAAACTTTGCCGAGCAGAAAGAAGTCTGTTGCAAACTACTATGAATAATTTTCTCATTTCGTTTTCACTGCTCACGCCACATTGTTTTGAGATAGCGATAATTATCCCCGTGCAGTCAGGTAGTTTCCGCTTCAGTAAACGATGTTAAATTTTACAAAGGTTTTATTCCGATTCTGTAGAATGATGTAAACAATAATTGCTATTCCCTCATCCGTATGAATTAGCCAATTGAAGTGTGGCGTTGCTTTCAACTCACGAACCCAAAATTCTGGCTCCAGTGACGTTCACGTTCTTGAGATATCTTTTACTTATTATCATCAATTTTTCTTTCATCTCTGCTAATAGAGCATAATACAGTTGCGATGAGCTGAAATTTAACTATAACTCTGAAATGACGGTATTCATTTATCAGAGAAAGAACTCTGAATAGTCAATCTAAGCAGCCGTTTTCCTTTATCAGTATCGCGAAGCAAGACATGGCTGTTTGCCATCAAAAAGAGGACACTTGAGAATATTCAATCGATGGGCTTGTTTACTCAGCCGTATTCAATCTTTTTTTATGTTCCCTCCAGTGCTTCTCAAACTCATTTTAATAAAGTTAGGAAATTACCCTGAAAACTAAATTCTGAGAACAAGTCGCCTAATTTGGTTTCATGCGAAAGCAGTAATGGTTTCTATTTTCACCTGATGTCCCTTCAGGCTACACTCAGACAATAATAACAACGAAACGAGAGGAGGAGGAGGATCGATGAAACGGCACTCTCCTCAATCAAGGTTTCCAAGGACTTTTTTCAGCACCCCACCCCCTCCTCCAACCCTAGTATAAGCTATATGCAACTCTTAGTTGTTCCACTCTAATCGGATAGTTAATCTAGAATGTAATACATGGTGCCACTGACCACCTAGGTTCTATGCGAAATGTCAAACACGCTACACATCCATTGATTGGAATTTCGCATGTCGCTCCTCATCAATCCTCCACTCTCCCATAGATGCCACACACATTACCTGCCAATCACACACCTTTGAAGTCGTCCCTCTATTATTTGTGGAACCTCACACGTTGAGGGTACGAACGCTCGACCTACTTTAATAGATGTACAATGTGTTGTGGGCGTAGGGGCTTACGGGAGTAACTTTTGTCCTGGGTATTTTTATTTAAAATTTTAAAATTGCGCAGAAAAATCGTTGCTGCAGCCAAACCGGCTCAATCGCGTCGAGCCTTGTTCTAGCGGCTGTTCTTCTAATGTTCAAATTCAGCAACGATTTTCCTACTTGTTCAAAATAAAAACGCGTTTTTTACCCTAATCTGCTATCTTTTTCTAATCTATCTAGGCATTAAATATAGGTTATTTGATGCTCATGTTCAACATCACATTACATGTAATCCTGCCCGCAATGCTCAACGGTACCACAGAAACAGTAAAAAAAAATTATTTAGCTGATGGGTGGAGGGATTATCGACAAACCCTTGACAATGGTATCCTAAAGAGGCCTAGCACAACCTGCGAGGTTTCTCCCAAAAGGCAGATTTGGCAGAATCGAAATAAGGTCACAACGACCCACAAGGCAGGGGGAGACTTGGATTTGCGGCTCTTCAAAAATGAAGCCGTTGAATATTTTATGAGTTAAATAGGCCCTACCGAATAACGTTCGGTGTGGGTATAGATGAAACGGGAATGCTCATAGTAATCGATGGTCAGTGATATTTGAGCCGAATCAATCCGGTCAATGATGGGACCAACTTGTTGACGACCTTGCTCGACCCGGTAGCCAAGGCGACAGCCCTAGGACAACACAAAATCCACACCATGCAAGGAGCAGTTGAGAGGCACCAGTGGCATGTCACTGGGCTCGCCCATGACATGGGTTTGGCAAAGGTTCAGGAACACGTTCAGGAATCACTCCGCAGAAAGGGACAGAGACACTTTCTCCGACTATGATGACCAGGTATTGCAGCATGAGGATCCTAATCGATACAAAGTACATACTACTGATTACGTCTATGAACGGTTTGGGCTTTAGATGCTCTTTTTAAATCGTATCGAGAGGTAGGTTGCAGTGCACGACAGTTTCGCCAGTTATTGAAATTAGGAAATGCAGCCAATACTTGGTACACATAACGTTAAGAATACAACGGCCAAACGATTTTCTCGCGACGTTCTCCTCGAGAAAAATTTTAGGAGCTTTGACAACCTTAAATTCAAACATAGTTGAATAAGAACTGTTCAAGTTCAACGACAAAAAGTTAAGATATAGACTAAGATTTTTCATTCCATTTGCCTTGATATATTCATTTTATATGTAGTGCACTACCCAATTAGAGATTTTAGAGAGAATGGCTTGGAACTTCAGTATTAGAACCCAAAATCATTAACAGCGAGCGAAGCAAACGATCATTGATATTGATCGCCTCCACTCGCAGATTGACAAAACGATGATGTTTTTACCGGCCATCAATGGCACTAAGATAAACCCACCCTAGACTCCCTCAACGCGGGCAGAGATTAATGTCCTACAAGCAACGGCTTCTGCCATAATTAGGATGTTCTACAGTTGGAATATTATGGCACAGTTCCGAAAAGTCGACGGGAATGGGATTGTAAACCATAGAGGTTGGCAATTATTATGAATAAGCAACATATAACAATAAGCAATAACGTCAACACACCAACTTCTTATACGTCCCTGCCCCCAATAAAGCAACTGCCATCAATAAAGAATTAGAGGATCCAAAAAATTGCTTGATATCACAAAGTCAAACTATGCTGACGATATTAACAAATTCTCTGTGACGACACCAATTATAAGTTTCCGTTGCGGGCCATCTTTCATCACGAGCTACCCTTCCATGTGCATTTTTGGATGGTAGTAACCATATCCTGCCACGGCATTGCACACTTATCCAAAGAACCATTACTTGCTCCGAGCATATCACTCGGTATTCGGTGGGAGCGGCTATGTCATTTCTAGCTTCTTGAGCATCTAGGCACATCGCTCTCAACAAACAATTATTAAATCACCTTGCATACCGTAGCACTGTGAACTCATGGGTTGTATACGACCTCATCGCATATGGCAGAGCTAATACCTACCTATTGATCGTCAGCTCTACACCTACCGTGGGACTAGGTGACATCACCTGCAATGTTCAATCAATTATGATCTGACGAGGGTGTGAACTCCAAGATTCTAGGTTGCGAGACATCAAATTAACGCTGGTACACACCACCGTGGGACTGACATACTGGTCATTATCGAAGGGTTTCGAGATTCATCAATGTCAGACCATCACGCACCTAATCTTCACTCATGTCGACCGTGCTAGGTGAAGATGAAAACTCAGTCGGTGGCAGCGACACGAGCGGACCCAGGGAAGTCTGTCGGTGGTGCAAGGACGAGGGTGGAGGGTGCTCCCAGTGTTCGGGGGACCCCTCCCTCCGATACTATGGCGGCCTCGTGTACCCGTCCGTGGGAGCCGGGAGGGTCAGAAGCCATCGGTCTTCTTCGGAACCGATCGTGGCTGCTTACCGTCTTCCTCCAATAGTAAGTCAACACCATGGCTTGAAGAAAAAGTGTTGCTCCTGTAGATGGCATTCCTCCCTGAAGACATCCCGAATATGCTCAATCGATATCTGCAACAACCGTCATGATACATGATTACAGGTAGAAGATGGACGGCCTGACAGGCTGGGGGGAATCATGCTGGGTCGTCTCACCAGCTCTGACATAGCTGACCTGTTCTTCCGCCCAGGTGCCGACTCCGTATCCCTCCTCCCTCCTATCCGTCCGGTAAGCATTGCAAAGACGAACATTTTAGCATCGAAAACAACGGTTACTGTATAGTAGACGTCGCCAAATCCATCCAAGACTTCGATTTAATCAACATATTCTACAACCGTGACTTTGACCACTTTTGCAAGTGTTGGACACCTGCCTAACTTTCTTATTTTTCAAACCCTAACCCTAAGAATCCAAATGACCCTGACGACAGTGTGTGTTGAAGTTGCAAACCATAATAGTGGTATCAAAAATATTACAACTGGCTCTTTACAGGAGTGGGAGTACAAATTGAGGAGCCCTAGTCCAGTCGACGCCAGGACAAAGTCTTCGTTGAGCGTAGAAACTCTGGTCGTCGACGAAGAAGAAAAGGTCCTCCCTCGGTATCCTATTCGGCACAAAACACGAGAAGACTTCCTGTAAGTAACATTTTTATCGTTTACGAAGTCCCCAAGAATGCCTATTGTTCTCAGCAACGATCACACCTCGCCACTGCCTCTCTAGTTTTTTTTTTTTTTAACAAGGCCAACTCGATTTTGAAGTAGTAACCAATAACCAAGCCCTATATCATCATTTTTTATGACTCCTCGTAAATG
This sequence comes from Cyrtorhinus lividipennis, assembly GCA_019603395.1. NCBI lineage: Eukaryota > Metazoa > Arthropoda > Insecta > Hemiptera > Miridae > Cyrtorhinus > Cyrtorhinus lividipennis. The sequence continues at coordinate 15,393,784 of CM034000.1, read as the reverse complement.
GCCATTTACCCTAACATTTTACCCACAAAACAGGGTCGAAACTCAGGGTTGATTCACTGCCTTTTTATTCACAATTTTGGAAGACTAACATAGTTTTGAGAAATTTCAAAGCCTACTGTATGTATTTTCTGTTTCTTGCGTATATTTAGACGATTTTCCTTTTAAATTTTTAGCACAACTGATGGCATTGCTACCTTATCTTTGTTCTTTTCACCAGTCAAGAAATTCTATTAAAAATTCACCTTATTGATTTGAATAATCCAATTAAATATTTAAAAAAACGTTATGAATGAATTCTCAACTAGGCACGACGCTACAATGGATTACTATGCAAATGCGGAAGAAAACTACATTCCCCCCTTCCGTGATATGACTAAACGCCCTTCAAAGGTCATCCACCTCAAAGGGTTATGCAAATCACCAAGCTTTTAGCTTCGTGTTCATTGAACACAAAGCGCATAAATCCGTAAAGACCCTTTTACCAACTTATCTCTTTTGTTGACTGAGGAAAAGCAAGGCGTTGTCAGGGCAGCGTTCAGCTTCAACACTAAGCAAATGAGCTTCCAACTAGATAATTTCGACTCAATTTTCTTCAAGTGCCATCTACTCAACATTACTGGGAAATTACCCTGTTGTAGTTACTACATTCTGAGACCCTGACTCACGTTCCATGTATGCAACTTTTCAGACAAGATGTTAGAAGAGCTCATCAAACTGAGAATTACATAGCAGTTCAGCGGTTTTACATGCGCTCCTACGACTCTTTCGCCCAAATCAACGCTCTTTTCAAGGTATTTTCCAAACGAATCCCAACAGATGGTGTTAAAATGGGTTACAAAAATTTTTTTTCCAATTCACAACTAGCAAAAGAAAAAGAAGAAAAAAAATTGAAAAATTTGCGATTAACGAGGATGCTAACAGTCACAATTTTTTACTCCGATTCTTGAATTTAATATATTGCCTAATAAATGCAACTGATAATATTTTGTGTAGGTACTACGTATTTTATGAAAAGAATGTTTTCAGGTAAAAAGAGACGATACTTCAGGAAAAGCGGATGACCCTGGGCTTAAGATGGAATTCGTTTATGCAGTTAACGATGCACTTCGTACTATGGTGAGATCATTCAATCATATTCTGAAAATCAATTTACCAAAAATTATTTTATACTCACAGGTACGGTTTTACTTCTCAATTGAGTCCTGAATAACGGAACATTTCCATTCTACATATTTTCTCAAGTTCAACAAAAAATTCCAATTAAGTACATATCCGCGTGTGTCATTATCGTGCATAATGTATAATCGTCAACGTCGAAGGATGTCTTAGACCACAAGACCCAACTCAACTTTTATTCGGGCGAAATATCGACTCATTTCGATCGCCTTTCGACGAAAATTCACATAAAGCACCTCTTCCTCCTATCGTAACAATTAGATGATTGATGAAGTTCTACAGAGAAAGGCAGTTGGTCTCTATTGGCTTTACCCTTCTGGTCGATGACTTCGACGTCCTGCTTCATTTCCCGTTGTAATTGACGAGAAAAGGTTATTTTTTGCTGTTGCAAGGTCAAACAAGTTCAAGGGGACTCAATTATTTTGAGAGCGATCGGCCACTTATTGGTTTTCTTTTACTTTTCGCAGCCTTCGATCGTTCACAAGACTGTTCTCAAATCGATTATAAACGCACTTTTGGAAGAAGGCCGAATGTAAGTCGATCAAACCCTCGTTTTGTTTCATTTAAAATAATAATTCACCATGAACTACCAACCACTTACTTTTTCAATCTATACCTCGAATCACAAATATTGAACTCCTTTCTCCTTTTTTCAGACTTTACCCCAAAGACGAAGTTCGAGCACATTTTACATTGATACAAAATCCTGTCTTCTCAGCTCAGTCGTCGTACACAATTTTCGCTCACCTTCTCAAACAAATTGTGGCACTTCACACTGCGGATCATCAACTCCTCGTGCACTGGTTTCAATTGTAAGTAACTCAATATTGCTTGATTTATTCGTATAATGCTTAAAAACAAGCAATTTCTATTTAGAAAAACAAACCTAATGATGTTTCAATTTGTTTTATGATAAACAAAACAAGTCTTGTAAATAACGTTTTTTTTTTTACAAATTTGTATCTTAGGTATAAAAAGTAATTAAAAAACACGTATCAAATTACAATATATATTCTCGTTGGAAACGATAAGTCGTGCAGTAAGGTTCAAATCAGTAAATTAGTAAGCACCGCATTAGGTCTTCTGGCAAGATTTGGCTACCGATTTACGCTGGTTTTGGCTCAGAGTTGGTTGTAGTTGAGGGGCCTTAGTAAAGGACTTCTCGGTGGGAAACGATCGGGGGACGGTTGCACTGGAGAGGTCAGAATTCGCGTCAATGGTATCGGCGCAGAACTGTACTGATTCGACGGAATTGGCAGGCTGGGATTGTCCGATGGTGTCACAGCGTATTGTGGCTGGTGGACGCCGATTTCGTTGGTGTCGAAAGCTGGGTTGACTGACGCTGGTTGAAAGTTATCAGCGAGGGGAACCGATGAGTCGTCTTGGTCAGACCCAGGAGCAACCAAATCCTTGTTCAAGCCCAATTCCAATCCAATCGGATCGGTTTTAAATAGACCGAGTTTGTCGTCTTTCACAATGACTTTTTTGTAAGCGATGATCGGCGACATTTTGTAACCACTGATGACGGGAATGACTGCGGTGTAGAGTTTTTCATCGTGAAGTGGTGAGAGGATGCTTTCTCCGTAGTGGTCGATGGATATTCCTTTCAGAGGCTTCTTGTGTCTGGCATCTTCGTCCTCCCTCGCTAGCCCAAACCATCTGGGAACACCGTAAGGCTCGTCGTACTGCCCTTGCCAACAGGGCTGATATGAATCCGTCATCTGGTCATTTCTCCTCACTCGATCCTGCCCAGAAAGCAAACTCAACACCGTTTGCCCTACTAAATCTTCCCGCCTTCCTCTTGGATAATCCGGCGCCGCGATTTCTTTTAAAATTTCATCAAAATCGTTCTGTTTCCCCTCACCGTACGATTCAACGAAGAAACACGCCAACAGGACCGACACGATAAGCTTCATTTTGACGACTGGTTTCTTCAACCTCGTCGTCGCGGTCAATGTCGCCTTGTTTTGCTGATTTAGCTGAAAACACTCGAGAACGCAAACATAACAGGCACCCTTGGCTAAATACCATCGTGTAAAACTAGATTCTCTACATGAATGTCAGGGTCATGATAAATCTTTGCACATTCAACTCAACGTTCTACGAAATTCCGATTGATGCACGATTTCGTGATATTTTCATGAGAAATCACCATAAATCAATAATTTAATATTGAATGAAATTTTAATTCTCGAATTGTATGCCCACTTCTTTACAATATTCTGCTATCGACGGTATTTTGAAATCTTCATATCAGGTTGGAAGTTGAAAGAATAAGATCAATCGTCCGAAATATTATTCAATTCGTCACCATCAGGCAGTTTCCTCCTGGAGACAAATCACTCCCGCCACTCAACAAGACTAGATGGTGGATCCCAACAGCTGTCAAAACCTTGGCTCTCATCAGTGAGTCAACAACAGTATTTTGCTCATTATTACTTTTTTGCTGACATTTTACATTAGGTGTATCATATTACCAACTTTTTTATTATTATAATTTTTTGCATAAGATATTTTTTGTATAACGTAGATGCCGCCAACAACGCAGCCAGCCCACCGCTTCTGGATTATTCGGAATTCTACAATTCAGCCCTCGATCACATGGACCTGATGCAGGATTACTTTAGTTGGCAAACCCCGCAACGGCCAGGGCAGTTCTCTTATTGCCAGTACCCGTTCATTTTGTCGATAGTGGCCAAACGGATTATTCTTACCAAGGTGCGATTTACTTCACTAATATATTAATCACTTTAACTATCTGTTTTAAAAACGTTCTTTGAGTGTTTGTTTTTTCCTCGTCAGGATTCAGAACAGCAAATGATCCTAACTGCGAGAAGGTCCTTGGTAGCTAAGGTGGCTCGCCATCAAGCTCCTCAAATTGACATTTTCTTCCTCAACATCACCGTCAGGAGAGCGTATCTTGTTTGCGACTCCCTCAACGAAGTGAGAGAAAAATTATATGGTGTACTTACTTGTATCTAAAGTTTTGAACTGTTATAAATTCTTCTTAAAATTTGCAGATAGCGGCCAAACAAAAAGATTTGAAGAAAAAACTCAAAGTTTCGTTCATCGGTGAGCCAGGGCTGGACATGGGCGGCCTCACCAAAGAGTGGTTTCTTCTCCTCATTCGCCAGATCTTCCACCCAGACTACGGAATGTTCGTCTACCATCCTCACTCTCGGTGTTACTGGTTCAGCACTGACCAAGAGGGAAATCTTCGGGAATATAATCTCATTGGTACGATTGATACCACATAATATAATCGAATTCGTCGCATTTGGGCGTAAATCCTGTAGCAGCAGCAAGGTGGGGTGGTAAAATATTTTTCTGTGTACTTACGCCTGATAAGAAACGTTGTTTTCAGGTGTGCTGATGGGGCTAGCGGTGTACAACAGCATCATTCTCGACCTTCATTTTCCTTCAATCTGCTACAGGAAACTTCTATCTCCCCCAGTCGTCCCTCCTGTTGACACAAGTGGCGTTGGAGTGGTCAGAAACCCGTCCATCGAAGATCTTGCTGAAATCCTGCCGGTAATGAAATGGTCATTTGAAATTTTGGGTTATGAAAATATTAGCCTCAGACGTAAATTTAATATCAGCTACACCTAGTTAAATTTCACCAATGTTGATTCCTATCCTCAGGATGTGGCTCGAGGGTTGAAAGAGCTTCTGACTTATGAAGGGAACGTTGAAGAAGACATGTGTATGACATTCCAGGTAAGTCAGGCTACAGAAACCTGGGTGAAGCTCTCGCCAATTGAATCTGTAGACCAAACCTCGCTCTTTTCTTTTCTTTCTTTTTTTTTTCTTCTTCGAAGGTTTCTCTAGAAGAATATGGCGAAGTGAAAACATTTATGTTGAAACCTAACGGTGACAACATTCCGGTGACGAACAAAAACCGGGGCGAGTACGTGAAACTTTACCTCGACTGGGTCCTCAACACGGCGATTTACGAGCAGTTCAGGGCTTTCTACTTGGGCTTCCATAGCGTCTGCGCCTCTAACGCCCTGATCGTGAGTAATTACGTAAAATTTATCCTTTCTAATGGAAAACTCAAAATCAAAATTCCAAAACCCACCTTTAATTTAGATGTTGAGAGCAGAAGAAGTGGAGATGCTGGTGTGTGGCTCACCAACTTTAGATCTTAACGAGCTCAGAAAAGTGACCGAGTACGACGGATACAAGCCTGAACAGCCTCTCATCAGGTAAAACTTTTGTTGACTGCACTATACCTACAGTTCCACCCTAGGCTTTTTGCGGACATTAATCAAGTTGCCCAATACGCAAATGGGTAAATGAAGAGTTTTTGTTGAGCAGTTTACGAGGCATAATTCGGCCATAAGTACCACTAAAGATAAAATCGTCATACCTTGATCACCATAATGCATCACAGTATATGAATATGAATACGAATTTCAAAATTCACAGTGGTTTTTATAAGTAAAGCACGAGTTTTCGTGTTTTGCTACAAATTTCATTGAAAATTCATATCAATTTTACAATAATCCTACATAAAACCTAGTTTTTCTCGATTTAGGGTTGAAAAAATTCACATTTGGTCAGTAAAATGATTGATGAGAAGAAGAAGGAACGCTAATGAAATAAATTTATCCCTAACCTCTCTAATTTAGTAAACGTTTTTGCAGTATTCAATCAGATTTATGAATTTTCCAAGTATTCTTGTTCTGGAAATCCGGATGAATCCATAATTTTTTCAACAACAAAAAGCGAAGTATCATGGCCATTTCTCGTGTTTTTGCACTTGCCGGTCTTTCTGAAGTCTCAAAATTTTTCTTATGACGAAGTTTTCTTGTCACAGCGTGAAAATGCCAACGTCAATAATTGCTCTTTGCCCTTTTCAGTGACTTTTGGGACGTTCTAATGTCGTTGGACGAGGATTTGAAAAAGAAATTTCTACTTTTCACGACGGGAAGTGACCGCGTACCGGTGGGCGGAATGGGCGAAATGACGTTCAAAGTGACCCGAACTAACCAAGATCCAGCCAACCTGCCCGAAGCCCACACATGTTTCAATCAGCTCGTGCTTCCTCAGTACGAAAGCAAAGAAGTGCTCAGGGAAAAGCTCATTATCGCCATATCAAACGCCGAGGGATTCGGTCTCGAGTGAGAGCGTATAGGACGAGTTGACTGAAACACGGGTTGTGAGTATTACCTACTTTCATCGGCTTTGTCAGCCTTTGAGAACCTGTGATGAGCACGGGAATGAGGTGCCACCGATAAGGAGCAGCAACTCGCCTCCTAGTAAATGGTTATCCCAAGTGCAGTCTCTAAATTTTTTTAGGGCACTTGGTTGAGTATTGGAGTCCAATTGATTATAAATGACTCCAGAAGAGTATGAAAATTCGCACTTTCAACAAATTTGGAAAATTACCATTTCGACGCACAGTTCCCATTAAAATTGCTACCTGAGCCCCCTCCTGAAGTTTATTTTGTGGCTTCCCACGGACCCACCCTTGCGTTTTCCATTTGACGACCGACTTTTTTTGTGAGCCAGCACATGAAATTATTCGAGTCTTTAGTTCTAAATTAAAAAATGTCCGAGTGTGACGGACTGTCACGGAAGTTACCATTACATAGCACCGGTTAGTGCCTTAAGACTGTGAGAGGGGTTCATTAGTGTAGTGTTAGTTTGAGCTGAGAGGTAGCCGCCGAACACCAACAACGATGTCAGTTCGGTTGTTGCCGAACATTTCGGTAATCTGATTGGTAGGCTCTAGCCCAAGGTTGTCAGGGCCGTCGTTAAAGGGTCAAAGGAATCAAAGATGTTATCACAGATTGTCTTTTTGGCCATAGACCTTATATAATATTGTATGCACAGGGTCTATTAAACTGTTTACCTCCAGAGGAATCTTTTCTACAGCTCATATCTCACAAAAAGTACCCATCAGCAATCTTTTAGAGGCTTTTTTTTTTTTTTTTTTTTTTTTTTTTTAGTAATTTCAGGTGTTTCACCCTTCATTGATCTCAGGATACTCCAGTATGTCCCCTTATCCATATCCGATTCCCGAAGCAATTCAACGACGCTGAAAGCTCATTTTTCCCCAAATGAAACATGGATTTTCTTTTTATTATACAGCTGAAGTGAGGACAAATCATGTTTCCCTAAACTTGGCAAATTGTTACCCCTAATATTTGAGAAGGGATGATCCCCTCCGTTCCCGGCGACGGTCCTTTATTGAGTATTCAAGTGCGGCTCAGTGCGAATTACAAAGAATCCGATGAGACTGCCCTCTCAGTTCAGTAACGTTCACAAGTGGGTTTAGGTATCATTGTGACACCCGAAACGTTACCTAATGGCTGTAAAATGTAATTTTTAAATGATCATATTGTTAACGAAGGTGCTTCGAGATTTCTAAGTGTATTTAAGTGTTTAAGCACGTCGTGGCAATTTATTTCAAGAATAACCTAAATGTACAGGAATTACTCAAGTCCAACTTAAATACTACTATGTTTTCGTCTACTGATGACGACGGCCGGTAAGCTTTGGCTTTTCGTGTTTATCGGAGACTAACTTGAATACCTCGTGTTATAGCCGTGATTTAACTTGTTTGATTTCGACAAAAGGACAAATTGTGGTTGTGAACACGTTAAAAATATCAATAAAAATATTTTATTGAAACTGGTTGTTCTATTCAACAGCACTGCGGGGCAAATCGACACCAGGAAGAGAATATTTTATAGGGATGAGTCCATAGAAGGAGAAGATTACTTTTGGAGAAGATAATTTTATTACCTTGGCGTAAAATTTAAAAAAATTAAAAAAACAAAAAAAACCAGGTACTTAATCGACATATGACCATGATGAAAACGCGGACGCATTATTGTTGTTTTTGGGCGCCTTTTAACGCCTCAGACATCTTAAACCATCTGCTGAATGATACTCAGCATTCAAGAGTACATCACACATAAACGCACACATACCGGCAACATTTTATTTTAATTGCTTCGCAATCATTAAAAAAAAAAAAAAAAAAAAAAAAAAAAAAAAACTGAAAACCCGTTCCCATCCACAACGAACGATCCAGCGTTCAGAATGTCTTTCCTATTCCAACGCATTTGTGTTCGACATCATCGCGCAAGAAACATGTTCGGAGAGTCAATTCGTCAGCAGAGAGCACAATTTTCCCGACGCAGTAGCTTCATTACAACTGAAAATACGGGTTAAAACTACGGGTATGGCAGCTAAAATAATGGTAAAATTCGACGAGGCGAGCCAAAAGGGGTCTTTCAATTACAAGGGTGAATTAATGCTTAATTTCCTTTATGGATTTCAGTTGGGAATTTGCATTTATTCCACGGAAGTGCGAGGACTTCGGGCGAAAATGATGATCAAATGTAATACCCACATTTTCAAAATCACAAATCAATATTGATTCCACGTTGATAGATTACAGGAAGACCTTTTTGGCTCATCTCGTCAGTAACTAACTACGCGCACATTTAAAACAAGAACTCAAGCCCATCCACGACTCTGGAATAGATTGATTTTAAAATAATAATAATAATAAATAAATAAAACTGGAGGACTTCCGTTGTTCTATACAATTCCAGACAATCAGTATATCGTCACCCCACATGCCGTCTATTCGAACCTTAAGCGAAAATTGTATGCACCAAATTCAAGTTTTATAAGCATAATTATGATGAAAAATGAGATTACTCCAGCTTTTCCGTCTGGCCTCAGTGTAACGTAATGCCAACTAGTCACTTCAGCATAACATCAATCGGATGTCCGCCAACACTTCAGTTCCTAAACGTTCAACATTACAAATCTACAAGAGTGAGAGAAAAATCATCGAACTTTGGAATTCAGCGAAAAAAGAGACAAGACCGCTCAGGCAAACATTATTTGATCACAAAAATTATTGCTGCACGTTGGGGCATTCAAGCGTTGAATGTGGTACTTAGACCGTAACTCTAATTCGTGGTTACTTCTCCTAGCGTTCGTTTTTAGAGCGATTTCTCGACCTTAGCCAAAATCATGAAAAATGACATAGCCAGAAGAAAACTGATTTTGATCAGAGTTCAGAGAGTGTGCTTTGTTAGATAGCCCCGAAATTTGATAACGGAATTAATCCCAACTTCTGAGAAGCGTATCTGTAAACAGATTTCGTTTACTTCCACTGAATAGTTTTTGCTTTTACAGTGATAGCAACTGCTGCAGACAGGAGTTCAGGAGATAATATGTACGATTCGACTGATTTTCAATTACCTACTATCGACAAACTTGGAGGCTCCAACACATTGGTAGGCTTCCAAGATTTTTCCTCAACCCCTCCAAGTTTTTCATAGATTTCAAATCTTAAGCTGACCACATCCAAAGGGGACAATAAAATCGCTCTACAAATGAACGATAAATGTTTCCAAATGTAAGCAAATGCAACGCAAAAAATAGCGTGGTTTTTTAGCTGACTTGAAGTAGCGAGGCCAACTCCGCCGCTGTCGTCACTGGTAGTGTGCAGGTTTTGCCGCGGCAAAAATACGCCGCCTGACGGTCGTTGACGGGCTTCATTTTGGCCAACGCGACGTTTTTAGAGCATAAGAAACTTCCCGAAGAGTCTGACGTCATGATGATGATCCCGGGCAACGCCGATTTGCGAGCGACGGCGACGAGTTCGGCCGTCTCGGTGTTGGATACTTCCCCTGTAATAGCCACCTAAAGGGAAATGCAACATTTAGTCCCTGACATATTACACTCCATTATTATAAGACAATACGTTGCACCTTCGCCAAAGGAATGCACATACCCAAACACTTCTTGAATAAAGGTTCTTTGTTTCAAGCTTTCAAACTGAAAAACCACGTAGTGGTGATTTTGAACTCTTCGGAAGCCGGGCGTTTTGAATTTGAGGAGGGAGTTGCAGGCAACTACTACCTGTTACTGGAGCCGGCTCCATGAATGTGGGCAGATTTTAAACTGCTTTGTTGGTTTCAATGACAAACCAGCGAAAAAAAAATCTCCTTTGCCAGCCATAAGTGAGCCTCAAAATACTTTTTTATGGTCATTTTCTTCACTTTAAAAAAAAAATATTACCACCTTGGCTGATCTAAACGTGTTCTATTGAGAAAATTAACAATCATCGCAAAAAATCACCAAAAACCATTCTTCAGTACTGCTCCAATGGAGACCTGACTTTCATGGGAATTCATCGATAAATTCTGAAAAATTATCAGTTTTTCGCAGACCATCCAAACACTTGCGGGCCAAAGCATCAACAATCTCTAATAAAGGTTTGAAAGAATATAACGGGAGTAAGGACGTCCATAATTACGAATAATGGTGGTTACATTCTGTTCTATCTACAAAATACCCGCAAGTGCAACGAGCAAACCCTCAGATCAGTAGTAACTTATCACTCACCTGAGACGGCCAATCATGGTACAGCATCAAGGCGGAGACCATTTCCGGCAACACGATCGGTACACGTGTCAGCCGACTGGTGAAAGACGACAGCAATTTACCGGCTTTCTCTTTCAGCTCGCCACAGTCGAACAACAATGACAGCCTAATGAGGTTGTGAGCTGCTACTGAATTTCCACTGGGTTCCGCCCCATCCATATCTACAATAGAAAACAGCCACATGTTAAAAATAAATAAATGAAAGAAACCAAGAACTACAAAATTATTTCTGCATCATCTGCAATTATAGCTGACCTTCTTTCATTCTAATTAGAATGCTAGAATCGGTATTGGTGGTGGTGAAGTATCCAGCGAGGCCACTGTCCCAAAATAATTCGTCTTGCGTTTTCTGCAGCTCTTCGGCCCACTTCAACCACTCTTGATTAAAAGTGGCTTCGTACAAATCAATAAGACCTCGAATTACGCAGGCGTAGTCGTCTAAAAACCCTTCGATCGGTTTGTCTCTGGAAAACGTGCCACGCTCTAAGCAAATTTCTTCATTGACTCCCCAAAATATTTTCATACGTAACAATATGACTCTGCAAAATCTCACATTTGTCCCACTCCAGTGCCCTGAGTGTAGCAACTACGAAGGAGCTTTCTGTCCGGCGTGTAAAGGTATTTTTTTACGAATTTGGCAGCGCTTATGGCTCGCTCACCGTAAGCAGGGTCTTCGAGGATGCATGCTGCTCGAGCGAACCCTGAGATCATCATGCCTAGAAGCAATTGATAAAAATAAGATCAAAATAATATACTACAAAAAATACCATTTTTATACAATCCCTAAGAATGTCAAATGAGCAAGATTTTCTCGAGCAATTCGCTAAAACTAACGGGAATTGCCTTGTTCACGTCTCACTAGTCATTAGGGACTTACCATTCCAAGCAGTAATAATTTTATCGTCCAAATGAGGTTTTGGCCGCTTCACTCGAACATCATAGAGAATTTTACGGCCCATTTCCAACTCTTTAACCAAATCATCCTCTTGAATATCAAACTTATCCGCCGTTTTCTTCAATGAGCCAAATACGGCCAATACATTTTTGCCTTTCAACTCGTTGTGTGGGTCTTGATCTGGATTCACATTTCCGTGAGGCAGAACGTGGTAGTGTTCGCAAAACACCTGGTTCAAGTGAAATCATGATGGTGAGTTGATGAGATGTGAAGGAAATGCATTATATAAAGTGACATTTACGACGACTCACTTCGAATAATTTGACGTCGGGTTTACAAGCCAAAGGGCGATCGAGGAGCGAAACAATTTCTTCATGCGTCCACACGTAGAAAGCTCCTTCTTTTTTAGCACTCGACCCTTCTTCGGGGTACGAATCTGCGTCTTCTGCACTATAAAAGCCACCCTCCTGGAACGAATAAAGATAAATATATTATAGAAGTATCTTGCCTGGGCACATACGAACCCGAGCCCGTACCACATTCACCGTATGATGTATACAGAGATGGGTTTATCACATCAAGGGAAGAGGCTTAACATACCATCAATGAGATTGGTAAAAAAACTACTTACAGGATGACTAAGGTCCCGAGAAACGTAGGTTAGAATGTCTCTGACAACTTCAGCGTACTTGGAATTTTTAGTGATCAGATAGGCAGTTGAGTACGTCACCGCCAGTTGAGCTTGGTCGTACAGCATTTTCTCAAAGTGCGGCACATGCCACTTTCTGTCAGTTGAGTACCGTGCAAAGCCCTACGGACAGCAAAACGTTATAGGGAACTTCTTAATTGTTTGAGTAACACAGAGACTGCATCTCATGCTCACTTGAGCCACGTGGTCATGAATCCCTCCGTCAGCCATCTTGTCCAAGGTGTGCAACGCCATCCTTTTAGCAGTTTGGCCGTACTCGCTCTCCATATCTTTCATGATTACGTGGAAGAGAAAAGTGAAATTTGATGCTTGCGGAAATTTAACAGAAGGAGCGAACCCACCAAACGCTGGCTCGTACCTAGATGGATTAGCGATATATGCTGTAAATATTTTTTATTTCTCGACCTGAGAACGGATGTACATATAAGTAACAAGAGATGTGAGCATCACACATTACCTGTCTTGAAATTGAGTGACGCATAATTTCCAGGAACTTTCATCAGGAATTTCACCACCTATCAGAGCACCGGCAATGTTGACGTCGAACGTGGTCGTTTGTTTGAGGAGCTCGGTGATTTTCGTTCCAGTTGCCGACACTTTTGGCCTCTGATCTGACCACTGCAATACATTCACATTGGTTATACACTCTTTAATGAAGAGTCACGATATCTCAACAATCGCACAGTACCTACCTGCTTGGCCATGTTGAGGAGTATACTTTTAAAACCGGGCCTTCCGTACATGTCTTTTGGTGGGAAGTACGTGCCACCTGAGACAGGCTTCAAATCCGGAGTCATAAAAACTGACATCGGCCATCCTCCGCTACCGGAACTAGCCTGTTCAAAGGAGAAAACAACTTTATGATAGGTTGAGCACTCATTTCGACAAGTAGTATGCAAAATACAATGCTTATAATGAATCATTTGAGCCTTGCACCAAACGCAACAATATGTAAGTAATAACGGCTCGCTACTTGAGGTTTGAGAGGAAGCATATTTCCTCGTTGCTTGGATGGTCTGGGAAGGATCCTCCTTGCGAGCAGGGAATGACACTTAATCCACCTTGCGCTGTGTACCTCTTTTAGACGATCGTATGGTACTAGCACTAGCAATATCAATATAAAGTATTACTGTATAAGTATACAGTAACACTGATGAGTCAGAAAACAAATTTCCAAACCCGTTGAGCTATTCAAGAGTCTGTAAGGAATGGCAGACACACAGAAACTTGTTTTTATGATACAGAGAGACGGATTAACATATAAGAGCAATGAACTAGGGAGGAGGAGCAATCTCTACTGTGAACAAACTGAACAACTGGCGAATATCTTCCCTGACTCAGCCTTGGTTAACACCAACAATGAAGAAGGGCTACTTAGGCTCACGATCTTCACTACAGAGGCGATAGCCCAAACGAGGATGGAAGATGCAAAACGCGGCGCAGTTCAATTTTATATTCACAACAACCACGCACCATACAAATAATTACCTGAACGAAAGACATGTAAATTTTGTCAACGTCGGGCCTTTCTTCCCGGTCGACTTTGATATTGACGAAATACTCGTTCATAATGGAGGCAGTGTTGGGATCCTCGAACGACTCACGTTCCATGACATGGCACCAATGACAGGTCGAATAACCGACAGAGAGAAATATCAGTTTGTCTTCAGTTCGAGCTTTTTGGAACGCCTCTTCGCCCCAAGGATACCTGCAGTAAGAAAAATCATGATGTAGTGGTTGTCGTGAGCGCTAAAAGAACAGATTTTTCAGGAAACGCGACTTTCTGAGGAGGCAAGCACAGAAATTTGGGTTCTTCATAAATTTTTGATTCTCTGTCATGTCCTCAACAGCTACAATGTTTTACAAACTTCATCAAGGACATATTTCAAAAGCAGGAAGTTTGCAAGGCCACTTTCTTTGATACTCAACAGGCTTTTGACTGTGTTTGGCATGTTGGCCTTCTCCGGAAGATCAAACCTCACCTTCCATCTAACCTGTAGCACATGCTTGCCAGCTATCTTGCCAATAGGACCTTCACATTCAGAATGAAGTCTTCTCCACCCGCTCGAAAGAAGCTTCAGTCCCTCAGGGAAGCATTTTAGGGCCCTATCTTTATACTATCTTCTGCCACGACATTCCTTTACCAACAAATCCGGACTTTTCTGGACTCTACGCGGATGACTTGGTATACGCTGTCAGCCGACCTGATCCTCTAGAAGCAGCACGGGTCCTGCAAAACTAAATTGAGCAGCTTGGCCAGTGGTGTACCAAGTGGCGCCTGAAAATCAACCCGGATAGAACAATCTCTGTCACTTTCTCCTATCGGAGGAACTTCCCCGATCCCTCCGTGCATTATTGCGGTATCACCCTCCCCACTGCCTCTCACTGCAAATACCTCGGTGTTACTCTTGACCGTCGCCTCACTTACCACCAACACATCTCTGACCTCATCAAAGGAACCAGAATCCGGACATGCCAACTTAAGCCTCTTCTCCCCGACCCACGTCTCACTTGCCAACAAGGTTCTCCTATACAAAACCCTTATTCGGGACTTACGCTCTTCCTATATGGGAAACCTGCTCAGACTCACAGTTCAAACGACATGAGAGCAGCAAAAATGCGATCCTACAACACTCCATAGTCCGCGCACGACTTCTCATTGGAATCACCAACTTCGACCCGCCAGGCTTTCATGAAAAAATGTGTAGCTTCATACTCCGACCACTTCAACCAACTCGCGCCTGGAGGTTTTGCCCCACCTTCATCCCAGCGACTCCGACGCCCAAGACACATCCTGCAATTCATCATCACCATCCCAGAATGAACTCCGCATAACGCATTTAAACAAAGACCTATAACCGTGCCAAGTTAATAATACCAGTAACGTATCCACCCAGTGCATTCATCATTAAGGTATATTACTATTGTAATATGCTCAAACCAAATAAAAAATAAATAAATAATAAAATTTTGTCTTCTTTCAAGGGTAGCACGTTAAATTTATAATTTGAGTCAACATAGTCCTTCATAAAAGTTAACTTTTTTGAAAATGAAACGCATGTCTTTGCCAAAAAGAACACTGAATTTAGATTCGTTCCCATGAAAAACGCCAGTAACTTCAACCACACTTTAGGAGCGTCCTCAACTATGTTATCATGCAGGTATTTTATATTTTAAAAGGATCCGCACCAGTCCACGGGGTTATTGGCATGTTGGAGAAGATAAGGTGACCGTTCTTTGCCCAGACGGTTCCGATAAGTGGTTTCCTTCGACTCCTTAGCTCCGGATGCCATGGCGAAATTTCTGCAAGAAGAAAAAATGACCAACTGACGAATCAAATGCAAAGGTTTGACGACGTTTAGTTCTAGTTTGAATTTATTGGGTTAGTGCCAGGTTGAGTTAGGCGGGTGAGAGCTGATGAGTTGGCGAGAGGGTTATATAATGTGCAATCCAAAGTAAATATAGATTCTTAATTATTCGAAGGTATTGTGCCTCGCAGCTATTGTCAGGGAGCTATGGTGAGTGAGAGGATGAGCACGACCTGACTCCCACATTCAGTCCTAGGATTGTGGCGTTAAGTGCTTGCTTTTCAGTCAGCAAGTCACGAAAAACCGCCCTTACACGAAGTGAGGGTTCGAATTAATTCAATTTTGGTTGGTTATTTACGAAATGACGTCAACAAATGGCTAAATATCCATTAAATAAACTTTTTGGTTGCTTGAACTCCAGGAGTATGTAGATATTTGAACAGATTTGATTTGGTTTTTTCATGAAAAATAAAATGCCATTCGCGGGACAACAACGTGCACTAAGACTGTTCCTCCCCTCTTTATCCAACTCCTGATGATGAAACAACATAAAACGCGAATTGCTCTGATGATAGGAGGTGCCTACACATCGGAGAATCCAAATAGACAAGTCTAGGCTCTTGAGACAGAAAGTTCAATAACGGCTCGATAGACAGGTTCGTTGGAATAACTGCAGTAAATATTGAGATAGATCATAAGTGCCACTGAAGCTTTCAAGGATCTGGCTTGGCCATGACCCACTGATTTGGAACAATTCCGTAAGATTTCACATTCGTTTTCTAGAACATGCACTGGGGCGAGCCGCACATAGCGAACTGGAGAAATGGTCAATTTGAATTGGTGAATGTTTCTATTGACACTCAAGAATATGGTTGATAAATTAAAATGCAGGTCTAACAGGTAGAAGCGTAGACTGTAGCGATCTGCTAGTGACCAATGCCGCCTAAAGCGAATGACTGGTGCAAGTGCTAATTCAGCATTAAAATAATCACATAGTGGAAACAAAATTACATACGAACCTCGATGTTGTAAACGAAATGAATCGACACCGCGGAAGTTTATTCCGAAAAGGGCATAACGTCAAACTCACTGCGGTAGGATTTTGAAATGAATTCACCAGTGGCAGACTCCGAGAAGCAGCCCGTCGAATAAACATAACACCAACATGAGTTAACTGGCCGGATGATGGGTAGAAATTTGATTGGAAAGAAGGTCAGAAAAAATAATGCGAAACGATCGCCTCCGCGGGATATCGTCGGCCTTGACTTCCTTCAGGACCTCGCTCACCTTTGCATGGTGATACGAACCATCAGCTGGTCTGTGGGGCGGGAAGAAAAATGTCAGCTGATTTTCATTAGCTGGACAGATTTTTATTGTAACTCTTCTATGGAGGCCACACACTTTTGGGAGGATTAATAATTATGAGAAGAAGGCATACATTCTTTTAGACCTACAGAAGTTTCAATATTTATCCTCTTTATTTCCTTATCAAGAATACGAAAAGTGAAAATAAGTGCAGCAACAACAACCACTGCAAAACATGAAATTCGATGTTAATAAATCGATTAGTACATCAAGCAATACGTCTAACCACCGAAGATGAGAATCGAGAGCTCCTATTCTAACCAACTGTGAAGATCAAGGTGTTCTGCGAAGAAACCTGTACCTCATAAGATTCTTTCCCACAGTAAAAGTCTTAATAGATCTCAGACGAAGAAAATTAAAAGAGTGCGGTTTTTACTAAATTTTCGGTTTATTTTCAATACATTGAGATCTATCGATTTCCCCTTACGATACTCGGTGCATCATTTCGATTTTTTATGCTTGGCTATCAAACTTCCTTTTTCTTCTTATCAGTGATTGGTAAAATTATTTTCTATCATTTCTATAACGTACGTACGTAGCTGAAAATTGTCGATATTATTTCTGTCAAAGTGTCAATCTGTTGCTTTTCCTTCCTGAGCTGGTTTCGTGCTCGCATTTCATTAGTTCAACGTTCACTATGTGTCTCAACGTCGGAATCCTGGAAAACTTATGAAATAAGTTTTAGGGTACCCACCTACTGAATCAAATTTATCTTCAGATAAACCGATTCGGTCACTATGGACCAGCCGGTGCAACACAGAACGAACACGGAACATTTGGTGACGCTGAAAGTAATGAGATTGACCAGGCCGAGTCTGGCTGCTCCAGTCGTGGTGACAAACGATTTGAAGGACTTGGCTGGAAATTTGTTAAACAACGCGTTGAAAAAGGATGTCACAAGTGTACCTGGTGCTGAAACTATAGGCGCCTCCAGTTTTCTCTTGCTGCCTCAATGCTTCGGCAATATTTATTTAGGCGAAACTTTTTCGTGCTACATTTGCGTGTATAACGTCAGCGAACAGATGGTGAAAGATGTGACGTTTCGAGCTTCATTGCAGGTGGCAAGCAAGAACATAAGTTTACAAGCGGAGGCTCACAATTCTACAGATCTGCCTCCAAAGGGGTCAGTAGACGAAGTTATCCACCACGAAGTGAAGGAGATCGGTCATCACATACTCGAGTGCGAAGTAGGGTATTGCTCTGGTACTCTCACAAGCGATAGACAGTCGTTTAGGAAGTACTTTAAATTTGAAGTCCAGCAACCCCTCGACGTTAAAACGAAACTGTATACGGCCGAGTCGAACGAGGTTTACTTTGAAGCTAAAGTTCAAAACATGACAGCTGGCAACTTGATATTAGAACGAGTCTCACTCGAATCTTCGCCTTTTTATCGGGTAGAAAAGTACGACAGTCTCCAAAAAGTCGAAGATCTGCAACTGAACTTGATGGCACCCCAGGAGGAGAAGCAGTTTCTGTATGCGCTCTCGCCCGATTGGAGCCAAATACCCAGTTTGAAGAAATTGTTCGATGAAACCTATATTGGAAAGTTGGACATTGTGTGGAGGTCGAGCTTGGGGGAACGGGGAAGACTGCAAACGTCAGGTAAGGTGTTTGAAAATCAAGAAATAGCTTACGTTTACGAGTCACTTATAGGCAAGTTTATTCTGGAATTAATGTTGGTGTCCGTTACAGGGCTTCACAAGAAACAGCAAGAACCTTGCGACCTCCACTTAAGCGTCGAAGAGCTGTCAGGTATCGTGTACGTGAACGAGATGTTCTCCGCCAAATTCAAAGTCGTCAACCTCACTGATCGCAGTATGGACATGATATTAACTTTGGAACCCAACTCCAATTACGCTTGGGTGGGAAAGTCGGGAGTCAATTTGGGTACCGTGAGCCCCGGTGAGGGTAAAACATTCACTTTGAATGCCGTCCCGTTAGTGCTCGGACTTTTGAACGTTTCTGGGATACGGATTGAGGATCCTTTCCAGGAAAAAGTGTACGATTTTGATGAAGTGACTCAAGTTTTCGCTGTAGCTCGCGGTGCAGGACACGAGGTCACGATGGGGCGGCAGGTAGCGTGTTGTAACTGAACCCAAATTAATTCAACTATAAATATATCAAACGCTGTGCAGTTGGCATCTTTATAATGTTAATAACTCATTATTTCCTACGAAATTACAAGTTGAATATATACAGTGTTATCAACTCAGTTGAATACATTTTTTTCCTGCCAAGAATACCTACCTATTGTTTGCAGAAAAAGAGATTTAATGAACCATCACTTATTCTTCCCATCTTTACAAATTCTTTATGGAACTCACCAAACGACTGAGCTAGGTCTTGAATTTGCCTAAAAATTCGCCGATGCTAGACAATAAGTAATAAACTCATAAAAAAAAAAAAGTAATCGAAATTGAACCTAAGTGCGCTTGGACTCGGAAGTCTACCAATCAAGCAGTTACGACAAATTTTCTGGATTTCAGAAAATTCAAAAACCACGTAACCATCTTTTTTTAATTGATAACTAAAGTATACCTAGTAATCTTTGACCAAAAATCTCGCCTAAGCTCTTGCTGAAACCAGCTTAATCGAGCTGGAGGTCAACAAATTTATAGTACGTCGTATGGCATTCGACCGTCAGCAGAACAAGGACTTCAGACTTGGCTTGGCTCTTTTTTCGCTCGAAATCCGAAGATAGAACTTCCAACTCTCACGTTAGTACTACCCAACTCTATCTGAAAATTCATAGAAAATTGTTACACGCCAATCAAGCAGGTGAGGGGAAGGATGAGAGTGCGAGAGCATTAACTTACTGCCTGTTCAAAGTCGTCGGACATCCCCATCGAAAGCTCAACTTGGTCTTCTTTGAGCTCAAAGTCATTGCAAACAGTTTCTCGACAGGATCTCAAAGACTGTAAAAACAAAGATAATTCCCACGATAAAAATAGTAACTGACAGGGCACGAATTCGGGGACCACGAGTTCAAAAATTGATTCAAATGGTGATTAGAAGAAAATAAGGTCCAATCTAAGTCTCTAACAAACAGAACTCAATCCACAAGAAAGAGTAATAAAATCACATTTCTCCCTCCAGACCACAGGAGTGCAATGCTACTTAATGGGTTTCCCATATTTCAAATCGAACTAAACTGACTACTCACCAGAAAATCAGGATTTGGTCCCAGAGAGGTGTCATAACCGTATTTTCCAATTGTCATCAACCCGATGAATTTCAGAGAAGGACATTTTTTCAGGACAAAGTCCACCAAGGCACTGCATTTTTCCGGTTCAACACCTCCTTTTTCTAGAATAAAAATATGACAACAGGAGAATGAGAAAGGTAGTAGTCAAGGTGGATAATAAGAACAACAAAGCATTGGTTATAGGGAGAAGGAGTGCATGATCAGCATTGAGCACATTGATACACGGTTGTAAATTAATCAGTTTGTTTCAATAGTTCACACAAATTCTAATAATTACACAAATCACTCAAAGTTAAAGACATTAACTTAGTGAGCACTAATTGTCAACTTGAAATTTACAGAGGTTGACCAGTACAATAAATAGTTGTATGATAATCTGAGAGAAACATATAAAAATCAGTTTTGTAGGTTTCAGGTGACCTATTATACTGCAATAGGTTGTCACGAGAATTTACTCTTTTTACCTACTAGATTTTAATGAATTCACTTTCTTAAAAAAATAAAAATAATAATAATAATAGGTTACTCTCACAGTTGATATTTTTGTGAGTAACTACTCACAATTATTGCACTTTAATCAAAAGATAAAGTTCTCAATGTGAATGAATTTATATTTATATTTTATTTATTTACATGCGAATAAAGACATGAATTAACTATCCAAGTAATCCTATGGAGCTTTAATTCATGAATTGATTCACAACCTTATTTATAAATTGAAATAGCCTATTTTTGCGCAAGACTATGCAATAGGTGATCAAGGACGACTTCATGGAAAGATTTATCTTTTGCGCATGCGCTCATGGAGGCGTTCAACTATGCTCGGTTCTATATAATTTTCTTCGTAGAAGAAGTATGTGTACTTTCTGGTTTTGGTTGGTTATTCCTTGAATAATCAACCTTTTTTCATGCAAAAGGTCAACCTCTCCGATTCGCCTTAAAAATTTTTTCTGGACGTTTCAGGGTGTCTAGATCAAAATTAGCAAATGTCCGTCCGCCGTCCGCGCCGACTTTGGTAGTAGACAATTTTCTAAAAATCTGAAATTTTGGTCAAGGGTCGGTTCATGGCTATAGTTGGCCCTTAAAATTGTTTCAACCCGATCGGACCAAATTTTGGTGGGGTAGGGGCCAAATGTGTATTTTGAAAAATAGATTTTTGAGATTTTTGCAATCTAGGCGTGTGAGGTATCATTTTCCACTAAATTCTGGACGCTGAATCCAATGAAAAGGGTCCCGTAACGATTGGTGCCCTCTGGAAGGCCATGGGTCAAAATGGGTGCCTAACAACCCATTTCGAAAGTGTGTTTTCGAGATTTCTGGTACCTAGGCGTGTGGGGTATCAGTTTCCACTAAATTTTGGACCCCGAATCGATTGGAATGGGTATGGGACCCGCCACATCCACTGTTTCCCCCATGTTGAAGAAATTAATCTCCATGCGCCTGGTCCGAGGAATAACCAACCCCTGTGTAACAATTTGCAGCGTTTTTTTCCACAAATGCAGCTCGCTGGAGGATAAAAATACGTTCCCTCATTTGTATTAGGTGCCTAATACTACAATAGATTCTACACACCTACCGTCTTCTCGACTGGTGTTCACTTGAATCATAATCTTGAGAGGCTCAGGTTTCTCAAGCTTCTCCCACGAGCTATTGACTGCTGAGGCGACTTTCTCGGACGTGACTGTTTCGACGACGTCTAAATTCGGCACTGACACCAATTTTGCCACTTTATTCCTTTGAATCGCTCCGATGAAATGCCATTTGATGTCTTTACATTTTTCAAGGATCTAGAATTTAAGTATATACTAATTTAATTTTAAAATATTCGACCATCTACGTTTTCCGCTAATTTTTATATTGTTTTACGTTAACGCCAACTGAAATCTAGAGAATAATCAGCACCGTTCTGGTACAACTAGTACTTACTTCAGGATCTGAACCTTTTTCGACAATCTCTTGGATGTAATTTTCTCCAAAATGACGATGCCCTTCCGCATAACAGGATATTATCAGTTCCTTGGGTTTCGTTTTACTCACGGCAACTAAACGAGGTTTATAATTCTGGGAACAGCCAAAAGTTAAATGACGACTTGACGCAGCAATTTCGATAGCTACGACAAAAATAATTCATGAAACTCTGTTGGAGACTTTTGAGAAGGTTGAATTTTGTTTTGATGTCTCAAACGGTTTTTACGTAAGTACATTCTTGTATCACTCATATTAATAAAAATGACTTACTAGTTTCTGGTTGGCACAGACCGTGTTAATTTTAGCGTATACATTCAACAGGCCCCTCGCAACATCCGTGTCGGCCATCCTCATTTGATATACTTCAAACGAAGAAATAGTCTAGATTTAACAGGACAAATTACCTAGCTCGGGAAGAACTCTTCTCCAAACAAGGATTATATTGTTTATTCATGAAAAATTTATAACTTGTTTTATTACATAATCATAAACTCCAGGAATGACGTATACTTATCAGATAACCGAGACGACCACCAGAAGTCACAATCAATGTTATCACTCCACCTTAGCTTTCCCAGTGTTACCAATCCTTACCATTTAAGAGAACGATCTAGGTAGTTATTATGCGAAGTACATAAGTATTCTCAGCGATTAAATATTATTTTACCCTGTAGTAAAAGTTAAAGGTGGATCGTTCAACGATACTGGACTTTCTACGGACACATTTGTGTATTCGGCACTGACAGATATCCACGGGTCTGCTCCACCCACAGTAAAAATGTGTAGCCATTGTAATATCGTAGTCTAATTTCTCTGCCGACGTTGTCTGCTCTCAGCTCAATGTACTCTTGTATTAAAATCAGGCATATAATTTGTTATAAAAACGCTGTAAATTCTTGCAGAAGGGTTGGTTATTGGGACCAGGCGCATGGAGACTAATTTGAAAATAGATTCAGCATCTATAACCTCTTCCAGTGGGCGCCAATCGTTCCAGGACTTCATTGGATTCAGCGTCCAAAATTTAGCCGAAAACAGTACCTACCCCACACGCTCAAGTCGTCGGAAATGTCGAACATGGGGAAAATAATGGATGTGGCGGGTACCAGACCCATTCCAATCGATTCGGGGTCCAAAATTTAGTGGAAAATGATACCCCACACGCATAGGTACCAGAAATCTCGAAAACACACATTCGAAATGGGTTAATAGGCACTCATTATTACTTCCAGAGGGTTCCAATCTTTCTGGGATCATTTTCATTGGATTCAGCGTCCAGAATTTAGTGGAAAATGATATCCAACACACCTAGATTGCAAAAAATCTCAAAAATCCATTTTTCGAAATACATATTTTGACCCCTACCCCACTTAAATTTTATCCGGTCGGGTTGAAAAGTTTCGAGGAACAACTAGGCCGGAAACGGGTCCCTGACCAAAATTTCAGATTTTTAGACGATTTTCTACTACCAATGTCTGCCTGGACGGCGGATGGACATTTTCTAATTTTGATCTAGACACCTTGATACGTCCAGAAAAAAATTTGAGCCGTATCGGAGAGATTGGTAGTGTTTTATAATATAAAACACAATTTTGGTTATAGAAATCGCGCTTTGACTTTTTTAATCTTCCATTCCTACGGGGAAAAAACTGGTTCAAAAGCTCAGCGATGTTTTCTAATGAATCTAAATCGAGGTTTGAGCGTTGAGCTGGTGTTTCCACATTGATTTAAGTGTAGTTATCAGTGGAGTTTTAAACCATTACATATATTTTTACCATTTATTAAAGTACTTGAGTACTTGTCGTAACCAATTAAGATGTTCAAATTAACTTCACGAAAAAAACTGGCGTCTTGTCGAAACAAACTTGGACAATACAAAGGGGAGCTCACAGGAGACAGAGTGATGCAAGAATGTGTAATTCACAACTATAGTTAAAATGGTTCAATAATCCAAGATTTGATCACAGTCCGTTCATACATAAGCAAAAACAAAATTATTGGACTAATATTGTGACTAATATTTACGTAGTACCTATGGCTTGGGTGAACCATAATTCAATAGGTTTCGAAAATATCGCTAAATGGTAGTTGGAAGATCACCAGCTCAGTTTGACGTGCGTTTCCCAGGGTGGATTTCGTAATCCTTGTACGAGGGGAAATCTTTTATTCCGGTGACGACTTGGTTTTCTTCTTCTGGAGGTTTACTGTACTGACTTTCCAAGGCAGCAGCGTTGGATTTCTTCATGGCCATCATTTGAAGGTTGCGAGTAATTTCTTCCTCCGAGGGCGGGTCTTGACGGCGGAGCCTGAGCCAAGCTTCCCACTCGGCGGGGAGAGGCTGGTCAAATTTGCTTTCGTCACCATCCTTAGGTGTGAAATACCTGAGAAAATCAAAAGCCATAGAGCCATTTTACGTTAAAACATCTTTTTGACGATCTTTGATCGAATTAAAATTTTTCCAAGTTCATACTGAACTTAATTTCTGTCATACTTAGGTAATAAAATCGGTATTGACCAATCCAAATACACGAGATACAAATTTTGGAATGCGTTTGCGGAATGGTTTTATTTAAGGCAGTGTGGCTCTCAACCTGATAATCCACATGATGGCTCCTGAACTCCTAGAGATTGCTCCCTCTGGCATGCATGTACGAGGGCTATCCAGAAACAGAAAGTAGATTACGTTTTCGTCTGTGTCCGCTAGGGGCGGGGCTAGCGTGACCATTTTGGGGTCAGAGCGTTGTGCAACTCAGTCAGCATCTAGCCCATGGAATAAGTAGTACTTATTCCATGCAGCTATCCGTGCTAGCAAGAGGTTCGTGCTGTGCTTGGTTCAAATACTGTGACGGTTTGAAATGTCTGCGTTAACTGAAAATCCCACGAGCTGCGTGCAGTAATAAGGTTTCTGACTGCAAAAAACTGTAAACCCATGGAAATCTATCGGCAGCTTTTTGAAGTGTATGGGGACAACATTATCACTGAAGGTGGAGTGCGTCAGTGGGTCATAAGATTTAAAAATGGCCGAACCAATGTTCATGGCGAAGATCGAAGTGGGAGACCCAGCATAGTGACTGCCGAACTTGTCAAATATGTCGATGCTGAAGTCCATGAAAATCGTAACTTCACAATAACGGAACTTTCTTTGAGTTTTCCAAAAATTTCGCGAAGTTTGTTGCACGAAATCATCAGCGAAAAGCTTGCTTACCACAAGTTTTGTGCAAGATGAATTCTAAAAATCTTGAAAGAGGACCATAAAAATCAGCGAATGGCTGCAGCGTTGAACTTTTCGGACGCTTACCATTGAATAGTCACCAGGATGGTGACTTTTTACTCGATCGCATCGTTACTGGTGACGAAACATGGG
This sequence comes from Cyrtorhinus lividipennis, assembly GCA_019603395.1. Taxonomy (NCBI): domain Eukaryota; kingdom Metazoa; phylum Arthropoda; class Insecta; order Hemiptera; family Miridae; genus Cyrtorhinus; species Cyrtorhinus lividipennis. Next base: position 15,368,377 of record CM034000.1, on the reverse strand, counting down.
TGAAACGCGTGAACTGTGAAACGAAATTGCAATCAATGCAGTGGAGGCACACAAGTTCTCCCCAAAACCAGCTGCAAGAAAAGGTAACAAAGTGGTTGAAGGCGAGGCGGCTGAATTTTTCGACGAAGGAATTTCCATGCTCGTACATCGCTATGATAAATTCCTTAATTTGAATGGTGCCTAAGTAGAAAAGTAGTATTTGAGTGTGGCTTCCATCTGTACATAATAAAATTTGTTTCCTATACTCTGCGTATAGATGCGTGATAGGTACCAATCACAAATCAATTATATATAATCTTAAAAATTCCCAAAAAAACACGTTTGTAGTTGGGTCACTGAAGAAGCAGCTTCATTCATCGTAATAATCTACGGTTTAGAACACACTCAGTTCCCCAGCACTCACCTAGACAGGTGAGCTCTTGTCAGCGCCGGCCTTTGGGGGTGGCAAGTGGTGCGACGGCACCGGGCCCCGCGCTAACAGGGCTCGCCGGGGCCCCGCGGGTGTCGAATAAAAATATATAATATATTACGAATAACGGCCACGTGAGTAATTTTGTGACTTCGCGAGGGGCCTCAAATTTTTCCAAATTTATGTGGAGCGCCAGAGCGGGGCCAGCCGGCGGTTGTAAAACTCAAAAATCATCAAACACTGAGATTTTTCCCCTTTCCTTTCCTCTTTGTTCTTCTTGTACGGAATTTAGTTAACTAAATTAACTAAAATTAGTAACTAAATTCCTTAGAACTATACAAGAACTAGAAGGACGAAGAGGAAAGGGAAGGGGGTTAGTTAAACCAAAATATGTACCCGACCACCTGCAGGCTTCTTATCTCGATCCTCCCCTCCTGAGTGGGTTTTACATTGTGTCAAAATATTGAATCACATTGTTACCGCTCCCGCTAAATTATTATCGCTCCAGTTACATTTGTACATTATGACCACAACGTCAGGCCCCGCTCAGTGACGGCTGCACAAGGCCCCGCTCACCAGTAAGGGGTCTTGTCTAATGTAACAGGGCTTAGCTTCTTATGTACTAGGAATTTCCTAGATCATGGGCGGTGACCGTAACTGGCAATGAGATGCCGAAGCGCTCGTTAGAACCCCCTCTTATCAAACCTGAGCCATTAGTCGGCATTCCCAAAATCGGAAGGCGGACCGCTGGATGGTGTAAGCTGGAGATAAATGCTCAAAAATGACAAGTGGCTAAACCTAGGTTCGAGGCTCAGATGTACAGCGGCAGAACCTCAAGGAGGTGACTACTGACAGAGCCTCTTGAGGCTGCTGTGTTAGACGCTTTGGCCCTGCCACATCAATCCCACATCATCCTTGACTGCGTGGCGTTATCCTTCAATGAGGGAACTTCAGCACGATGGAGGTAGGTTCTCAGCACTGATCTAGCAAAATGGACTGCAAAATGTCTGGACTGCAGCGGCCAGCACTGCTGCAGCCCTCTTGACCAAGGGACTCTGGGTCCAACTACTTTCTAATTGGACTCACCTGGACGGTCGAGCTTTACTGGAACCAACCGAAGGCTTGATTTCGTAGTAGGTATTTCCTAAATAATCATTGCCGATGAGTGTCCCAGTGCGTTGCTTTGGCTTGAGAGAATTAACGAAACTCTTGAAAACTTCTGAGAGCAGCCCGCGTTGACGGGACATTCTTTTTCTTAAGAAATCAAATTCTGAAAAATTCGATCATTTTGACAGATTAGTTACATTCAGTACAAAGGAGGAAATTACAAATATAGCCACCTGTACGTACTGTAAATGAGAGGCAAAAGGCACAGAATGTTGAGAATTATGTTCACTTACCTACTTAATTGATCCGAAGAAAGTCGAAAATATTTTTTAAAAAAATAGGGTCTAAACCTTCGGCCGATCAAACTTCAACAATGGCCAAAGTACATACAAATAAAATGTTGACAGCTGGATCTGTGGTAGTTGAGTTGTTGTAAATAGAAATGAAAAACTATGGCGGACACAACTACGCAAAGGTTTCTCAGTTGCAGGTTATCATTACTTCGCGATTTTTGTTGATCGTCCGCAAGTCCGCATCATCTCAGGTTGCGCTGCAGTTTTGATCCTTGTATTATTTTCCACGCCGTTCGTTTGAATTACCCATCGTCTATAGAATTTTTTGTTAGAAATGGCATCGGAGAGATACAGTTTTTCTCTCACTACGTTCAGGTGAGCGAAATATTTGGAGATTAATTCCTAGAAATATGATGATTTTACATGTTGACTGAAACACTGTTCAACATTCATTGTTCTACTAAAAGGTAATCTTGTAGCTAATTCCTCTAAATTCATCGGGAGTCAATTCAGATATTAAATTCAGATTCAGACTAACCAGGCCTTTGAAGATCCTGATCAAAACCTTGAAGGGACACGACGGGAATTTAGCAGGTCCCTCCTGAGTCCTGCCTGGCCGGGTTCTTCATTTTGTGATTATTATCTAGAATATTTAGCTCCCGTGGTTTCCGCTGGAGAAATGATTGCACAGTTTACGTTTTGTGGCTTCGCCGAACAGAACTGCTCCCCGGCGAGCCCGTGCCGGGTAGGTCATGGGTTAGTCTCTTGACTTATTAGATCTGTTCTGTAGCCAGCTTTGTTGATGCTTTAGTCGACAAAAATCTTGTTGACTCTATGAACGTTAGAACTTGCTGCAGTGCATCATAATATGAAGATTCATCGAATTGAGGTTGATGTGCGGATGAGAAACATACTTCGATGTTAATCAGAAATCCCGAAGCCACCAAACCATGAATGGAGTAAATAAAGTAGCGTCAAAGGGAGATTTTTAATAGATCAAACACTCGTGCAAAAGCTTGAGTATAGTTGGATTACTATTAATCACAATTAACGCCTGATAATGCACTAAAAGGGGGATGAATTCAGGGCGTTTGAGATACAGAAAGATGCAGATAGTTTATCTGAAATTTGAAGGAAACAGAACAAAACGCCATCCAAGCTATCACTTGGGTTCTTAGTATCCTTTATGTATTCACGTATTTTCATTTTCATCAGCAAATCATGGCGTCACTAAACCTTTATTTTTGTAAAAACGAATTATTGATGTTACTCAAAATTCATCATGGTTTCACAATTATAGTTCTTGTAAACCACAGTCGGGGACCCCTGGCGTGGACTATCATAATAATATCTATTGTTTCATGGACCTTTGCGGTATCGTTCCAGCCCTTCAGGGAAGCTCGTCCAAATTGAATATGCTCTCGCTGCTGTCTCCGCCGGAGCACCTTCGATAGGAATCAAAGGTATAACGGGAGATCTTTTTTTCCTTACTTTATTGCGAGTAATTTTTAACGATGAATTTCAACACTGACCCTCTTTGTTTCCTTACAGCGCAAAATGGAGTCGTATTGGCGACCGAGAATAAATTCAAGTCCATCCTGTACGAAGAACACGCGATAAAGAAGATAGAAATGGTCGAGGAGCACATCGGTATGGTGTACAGCGGTATGGGACCCGACTATCGTCTTCTGGTCAAAAGAGCGCGCAAGTTGGCTCAACAGTACAAATTGGTATACGGCCAAAGGATCCCTACCCCCCAGTTAGTTCAAAAGGTCGCTATGGTGATGCAGGAATACACTCAGTCCGGGTAAGAATATTTTAGGTTCTTAGAAGCTTTGAGAAAAAGCCGTTACAAATGTGTCCTGCTTGATCTATGATTGTACTTCACGCGATAATTGTCGCTCCATTTTTCCAGAGGCGTAAGGCCATTCGGTGTCTCCCTTCTCATTTGTGGTTGGGACGATGGCAAGCCCACCCTGTTCCAGTGTGATCCTTCCGGTGCCTACTTCGCGTGGAAAGCGACAGCAATGGGAAAGAATTTCATCAACGGAAAAGCCTTCTTAGAGAAAAGGTGAGATATCGCAAGCTGCTTCATTTATTCTAGTTCTAGTTCTAGTAAGATAATAAATCCCAATCACTGTAATAAATCTTGAATTTTCGCAGATACATAGAAACCCAGGATATTGAGGATGCGGTTCACACGGCTATTTTGACCCTAAAAGAAGGATTCGAAGGGCAAATGACCTCTGATAACATCGAAGTAGGCATTTGTGATGAGAACGGCTTCAGAGTTTTGGACCCTGCCGCAGTCAAAGACTACCTCGCCAACATCCCATAATTGTCCGCATTGCTGTTATTCATCTGGATTTTGTAATAATTTTCTGGAATTTAATATAATAATTCGTCATTTTGTAAAAGAATTATTCTTATTCTTCATAACGAAGAAAACTTGAACTCTTCGGCTCGTTTCTAATGAGATCGGAATAATACGTCATAATTCTAAATCTGTGAGCCTTGGAACTGAGTTCTCGCCGACTGCAACTTTACAAAAATGGAAATCCTACTTTTGATTTGGAACTATTAACGTTTATAGTGGTACTTTATCGCCAAAATCGCTTCCTGATAATGAAGTAAATCAGGGAGATAGGGGAATGGAGAGGAGCAACGTCACAACTTCCTGCCAATCACACATGGTATGTTGCTTTCACAATGTCCGAAAAGAAGTAGATTGTAGTGGTAGGCTATCACTGATAGACTCGGTGAAAAGCTCAGAGATTCTCTGGGAGATAAGGGTTGCTGCGACAGGGACACCTTGGTGTTCAATAGGAAGGGTCCTTATGCAGATGGGACAACCCTTCCTTAATAGGGCGAATTTATCGGTTTCCTATTCTATAGGTAAGTAGAATATATACCATACCCCTAACTACCTATTGACCCATCATGAGTAAGCGTACGTTTGGATGACCGACATCACAGGTACAATGCTACAGGACGCAGAAAGCAGGAGAGGCTTCTCACTTATGTACGCAACTTCCCAACCTCCTAAACTCGTAGAGCGAATCGCGCGGAAAAGAGGAATCTATTTCAAGCTCGCAACTAGACCACACCACGGGTGTTCCAGGATATCCATATCAGTAACAAGAAAACTAACACATCAAATTTGTAATTCTTCAAATACGTTTTACAGCACACTGTTTTTGCAATATTGTTTAACTTCTACGACTACAAAGGTAGAACTAAAATTACATCAGTACTATCTAACTACAAGAATTGTTTCTCACCCGCGAAAAAAATATAAATTATCGAAGCATCATTCAGGTCTTAGGATCGCGAATCTGAAATAAATTATCGGGTACCTAACTAATTAAGGTCGTTCTAGGCAATTAATGTACTGATGAAAGTGAACTTAACGCGAAGCAAATGACTGTGAACAGAATGACCCCTGGCCGTAAGGCGCAACCTCCTACAAAATACTAGTAAATAATACATAACTTGTGACAAAACCGACAATTATTTTCAAACGTCCGCCACGTACCTTCAACGAACATTGATTCAGAGGGCGGTTCATTGTAGATATAATAAAAATAAAATGAATTTTTCTTTTTGGAGTATAAAAATAAGGGTGGATGGAACAGACTTCTGAGAACGCCCATGTCAAATCCACGGCTTAAATACTGTTTGTGGCTTTCGAGCAGTACCACGATAAAATATAAATTGGTTTGATTATGGATAATGTTCAGGGGGATAGTGACAATACCTGAATTAATCCTCTAAAGTGACGTTCTTAAACAAATAGGACATGGATTCTTTGTTATGAATTCGTCGAATGGCTTCGGACAGAAGGACGCTGATGTCGACGGTCTTGATTTTGTGACATTGCAATTTTTGAATTTCGTGAGGAATCGTATTTGTGACAACAACCTGTTGACGGGAAAACAAAAATATAATTAACAGCAACTCATCTGGTGGTTTCGGTTTGCTGAAATTCGGACTTGGTTGTCCCTACCCACTAAGAAAATCATAGTAACTCCAATGGGTCGAAAAAATGCAATTGAACAAACACGTTTGTGGCTATTAACTTCTAGGCAGTGAGAACGCTAGCAACAAACAGATTTTCTAGCTTCTTTTTTTCTTATTCTTTAATTAAATCGTTGAATCCCTAATTATGAACAAGAAGTATGATGTACAAGTGATCATTAACGCTGCCGACAGCCGGAACTCACCTCGTCTATGGGCGAATCTTCAATCAACCTTGGAGCGTCCGAAGACAAGAGGCCGTGCGTTGCCATCACGTAGATTTTATAAGCACCCCTCTCCTTCAATACTTCAGCAGCTGCGACGAAGGCTTGAACATCGTCGATCATGTCATCCTGAGAAAAATATAGTAGTCAGCAGTGGATATATGGTTGGAGTCAGATCTCAAGTTGATAGGATACTCACGACCATGATGGCGATCCTGCCACCAACGTCTCCGACGACGTTTATCGGCGGTTTTTCTTTGGCTTGCGGCCTTGGTACTCCAGGAGCGACCATAATTCGAGCAAAGAGCGAGTCTCTGGACGCCGGAGGCGGTGAGTTGCGACCGTCCACCATATCATTTTCGGCCTCTTTCTGTTCCCCATGAATGACAGCAATGCCGAGGCGAAGCCTTTCAGCATACGACGTCGCCTTGTTGGCCGAACCTGGATTCCTAGCGACGATCACCGCGTTACGATAGTCCGGTATGCTCTCCTGCATAGAATGACCAATGCAGTTATTATACATCTGATCGATCACCGGCACTGAACTGATTGTTACATGATAGTTACCGTAATATACTGCAACAGAAACGGCGAGGCCCTCAGGTTGTCAACTGGGCATTCGAAAAATCCTTGGATCTCTTTCTGGTGTAGGTCCATAGTGATGACGTGAGTCAACCCGGAGTTACACATCATTTTTGCAAGCAGTTTCGTCACAATGCAGCCTCTTTTCCTCATTTTGCCTGAAAAGGGAAACCAACCAAACCGTACAAAAATTGAAAATGTACCAACTATCTTGTATGACACAACAGCGGCGGAGAAAAAAACGCTGACATACCGAAATTTCCTTTTTTTAAAATAAACTATTTTGATTTTAAGCGTGAGTGGAGTGAAGTAGGTTCATACTCTCCATTGCACCCCTTTTCATATGCTTTTTTTTTGTTGGAAAACAGTAGGTACCCCGTTTGTGAAAATAAGACGAAATTGATCGGTTGAATTCTCGCAATACAGAAAGGATCAAAGAACGTTTTTATACTTACATTGTTTACTGTACGGTAAATAGGGAATGACAGCAACAATATTTCTGGCAGAGGAAGTCTTACAAGCGTATGCCATGATCAGAAGCTCCATAATGTTGTTGTTGACATCCCTAAAACCAAAATTAGTATCATAAATTAAGCAAGCACTTAATTACTATACATACGCTAGAATAGCGCAGCGAATAATAACGCTTAGATAAATCACCTAATCGACTACTCAACCTACTTTGTTCCGGTTTGAATGATGTAAATGTCCTTTCCACGAACAGAATCTGCAATTTCGACGCACGTTTCGCGATTCGTTTTGTGGAAAACACTGCATCCTCCGGTTTTGACTCCGAGCCGACTAGAATAACAATAGAGCGCAGATAAAGTACGAGTAAAATGTAATAGGTACAACTAACATGTTCGAGAATAGTATTCATCGGATAATACTTCGACAGATATGTGATATAACATTTGGTGTAAAATGTATCTTAACGGGGAAACGGCTGAGCAGCACAGAGAGATTTTTTTTTCTTCGAACGAGCTCTATGAAACGGTGATTTCCGGGGTTCTACCTCACCACAGAAACCGAATTTACTGCAGCAAGTAAGAATCAAACATTAAATCACCTGGCAATCAAATTAGCAAGTTCCGGGTGGGAATTCCCCGTAATGATCATTATGTCTGTCGACGTCTGTTTAAGCTCCATTGTTTTCGGCATTCGAATTCACTCGTTTTCAGACAAACCTGAAAAAATCGTATTTGGGTTTATGGCATGAAATACACAATTAAAGCCGGACAAAAATGCTCAATATAATCAATCAAATAGCCTCGCTTTATTATATGGCAAATACATTATCTTTGTCAATAAATGAGCTAAGGGCGAAGCAACATCAGTCGACTTGGTCGTCCAGCATCTGAAAAGAATCCACTGACACGGTCCCCCGGGCTCTTGGTGTGAACAATTTAGTGTTTGCATGCACAAATTTTGCTACAAAGATCGACAAAAATTATCACTCCACAACTTTCTAGATCCTGGCCGGCATTTAGTGAAGTAGGAAGAAAAAGTAGGCAGGTTCATGAAAAATGTGGACCTTTGATCACTACAACCTGCTGGAGTATGAGTACTTACTCGGATAATGGTGGCCATATACTCACCAAGAAATATACCCAAGAAGGCCAGCAATGAGAGGCTGTTCAGCCTGAAATCAGACGGCTTCACTTGAGAGGTGATTCTCAATGGGGTTTCGGTATTGTCGTTTCACGCAAAAAAAAAGTAAGGTGGGCAGATACTGAAACAGACCAGTCAACAAGGAATCAAACAAGATTAAAGCCTACAACAACAACTGCAGCTGACACGATTGATAAAGTTCGAATGAGAGCATTGCGGACACTAAAGTAGGTTCCATCACGGTGAGGGACATAAATAATATAAATCATTCTGATCCCTCTCGTGGAGATTGAAGAAGAATCGCCTCAACAAGGTAGTTCTTCTCGTTGTATCAATAATCATACTACGAAGAAAAGAACTATTCTCCATGATCATCCAAACTTTTTTCAATATGAGTTAAAGGGACCCTCCTGACGGGGTAACATTCAGAAGGGATTCCACAGTGAGGACTACCATTCGTCAGCCAGAGAACGCAGTGTTGCTACCAGCACAGATTCTAACCTAAAAATTGCCTTCCTAGTCGCCATCTTCGCTTTAGACCTTTTCGTAAAACGTTCTACCACGTGTAGTGTGTTGTTCGCGGTTTACATCCCGTATTTTACTCACAACCATGGCAGAACAAGTGGAAAAAGCTTTCCAAAAGCAGCCCTACATTTTCCTCGCGAGGAAAACCGGCGCGAAGAAATCTTCGAAGGCTCTGAGGCGTATTCGCAACGTTGGACTCGGGTTCAAGACTCCCCGTGAAGCCATCGAAGGCACCTACATCGACAAGAAATGTCCCTTTACCGGAAATATCTCTATCAGAGGTAGAATTTTGACTGGGATTGTCCAAAAAATGAAGATGCAGCGGACGATCGTCATCAGAAGAGATTATCTTCATTACGTTCGGAAGTATAACAGGTATGACCACACGTTCAATATCGTCCTGCAGCATTTCATTTAAGTCATCATTAACTCGCTGTAGTCCAATATTAAGCATCACCCGTGCTGTGGTTTTACCCTGTACCCTGCTCAGGACACCCGAAGCCGTAAAGCCCATTTCTGTCTATCCTCATCATTTGTGGTGCCATGCTGTATAATAATCCTACGGCTTTTCCGTAGAACAGGCCACTCAGCTCTCCTTCGGCATTCGCCTGCCGTTCGCAGCCGAGGATGTGATAGTATCAGTGTGCTCCTAAGCTGCAATTCCTCTTTCCTCTTCTAGCCAAAACCGGGGGTAGGAGAGTAAGCTTGGTAGACATCCGAAAGTTGGCTCATCTCATTCAACCCTTGTCCAATGACAGCATTGTGATTGACATGTTCTTGTTCCATGAGAAGCTTTGATCATTGCTGGCCCGAAGGGGATCCTCATGTTATCAGATGATCCCGTATTCGTCGACATACGCGCTCATTACTCCTGTTTTCAACTTGGTTGTACTCATCGTTACCCTAGCCCCAATTTTTTTTTTTTTTTTGTATAGGGTGTTACTGCCCAAATTATTCAGTTATTAAACTCTTTCTCTGAAAATTAACTAATTTTCGTTCCCTTTTTTAGGTTTGAAAAACGTCACAGAAATATGTCTGTTCACCTGTCACCGTGCTTCAGAGACGTCGAACTCGGCGATATTGTCACCGTCGGCGAGTGCCGCCCACTCTCCAAAACCGTAAAATTCAACGTTCTCAAAGTCAGCAAAGGGACAGGATCCAAGAAAGCTTTTAAAAAGTTCTAAATTCCTCTCCCTTTCCTTACCTCTCGTTCAACATCAACAACTCTCCATACAATTGGCCTCCGTTGAAATAATTCCACAACAGAAATGATCGGTCACAAAGATTTTATAAATATTTCTTTTTTAAATATAAAATGTGACGTATGCTAAGTTGTTTTAAATTATTTTTCCCTTTAAAATTGCATTTTATTTTCTCGAACGGGCGAAAGATGAGTTGGAAGTAGAAGTAAACGAATGTAATCGCAATTTATATATTCTTTGTTCAGTGTGCAATTTAACAATCATCGCAGCGAATAAAAACTCGTTGCACAATCATCAACATCTACAATGCCAATCTCTTCACTAAACTCTCGTTTAAAATATGCTTCTTCTCAAATCTCTACGCTTCAATAAAAATATTTCAACAAGTTTTAATTACTTAAGCGCTAACAATATATTCATATCATGTTCCCTATGTCGTTGACCGACAGCGCATCTAGGCGACTCAACAGGCGGAAGGTAGATCTCGATTCAACACTGAAATATTCTTCAACTATCGTACGATCGTGCCTTACTATAGCTAAGGGCACTTTGGGCACAATTTAATAATTTGCTAGAGCCCTTTCTCCGAAACGATTACCAGGGAATCTACGCTAAGGTAACAATTTCGAAGTACAATCATTCCAACGGTGAGGTTACAATAACGATCGAGCCGAGAGCCTTGCAAGATTTTTCGGATAATGGTGATTTATTGACACTGATACTGACGGCTCGAATGATTACATTGGGTACACTTGTTAGAGCCTGACCAAAACATATTTTAAGAACACCAGACTTTCCAAAGCAGACTGTTATGAACTTTCTGGCAGTGAGTATCGACCAACAAAACTTGAAAATTACTGACAACTACGATTTATGAAAACCAGAAAAATTATACTGCCATGACTTGAGAGTATATTTGAACATATTATGTATAACTTCAATCGGAACTCGTACTAGTTGAGCAAACCTCTTCGAGTTTGATAATAATAACCAAATCTTTGGGAGTTGGATTGATATGAAGAAAAATATTTCGATCTGTAAATTAGGAAGCTCATTGTTCAGAATACGTTACCAATTTCAAGTTTTACAATTATTATTCCTGAGTTATTGTTCAGGAGCGGTACGGTTTCAAATTAATCTGAATAATCTAGTTTTTCTTAAAAATGCATACTCCAGGACTTCAATATGGGTGATAGACCTTGATGATCATTTTTAGATAGCCTGTACTGAAAATGTCAAATTGAACAGTTTTCTGGTTTAAAAAAAATCGCAGATAATCATTGATCGATACCCACCCAAATAGGAATGAACTTCAAATAGAAAAAGTGTGTATGAGCTAGGGATCGGCAGAAGGCGAAGTAAATTAAGAGAAATACGACTAGAAAATCAGAGCAGTTTGTACAGGTACCTACGGTTACTTTGAATATATAAGATGATAAGACTCATCTAATATGTAGGTTATTCAGAACGCATATTACAAGCAGTATTTTCAGAGAGCTTATTCTTTGACAGAAATGTTCTTAATAAACCAATCATTCCTCGCAAGGAGACAACAAAATTTGTGCTCATTTAATGAGCAACTCATCCATTTTCAGAGAAGACAACTCGACCGCATAAATACACGTGTATACTTCTTAAATATATTGCTATTGGAATTTCACGGACGGGATGACTGTTGATCTTGTGAATACAAAATAGATTTCATGCGACGACAATCTGATGCTCTGATTCATTTATGCAATATGTTACGGATTGAAAGGCTTATCCCTCGAGACGGTTTTTCTTAGTTGAGCAATTGGTTCGGTGAATGTTCTACAGCGACATTAAATTTATAAAGCATCGAATGTGATTGCGAAGATCGGCTGAGTTTTGGCAAATTTAGTTTGACATGAGACGAAATTGATCCATTTAGTCATGGGTTGGTAACTACAGTAAAATACAACGAGTAAATCCTTTTTGGAACATAAAACCATACGAGATTAATTCCACATAAATTCCATATACTTAATCCAAACGGTGGAGTTCAAAATCACAGCGAAACAGGAGGCTAAGGCTATCAAGAAAAAATAGACTTGAAAGGCGTTAACATCCGTAAACTATTCCGTAAATTAAGTTTTTTTTGTTAATAATATCACTATACTAATGTAGTAAGAGTACGCATAGAGAACATTGGTAGCATAGCAGGTACAAGATGATTGCTTAAGTACACATTTACATCGATACAATCTAACGTGACACTTCACAACAAACAGGTGAAATGATATCTTATTGAGACATTTGTGGTTTCAGCAATGTTTCGATGCATGCAAAATGAGAACGGTGAGGTAGAGATCAATCGGCATTGTCCTTTTTTGGTCGGAAATTTTTTCTTCTATGTCCATTTGGTAATCAGTAGAAGTGACTTGTGAACGTGAAGAGGCACAAAAACGATTTTGAACATGGAAGCTCAGTCAGTGAGGACATTTTTACAAACACATTAGGGCACCCAAAATAACATAGATGCATCGAAGTAATCACATCGTCAGTTGACTAATTAGAAAGGAACAACGCATACGAATTGACTACTTATAGTATACAACACCTATTATAATATACACGAACGAATACGTACTTGGTTCTTCCAAATTTTCGCATTGTGAGTAAATACGAATTAAATTTATTATGATGAGAGACAACCGTTGGGGTGGTGAGATCGTCAACACCTTTTTCAAGCAGAACAGCAACAGCTTTTTTGTAATTCTTCGAGTGACAGCAACTCGAAGAATTACAGAGAAGAAGACGAAAAGAGGAAAGACTTGAATAAATCAAATACGAGGACAAGCCTCACGGGTTTCATGCAGGCGCAGATACAAATTTATAAATGATTAAACACCCTGAAAACGTCACTCCAATTGCCTTGAAATGTTGGTATAATACCGTATAAGAGCCTGATTATCTTGTCATGATGTTAATATGATCATGACACATTTTCAGTTTTTAATTACCGAACAGTAAGTATCAGTAAAGCGTGAATAGCCTTACGTTGCCATATACAAGTAAAACCGCGTTTGGCCTCGAATACAGCGTCATGCCAAAGCTCCAAGTCAATAAATTAGTACAATGTTTTCTGGGATTTGAGGTTACATTCACATTTTCATCAATACAATTTTGATGAGTTTGCCACGCATTTCACTGAAATAAAAACACAAATCTTGGTCCAACCAAAACCGTAGGAAACATTTTTCAAAACCACCCAAGAAGTGTGCGCTGTTTTTGGTGATTTTTCAATTTTAATTGAGGTTCTAAAATTATCATTCGTCAATAGTGGAACGAATTTTTAAGCACCATGGACTTCCTTCCATAATTCATACTAGTTATTTAGCACCTACCTTAATACATAGTTTTTAGGTAATATCTGATTTCCCCACTTACGAATGTACCTTCAAAATTTTCAGCTTCTTATCCGTAAATATTACAATATTTTTGGGCGTTGTAGGTAACGAATCATTCGTATTGTCATACTAAGTGGCCGAAGAGCCAAAACATGGCTGAATTAGATGAAAAATGCATACTTGGACCACAATAGATGGAAATTTGGACGTCCTCGAGAATTTAGATGGGACAAAATACGCGTACGCGGAGAATTTTAGATTTTAGAATACATTTTTTAGAATGAGCGAACGGGAACGATAAATGAATAGGTACGGCACCATAGAAGTCGAATAAACATACCATTGGTAATATTAGCACGATTCCCTTCAATAATTCAAGCCTAAGAATTCCATAATCCTATTCATTTAACAGCGAAAAGAGGGAGTAAAAAAGTTCAAAAATTCCCTAATTTTTCTGGAATTGTTAAATAATGTTTAAGCAAATTTTTGTGATGAAAAAATCGCGTAAGTCATGGGCAGACAAGGAATAACGCATTAAAAAATTGGAATAGTTTTGGTTTGAAAATGTAGGCTGGTGAGAACAGTCAGGGAGCCAGGGGCTAAAACGACCTGTCACAAAATCCTCATGGAGTGGAGCTAGCCAAATCACATTCAATACAAGGATTTGATGTCTTTGTCAAGTTGATCCATGTGTTAAGAGCGGCGACTATAGAGATACTAGCGTTACACTACTCCCTCATAGACAGGTAGAATTTTTTAAATGCGCCTTCCAAACAATTGGATTGCCCTTAAACTCATTGGCCGCATGATAAAATAGTTATTTTATTTGTAATGATAAAATTGATACAAATCCCCTGATTCTGCAGTCCGTGAAGCCTTGTTGTACAAGCATAGAAATCATGGAGAATGTGAACCAAAAATGCTCAACATATATGGAATTTCTGGTGTATACACTAATTTGGAGCCAATTTGTAACGTACACGGACGCCTGCTGCAGTAAAATTTATGCAAACTTGCTAAGAGGCCATCTTTGAAGGGTTCCATTATGCCACTTAAGCGAGTGTTTATTGCCTGTTAAATTGACTGCAGTCAAATTGTTGAGCCTATCAACTGTCATAAAATCCCAGTTTCAGACAAATATGTGATTCCAACGTTAGTAACCTTTGAATCATATTATAATCTGGATATGATGAAGACATCTAAATACTTCAAGTGTAGTTCAGCAACAGCCGTGGGTGACCAAGAGATGTAAGTATTATTGAAACACTTTTTTACAAAAAACGCAATAGCAGAATACATTCCACAACTATAAACTTTATCCCCAAAATTCTTAGACCAATGCAGTCTGGACAAATAATCTAATCTTTGGTATAGAGGGAATCACATACCTCTAGACAACGCGTACTCAATTTAAAACTGAAGATAGCGAACTAAATTCAATACCTGCCAGACGCCAGATGAAGGCGTTTTGATTAGAGGAGTACACGAAATACGGAGGTGCGACTCCATATTTCAAGGAACAATCATACAGTGATCCCATCATCAGAACCCAAAGCTTCTTCATTAATTTCTTCAATAGGAGGAGCCTGATTATCCTGCGAAACAAGCGCAAGTATCAAGAAACATTCGACGATTTACCATCGTAGCGAATTCTGGAGAGGTAGTGAGTTATTCAATTAATAGAACAAGAACTAACTTTCTTATGAGGAAAACGCCCGTACAAATAGATGAGCCAAAGGTAGATGGACAAAGTCACCATAGATGGGATAAAAGCCAAACATTTCACGTGCAGTGGATAGTACATGAAACGAGTATTCATTTTCATGTCACCTGAAACGGAAGGTAATTTCGGTAAGTCCTTCCAAATAGCAATATACATCATAATTTCCATGCTAATGGTTTACAATGTAGACTGCAGAACCCGAACTGCAGTTATAAAGATTGTGGAAGTTAGCCAATAATCATTGAAAAATTAAGAACGTGGATGCGGCTTATGGACAAACAAAAAGTAGACACTAGAGAGGTTTTAGATGATGACCATTGATACAACACTGACACCGAAATGGTTCTACAAAAAAGTTGTGTACTGTGAACAGGTTTGGGACATTATTCCTCATCTGTACAACACTGATGCATGATTCTGTAGTAGTGTTTAACAGTGCAGAACAGTCTCGAATACGGATTTTTGTAAAAACAGCTCAACATTAGGAGTAAATGATGATGATGATGGAATTTCAAAATCCAACCTTCACTGAACTGAAACCCCGCGGGAACTGAGGAAATTGTATCTAAGGCATCATTATCTTCCATCAGATGATAGAACAAGTACAAATAACATTAACATCAACATATTCGCGGCAACACTCACTTAGATAATACGGAAGTTTAGTTTTTTCGTTGATTTTTGATCTTTCCAGCCAAGTCCATAAAGTAGAATTCCCACTTTGAAGAATAGCTGGGTCAGAAACAGTGTAAATCTTGTTGTCTGGGCCTGAAAATTTTATCATTTCAATACTTCCTACGTGGTCGAGTGTTGATTTAGATGCGACAAAAGGATTGAACAAAAAATCTGTTTATCCGCTAAATCAATACATTTGGAACTGAGGAAAACGACAGTTGACGTGTAAATAATATATCGACGTTTAGAGTAATGAAGATGCTTAACGAGACCGAGGTAATTTCGTTGGGGCTTGTTTGACATGCACTTCACTTTGTGATTCAGCGTGCAATTAATTTTAGAAATTAGTCATTTCGTGGAATACTGGTTTTAAAAGCGGAGACATGCCAGGGCAAAAGTGCCGCAGTGAAATTAAACCCCTCACCGGTGTACTGCCCAAACTTGTCTGGGGTGTAGAAAATTTGGTTTTTCCACATGTTTAAATCCAACATCATCACCATAAAAATTACACCATAACTGAACCATTTCCCTGGAAAATTAATTTGGAAAAGCGTAAACGTTTTTGAAATTATGTGTTAATAAGAAGTAGAAAAATCGACTTGTTCATAACTACAAGTATATTTACCAGTCAAGTTGACTTCGGCATACTTCCATTCTAGAGTGGAGACAGAGAAACCGGGAAGGTTTATGTGAACGGTTGTGGTAAAATGAGGGAAATCCCAGTCCTGCATCATGATCACTAAGTCCAAAACGAGGATGAACGAGGCCAAAAAGGCTCTCGAGAGCTCTAAATAAGAAAAATAATAATTACATCATATTTAGAGATAAAGAACAAGAAGGGTAGATAAAAAAATTGTTTGTTGGAGGTCAAATGGCTTTCCAGATGTCAACCAGCATCACATGTTTGAAAGTAAACCCTTGCGGCTTGCTACCTCTCTTTACGGGTCCCCAACAAATGGGAAATTCCCCCTCACGAGCAATAGGGTATATTATTTTCACTGCACTTATTATGTCACTGCTCCCTTCCAAAGTAGGTTAAAAAGATAATCTACATAGATCTAGGTTTCTATCAGTGAAATCTCCAGCTTGAACTGGTCATAAGAAAACTGTAATCAAAATTAGTCTAATTAATTTGTCGGAAACCTAATTGTTATTTCATTACCAGTACGTAACTTATTGGATTCGAATAATATTGATTTTAAGAAATCCACCAGAAAAATGTTTGCCCAAAAAATTATTTAAAAAATATTGTTATGCACGATAACTACTCATTGTTAAAATATGTCACGCGTAATGTATTCATGCATGCCATGAATTATTTAATTCCGTTCATTCTATTAATTCATCATTCAGGTAGGAACCTCAAGGATCTGACCCTCATTATTCATTTGGGATGTGAATTAAATTGATTCGAAATTGTGAAGACGATCGCTGCAACGAGAGACCCGACGGGCAGATACTAATCGAAATTGCGCTCCGAAGGTCCTGGGAATTAAAGAAAGTGGACATTTTGATATAAAGAAAGACGTTTTTTCCTCATTTTAAAAATTAAAACGAAGCTCCCAAAGCCTTGCGTATTGAAAGAACAATAATTATAAAATCAAAATATAACCCGTGGCAATTCTTTCACAGGAGTTGGTTATTCCTCGGACCAGGAACATGGAGAAAGTCGGGGAAAACTGTGAGTGTGGAGTTTCCCGGACTGATTCCAATCAATTTAGCGTCCAATATTTAGTGGAAAATAATACCCCACACGTCAGAAATCTCAAAAATCCACTTTTGAAATAGATAGATAGATACCCATTTTGACCGATAACCTCTTCCGGTGGGCGCCAACTGGGACCCGTCCTATTGGATTCAGCGTCAAAAATTTAGTGGAAAATGATGCTCAACACGACTAGATCGCCAAAAGTCTTCAAAACCCATATTCACCAAAATTTTGGGGCAAGTTCGAGAGGATGACTTTCTGCATGGGAATATAAGTTGACTATTTAAGGAATCGGTTGACATTCCGCACCTCCTGCCGGCAACTCAAACGAGGCTGATTGACCCCGTAAATTTGCTTAAAAAAAAAAAAAAAAAAAAAAAAAAAAAAAAAAAAAAAAAAAAAAAAAAAAAAAAAAAAAAAAAAAAAAAACGCTGTTGATGTTTGGCGATCTAGCTAAAAATGAGTAAGCCATATAGAGTTCGCCAAATTCAAGACTATTTTTAACCACCACACAGATGTTTCTCGTTGCCAAAATTCACGCTCAACATTTTCGTCACGAATTTTAATAAGAAGGAGTTCGATTTGAATTTAAAGCTCTACTAATAAATGTAGAGCAGTAAGTTCAGATACTTTCAGGAATATAGGAATTGAATGCCTGATTACAAGTAGGCGCACAAGGTTGGAGCATCACTAGTTCACGGGTGCACCTGAGACATGAAATCATAGCTGTGTTAGAGATCGGTATCGATGACACTTGAGCAATACTCAAGGATACTTGATAAGCCAATTGAAGGGAGTCGACCAGTCTCATTTTAGTTACCGGCGGAATGTCAACAGATTGTTTGAAAATAACGACAAAACGACCGAACCGACGATGAGTAGCGAATGTTCAAAATCTTCCGGTGGTAACGATACGGTGGACACACAATCATGTAAGTATCCACACAATGTAATCACTCGAAACCTGAGCTAAACCGTTAATAGTTTACAAATGCCGTGTTTACACTCAGACAACAGTGACGAGGGTATAGCATTTTTACGTCAAATTGGCTACTGACTTTGAATACTGACACAAGTGCTCGAGAAACAGGGTTGTTGTACAAGTATTCGGTAGTCGTGGTCGGAACTGGAAACTGGTTGGTGGAACGGGTAGAAATTTAGGCGCATGAAAGTCAGTAGACTTGAAAAGAGAGGGGCAATCGGAACTGTGCTCGTGAAATGAGCAAACCAGAGCGTTAAAAAGATCCACCAAGGCAGTGGTATCAGTGAATCTCCCAGTATGAAAATTCCTCATGGTAAAAAGATGGTGAACGGTAAAAAGACACCCAGAGTAGGGGATTGAGAGAGCCCCGAGCGCGGAAGCCGAGATTCCTCATACTTTTTGAGCAAATGTCATCCATGCGAAAACTTAACGACAAGTGTGAATCAAACGTGATTCCCGATTCCTGGAATTACTCTATTATGACCATATCCTGGCCTTCGAGAGAGTAGGTATGCACTCCTGCATAAACATTGTGCCTCGATTCTCTGATGTTAACGTGAAAGGTAGTTGTGCCATTTGCATCGCATCTTGTTGCAGATAGCTCCTTTTCTCTGCCTAGTATGTTCGGCAGCCAACACGTTAACCTGTGACGGACCATGTAATCAGTGACCAGCCTGAGTAATGCATAGTTACCAAATCTGGCGATTTTCCATAAACCTCTCACATTTTCAGGGAGTGATTTTGGGGGTCAGACTAGCATTGTCTCACTTGTAAGTCTGAAATTTTGAGAACAATTTCTCTTCATCATATGGGCCACACGGTGGATTCCGGGGTTAATCAGGGGGGAAAAAAAAAAATCAAGATTAATAGGCGAGCATCACTACGACCACAACCAAACAGGAGAATGATTTTTCGAGGCTGACCATTTGCTCGTTGTTACAGGCGATGATACCTCCAGTTTCAGTACTGAACAGTCCAGTGACTCGTCTTGTTCATCATCACCATCACTGACTGTCATACAAGTCAACAACCAAATCAACATCTCCAACTCAACGGCAGTGCACGTAGGGCGTTCTATCACATCCATTACTCAAACGCTCATCGACCCAAATAGTAATATACTAATAGCCTTGGCTCCTGTAGAATTTGAGGCAATTAGATCTATTGAGACTGACCCTAATAATTGTAAGACACCAAATAATTTTCTAGGAAGAACACGAAAAATTCTGAGAAATAAGAGTACATTGAACATTTTAAAAATAAGAACGAAATACGTTGTTCGTAAGTGTATAAAGGAATATTGGTACTATATAGTTTTTCTGCTGATCGCAGTTGCCTTTTTATCGATACTAGGCGAGTACCTCATAACGAAAACACATTTCAACGGTGGCCATCAGCGGCCCCAAAATACCACCACCACCCCCAAAACAACGGATTCGGAAATTACGGTTAGACCGACAGTCGCCATCATCGTCGAACCTGATTCGTACCTCCTGGTTAGTAGAAAGAACTGGGGTGGACGGAGCTTGGAACGTACGAAGACGAGGGAGCACGTCCGAGCGATAACGTTACTTCTCAACGTCACGGGGAGTGAGACTTGCGATACGCTCGAACAATGTGAAAAGGTTCTCCACCAACTCGAAAATAACTCTGGGAAACCTCTCAACTTCAACTTTCTCATGGACACGAGTGGCATATTGTACGAAGGAAGGGGGTGGAGTCACATGGCCGACGAGGAATATTTGAGCAGCGACATCATCAAGGTCAGTTTTATATGTTCAAATGTTATAGATTTGGCTTGATTACAGAATTCGGATCGACGAATGGAGAGAAAAATGTAAGATGCGGCGGGTCACTATCCCCCAATTGTAAAAATGGAATTAATGAATAAATTTCAAAACAAAATAAATTCGTAAATACATTTTTTTAATGTAAAAATGTAGTTTGTGAGTTTACTTTTGTTAATCGCCCACGTCCTCACAAACATCCTCATTATTTTTGACCCGTTCCTCCAAAATAGATCATAGATCCATCTCCATCAATTCAGCTTCCAAAATTATATGCAAGACGACAGTCTCAAAGATCCACCCTCCCTATACCCAATTTTTACCCATATCGTTCCATGACCTGGAAACGATTATCAATTCGGCTTCGGCATTTACATTCATGGTCATCATTTATGCGGAGGGAAGAAGTTGTCGGATTACAGTGGAATCTTATTTTGCAGATTGGATTCATCGGCCCCAATGTTCGGTTGAATTCGAAACAAATAAATAGGTTGAGACGCTTCATTGAATCAGGTGAGCATTGAGAGACAGATACAAAGATTTAGACTCAGAAAACGAATGCAAGAGAATCACACAACTATTTATTTTTCCAGAAACGAACAATTTTTCTACGATTCTGTCAATCATACCGCAGTGCTGCCGAGACATGTTGAACGAAGCTACCTACCGTTACGGCTCGAGACAAGCATGCGACCTCTTTTAGAACGTCGACGTACTTCAATATCGACAAGCAGTGTGTGATGGATTCGGTCGGGTATAGACTTGAATGGAACGAGAAGATACCACTAGCTTTACGGTATGCGTTTAATTGCAACTCGCTTGTTGCAAACGTTTGAACGCCCTTGCGCGCTGAGTCAATTTTTGCCGAAATACATTTCTGAGTTCGTTTTGGTTGGTTGGTGATTGCTTGAATAATCAACCTATGTTTTCATGCAAAAAGTAAATCTCTCCGATTCGACCCAAACATTTTTTCTGGGCGTTTCAAGGTGTCTTGATCAAGATGAACAAATGTCCGTCCGCCTTCCACGCCGATTTCAGTAGTGAGTCTCCATGCTCCTGGTTTGAGGAATAAGCAACCCGTGTGAAAGAATTCGCAGCGTCTTCCTTTTAATTTCACGGAAGTCAGTGCAATGATGAACGTTTCAATCGGAGCGCTTATTGCCTTAAACGCAGCCCTCGTCATTAGATCTTCGTCCAGCGTATATACGAAAATTGATACCATAAACGATAGTATTGGGCATCTCATCAGCGACCATTAGCAAATCCTATACCAATGAAGTTCGTTGAATTACCAAAGGATCATTTTCTGTATTTTCACGAGGGAAATTACCGCGCAACTCCTCAATGGGAGGAAGTTATCCTGATATATCGATATACTTATGGATTTAGGGACGTCTGTCAACACACGTATTGAAAAAGCCTTAACCTGCCACTACGTTGTGTATTCTGCCATGTATTATAACAAACTAGTATCATATTATTATTATTATCTTTGTAATTGTGACACCTCTAACAACCTTAATTCTTACTGGAACGAACACTAATTAAACCAATAGAATACGTTAACTTACAATTAGTTAGTTTACTAGGATACTTCTTGTGGAACGACCCAAAATGATTTACATACCTGTGCTGGCGACAAAATCCCTGTTTAGTGTGTCCCAAGAGATGAGGTCCGACACAATAAGAGTGACGACCAGCGCAGTGGCAAATCCCGAGACGATCCAAAAAATAAGTATACGTGGAACGTTGTAGGCGGTCCAAATTCGACGAAGACCAGGAGCCCAGTCGGGGTACAGGTTGTCTTGGAGCATGACGTCGGTCACCATCAACCACGTGATGAGGTCCCCAAGCCAGGTGCCACAAGCCGCTGCTTTCATCACCCTAAAAACGCCAAAATTTACAAAAAATCATTTTAATAACCAAGAATTTATCTAACTATTAACGTACTGAAATAAATCTCTCAGTAAGCGCTAGTTAGGTAAGAGGATTTACAAAAAAATTGAGCTGCCCTTAATGGCTACCCAAAAAGTAGTGGATTGACGGAAGTGTCCGTGGCTTCCTATATTGGTAATCAGAAATCGTCGAAGGGATTTTGACTCAACCACAACGAGGTGTACACACATTTGAAAAAACATTATATTTCTAACTTGAAAGTGGCCAGTTCAAGAAGATTGATTATACCTTCCCAAATTTATTTCCACATGTAAACCTTCACTCTTAAGAAACTGCTAAGAGTTGATAATGTGATGCCAGCAGCTGAAGAACACAGATACTGACTAGGAATTTGGAAACTCACGCGGAATTCGTCAGACCCATTGCGCTGTTGATTTTGTACGACGGTCTGTAGTAGAAATACTGAATCAAGAAGTTGAACACGTGGGAAAAGAGATATAAAGCAAGAATCACCGTCAGGAACATCGCTATCCAGGAACCCTGCAAGTTCCAAATAAAAACTTATTACTAGTTAAATGTTAGAACAATAAGATTCCATGAAAATTTAGCGGCAACCGACAATTACCTGTTCATCTCGGAACATTTTGAGCCGCAAGTATTTCCCAAAGATGAGAGTGTGAATGAAAATTTTACCCCATCGTCAAACCGCATACAATAGCAAATATCCACATGAGCACCTAAACAAGAAAAAAAAGAGGTGCACAAGATGAAAACATTCTAGCACTGACCATAATGCAAGAAATCATTAGTTTCCAAAACCTGTGCCACTCTGAACAAGCTATACCTTATTGCAAGAATGTGAATACCTTGATTAGAGCCCAGCGCCAGTCAGGGGGATACTTGGTGCATACAAAACTGAAAACGTTCCCAACAAGGGGTATCACAGCCTCTGAAACACAGAAAGGAAAGGTTAGACCGAGAAGTACCTCGCAAGTTTAGTACAAAATCCGATTTCTGAACAAAAATTGAAGTCAAACACCCGAACAGGACAGGAACGTTCAATAACCACCAAAAACGTAAACGGCGGACGAACATTTTACATTTTGTGATTCAGACATCATGAAAAAGTCTACAATAAACAAATTTTGGGGCAATGGTGATGGCCGGAACCCCAATGACAAAATAAGTTAATTATCCCTCCCCGAAAATTTTTGTATGTAAACAGTCAGTCACGTTCACTTTTCTCATATTCAACATCAATATTTTACGCTCCAACAGTGCTAAGGATTTAGCGAAATTTTTCCAGTAATGTTGAAGAATGAAATCTCACATCAGATCCTAAATTTGGAGTTATTCATTAAAAGTCATCGTGTAATGAAACGAGAGCACTGGCAAGCATCATGCTTGAAATTATATTTTTTTAAATGAAATGAAAAAGAAGTTTTAAAAGTTACGTAATACGTCATGTACAGTTCAGTCATGAGAAACGTAAGTACGGGGGTTTTAGTGCGAGGGAAATGTGTGCTGCAATTGGAAATGTATTATTCCAGGTTGGCCCAAGTTACCTGTACGACTGTGAGAGATGGGATCTTCGGCAAAGAGAAGGAAATTGCACATGATGATGGTGAGCGTCGAGAACAAACGAAGATATGGATGTTGAAAGCAGTACCGTAAATCTTTGTGGTCTATGAGAGCGAGGGTAGTCAAGGGGGTGGGAGTTTCAGGACTAGGGATTCCAGATTGAGGCTTGATCACTTCTCGTGCTGCCAGGCTTCGCCTCCTCTCCATTGACACACTCTCTTCCCATGAACTGAGTTTCCTCTGAGGGCGAAACAGTCAAAATGTTCAAGTGACCCATCAAGGGACGAAATCGAAAAATAGACTATTTTTTTCCCCAGAACTTACGGAGGTTGGGGGTTTCTTAAGTTTTCCAAAATTGTTGGAGTCCACTGCAGCCCAAATGGCAGCGAGGGAAGTCCTTGAGCCATCGTAAAGTAACGGTTGATGTACCTTAAGTTCTCCTGCTTTATCTAAAACGAGCAACATTCAATTCATAAACAAAGAATTCAACCACAATTCGTCTGAGAGCAAGGACAGACCTGCTCACCAAGGAACAGTGTTGTGCTCAGAACTGTAGAACCTGGACATTTTTGCGTTTCTCTTCGATTCTCTGACGCTATAACGGTGAAGAACAGGTCGCCCACCAGGCCGCCCGAGAGCTGGAGTTGAGGTCGAGCAGGCATCATTTGACCGACCCTGAAAATGAACGTAATCCTCAGCAAGTTCAGCCCAAACTATCTGCAGCCTTTCACAAGCGCCAACTCACCTTGACTGGATTTTGAACTTGATCAACCAATAATGAGCTCCTTGTGCTGTCTATATAGGAAGTTTGATCCGCGACTCGAGCCCAAAAATCCGTTTTTTGATAGTCCGACCCTGTGCGGACGTGGGTCTTTTTAGGCGCACCTCGAGCCAAATCGAAGCTGGCGTTTCGATTGAGGGTGCCCCTATGAGAAAGGGCGATGTTGTCAGGCGATAGGGTGCATTCCCACCTGAAAACAACAGTTATCATTCAGATATCTCGATATGTCTGAGTTCTACAACTAGGTACTCGTTGAACTGATTTCGAGAAAAAAAAGCAAAAGGATACTAGTTGTGGAGTGCCCCAACCTGCCATCGAGATTCTCAGAGCTTTCCATGGTTCCATCACAAGTACATCCAATGGCTTTTCTCGCGCTCTACCATACGAAAAATATAAAACTTTCTTTTCATTTCGTTAAAAATACATTGATCCCGTAATAATTTAGTTTTCGAGACAACAATATCAATTTTCAAGGCAATTCCTTCAAATTTTAAGCGTATCTAGTGATGAGAGCAACGATGTTAGCCGATGCCCGATGGATGAAGCACCAGACGGATGGGAGTCATAGCAGGGCGGTTTGAGGGTGTTGCGGCACCCTCAACATTTTCAGTGGCAAACAATCAGTCATTTTTCGACACCTGCCTGGAAAAAAAAAAATTCAGCCAGAGCAAGCGGTATTAGGTATTTGCGACAAATATCAGTGGTACATGAGAGGGTTAGCGCTTCGTTTCATGGTTTAATTTTGAACATCAGAAGGCTCTTCAGCTGGTTCGGAAGTAATTTTTATGGTCGTTGGTTCTGTTGAAGTGGTGAGCAACATGCTGACCAGGTCTGAAAGGCTTGTGAAGCTCAACTATTGAAAGTAACGATACGAAGTTGCCATAAAGAAGAGCGATTTCACGTCAAAAATATGGTGCCTTGCAAAACAACACATTAGGGATTCATGCGTCCCCTCCAATCCTGGCACAACTAAAAGCTACATCGGATGTTTTCTTTTCCTCGCAAAGTCTGGCTGGTGGAAACCACTTCTGTCTATGGGTACAGTCAACGTTTAGAAAGCAGAAAGGTCTCATGCGACTCCGATGAACATCACTAGCATATGTATTGTAGACAACAGTCTACTAAGGAGGCCTTATGAAGTTGCATGGATGGATATATGCATTGATTAGTCGTTTGGTTGGTAAAGAAGAGCACAGAAGGTGATAAGGTGAGTTCGATTTCTTCAACAGGAGAACTGAAATGCGCCCCTCAGGAACTGAAATGTGGAAAATTTACTAACCCTCTGACCTCAGCAGACGTGACTACAAGGCAATCACCAATTTACGTACCTATCCGACTCATGATCGGTTGGAAGGTCACGGGAAAGGGACACTTTGGTGGGATGTGGGGTAGGCGAAGGTAGGAATAGGGTGAATATTACCAATGTCAAGCGGCAAGCGCAGTGCAATCAATAGAAGGTGCTGGATGGGAGGCATGGCGGGAGGCAGGCCTAGGTGTATTGAAGTTACATGGCTGATTGGATGAACCTGTCAGAATTAAACTGGCCATGGAGACCGTTGATATTAGTTGTAGAGGAAATACTGACAGAATGTTGAATGACAGAATGTTGACAGGTCTTAGGTTAAACAATCTTAACGTCTCCAACAAAATCGCTTATGTTACGTAAATACTAAAAATAATTTATGAATTAATTCACCACAGAGTCTAATTGCTTCGGAAATTAACCCACTTCCAATTAATTGACACGCAATTCAACTTCAAATTTTGAAAATCAAACAAAAGTTAAAATGACCACTAAAAATACTTCGCAGTGCTGCCACAAGTTCTTATCCATTGTTGTCAAAAATACTAAATAAGATAACGAAGGCATGGAAGGTCCCATGATGAAGGTCACCAAAAAACTCTGTTCTGTCGCCTAAGGTCGCTGAAAGGGTCGAGCGCACCACAAGAGACTCGAAGACAGCGGCACCTGGCGGTGAGTTTCCTTTTTCCTTCCGCACTGAAAATTCAAGTCCAATGACGAGACTGGAAAAAAGCAACAGTAGGTACTAAACAGTAGTAACAGGGTGTCGACCAACGAGCTAGTCGTCGATTTTTAATAATAAATAATAACAAAGTTTCGAATAAAATCGTCATTTCCATCCTCGAATACTTAAAATTAAGTAAAATTTTTCCTTTTACGGAAAGAAATTTCAATAATTCCTCCTAGAAGCCAAAGTATGTGTGTAACATTACGTTCAATTGTGCGCAAATGCACAGCAAAACCTATGTGCAATCTACCACTTTCTCTACTACTCATGAAGATAGTTTAATTTATGAAAACTAAGACATGTGTACGACGAAAACACTGGCAAAAATGGATGAAACGCGAAAAAATGAAGAATAACTTATGGATTCCCCCCTTGTGACATTTTTTCCTTTTTTGTGCCAAGCTAACAAAGCAAATTGTAAAACACAGAATAGTAAACTAAGGAACTCACATAGCACTCATCTGAATGCATTCTGCCATCCTTCGCTCCCTTTCAGAGTGACCCAGTTCTATCCTTTCTTCAACCGTAAATCAAGATTTGGACGAGTTCAGAAAAATTTTAAAGAAACTCAGATATATTTGAGAGATATATATAGAGATATTTGGTTGAATTAACCTTAAGTTAACTCTAAAGATCGGAAACACAATCATACTAACTTACTAAGCTCTTCGGGAAGTTGCAACATTTTCAGATGAGCCAAGGTTGCTCTGCGGAGTTATGCTAGGGTCGCTAGAAAACTAGTTTGGCTGCGACGGAAGCTACACATGAACGGTACGACTGTTAACAGCTACGTTTCAATTTAATGAATAAGCAAAGGTGAAAATATCGAAATCTTTCTTCAGTACAAAAAGCAAAAAGTATCAGATTTATCAGATTCTCTTTCCATTGTGCGTTGTTATGGTGGCGACCTGCCTTTCTCCCACTACCTTCCCCTTATTCATTTTGATTTGCTTTCCCCACTCCTCGTCACACCAGTTCTTCAGTTTTTTCGATTGTACGAAGTTTTGTGATGCGCGTGTGAAGTTCGTGTGAGAATTCTCGACTTATTTCCTCCCAAAAACCGAAATAATAAACGTTTTTCTTCGTTGTTATGGGCTTTATTCATGTTAGGAGGATTAAGGTGAGTGAAGGGTATGGATTCGAATAAAACTGATAATGTATCTTCTAGCTTACAGCTGGCTCTATCGAATTATCCGACGCCCTTTACGTATTTGGCAACCACTTATGACATACCAATTCAGGATTCTATTTCCATACGTTTCCGATACTTGTGATGAATTTTGAATGGTGGTCATGTCGCATTTACCATCGATCGAATGCTATGCATTTCGATTATCATTTTGAGAAGCTGGGAAAACTGTGGGTGAAAGGGTCATTCCACGGTCGCAGATTTATTCATCAGAATTGATCTTTTTATACATCTAGAAGTGGCTTTTCCCATTTCGTTTACGCGTTAATTCGCTCATCGCCTTTTTATACACATAGATGTTCCATTTTGGACCTGGTTTATCTCAGTTTCCTACGAAAAGTCAACATATTATTATCTCGGGGCGTGTTGTTGGGTCTTTTTCTCTTTTTTTCCTCCACCAAATTATGTCCTCTCGGAAGGCCTTCAATGTGATCTCGTCATCTTTTCTGATCATTCCACTTTTTATTATCAACTTTATTATGGTGATTATGAAAAATCGGTCCGTCGTTTAGGGAATCCGACTTTTGTTTTCCGTTCTTTTGTCCGTCGCACTTCATTCGGAACCAAAATAACCTGTTCACAACCGAACACCTGCTGATCGTTTTTGACGTTGTTGATTATTCTGTTCCTCCTTTCCCTTCTGTACGTGACAGTGGGTTTTGAGTTTTCAGACTTTCCACAATATCATCATTAGGGTGACACTTTCTGCCTAGTAACTCACTTGAAACAATCTGAACGTTTTCCAAAAAATGTAGGCACCTTGTATTTCATTGAAGTAAATATATAAAAAGAATATTTGGAAAATTCCTCCAGTCTTTCAACATTAAATTATTGTTTCTTGTAGTTAATTAAAAAGACGTTGTTAGTTCAGCTGGATATTGGTGACACAGGGATGATTTGAGATTCTTCCTGTCTAATAAATAAAGATAGTTGAGTGGTTCAGCCTATGCTTTGCTCAGCATGTGGAACGTAAGCTCGTTTTTTGTTCGTCCTTTTCTGTCGACGAAGGCTCTTTGTAAACATCGGCGCTTCTAATCGTCTCCTCTCGTCTTTCCGCCGTCGTATTTTGTTAAAACAGCTTTGACCCCTCACTTTTTTTTCTTCTAAAAGCACTGACGAAAAACGACGATTGTTTAGATGACAGGGCGTCGCCGTCTCATCTGACCCGACATTTTCAAGTACCTGCTATATTATATTGCTTCAAGATGGTTAAGAGTAAACTAGGAAATAGTTCTGCATCCTCTCACGGCAATCGGGTTGAACTTATCTTCCTAATTTTCGTCGTTTCCATCATAAAAATTTATGGAAACATCGACAAATGAAAAAAAAAAAAAAAAAAAAAAAAAAAAAAACGATACCCCACGTATCTAGATCGCCAAAAATCACGAAACTCCATTTTCAAAATACCCATTTCACCGAATCCCCCTCTCTGTTTTGTTGTTCATTATTCTTAAATCCATTTTTGAGATTGGAGAAAGTTCGTTTTTATTCAAGAACTATTTCCCCTCTAACAGCAATGTTACAGAGAATGAATCATTTTTGTTGTCAAATTTACAATATAATATGAATTTCATAGGTATATTTAAGATATATTTCCAATACTCAACCGTTCTACTTCTCCATAACGTAATTCAATCGACTAAGCGAATAAAATTGAGTGAAAAATGATACCCCCACGTCTAAGCACCAAATTATTTGAATACCCACTTTCAAAAATACAAAATTTTCACCTCCTTTACCTGCTCTCGGATTTATAGTTTGCTCCAAAGCTCGAACAATGTCTTATGTGTTAAAACTCAGATTTTTCGGTGCTTTATCGACCCAAACAGCCTTTTTGGATTTTGAATACGTTCATTAAAACGTACTTAATATTTAAAATTTTGTTGGTGGGTTTTTTTGTCAATACGAATCCAATAGTGTCATAATATTATTAAAAAATAAAATAAACCTTTTTTCGAATTGAAAAAAATAATAATAAAATTGAGGTTTGAGTTTATTTGTCATGTAATGTAAATTTAAGAATATAATATAATATATATATAGAATTTAAGAATTTAAAAAAAACATTTCTTCGTATCAACATTTATGAATATGTTCGGTCACCTACGACCTACCATGTATCGTATCCTCACGTAGATAAATGCTCTTCGTGGCTTATTATGTTTACTGTGTACATTAATACTAAGAGCTCCATCATGGTTATAAACTTGAATTTATTTGATCTGTTCCACCGAATTGTTTATCATCGCGATGCTCAAACTCTTATCTACCCTTTTCTTTTGTTTTATAAAATTTAATTGCCCTACAAATCATTAATTGTGTTAAGAACCCCAAACATTTTAATTTTGATCTTAATTGTAAAGAGAAAAAAAAAACTGTTCTTCTTGTACCTATAAAACATCAATATGTATTTTATTATTCAGAAATTAGTTTTTTCTCGGGAATTTGAAAAAAAAGGTTGCTTAGAGAACTCAATTTTAACTTTAGCGCATTATCAATTCTCTCTCTTTCTTTTTGGTTGGTTATTCCTTGAATAATCAACCTATGTTTTCATGCAAAAGGTCAACCTCTCCGATTCGGCTCACAATTTTTTTCTGGACGTTTCATGGTGTCTAAATAAAAAAGGTCAATGTCCGTACGCCGTCCACCGTCCGCGCCTTTTTTGGTAGTAGAAAATTTTCTAAAAATCTGAAATTTGGGTCAGGGGTCTGTTCCCAACCTAGGACGGTCCTCGAAACTTTTCAGCCCGATCGGACCGAATTGGGCCAAATTTGGGCGGAGTAGGGGTCAAAATGTGTTTTTTGAAAAATGGATTTTCGAGGTTTTGGGCGACCTAGGTGAGTAGGGTATCATTTTCCACTAAATTCTGGACGCTGAATCCAATGAAATTGGTCCCAGAACGATTGGCACCTGGAAGAAGTTATGGGTCAAATTGGGTGGGTACCTATTACCCATTTTGAATATGTGTTTTCTGGTACCTAGGCGTGTGGGTTATGATTTTCCACTAACATTTGGACGCTGAATCCAATGAGACGGGTCTCGGAACGATTGGTGCCCTCTGGATGAGGCTATGGGTCTAAATGGGTGCCCATTTACCCATTTCGAATGTCTGCTTTCGAGATCTCTGGTACCTAGGCGTGTGGGGTATCATTTTCCACTAAATTTTGGACCCTGAATCGATTGGAATTGGTCCGGGACCCGCCACACCCTCTGTTTCCCCCATTTTCCCCATGTTGAAGAAATGAATCTCCATGCGCTTGGTCCGAGGTTTTAATTAGTCTCCACGCGCCTGGTTCGAGGAATAACCAACCCGTGTGTAAGAATTCGCAGATTTTTTTTTCTTACTATACAATTTTGAAATGTTTTTCTCTTTTTCAGTCACCATGGATGAAGAAGTAAGCGGGAGTTCTCGGCAGCACAGACCTTGGGAACCTTCGAAGTACAACAACTCGGGAACAACGCAAACATCGCCGTCCGTGTCTCTCGCTGAAATCCTAGACACGGCCTTTTCATCCGAAGTCGATTCAGCACGAGATGCTGACTACGTTTTGGGTACTTATACATCTGATTTACGTCTTTTGGTTGAATAAACGTGTTGTGTTTGGCGCGTGAGGACGGTTCTGTAAATCTCCGTTAGTCTTGTTAGAGGTAATGGTAAATTTCTTCATCTTCTCTTTTCATTTTAATAGAGAAATACCCTATAATGCCTTTTCTTGATCACATAAGAGGTGGACCTACTGTTGAAAAAAAAAAAAAAAGTTTATGTGAAAAGAGGTGCCTTGGGGCTATATCATTTTGCTTAAAATCAAACTAGTTAATTTTTTTGTTTTAAATTGAAAAAAAAAGTTGATGTTGTCAGCTTTTGGCACTTCTCTTGTTGCCTCTGACGCAGCCCAAGTGAGGTCCAGCAGTATGGGTAAAAATGTGTTTTTAAACAAGATGTTTGGGAACCAAGCATGTGAAGGTACCATTTTCCACTAAATTTTGGACGCTGAATCCACTGAAATCATTTTTCATGTCCGATGTTCAGGTGAAATGGAATTGGACCCGCTGTTTGCGGAAAGTGACGTTGAAACTATTGCCCCTGAAGTCGTCGAAGAGCGGCCATCTTGGTATCAGCAGCCTTTCGAAGGAGATCGTGCTCCAACCTTACCAAGGTACGTCCGGTTATCGGGCTGATGTCACCCAAAATAAACCTTATGGTCTCTCATTAATCAAAATACCACTTTTAGATGGTACATGCCTCCGGATGACTGCTGGGGTCCTCCTGGCACGTCTTTTGCCTCTTCGCCCGGTCGAACGTTCAACGGAGATCGGCAACCCAACAACGTACAGTCCGACGTCCTGTCGTTCCCAAGATTTTCTCGTCATCGCCACTTCAGATACCATCGCCAAGGTATAAGAAATTTATAGACGTCTGCTGTATCTAAAATTATATGCAAATGCCAAGTGGATGTAGTAGATCCCTCGTCTACGCTCATAGCAGCAAGGACTCTGAAATAGCTGGGTACCCCTTTTACTAATAGTGACGCGCCCTGGCCAGTGGCGAGTTGGTTTTTTGCTCTCAATCGGAATTTTGAACATAGTAGTTCGTGAGTTGCTTCGATTCATTGCTGCCCTCTATTCGTCAGGCCAGTTGAACTAGCATCTTCAATATTCACCTCAGTCACCTTGGTCTCCTGTGTGTGTTCTTTTTGCGATTAATCTCTTTACTCCGGGAATTTCTTTGATTTGTTAGAGCGAAATCTGTAAGCTGGATTTTTTAATCTGGCTCTTTGTAAAGAACAACAAATGTAAAATTACATTTGTTCTGATCAGGATGAGTGGGCTTGTAACCTAATGTAGAGCAGATTATTAAAAAATGAATCAACTCTTGTTTGCTATTTGCAGACAACCTGATTCAGCTTTGTCAGACGACCATTCTTCGTCTTAGCTTTTCAAATGCTTGTATACATTTTTTATTCTTATTGTCTGATACTTTTTTTTAAAGGTACAAACGAAGGAAACGCGGAAGCGGGACCATCTCGAGCAGACCCTCGGCAGTCTCGTGGCAGCAACTCATCTCGAGCTTGCGGGAACTCCAGAGCTAGAAGGAAGGTCTACGCTCGGAATTTCAGATCTCGATGTTCGCCACCTTTGTCTCCAGGTAAAAAAACTATTTATCGTTTTCTATATCGCCGACAAAAGAAAGTGCTAAGCAAATGGGGTGTATCCAAGGGTCAAGAAGTGACAAGTTTCACTTATGGTTTCATTATATTAATGATTATACGGGACATTGACCTGAGATACCATAGGTTCTCATTCGTTATGGTTAAACCAAGAGGAATGAACTGTTTGCGTAAAGCTAAGTGCCTCAAGTCAAGGAAATCTCTGTAATGAACATGAAATTTCATTACCTCTGTAGAAGACGCGCTGAAACAAGCTACAGCGACCTCCCGTCTACATTTTGCGAGTATTAAAAATAAAGGCTTACATTTCAAGTAAAATCTGTGGCAGTTTCAAACTTTGATTTAATGTTTTATCAACACGAGAAAATGATAAAAAAGCTAACACCCGGAATACGCGCGCAATGAGTTGTCTGGACGAAGAATTACCTCTTGAATGGTATCTAACATAATACAATTTTTCATGTAGAACATTTATGAAATATTTTGGAAGAACCGCGAGTGTTTAGTCTTTCGTTATCATGCACGTAAGCTCTTCTAGCATCCCTCCCCCCCTCACAAAAAACCCAACTGGCTTGCGGAAGAAAACGTTTCGTAGCTCGTAGAGCTAATTTAAATTAAAATAATTAAGAATGAATAATTAGTAACTCCAATGTTTTATATTTTCTAATGAGTGAAGTATCATTCTTATGATTTTATAAGCTGTTCATAATCCTTCGCTGGACTAAGCAGCTACAAATTGTTACGTATTAGTCTTATTTGTGTTTCTGTTTATTGATTGAGTCACCGAGGAAATTAGTATTGTATATTCTTGTTAGAGTAGAATGGCAGAGAGGGACGTATGGCAAATCAATCAATCGATTAATCAATATTGTTTTTGGTCGTCAGTTCTGCCTGTTACAGGAACAGTTCTCAGCGAAGACGACTCCCCTCTAGCCCCTGACCTCCAGTTAGACTGGTTGACGTCGGAGGACGAGCCTAGTGACGACGACAGCGGCATCGAAGTTCTCCATTCCCGCGTTCCCTACACCGGCGCAACGCCAAACAACAACAACAACAACGTCAACACCGGGAGTAATGTCAATTCGAACAATGCAAACAACGGGAGCCGAAGTTCTGGGAGTCACAACGGGAATTTCGGTCATTCGAGCCACTCGGCGCCCTTCGGGAGCTCGAGTCAGAGTCGGATTGTCAACCCCCACGCCAGTCACAGCAGTTCGTCTTCCAACCCTCCACAACCATCCAACAGCAATGTATGTTTCTCTCAATTGGTATCTTATTTGAGGCCAAAGCTATCATCTCTTGATGTTTGGCCTAATTTTATTGACCCCTTCTCAGAAATATTATAATACAATGATTGTATGAACCAAGCGTTCATTGCACTCTCAAATTTCTGACCAAACAAAATAAATTAATTTATTATTGAAAAAGAAGAAAACGTTGAAATAAATTCACGTAAAACCACGAATAAATAAATAAATAGGCGCCAGTCGTTCCGGAACCCGTCTTATTGGACCCAGCGTCCAAAATTTAATCGAATATGATACCTTGATACTACTCCTAGACTTTTAACCCCTCCCTCCCTTCCATCTCACAATATTGTTCCGTTTGGGCTGAAAAGTTTTGAGGATCAACTAGAGCCAAAAATAAGACCATTTCTAATTGGACGTTGACGGAAATTTTTTCGTTTCACATTAGTTTTAAACGCCGCAGCGCTAGCCAGCATAGATTCTGAAAATACCTACCAATACATATTAAAAAAATAGAAAAAATACGCGTACTCCGTGGAACAAGACATGACGAATACATTTCATGAATGTATGCATTCCAAATGCCATTCATTTGAAGGTCCTGTTGATTCACCGTATCATAAAGTCTCTAATTGCTATAGTTTGAGTGTATTTTAACTAATAACGGATGGCGCAGCTATTCACCGAACTGGACACGTTACCAGTAAAATGATCGAGTTGAGGTATAACTTGGAAAATCTGCCTCTCTACTCATCCAACTTGAATCTTGTGAAGCACTGCTTTTCAAAAATCATGTTGACGGCAAGACAAATCCTCAGTGAGCGCCAAAGGGACCACGACCTGTGTGATACAATAACCCGAAGCTTTTCCACTGTCAACGAATCGGGCTGCAAATCACGTGATGAATAGTGATTGACCTGACAGCCGCTGCTGCAGGGAGAGACTTACGTTGAAAAATGTGTGCGTTCTTACCTGTTGAATGTTACGTTTCACTCGCTATTTATTTGTTAACGCTTTTCTAGAATCATTTATTTCTGTCATCCACGAAATTTATGTCTAAAATCCCCAATTTGATATGGAAAACCTCCAGCATGAGGTGAAAATACTATCAAGTTCATTCGGTAATGTATAGCACGTTCCGATATTGATTCGAAGTTGTATCGGAAATATAATTACCACCAAATTCCTCTTCAAAAACACTGAACGTACCAAAAAATCACATTTCTGTCGCCATCACAAGCTATGTCAACCACACGTTGACTATTTACATGTGAGCAAACAGTTTCCTTAGATTGTTTGGGAGCAAAAGTTCCCAAACAAAAAATATTTCAAAACGGGTTTTAATCAAAACAAGCCTCATGGAAGGGGCTTAATTCCTTCTGCCTTTTGATAAAAAAGTGAATCTCGCTATTAAAATAAAAAAACCAGGCGACAGGTATTTGTACAAGTTGTGGCTTCACCTGCGTACAGAAAAGCTGACGATACTGGCGCTGTTGCTGAGATGAAATCTAACTGCCCGAAAACGAGTGCTCTGGGTGAGATAATACCGAGAAATGGAAACAAGTCTGTGCATGTTCCCGTGGGCGTTTTATCCTGTACGTTCCCCGAGGAAAACAACTTATCATTCTATCATAATCTCTGTGGTTATTTAAATTGTTGAATTGTTACTATATTATGAAACTGCCTTGTTATATAGTTGACGTTGCTGAATTTTACTCCAGATGATGATATAAGCTAAATGAAAACGCTGCAAATTCTTTCACAGGGGTTAGTTATTCCTCGGGCTTGGAGACTCATTCCAATCAACTCAGCGTCCAAAAGTTAGTCGAGAATGATACCCCACACGCCTAGGTACCAGAAATCTCCCACTTTTGAGATTGGTAGAGAGTTTACCCATTTTGACCCATAACGTCTTCCAATCGTTCTAAGGCCCGTCTCAATGGATTCAGCGTTCAAAATTTAGACGAATGTAATACCCCACACGCCTAAATCGCCAAAAATCCAACCCCCCCCCCCCCCCTTGCACCATTATTATCCAATTTGTTCCGATCGGACTGAAAAGTTTCAAGGACCAACTAGAGTCGGAAGCGGGTCCCTGGCCTGAATTTCAATTTTTTTCTTTTAATTTTCTTCTACCGGACATTTGCTCATTTTGATCTAAACACCTTGAAACGCCCAGAAAATTTTTTGAGCCGAATTGGAGAGATGGACTTCTGTACGAAAACCAAAAGTAGGGAGAGGGAAAAATTAAACAAATATATTTTATAAAACTGATTATTTCTTGGGGGTTTATTATTTTTTATCTAGGGCGCATTTCATGGCCAATTCATTTAAGGACCTTTGTTGATTATTTGTTGTGACATTTATATTTTATGACGTCTTTTTAAGGTTCCTGTCCAAGTGGTCGATTTAACTCAAGAGTCTGATGAAGAGATGGTGTACGGAGGCGGCGTCGGGGGCGGAGGTTTGGGGCCAGTGCCGGGGCATTCCTCTCCTCCGCCTCATTCCAGAGGTCCTCCACCTCCGCTCATCCGGTTCCGGGTCCCATGCAGGTAAGTGTCTTCGCTCCTATCGCCATTCTGTTATCACTTTTGATGATGAACGAAATATGCAATTAACAATTGAAGAGTTTAAGAGGCATATTAAAATCAACAAACTGATCAATTGATTTATTTACTTTTTAATAGCTTCATTTAGTCGAATTGACAATTTCCTAAACAAATTTGAGATTTTTCCTATTCAAGAAACTTTCACAACTAGAAAGGAAGAAGGTGTTTTTTCATAACGGAAACAAAATACCCAACTAAAAATGCTGCAACTTCTTTCACAGAGGTTGGTTAATCCTCGGACCAGGAGCATGAAGACTCATTTCAATCGATTCAGCGTACAAATATTTGTGGAAAACAGTACCCCACACGCCTAAATCGTCGAAAATATCGAAAACAGTGGGTGGGGCGTGTTTTGGACCCATTCCATTCTATTCAGGGTCCAAAATATATTGGAAAACGATACTCACTCCACACTCCTAGGTACCAGAAATCATGAAAACATTCGAAACGTGTAGATAGATAGCAATTTTGACCCATGTCCTCTTCCGGTAGGCGCCAATCGTTCCGGGACCTCATTGAATTCAGCGTCAATATCAGTCTAAAATGATACCCCACACGCCTAGATCGCCGAAAATGCAAATGTCCGTTCGCCGTCCAGGCCGTTCGGTAGTAACAAATTTTCTAATCTAAAATTCTGGTTAGGGACCCACTTTCGGCTCTAGCTGGCCCTCGAATTTTGAAAAAATGGATAATTGGTATCTAGGCATGTGGGGTATCATTTTCGACTAAATATCGGGTTCTAAATCCAATGGGGCGGGACCCAGAACGATTGACGCCAAATGGCGTCATCTATCTACCTATTTCAAAGGTTTCTGAGATTTCTGGTACCCAGGCGTGTGGGTTATCATTTTCCACTAAATGTTGTAAACTCAATCTAGTGGAATGAGTCTCCATGCTCTTGGTCCGAGGAATATTCAATCTTTGTAAAAGAATTTGCAGCGTTTTTTTATTGTTTATTGAATAACATTCGATTCTCTGTTTTACATAATGACAACAAACCGAAAGTTGCAAAAAAACTTTGAGAAAGTAAAATTATTCCAGTAGTTTTCTTCCGGAGAACCTTTATTTTAGCACCAGCAATATTTTGAATTTCGCAGCTGTTTTTCGCGAGGTTGTTCCTGATGACTTCCGAGATCATGACATAGTATTGATAAGAGCGTAACTATCATTCTTAATTTGGTATGATTTAGCGGTAGTATTGTAAACTCTTCTTTTACATAAGAAAAAAAACTATCCTGAAATAGGTTTAGAAGCCTCTGAAACAGATTTGGAAAATTCAAAAATAGGGTTTGAAAATCCTGAAATGAGTTTGGACAATTCTGAAATGGATTTGAAAAATTCCAAAAAAGGGTTTGAAAATCCTGAAATCCAGAAAGGTTTGAAAATTCTACAATAGATTTGGAAGGTTCCGAAATGATTTGGAAAATACTGAAATAGGTTTGGAAAATTCTGAATTAGCTTTGTAGAATTCTGAAATAGGCCTGGAAAATCCTGATAATGTTCTGGGAAATTCCGAATAAGACTTGGAAAAGTGATTGATAATTCGTGAGGACTGATCCAGAGCGACAGTTTTAGCTAAATTCTCCTGTATCGTTAGAATCGTAGTGAAAATGACACTTTTTTCGTTATGCGAAATTTCATCTCGTCTGTCGATCCTCTCAGGTATCAGGGACCCGACGGAGGATCGGACGCAAGTCAGCCCATGTCTTTCGTCGAGCTCCCCCACCCGCCGCCTCCGATTCAACCGTGTCTTCACGGACCGCCGCACCCGCCTTGGCCACCCATACCGCCCCCGCCGACGGCTCACCCGCCGCACACCATGTACCCCGCGCCACCTATGGTTCCTGACAGCAGCGGCATGGTCCGTATGGGTTACATGACACCTCGCATCTACAATAGCTACCCCGTGCATCATAGGATGTGGCAAAGTCAACACAGAATGCAAGAAATGCAGAGGCGACGCTACGATCACCATCTGCACAGGTAACGAGCAACCTCATTCCATTCCTCAACAAACGAATATAAATTAAAAAATCTTTAATTAAAAAATTTGATTGGGAATTATTATTTTGCTTTTTCTGAGCTTTCAAAGATTGAAAAAACGCGATCCCTGTCCTATTGCAGCCTCAGAACTCGGGAGATGATGATGGACTATTCCGGCCTCCAATTGGGTGGCCACCCCCAGCACCCCCTCCCCGCGCCGCAGCAGCCGACTGTCTTCTCCCGCCCCGAAGTGCCTCACCCGCCTCACCCGATCTTGTTAACGCAGGTCGATCACGGACCCGATCTCGTCCCGCCGCCTCCTCCTATGCAAGGGGATATCGTCGTCCAAGCGTCTTCGGGGTGAGACTTTTTCATTAATTTTAGTTATTTATTCAAGGAATGCTGAAAAATGTTCTCTTAAAATGTCAATCTCTTCGATTTGGCCCACATTTTTTTTTTTTTTTTTCATTCTATAAATTTGAAATTTTGACCTGGGACACGATTCCCCAATCGCACCAAATTAGTGGTGGGGTGGGGTAGAGGGGGGTTAAAATGTGTATTTCAAAAAATGGATTTTCGAGATTTTTGGAGATCTAGGCGCGTGGGGCATTATTTTTCATTTTCTTTTGGTTATAGGTCAAAACGGTTATCAGTGTTTCTCCCATTTTCCCCATGTTTGATATTTTCGACGATCTAAGCAAGTGCGGTATTGTTTAGTTGTAATTTTTGAACGCTGAATCTATATGAATGAGTCTCCATGCTCCTGGTCCGAGGAATAACCATCACCTGTGAAATAATTTGCAGCGTTTTTAAATGTATGAAGGACCTAGCTCTACGTGTGTTTTTTCTGTTTAGTCAACTGATGGGAAGGAGAAATTGCTTATTGATTTAGAGATATTGAAATAATGGATGCCTACTGGACTGACAGACCAGAAATTCAGAGCCAATTTAGTTTTGAACCATATTTATCTCACTGACTGAAGTATTTTTCTGATCATTTCCAGTGATAACTCTCACCAGCACGTACATCACTACGTCCATCATTATCCCCACCACGGTGCTGTAGCTCACCTACAAATCAGTATAGCTCCGGGTCCTGCTGTGGTGAGTCATACTATAAATTAATCGAGTTTGTTTTATCGGTAGAATATATTCGTATACATTGAAGTTTTGACCGTCGTAGGATCGTAGGTGTCTTGTTCAAATTTGAAGGACTAACAGAAAATTAGGGTATATTTGAACTCTAGGTGTCAAACGATTGAGATTCCAAACCTTCAGCACAACCAATTTGATGTTGATTGGGAATTTGAGTAAAAATAACGGTACTATTGACCCATGAGTATCGATTCCACTTCATGGCTGCTTTTTCATGTTATATCTTTTTCCGTATAATCACCGCGCTCATGAATATAAGTCAGTAATATAGAATTCGGTTATGGCGAGTTAGAGATAGCTGGTTCCAGGTAGCCTTTATTTCTGAACCTAACCATTTTGGCAGCATTTAAAGCTTCGAATCTAATTAATTTTGTACTCAGTTGATTGCCAATAAAACATTTTAATACAGAAAAGGGCCTGCTGTTGACGAATTTCACGCAATTCATTAAAAAGTCGAAAAATAAGAAGTATCTAAATGTCTATAACAGTTACACAATGTTGCAATGTATTCACAGCTTTACGAAGTCCGATTTAGTTGTAAAAATAAGTAAAATGTATCCATTTTTTTGTTTTTATGTGAATATTGTTGGCGCCACGTGTTGATGTTACGCCCTCTTAAACGGTTCTCCTTTTTTTTTCAGGGCGGTGGTCGGAGCGGAGGTGCTGAAATGTTGTTGCCTGGCCCAGTCGTCACTCCAGATTTCGTCCCTTTCCCATTCCTGGCCCGTCAAATGGCCTTCCGCCTCGAAGACTACATGCGTTTCCTCGAAAACCGAAGAGCCGCTACCGCTAATCGAGGAGCCACTCAAACTACCATAGAACGCTTTACCTTTCCTCATAAATACAAAAAGGTCAGTTCGTGGCGTCTGTGGTCTCGTGAACAAACCTCTCACTATTAGCTCAAAACGTATTTGTTAGAAACTTCTAACTTGGAAAAAGTAGCGATGATTTCCTACGTTGACTGTCTCTTGCCATTTTAAGTCTACGTCCCGTAGGATCCAGACTCTTGTAGCGTAGTCAACTTGCAGGGGTCAATTTCACAGGGGGTGAGCCAACCTGAACCATGGTGATGAAGGATGAAACCATCACAATAGCGTTCCAGTTGCTGTCCGGTTTACTCTTGAGTCGTATTATGCCGTTTTTCATCTACCCGTACTAAAGGACATTTAAAAGAAACTTATTTCTCTTACTAGCGCAGCAAAGTGTCCACTCAAGCTGGTCATTGCTGGAATTGGGAGTTTCGATACCTAGGTTGGGATCATTACCATAGGTAAATTGGACGCTGAATCGATTGGAATGAGTCTCCATGCTCCTGGGGTGAGGAGTAACCAAGAATTTGCAGCGTTTTCTGTTGGTAGTTGGGTGTCTCCTGGTTGTTTCATTTTTTTCAAGTTCTGTTTTTAAAACAGCCCAATTATTTACAGATGAAGCGAGACACTGATGATACTGAAGACAATACAGAAAAGTGTACTATTTGCCTCTCAGAGTTTGAAGACTACGAAGATGTGAGGTGAGATTTTCTCGATGAAGTCGTTTAACCAAGGAATTAATAGAATATGACAGTTTCCTCTTCAGCCCTTTTGTTTAACTTATTTCAACTTTACTCAAATCTTCTTTCGCCCCACAGGCGTTTGCCGTGCATGCACTTGTTCCACGTAGAATGCGTCGACCAGTGGCTGTCTTCAAATAAACGGTGCCCTATCTGCCGTGTAGACATAGAAACACATCTCAACAAGGACGTCGGATGGGCTACTTGACCCACGTCACACCCCTCTTGCTACTCCAAGATTTAGGTGAGTTGAAACATTCCAAATTTTCTTTCTATCGTCTGGAAAACGGGGTATCAAACCTTTCTGAGGCAACGTTCAAAATGTGTTTTGGACGCTGAATCTATTGAGATGGGTCCAAGACCGATTGGCGCCCACTGGTCAAGATGGGTACTTCCCCATTTTCCCACGCTCCTGGCCCAAGAAATAACCAATCCCAGAATTTGCAGTCTTTCTTAAATCTTGAATAATTTTGCATCATCATTACACACGCTGATTTCTGTTTTCAGGTCATGTGAAGAAGCAACTGGGGTGAGGTGAAAATAAATCAACCATAATGTACCGTTTCTAATAAAAACCAGCAAAGAAAGTTGCAAAAAATTGGTTTAAAAACTTTCTCATTTTTATTTTTATTTTCAATTCAAATTTAACTTCATTATAATTTTACTCTGCCAAAAATTATCATGTGGGTTTTGAAAAGAAGGAGTAGACACCTGTCTAATATTCTACTAAGCACTAATCAATCCCCCTTTCGTTGGCCAAGAAAATTTTCTTTTTAATGTTTGAATCATCTTGCACCTCGTTACTAATGTTACCAATTGAAGGTCCCTCTCTCCTCACGGAAAAGGTCTTTTTTCGTACTGATCGTCATTGCTTAACACTCTCTACTTCAAAATTCGTTCTAAATCGTTTTCACTTGCCCCTAACGCACCATTCCGTTTTACCTTCTTTCAAAATTATGTTTCCGAACCAAAATTGAGATGAATTAGAAATCTCATACTTTATTTGTGCTAGGTAAACGGATGATTTTCTCGAAAACCATGTTGTTACGTGACTTTCTGAATGTTGTGATGTGGAAAGCTTTCCAGTTGTTTAGTTAGTCGTTTTATAAGAGTAGATATTTTTCTCAATTTTTCTTGTTGTCTCACGTTATTTTTGATCTACCTGCGTTTGTTGCCTTGGTTGTTTTGGACCAAGTGTTAAATCTGCCGTGGTGGCCCCTTCTTATTGTGTTGAGACAATGTAGGCGGGCGTTTTTGATTGAAGTTCTTTGAGGAATTGCAGGGCTGGGCATTTGGCACAATTTTTTGTCTGCTGCTCTGACATAGCTCCAGCTGGTTCCTATTAGGAGGTATTAGAAGAAATTATACCCTCTATCAGGACTTAGTTGGTGGGTTCTTACAATAAAGTCCTCCCGCTCAGCTTTCACAAATATTATATTACCAGGCTATAACATGCTTTTCGTATAGGTTCCTACTAATTAATTGAAGAAAATTTAATAGCGAACCATAACTTTGAAATCAACTGATAAGTACCTAACCGCCGGTGGGGAATAAAATAATTTACTTTTGTTTCCCCCAAAATATCACAGAAGATGTGATTGTGATGTCAAAGGGTTCTTATTAGTCAGCTGTTGATGGTCAGAACAATATATCATTTTCTTTATGCTCATTATCAAAGAAAACATAAGTTGATTATTCAAGGAATAACCTACCAAAACGGGAAGATTAGATTATTT
Organism: Cyrtorhinus lividipennis; assembly: GCA_019603395.1. Lineage (NCBI taxonomy): Eukaryota > Metazoa > Arthropoda > Insecta > Hemiptera > Miridae > Cyrtorhinus > Cyrtorhinus lividipennis. Next base: position 15,325,237 of record CM034000.1, on the reverse strand, counting down.
ACTTATGTGGGAGCCTCCCATTTAATCACTGGAAAATTCTCATGGGACCTACAAACTTGGGGAGAATGTATCTTTTGCTCTCTCGAGTATCTTGCCGTGAGATATTTTAGTACTTTTCCGTTAACCACCTCCCCCCACTCCATTGTAAATGCCTCTCGCCCGCGCGATGGCCCCAGGCAACGAGAATGTTGTCTTTCACATTTTAATTAATATACGCACATTCAGAGCCAGTATTGAGATATTGGCGGGGACAGAGTTGCGACCTCGACCAAGGGCGCTTCGCGCTTGTTTGCCTTTAATGTCTCTCCGATGTGTGCGGTTTACTAATCTCTTCTCAAAGGTCTCGCTGATAAAGAACAGGTTTCATAGCAAACTCAGATTATCAATTTCTTCATCAATTACGATGGAAGTGCTGGCCACTCTCTTTGAGCTTCCAAGTTCCAATAAATACGGTAATTTTCAAAATCATTCCTTGCGAATGCGAATATAATATATCGTAAAAGCTCGGTGGTAGGACGCCTTTTCTTATTTTTTGAGCCCTTTTCTAATCATCTCCCCAGAAAAGTATTCATAAGTGAGTGAATAGTTGGTAACAACGACGACCTGAGCGCATTGGATTCTTAATAAGACGTTAATTTTGAGTCAATATTGTCTAGGGCCATCAAAATGAGTTCGAATTTTGATATCTATGCCATGCTGCGCAGTATCAAGCTGTCCTAACTCAGTGTAGGCCGGTTATGGGTGGGTTAAACTGGTTTTACTTTTCATCTGTCAGACAAGTGCAAATGGCGTGTTTATCGAGTTCAGTTGTCAGACTGATAGCGCCCATCAGACAGATAACCTTGTCTGGGTACTCCAAGACCTCAGACAACGAGGTACCAGTGGGATAAGTGGAACCTTCTGCGCTGTTACAACCGAAGACAAAAAGAGTTAATCAACTCCAGAAATTCTTCCCACTCATTTTAAAAAAAGTGTTAATCAACATAACCAAGGGGCCACCATAGGCGCTGTGATGTCTTCTCTCCCTCTTTCCTCGCATCCCTCACGTTGTTTAGACTGTTTCGCTTTTGGCTCCTAATTCGCGTTCAAAGAACCTAATATCGAAATCCTTCTGCATTTAAAACGGACCGACTTTTTAGATATTAATTTTTATACTATAGGTACCTCATTGCCAATATTTTAGCTGTGTACCTCATATCATGGAGTTTTTTTCTTGCGGGAATACGATTATTATTATAATTATTATTAGCTACTGAGACGAATTCTCATTGTTAGTCGCTATACTTAGGACAAAACTTATTATTGATAGATTTGTGGAATTGTTTTTCCCCTGTACCAGTAATTTTTTGAAGAAGCTTCCGTTGCAGCCGATTGCCTTGGGTGTGACCAGTTGAATGTTATTATTGCTATCCCTCTATTCACTCGGTGGTCGTCGCCCTTTTCTTATTCCCTTTGAAACAAAACCAGGAACAGTTTAATGTCCGGAAAACCACCGTTCGTTGACTCATCCAGGGTTGCTTTAATTTCTTTCATTCCCATCTTTGGCTATCACCTATTTCGTTATCGTAATATTTAGTTTCCTCGCTTACCTTTATTGATTAAGGGTGTGTAAATATAAAAGACTTCCCTCATTCTGATTGTGAAAAAATAATCCGAATACCAATCAAAATTACTTTCTTCGTCATTTTTAATGGAACAAGACTTTTTCCTTCTGTTATTATATTTTTTTGGGCGGTGTCAGCTTATGTAGATTCACTCGTGTAGAAAAACGGTTGCCTTAAAAAACGACAAGTTTTTTCTTAGCAGAAATCCCGCTTTAATTCCTTCTCTGCTCAAAAAAACGGGTGACGCAATTAAAAACCTACTCATGTTCCCACCACATTTGCCTCCCGACCTGAAACTTCCTCCAATTTTCAATCTACTAATAAAAATTAAAAAAAAAAAGAAAAATGATAAAAAATAATCACGTTCTGTTGTATTTAGTCATTATTCACGTGTAAAAAGAATTACCATTACTATTATTTTCTAAGAATTATTTTATCTATCGCCAACTGCAAGGCGCCATCTTTGAAAGAACATGTTGGTGTATTTTAAGGTAGTTTGGTAATTTTATGGTTGGTGGTGCTGTAAAAAGATGGACTTTTCATTCTTCTTTGTTGCATTTTCGGAGCTCAATCAACGAATGATTGCTCTCATCTACCCATAAATGTGAGAATTTTTTTTTTTTTAAGAAAAATAAAAGTAGATTGTGTCCGAGAAGTAAATTTACTCTGATTTGCCGTCAGGGAGGTTGATTATGGGTGAGTTGCATTAATTGGTCACAATTGCATTTCATACTGTAGAATTGATTTGGTTTTATGATTTGGTATTGTAATAGTGGAGCGTTCTTTTATTTTTCAATGTTATCTCCTTTAATAATGAAATTTCCTATTGATTGGGCCATACTAAAACAGAGCAACGACATTTTTAATGGCGAAAATTAATGCAAACTCCCCATCGATTTACCATAAAAAAACCACTGCAATAAAACTTCGATCCCCTCTGAATTTCTAGTCAGCGTTTTTCAGCCTCCCTCAGAATTCTCACATTTTTTGGGGAGTTTATCTGCTAATTTTTCCGTCACCTTTTGGTAGAACTCGCCTCGAACGAAAACAAATGATAATGAAAATACATATTTTAACATAGAAAATCCTATTTTTATATCAACAGTCATGGATAACATAACTTTTTCAGAGGTTTCGCGCGGGGGAAATATAAGTCTGAGTTTTGAAGACAAAACTTCGGCTAATTATTATTTTATTTTTCAATCCTATTGATCTCATTACTGACTTAACACTCGACGCTATAAAAATATAAAAAAGATTTTTTTTTTTTAAATATTTAATTGAATGCATGGTGTTATTTTACGGAAGAGAAACAAAAAATATATATATGGGTCAAATGATACCAATACCCGATATCTTTTCCACTCATAAAAAAATGTTCTGCTCCGTTAGTTCAATTGAGCTTACCATAACCTAAAGCTACGCGGTTTGGATACTAACTCGAAACTCCTTGTTTTAATTGCAAATAAAACATTGTATACATTAATTTTGTTGCACTTGAATGTTACCTGTGTTCCTCAGTTTAATCACGATTTCTTGAATGTATAGATTTTACGTATTTATATTTGTCTAATGCAAGTAGTAGTCTTCTGGGAAACAACAACTGTTTATTATGACGACAAAGTTATTGTTGACAAATACGATCTGAATTGGTTTGTCGTGATTTCCCACTCTCGCCCAAAGATGTCATTGTGCCACCTGATTCTTCTATGAAAAAGCCTTAACCTTCTCTTTCTTTATTTAGCTAACAAAAATGTATATTGTGTGATCTGAGAGCTATAAATAAAATAATAAAACTTTTAGAGAGAGAGAGAAAATGAATAGAGAGATAGATTATTATTAAAAGAAAAAGATATACTCTGTAAATATCGAATTACTATTAGTGAAAAAACATTGCGTACAGTGATTACTACTTGTACAGTTTCTAGGTAAGGGGTAGAGAGCCATTGTACGCGTCCTACTTTTCACGTTTGACTTTGATGATTGACTATTTTGGTCGTATTTGGCCTTAAGGTGTTCAGAGAAAAAAACAATATTTCGGTCGTTGAAGTTTTTTGTGGTTTGAACGGATTTTTTTTTTCTTTTAATCTAGGTAGGCGATGATTTGATTGGATTGTCATAGGTGAAAATGCTTTGGGACCTGTGCGTGGCATGTGTAGGTTTGAGTTGAAAGTCGTCCTTTAATCTCAAATGTTGTCTTACTGGTAATCCTGACATTGGGGGCACTTCTTGTCATTCCAGCAGTTTTGATGAAACTCGGACAGGTTGAGGGTAAATACTCACTAGATATCAATAAAAATCAAACAACCATTAACTTGGGATCAATGAAACAAAGCAAATGTCTTACTTCTTCTCACAGTATTATTTGATTCACAAGTTCTAAAAGACTCTCTTTAGACAAACAGGCATACAGGCTCATAAAACCTAGCTTATTATAATTAGAAATTGGGATGAAAATTTGTTAATGTTGAAATTAATGTGCTTCAAGGGGGAACTGATGAGCTTACTTCTTAATCATGCCAAATGATGCATTGAGGATGAACTAAGGGGAGATAGGCTAGTTTTGTTGATGGAAAAACAAACTTGTCAGCATGAATTGTCACATTTTTCGATAGATTATTGTATCTTCCTCTTCCACAAACAAAATACACCCGCAGGTTTCAAAGCAAACCAAATGCCACCTTCTCTCCATGCAATTTGCCAATGAAACACACCGTTCTTGGCATGTTAGCTTGAAAGCAACTGTTGTATAGACATAATCTCTAATGCTAATTCATCTTTTGGAGACATTATAACATTTTTGGCCTACAAGAATTTTTTTGCATCGGGCCAAACTTCACTATTTGAGGTTATCTTTACTATCAAAACTTTGGTCAATGAAGAAAGTGCCTTCCTCAATCGATACTTCTCCCAGTACTATTTTTCTCAATCACCTTTCCAATTGAACAATGATTTAGCTCTATGACCATAATTCTTGGCCAATTGTGGATTGAAAAATGTACGTACCAACACCACTTTTCTCAAACTCTTCTTAATACCCGTTGCTTTTCAGCCTTCTTGCCAAGTTCGAAGCTTCCAATTTCAAATCACAATACTGATCAAATATTTTTTCTCTTGAAACTTCTTCGTCGTGAAAATACGCTTGACTTTTCAAAACTTGACACGCTGTTGACTTCTATTTGCCAAAAAGAATGCAAACTATTGTATCCTGTTATGCTAAATTGACGTACGGAAACCTGTAGTATTATTGTATGATTTAAATAAATGTGCTAATCATTTGATTGTGATATTTTCATTTCCACTCGTAGCCTCTTAGGTATTAAGTGTGGCTTGAAGATGTTGACAAAGGCTGCTTTAGTTCATTGAGGTTTATCAACCAGTTTGTTAAGAGGTCAATCAATCAATCAATTTGATGCCCATATTTTCATGGATTTGCAGTCAACAATCATGCAAATGTAATAGTTGAATTTGGATAAGAAGAATGACCATAATGGAGTCAGATTTGTCAACCCTAGATTGACGAAGTTTGCTCTCAGTTTGTTATGAATTTTTCTTTGTCATTTGAAAACTTGATTCATACACATTCACTTACATTTTTCAATTTTTTAGAACAACTATTCTGAAGGAATACCTTAATTTTTGGCAGAATTTTGCAGAATGTGCCAGTTTTGTGATCAATAACTGCTAAACCCATTTAATTCTTTAGGCAAAACGAGTGAAGAGCTTCCCGTCAATGAAGATCTAACATTACTGGAGAAACTGACATTTCTAATTAGCGCAGGCACTTTTTCGAGTCTTACTCCACCTGGAGCCTTCATAGTACTTGATTATAATGGAAATTCTAATTTTTCCTCAGACTCCTTAATGTTTTCTCATACAGGAACCCGTTGAAAACAAATTCCACGCCTTGAGCGTCCAGTTGTATCCTCACTACAGGCCTCCAAATTCATCATTATCAGATTCTCAATTGTCCCCTTAATGCCCTAATCTATCTCTAAGAATGGTCTTGAATTCTTCACACTTTCTCACCTTGAATATTAGGTAATTTGGGTAGTCAACAATAATTTACATAATTCAAAAATAATATTAATTTCATTATAATTGATGAGAAAATGGCAGTAAATTTACAAACCCAAACAAATTCTGTCTGTCACTTGACTTCATCATTTTTTTTCTTACAAATTCTCATCTATTGGCAGCCTAACACCATGATTGGCTTTGATGTTTCTAGTTGAGATCTTAGTGACTAGATAGTACTCTTTGATACTCGTACTTATCTAATACTTAGTCCAGCTCGTAACCTCAAAAACGGTCTTAAACAGTCTGTTTCTGGTCGTTGGGCCCAGAACAAAAATCCTATGCAATAAAAAAAAACCGATTACCTAACTGTAACAATTAACTTGAACGCTTGCTTTGCTATAAGAAGCAGGTGCCTACAAGCCTAGGTTACTTTAAATATAATTTATTTACAAAATGACTTCAAATAATATGAAAAGTCTATTCTACATGATGAATTCACACAGCACATTTTCACTGTAGTCCCACTTGCAAGTTATCCATCGTTTTATGGCTCGGAACGTGACGAATTTTCGACGTCACCAATTATTCCTGTTATCTTGAGTTGGTGGTGGTGGTCTACAACAGAATAATAGAAGTGATAGAAAATATGAACTGGTTGAGCCAGTCAAACCTGAATACACGTTAGGTTTCTTTCTACGTAAAACGTTTTCTTTTCGTAGGATTTTTGTGTTCTAATTTCCTTATATCCAGGCTTGACTACAGCTCGGTATATTTCTCTGAAATAGCTAAAACTAGTTTTTTTTTATTGCCAATCAAAGTGTCTCCTAGTAATTCTCAAAATGTTTTTAAAATTATTTTATTGTGCTATTTATTTTCTCTAGAAGATTGTAGAGAAAATGATTCACGAAACAGGTTGAAGGAGAGCGCACGAGCCACTCTCCTCGATTGGAAGACTTAAGATTTCAAATTATTTCAGATCTGCTCCGTGGCAAACTGTTTAAAACGCATCAATAATGGAAGCCGTCGGACAAATAACATCAAGCTTGCTTACATACATCGCTAACGTAGGACCATTGCCCGTTTACGCTATGGGTTTCAGGTTCCTGCACAATAAGCTTCAAAAACGATTTTATTTCATAACGATTTCTGTTATTCAACACACGAAGCCAAACTATCGGAGGAACTCTAAGCATGACGTGGTTTAGTGAGTTCCTCCCGAATCCACATTTCCCAATAGATTATTCCTACCGTCGTTTACCTAAGATTATAGTTTCTTTCGAGGCATCTGGTTGCGGGTTATTCGCATTACTAAAAAAAAAGCGTGCTGGACCGTCCTTTCGGTTTTGAGTGAAGGAAAATCGTCGGTGTTCCTTACCTAGTGGACCAGCCACGCATTTCATCTGTTATGAATGAATCTGACGCGCTTCTGCGAATCAAATTTGTACATCAAATCTCTCAGATTTCATTCAATTATCAACTAAAACATAATTTTTATATAATAAGGTAGCCTGTGCACATTTACGTATTCGCAGCAACCTAGGATGATAGCCAGATATGACTTTCAATTTATGTACCCTAGGTTTGGTAGAAAATCGGAATTCATTCAAATTTTGGAAAATTAGGTTTGAAAGTCTCTCTCATAAATCTGGTGTCGACGACGAGGATACTCACATTCCACTGCATTCAGCGTTGTTGCTGTTGTAGTAGTTAATGAGTTTGAGGCAGACTGGGGTGATGATCATGAGCAACACGAGGCAAAATATCGTCGTGAACCAAAAACCGTTCTGAAAAATGCGATCCTGAATGTATTCAGCAGACCCGTATTTTTCTAAAGAATAAAAATATATTGCAATATCATTCTCTCACCAAAGGGTCTATCGTTTGTCGGCAGACGAGTTCTCTGAAAGAGTTGAACATGTCGAAGACGGGACGACATGAAGTCGATTGGTTATTTATCGAGTTTAATACAAAATTTTGGTATTGCTCCAAGTAGTTTTTGATTCTCGCTACGTACAAGTTAGTGTTCTGCAAACAGGTAAATGGCAGAGAAATTCTTTCACACCTTTTCATAGTAATATAATGTATTAGCAATCGAAATTTTGAACCTCACCTGGACCGCTAACGACATTCCGTGATTGTTGACGTAGAATTGAACCGCTTTCGTGTGCGCTAGAGATTGGTTGAGTTTCAGTAGAAGTGGATTAATTTTCAATTCCAACGCTGTCAAGTGGTAAACCAAATTTTCCTGTAACGTACCGCACGAAGGAAGAAACACTGAAGAGCTCATTTAAATCTAATCTCATCATGCTCAATTAATATAAAAAATAAAATTTGTAATTGGAATGTGTTGACACATTCTAATGTTGCACATTCTGTTGATATTTTTTGGACTTTTCATCTGAATAAAAAATATCCTCAAATTGACTTCTAAACGTAAAATCAAATATTTAGACATTTTCTATCATATTGTCGACGATGCTAATAATAATAATGATAAAATAAAATATGTAAGACGGATACTAAGAATGCACAATATTGGGAAATTGAGGGAGGATACAATAATAAAATCGACGGCTATACTCTCTTAGAATCAGTCGAAGGAGAGTTCCAGAGATGGCTATACTGTTAGGGGTGAATTTAGGCCTGTTTTCTTGGCCACTAAAAACTGATTCTTGAACAACCACTTGAAATGATGGGTTGATTTATCGTACCTTGTGATTTTCAAGATCTTCAACGACGGATTCTAGAACATTTCTAGTTTTTGAGGCTATAGCGTCCAAATACCCCGAAGTCGTTGAGTCGCTGAGCTGTTTCGAAATTTCGTTCAAATGATTTGCCAGTGAGTCCAAATCCGACGTTGCTGATCCTGCCATCTATTTACGTAAAAAAATATTTCTTTTCGATTTGTATACAGTGAGTAAATATGAAGCTATACAAATGGATTACAGATAGGAATCACGTAGTGTACCTACTTCGGTTAAGGAACTACATTTCAAATACTCGGGAGAGGGATCAAAATGCAAAAATTGATAGGGTCTCAAAAATTCAGATAAAAACAAAAATACCAAAAAATTCTTCGAGAAGTTGGCGGCTCGTACGTCGGTTTTTGTTGTGTTGGTTAACGCCCCATAGAGGGGTACAGGGGGGCCAAAGTAATTTCTGTGGCCGATCTGGTGTCATTACGCGAAAAAATTAGCGACGGAGTCAGTTGAAAAGCATTAATTGAAAAACATGCAAAATATTTTTTTTAAATGTTGAAAAACAAGAGAAAAAACATTACATAATTATCTATTTACTAGAAAATGAATTATAAATTTATAAAATATATAAAAATCTACAATGATTAAGACGGACCTGCGACCTTATGTTGGACACATTGATCATGAGACCCTGTTGGAGCTCCTCGAGGCGAATGTTAAGTTTAGGGCTGAAGATTTGAGCTAGCATCAGGTTGACGTGAATGCCTTGCAAATGATTGCAAATGTTGTGCCACGAATCGACGTTAACAGCTTTTTCCACATCGAGGACGGCGTTTAGGTGAAATGCGTTGTAAGTCGTGTTCCTTGCTTTGCATTCTCTAAAGTGAAAAAGAGGATGAGCATTTTCATCAGTCTCTTTATTTTTTGGAAGAATATCATTCGTAGCACTAAACCCACCAGGAATTGATCTAAATTTAATTGCTACTTGTATGAAGAATCAGACCTCACCTTTTGTATAAACTCATCGTGTTTAAAAAACTAAAATTATTCTATAGCTGTCTACTATTCTCGGTAGATTTCGCTCGTGTGGAAAGGGGTATCTTCAAGGTCTGTAGGGCGGAAATTTCGGAATCCACAGAATTTGAAACGTGATAAGTGAAAGTTTCAGGAGAAAACAATATATTTTTTATCTGGTGGGTACGAGGGTGTATTATTACATCAGGAGTAATGAACCAAAAGAGTTGTATTCTTCATCTTTCAAGCGGCTTATAGAAAATTTTTGTTGAGGTATGTTGGTATAGTTATTGACAACGGCCATAGCCTGTTCCTGTGAAATTCGAGGAATGTCAGGTAGAGTTGTGTCTCCGTTTTATAAATTGTCCTTAGGGTTCTAGAGGTCTTCTTTATCCCGAAATGATTTCAGTCATCAATCTTCTACTCCGTTATTAGCAATTTAACACCTAAGGTAAGACCACTAAATATATCAAGACGCATTAGAACGAGCTTAGGAACGGGAGTTAGTGTTTAGTTAATGACGAAAAGTAAGCACGAAATAAATTGAAGATTTTAGCCTTCAGAGGTATTTCAATCTTTTAAGGCTAAAGGAACGCATCATTTGGAAAAAAAGAAGGTGAGTTAAGTAAGTGAATTACCTGATGACGTCTCCAAACGGCAGTGGGGTGGTGTGGTTTTGAACGATGACGTCAGCGATGTATGAGCGAGATTCGTCAACATCGTCGTAAGATGCTCCCAGCGCATCCACAATGTGACTGATTGTTGAAAACTGTTCTACAAGAGGATTCAAAATTTATAAAAAAAAATCTAGTGAAAGTAATTTTTTAATAGAAAATGAGTATACTCAAATTGTTTACCTTCAGTTGGTGCGTCGGCATCATTCAACAGCTTGCATACATGATTTTCTCCGTGTCCACCGACGTATAATGTGATGAAGGATATGAACCAAAGACTAACTGAGCACAAGCTCACCACCACCAATGCCCTGTAAAAATTATAACTGATTAACTATATTGATATAATTCGAGTAAATAACTATAAATGGGCTAAGTGGTGAACTAAGGCATGCGTGAAACATAATATAAATACTCGTCTGATAAGTAAAATCAATCGATATTCATGTCTACGCAGATTGTCAAAAAGAAATATTTGAGGAAAGGCAGTTTTTTTTAAAATCTTATTGGCAGGCCATAATGGTCGGCCCTTCAGTTTTATGGTAAGATCCCAATCCTATATTTATTCTTATTCAGGAAGACACAGTATTGTTCTAATGAGACCTGAATAAAGCCTTCAAATGTTACTTTTCCGTTAATACCCCCCCCCCCCCATTCAATTGTGACTGCCTCTCGCCCTCTTCCCAATTCCTTCTCAATCGTCTCGCTGATAAAGAACGGGAATCACAGCAAACGCAGATTATCAATTTCTTCATTAGTTATGATGGAAGTGCCGGCTAATTTCTTCGAGCTTCCAACTTCCAATAAATACGGTAATTTTCAAAATCTTGGGCGCGCAAGAGGCATTCACAATGGAGGGGAGGGGATTATCGGAAAAGTACCCTTCAAATATGATGAAGGATATGTACAGTTAGGGTGGTACTTAACCTACACAATTAATGTGGGAGTAGAACTCCCCTCAGCTCCGCAACAACCACAACACGTAGCACCCATCAGTAGAGCCCAGACGTACACCACGATCAGACCAGCGACTGTAATGCAGAAAACGCTTCCGAGTTGATTTTTTTAAACGTTTCAATTGCAGTTCTCTCTTGATTTTATAAATATATTCTTCAGAAATTGAACGTACCTAGACCAACTACCCATCGCCAGTACTCCATTTGCGACAATGATTCAAAATACGGAACGACTGTCGCTCTCAAATCCAGTAACTTCATCTTCGATCGCGATTTGATTTGTTCCAAACTCGTCGACGATGTAGCTAGTTCTGATTTCTTGTTGAGGATCTCACTTATCACCGCTGAAACTCAAAACAATGTCTAGTCACTGAATATCACTCTTTTTCATTGATAAAAAAATTTAACGTCCATTCATCTCTGAGGCTAAATAGTGGCCAATAGTGTTTCCATCGAAGTGTTCTCGCAAAGTTTTGAGTATTACAGAGTATTAGAGAGATGGGAAAATGGACGATATTTCCAACAACATTCAAAAATTTAAGAATAGAAAGTAGCGTTCTTTTTTGAGAGTTGAGATTGATCAAACAAAAAAACTGTGCATAACTTTAATTATTCTGGTTTCTCTCATAAATGATCTTTCGAATCTATTAATAAGCTGTAACCCCCTGTAGACATTCAAATATTAATTGTCGTACCCGTACTAGTTTCAATCAGAGTTTATTCAACGAATTGTAGTTCATTCTACGTATAAATACCTTGCCTGGCTGACTTGGTTTCTTTGTCAATTTTGGACGGTAGGCTATTGAAAACTTCGTGCGCGTCTGTTACAGCAACAGCCAAGCTATCAACGCCGGCCTGTTTCAGATATTCTAACTGGCTGCTGTTGGAAATCTGTAAAGTTTTAGGAATAACACATTTTTGTAATTTAATTCAGAAACTATTTACGCAACCTTAATACTTAAAAACTTCCAAAAATCTTTCTTCGCTCAAAAGATGAATTTTTTCCCCACACTAAGCACCTAAACATTTCCATATTCTCTAATATATTATTCAACCCACGCATATAAGTAGAATGGGAATGTTCCGCAAAAAGGGTACTCTGGAGGTTTTATATGCAAGCAGTATTCATCGGACGCCCAGGGCCTGGATGTTTTCTTCCTTTAGGCATCCTTCAAATAATCCCCTTTTCCCTTTTTAATATCAGAATGAATCGAATTCCGTCTATTCAACGATCCTTCGGCGTTGAGATGGGATACCGATACGTCTCTTTTTACAAACCCGAGATCAAGTAGTATCACCGCATGGTATCAAAGCGAATTGAAAATCGGGAAAAGGATTCCATTGACCGTTCGGAAGCCTTTCCACCTCTGGGTTACCTGTTACATTACGCCCCTTTCTCTATAATGAAAAGAAATTATTTAAAAGAGTGCTTTCATGACTATTGAAGCTCTTGTATTAATCCCACTTTCGAGAATCCAAGATACCCGTCGGAACGCGTCCGATTTGGCCTTCGAATCGATACACTATCCAAAAGTAAAACTCACCATTTTTGTGGTAAATTTGACCTCCAAAAGCCGCGAAGGGATAGAATCGCACAAAGGACGATCACGACCTTTGCAGTGTCTTTTAACCGAGTCCAATTGAGATTTGAGATCGTCGAATTTGGTTTTAGCGACGCCAACCAGCTGTTCCGCTTCCACTGAGCTCCTCAGAATACCCGCTACTTGTGCGCACACCTCCTTGGCACCTACAGACCTTCATATTAATTATTCACGTTTAGTGAAGTAGTAGTGAAGTTTGTTGTTAATAAACTAGCAATTATGCCAATATACTGCGAACAAGATTCAAATAGCACGATGGAAGCTGAGAAGTTTTATCACCTTGAGCAACTGATGTCAGAAGGTCAAGAGCCCGATCTAATCCAGTTTCAAGGACCAGCTCAATTTGGATTGGTCGTCCTAAGAGGTTTTCCGCATCTAGAACGATGTATATTTGATTGTTATTGATACGTATTTTCGATGCGCATTATTTAGGAGTTATCAGTTTTGACTAAGAGAAGACCGCGTCAAAATGTTGAGAATCAATGATCTTGTTCCAATGTTTAATGAAATGAACATAAAACGATTAGTTATAAATCAAGTAATTTAGGTGTTAAACTATGAAATATTACCAAATTTAATTAAGAAAACTTACTTTTTTGAAGGAGTTTTTATCGAGTATCTTATTCAGTTAACCTATGGATTGGGAGCTACAGATTACCTTCGGCCGTGAAAAAAAGAAATGTCCCGGTACAGGGGGAATGGATGCCCTATTTTCCGATGGTAAATCGGGGGGCCTTGCCCCCAGAGGGTTGCTTTCAGTTTCCAGAGCGACCGTGTGGCCTAACGGATAAGGCGTCGGACTTCGGATCCGAAGATTGCAGGTTCGAATCCTGTCGCGGTCGAAAGAAGTTAAATTTTTCGACAGAGGTCCTGGGAAAATCAATACTTGGAGGGTGCGGACGGGAGGAGTCCTCCACCCCAGCGCGCGCCCTCCACCCCCACGTGACGCCTCATTCCGGCACTGGTTCGTATTCACCCGTCGAATTTGCTATCCGATTGGACCACTAGAGTTCACCTCAGTTTCGTATTTAGATTTCTGTCTCATGAGACCCAATTCCACAAGGATTGCAGACCTTTCAAGAAAGTCGAGTGCGCCAATAATTTAAATCTTATTATTATTGGGAAACAAGAAATGATACCGCAAAACCCGCACGACTGAACGGTCTTGAAGGGTAGGTAGACCTAGACATCAAGTCTTCACTTGAATTTTTCATTTTTTTTTTGTTCCCGATTTTATTATTTATTCATATCATATGAGACCAAGGCTTTTTAATAGCACCGCAACACCTTAAATATTATTCAAGATCTCGGATGAGGTTAAACCTACCCCCCCTAAGCATTGCTTGGAGTTTAGATTTCGGATCGCCGCAGCAAACAATATTCCAATTGAGGGGCCTGGTTGAATGAAAGCGTTCCGAGTCGCTCGAATGAAGCAATAAACAATTTATCACACGCTGGCAGGTAGGAGCTCCTGGCTCGGAGAAAAGCCAAAACAAATGTTTAAAGAATTGAAACTGTCGTTTACGAATCAACAATCTATGCGACTACACTATATTCCACTTACCGTTTAGATCTTTTGTCGCAGGGTTGGCCGCTTCATCAAAAGCGTCTGTCAATAAATATTGCAACTTGTTGACCGAATCTTCCAAGAAGTCCTTCGAATCATTTATAACTTCGCTGACAAATGCTGGTGACGATCCCATTCCTTGGGAACACTCTTCGTTTGACCAGAGCATTCCCACGCTTCCCAATCTACACAGTAATAAAAAAATATAGTATTTTAAAAGATTTCCAAAGCTCATCTTGGTAGATCAGTAGTCAACTGAGGGGAAGTCCGATCTGAATAGCGCAAATGGTATTTGTGTGAAAGTGGTTTGTGTAACAACTAAGAAATTGATCTGCTCTGATGTAACACCACGTGTTATCGGAATTGTGATCGGAATACAGACCTCCTAGGTCGTATAATGGGAAATAACATCGCAAAACTGATTGATCAAAGACACGTACGCCGCTTGTGAACTACGTGAGCTCGGTTGCAACTTGCGAATTTCGCGTTTAGAAATTAAATTAAACGGGTTCGCTATTCCCCGAAGGGATTTTGGTGGAGATCACGTTCCACCACATCCGAGATAATAGGTTCCCATTTTGATCAATGTATTGCAAATCAACGGCAACTGTGTTAGCAGTTTGGTTGAACGGATTTCTTGATATTCAACATCCAAACACAACAGCTGGTTTTTGACCCTTCAGACAGGTGTTTGCAGTGGAATACAGCACGCATCATTATGCTTACCTAACAGAATTAGATCAATAAGAATAAAAAAATAATTGAATTGAATGATAAATCTCAAGGAGTATTGTGACCATGAGGATGATGTAGTACAACACACTACGATATATTACCTTATTTTAATGATGCCAAGTTCCTAGTAGTTCCAAATAGGGAATTGTCCGAAAGAACCTTCACTAAAACTATAAACTACAACATTGTACGTGGATATTGAAACGTAGTGGGATTACGATGACAACAATGAAAGTTAGACAATACAGCTGCCCAACCGCAGGGGTCGTCAGTCAAAGTCAGTCATGGCAGACCCGTCCGATTTAAGCTAACCTTTCAGTATAGTACCCCAGTTGAGGGTCCCTTTTGGAAATGAAATGACTCGTGAGCGCGAACTTTCCACAAGCCTGTTTCGAAATGGTATCTAATTTATTTTTTTCTGAGCCTTGAAGCGATTTTTAAATCCGAAAGAAGTTGAAGAGATGTTCCGTCGTAAAATTGAAGTTCCTACTTGTTTCCCTCAAATTGCCTTTTATCATCAAGAAGGAAAGCCCCCGCTTTATTCTATAGGTACTATACCCATCACTCAAATGTATGATAACCACTTACTTACAAGAGTAGCGTAAGGAGGATTTGCAAAACGAAAACGAGCGTTTTCCGTTTGCAGTCGGGAGCGCATGAAGGAGGCGGTTCTGGTTGTTTGGAGCACAGTGTTAGCACCATTCCAGGTATGACCATGGACAACATTACCGACAAAAATAGAATGCTCAAAAGTCCCACTTCGAGCTCAATTACCTATGAAAAAACAAATAAATTAGGGCGTGCTAATCAGCTAATATTAGTTCTTAGTTGTGCCATTTCTCGTAAAATTTTTGAACGTTTATCAGCATACTCTTGGCTGGAAGAGTGGTCGATTACATCCTACTTTAGCAGAATTTTATTGTCATACCCGTAGAACTGCTGGGCTGTTTGGTTCAGTCTCTTTTAAAGCCTCTCTTAGTAAATCTGTGCATAACAGAGAACGCAAAATTATATTCTTAGTGGGACTAGATTGAGCATAGTATAAAAAAAAATAATAAGTTCACTAACAATTCAATGAGAAGGAGTCAAACTTCGAAGTACCCGTTTCGCCTTATACTTTTGGATTTTGAATCTACACACTTTCAAACGTAAAAGATGAAAATGTGAGGGTGTTTTTGTAACAGATAGTAATGCGAGTTGCTAGTAATATCCCAATATGAATCATTTTTAATAAAGTAAGCGTAGACGGGTTTTTTGACGTACCTAGCGGAAAAGATGAGGGGTGAAGAATGTGCAAAAACTCTTTGATGTGTTGGTAGGGGTTCAGTGTAGACAGCGTCCCAGATGTGCTCAAATATGGTCGATTCTTCGGTAGCGATGCAAATTGTATCGTCTCTGCCCGTCCAACGCCACTCCCGGGTCGCCTTGCCGCAGCTTCGCTCGCAGGTGACCCTTGAAAAATGTAAATTACCGTTGGCAAATATTAGTAGAGGCATTCTCCAGAGGGTACTTTTGTATAGTATCACCATAAAAATTATCCTTGATCGTATCACTCACATTCCCTGGTTGCTGGATCAAAAATACACAGAGAAGGTATACAATGGTATGAGAATAATCGGCGTTGCCGGCAAAGAAAGAAGACTGGAGGTTCAGATCAGTGGCTTAGTTAATTTTTGGTAAAAATTCGTAGGTTTTGCTTTCCCATTTCAAGTGGAACATTGAGAAGACTTTTAAAATGAAAGTAAATGTGCGTTTTCCTCAGCTACAAGTCCTATTAATAAAACGGATTTCATCTTACAACTTCACTAATTGACTCACCTTACCTAGACACCTCATAGGTTCCCTGGATAAGGGTTTGTGACATAACTGAAGTCTCTTGCAGTGGCTAGGTAGTGATAAGATCTGAGGATTTGTCTCCCGATTCCTGACAATTAGATATCACTGAAGAACTTGATTTGGGTGTAAACCTTCATGGCAAATCTAATGAGATATGATGCTTGCGAATACTCGTTTTTCAAGTCCTCCAATTTCGAGGGATACCGGAAAACATTGGAACTATACTCGATTCTGAATCTAACTGAGCCCTAACTTAAAAATTTTTGAATACCAGGAATGCATTTTTTTGTTGTTGAAAAGTGTTCCGATTCATACCTCCATGGTGAAAAATCACAATTTAAAGTGTAAATAATTCCATTTAAAGAGGTGGATCAAATTTACCTTTGACCTGTCCATATCTTCATTTTTCTGTCAGCCATGGCCAATTGAAACAAAATCCCGTCCATTGTCCCTATTCACCACGATGTTCCTATTCAACCCATTTTACGATACGCCGGACGCATGTACTGTTTCCAGGCTCTCGTCAGTCCCCAGCCTTTCTTATTGCACACAGTTGCGCTTGCGCATTGTTCAGTTGAATAAAATGTAGTCTAGAGTGTTTTGCTGGGCCCTCTTTTGATTTAGAATACACAAATGATTCAATGGTTAGGGTTTGGTTCTGTTAGGCCGTGCAACAGTATTGATGGTAGCACCCCTACCTAACATATCTGGTGAGTGAATGCTTTTGACGTGAAGGCGTCGTTGTCAACAGTTGGCTCGACAATGACGTCTTCACGTCAAAAGCGCTTGTCCGCGTGACCAAATATGTTACGTAAGATGGATGCTCTCACTAACATAAATTGTTCAAGTCTATTAAGGGAGCTACAGAAGTAACAGATTATATGTTGTAATTTATCAATAGTTGTCATGGTCGACCAGCTAGTCTACGTTCCCACGTTAGCATCACAATAATCATCACAGTGCAGCGCATACAAGCCACAATATACATACTACGTCCCTGCGGGGCCATCATCCGACTGTGAGTTAGTAAACATTTGACCGTAATTAGGGGTAAGGTGCCTAGGAGTCTTAGACTCCTAGACTAGGTGTCTATATATGGGTTTGTCACGAGAGCTCTTCATACGTATTTAAGGTAGAAAGGAGGATTTTTTTGAAAATTAGGGATCATTTTAAGGACGAGGATATTTTGTTTATTTTCGCGTCTCATCTGAACTGAAATTTGGACGACTCGTTTGTGGTGTTTTTCTCTCCCTCACCTTATTGTAGGGATGTATTTGAAAGTGTTTTAAAGTACAAACTTTCGAGTATGTTTGGAAATGAGCAATTTTATTTACAAAGCATGTTACAGAGTTCAGAGAGGAACTTTTCTCACTGTTCTACCGTCTGAACCGCGAAATTTGGAGGGTTGTTTCGGTTGAAGTTTTGAGTAGCAGTATCCATCACTCCACAAAAACTTAATTGGGTGTGGTGTTCATTAATGATTTTCATAGAGATTTAACCTTAGGCCGAAGGAAATTTGTACATGGTCTTCTTCGACAAGCCGGGATGTGGTGAACGTTTTTGATGAGGAAAAATCATATCAGAAAGTAGAGCAATATCACCAAAAATGTCGTCAATGTTATCATTATTTACTATGTTAGAGTAACCTGATATGAATTTCTGCCATATTATTACGATAAAAGTTACATGATGTGAGTGTGTATTCACCTGTGCAGTTTTCAACTGGCGATCTCATCGTAGTGGGTGGTGATTTGAGCTCGGAATAATCGCACAACGTCCTCCCACATAGTAACACACACATCCAAACGGCCAACCACATCTTAAAGCACCCGGAAAACCACTGTTATTATAAATCACCAAATCATCATAAACGTCGTAGGCGGATGCGCATTTTGAGAGGATTGAGCAAAATCGCGTTTTATTTTGTCGATGGCCTAAGACAAGTTACGCTGCGATGGATAGCCGACGCGGTATGACCGAAGTAAAACGTGATCTAGGTTTTGTAGGGGAGCATTACACCCGGGGCTTCTTCTTAAATCCTATTGAAAAAAACAGGCAAAGAGACATCGACGCGTTACATAAGACTCAAGTTGACAGTGGCACTATCGACAAAACGACCCGGGGATGCATTGACGGCACTGTCACTCTCGAAAATATTCAAGTATTTAGTTCTGTGAAGGCGGCGCTAACATCGCGGTGGCGGTTTTCTATTTATAAATTCCTTCTCCCGGGAACGTCAAAATTAACTTTTGCAACGCGCATCCTGCCCAAAGATGTAAGACGAGTAAATACACTTTAGGCTACATTTAAATAAGGAAGCCATAGACCGTTCATGGTCATTCTGCCATATGTACAGAAAGTGGAAAGAGGAAATAGGTACTGGGAAAATTGCTTGTAAGGAACACTAGTTGTACTAATCAAATTTAATAAACGACTATTCGAATGCATTACTTCTATTAGAATGATTTTTTCTAAAAAGGCGAGTCAAAGCAGGAAACAAGTAAATATCAGTCAGTACACGTAAAACTGTGGTGAGGGGGGGGGGGGGGGCTCAAAGTGCAAAAATAACAATATAGCTTTCTATTTTAGTAAAGATAGGGTTTCATAACAAAGTAAAGAGAGATATTTGCATTAAATTTATTGTTTTCTGCTCTGTTATCGCATTTAGCACTAGATGTACGTACAATCGATTTCTACCGCGTGAGAATCCAGCCCGTTGGATGGGGTAGGGCTGTCTCCACGAACATTCATCATCTCAGTAAAAACCGGATTTTTTTCACCTTGAAGAGGACAAATGACCAGTTCCAGTTTATGCAAATCGCTAGATCACAGAGACAAATTAGCGAAGGAGTCGTAATTAATCAAGTCGTTTAGTGATTTTTCGCAACCATCTTCCATGTCACTTTTCAATGACTTGACAAACATTACTGGTGCTTACAAAACCTAAATTCCTCATAGATGTAGACTTGTATGTAGGCTTTTATGAATCTCGGCTCGTCTTTTTCAGAGGGTGGGAACAGTACCCCCAAGGACAGCATTCAACAAAAATGATTATAAGACGTACTTTTTCAAGGCTTTTTGACTTAAGAAAACGGGGTACTTCTTAGAAACGGACCCCTTTTGAAGCAAAACGAAAGATGGCGAGCGAAAAGTAGGCTCACCATTCATTTGTTGTCCAGACATTAGTAACTTCTTTTCTCCTAACCTTGTCCTATGGTCCAGTCCCGGCCGAGGAAGCCCGTTAATATAATCACAAAATCTGCAAATTCTTACACACGGGTTGGTTATTCCTCGGATGGGGGAAACAGTGGGTGTGGCGGGTCCCAGACCCATTCCAATCGATTCAGGGTCCAAAATTTAGTAGGATATGATACCCCACACGCCTAGGCACCGGAAATCCTGACACATACAAAATGGGTGGATACATACCCATTTTGACCCATAACTTCTTCCGGTGGTTGCCAATCGTTCTGGGACACATCATTGAATTCAGCGTCCAAAATTAAGTGGAAAATGATACCCCACACGCCTAGGTAGCAGAAATCCCGAAAACACATATTCAAAATGGGTAATAAATACCCAATTTGACCCACAACTTCTTCCAGTGGGTGCCGATCGTTCTGGGACCCATTTAATTGGATTCAGTCTCCAAAATTTAGTGGAAAACCATACCCCACAAGCCTAGGTAGCAGAAATCCCGAAAAAAACATATTCAAAATGGGTAACAAATACCCAATTTGACCCATTACTTCTCTTGAACTTTCTTGGTGAGAAAATGGGAATTATAACTCGCGGATCACAATTTGAACAATATATTTTCGTACTCACTTTCTTACAACTCTAGAAGAAGGAGTGACTTGAGACTTAGATGAACAGAGCTGCAAACCCTCATGACCACTAACAGTCTAAGGAGAGCAATATGTAGTTCGTATGTTACATGGAATGTATAAGATATTCCATCAACTTTCTCCAGTGGGTGCCAATCGTTCTGGGACCCGTTTCATTGGATTCAGCGTCCAAAATTTAGTGGAAAATGACTCCCTACTTGCCTAGATCGCCCAAAATCTCGAAAATCCATTTTTCAAAAATCTGCAAATTCTTACACACGGGTTGGTTATTCCTCGAATGGGGGAAACAGTGGGTGTGGCGGGTCTCAGACCCATTCCAATCGATTCAGGGTCCAAAATTTAGTGGAATATGATACCCCACACGCCTAGGCACCAGAAATCCTGACACATACAAAATGGGTGGATACATACCCATTTTGACCCATAACTTCTTCCGGTGGGTGCCAATTGTTCTGGGACCCATTTAATTGGATTCAGCGTCCAAAATTTAGTGGAAAATGACACCCTACTTGCCTAGGTAGCGGAAATCCCGAAAACACATATTCAAAATGGGTAATAAATACCCAATTTGACCCATTACTTCTTCCAGTGGGTGCCAATTGTTCTGGGACCCATTTTATTGGATTCAGCGTCCAAAATTTAGTGGAAAATGACACCCCACTCGCCTAAATCACCCAAAATCTCGAAAATCCATTTTTCAAAAAACACATTTTGACCCCTACCCCCTCCAAATTTGGTCCGATCGGGCTGAAAAGTTTCGAGGACCCATCTCGGCTGGGAACAGACCCCTGACCCAAATTTCAGATTTTTAGAAAATTTTCTACTACCAAAAAGGGCGCGGAACATGGACGGCGTACGGCGGACGGACATTGACCTTTTTTGATCAGGACATCATGAAACGTCCAGAAAAAACTTTTGAGCCAAATCGGAGAGGTTGACCATTATCATGAAAACATAGGTTGATTATTCGAAGAATAACCAACCAAAAAACACATTTTGACCCCTACCCCCCCCAAATTTGGTCCGATCGGGCTGAAAAGTTTCGAGGACCCATCTCGGCTGGAAACAGACCGCTGACCCAAATTTCAGATTTTTAGAAAATTTTCTACTACCAAAAACGGCGCGGAACATGGACGGCGTACGGCGTACGGCGTACGGCGGACGGACATCGACCTTTTTTGATCAGGACATCATGAAACGTCCAGAAAAAAATTTTGAGCCAAATCGGAGAGGTTGACCATTATCATGAAAACATAGGTTGATTATTCGAGGAATAACCAACCAAAACGAAGAAGAAAAATGTATTACCTTTAATAGCTGTCAGGGTAGGCAAAGGATCTGCGCCGACTCGATCAGAAACTAGATGGCGGAACAGCGACGAAATACTATGGCAAAAACATTTAGACTGCAAACGGATATTTAACGGAGTTTTAATAAAGAATTAAACATTCGGTAACTCTGCTGACAACATATTAACCGATAAGTACCAGAGAAGCGATGGCGACGAGAGATAACCTGGCCGAGTGTGAAGCATAAAAAAATCTGCAAATTCTTACACGCGGGTTGGTTATTCCTCGAATGGGGGAAACAGTGGGTGGGTGTAGCGGGTCTCAGACCCATTCCAATCGATTCAGGGTCCAAAATTTAGTGGAATATGATACCCCACACGCCTAGGCACCAGAAATCCTGACACATACAAAATGGGTGGATACATACCCATTTTGACCCATAACTTCTTCCGGTGGGTGCCAAACGTTCTGGGACACAATCATTGAATTCAGCGTCCAAAATTTAGTGGAAAATTATACTCCACACGCCTAGGTAGCAGAAATCCCAAAAACACATAATCAAATTGGGTAATAAATACCCAATTTGACCCATAACTTTTTCCAGTGGGTGCCAATTGTTCTGGGACCCATTTTATTGGATTCAGCGTCCAAAATTTAGTGGAAAATGACACCCTACTCGCCTAGGTAGTGGAAATCCCGAAAACACATATTCAAAATGGGTAATAAATACCCAATTTGACCCATTACTTCTTCCAGTGGGTGCCAATTGTTCTGGGACCCATTTTATTGGATTCAGCGTCCAAAATTTAGTGGAAAATGACACCCCACTCGCCTAAATCACCCAAAATCTCGAAAATCCATTTTTCAAAAAACACATTTTGACCCCTACCCCCTCCAAATTTGGTCCGATCGGGCTGAAAAGTTTCGAGGACCCATCTCGGCTGGGAACAGACCCCTGACCCAAATTTCAGATTTTTAGAAAATTTTCTACTACCAAAAACGGCGCGGAACATGGACGGCGTACGGCGTACAACGTACGGCGTACGGCGTACAACGTACGGCGTACGGCGTACGGCGTACGGCGTACGGCGGACGAACATCGACCTTTTTTGATCAGGACATCATGAAACGTCCAGAAAAAAATTTTGAGCCAAATCGGAGAGGTTGACCATTATCATGAAAACATAGGTTGATTATTCGAAGAATAACCAACCAAAAGAGATACACGAAACACAATGAAGGGATATGGTTTCCACCAATGTATCGTTTACAATCGAATTTTTTACGATGAATCGATTGTGATGGATCCCGGACCGATTGGTGCCCTCTGGAGGTAGGTCATACCTTACCATACAATACCTACATATCACGATTGTGGGTTTTCGGGATTTTCGAGTAGCTATGGACCTGGATCATGGGGAAAACAATGAGTGTACAGTGTCCTGGTATCCACTGTTTCCCCCATTTCCCCATGTTCAAGAGAGATGGTGGACTCTGTCCATTTACCAACGATGGCCTAGAATTCCAATGTTCCGAACGAAGCATTACACTCACGTTAAAGTGCACATCAGCCGTTAATCGCCAAATGGTGCGTCGATAGTAAATTTCAATATTTAAGGCACTTTCATCTCCTTTCTCACCTTAAAAGGCTTATAAAAAATGTACAAAACGACGGCACCTCCATGCGATTTAATGAAATATTCCATTCCACCCCTATTCTCACTTTTTCAACGTATTCGCAACATTTGCTGAAACATTAGCTCTTCGTTAACGATGATCACTCTCCTGCGAGTATTTATCAAGGCTTCATGAACCCCGAAGGGGCCAATGAATGTTTTATTACACCTACCGGGAACTGCACAGTTTGGGAATGACCAACCAGTCGAGCAATGTAATTTTTGAAAAAGTTATCAGCCATGAATCCTTGTACCTCCATAACGTAGTTGTCTACACAAATACCATTTTGGAATAAACGAAGTACTCCTTTCCATTAGAAAAAAGTCAGTTTGATATTAGTGTTGAGTGGTGTGTATTCTGCAAAAGTCAATAAGAACGTCAGTAGAGGACGTGTTGGCTAATTTGGGACTGCATAGTCTCGTAAAATGCGCGGTAGTGACACAGAGAATCAGGAAAAGGACAAATATTTAAATATTTAATGAAATTGCATTGTTTTCCAACGCTACCAAACGTCATGTTATTAGCTTAAAAAAAAAAAAAGAAAAAAGTTGCAAGTTTGTTTGCGGGGGGTGTTATTCTATGGACCAGGAGCATGGAGGAAATGGGAGAAAATCAATCGCATCGATTCAGCGTCCAACATTTAGTGGAAAAGTGATACCTCACACGCCTAGATCATCGAACATTTCGAAAAACACATTTTGTCTCGACTACCCTAAAACTAGGACACTGATTTGAGAAAAACTTAGTAGGCGTGCGCTTGAAAGATTTGGCCTCGATGAATATTAAGATGAAAGTGTAAAAATACTAAGTGTATGTGTTATTTGCGTTTATCCTAAGAAAATCGAAATTTACATCCACTGTTGCTGGATCATTCTTTATAAATAAGCAGTAGACCGTTTTGGTTGGTTATTCCATGATCCTATATTTTCATGCAAAAAGTCAATCTCTCCGATTCAGCCCAAAATTTTTTTGTGAGCGTTTCTAGGTGCCTAGATCAAAATAAGCAAATGTCCGTCCACGCCTATTTCGGCTGTAGGCGTGTGGGGTATTATTTTCGACTAAATTTCGTACGCTGAATCCAATGAGTCCCGGAACGATTGGTGCTCTCTGGATGAGACTATGGTTCAAAATGAGTGCATATGTACCCATTTCGAATGTGTGTTTTCGAGATTTCTAGTACCGTGTGGGGTATCATTTTCCAGTACATTTGGGACATGGATTGATTGGAATGGGTCCGAGGCCTGCTACACCCACTGTTTCCCCCATTTTCCCCATGTTCAAGAAATGAGTAATGAGTCTCCATGCGCCTGGTCCGAGGAATAACCAACCCGTGTGTAAGAATTTGCAGATTTTTTTTTTTTTTACTTTTATTTTTTGCAACGAAGAATTATTTAGGCTGAAAAATGATGATGTTGGTTAGAAATCTAAAGACTTATTAACATAAGGGGAATCGATATTTAAAAAAAAAATATATATATATATAATTGGAGTCATCTGCAAATTTGTTGTATTCGTTTTTGAATTTTGGGTTATACAGCGTTTCCTCATTGGAGAATTTGTTGGATTTGCACGAATTTTGAAAGAAATCATGCGGAGAGGCGTAAAAGATCCACCCTTTCATTACCTTTCCACCCCTCCAAATCCACCCCTCTTGAGTGGAGAACAAGTTGATCTCAGGCTGATGGGAGCCGCTCTAGCTCCAGTCTGCATCCAGCATCCGCCCGGTCCGATAGGCACCCCCAAACGTCACCAGCTCCAACCCTTTCCTCGCGAAATCACGTGAGTCGACCGTCCAATAAAAAAGTTTGGCTCAAACTAGCTTTAAGGAATCTGGGACGTTAGAGTGTTTTATTTCGGATGATGAAGTTGAATGATCAATCCTATTTCTATAAATAAAAAAATGGTACAAAAAAAGAGTGAACTATTGTTAGTTGGGAATGACTGACATTGGTGCTCGTGAAACGGCTGCTGATCGAGCGCAGGTTGCCGATTTCAAAATTGTAGCATGGCCCATGGTCAGTACAAAAACGAGTTTTTAGAGGTCATTTTGGTTGGTTATTCCTTGAATAATCAACCTATATTTTCATGCAAAAGGCCAACCTATCCGATTCGGCCCAAAATTGTTTTCTGGACGTCTCGAGGTGTCTATGTCTAGATCAAAAAAGTTAAATGTCCGTCCGCCGTCCGCGAGGTTTTTGATCGTGGACAATTTTCTAAAAATCTGAAATTTGGGTCAGGGGTCTGCTTCCGGCTTAAGTTGGTCCTCGCAACTTTTTAGACCAATCGGAGCAAATTTTGGTGAGGTAGGGGTCAAAATGACGTGTATTTCGAAAAATGGATTTTCGAGGTTTTTGGCGATCTAAGACCCGTGTGAAGGAATTTGCTGCGTTTTATTTATTCATTTATTAAAAAAATGGGAATAAGCCCAATTACAAGGAAATGAAATTGTGGCATAAATAATAATGACAGAAAAAAGTTATGTGATACAGTGGAAGAGGATATATTCCAGTAGTTTTCTAATCGTCCATTTACGGGGAAATCCAACCTAATGGTGTTTGAGGGCCGGCCCGACTGTGGCCAGCAATCATTGAGTTCTGAAAGAACTCAAATCTGTATAAATGAGACGAAATGTAATAATATTCGATCTTCGGCAAGTCTGAGCAAATTATTGGGAGATAGTTGGTCCCCCCGGTAGGGTGAACCCTATCACAATCAAGGTTTTAGAGAGCATACAATTGGCTTCAACACAAATTTTGGTCTATTCATCTTGTTAGAATAGTATACTATAAATTAAATCAAGTCAAAAAATGAAAATTAAACTCTTCCCATTTGTGTTTCTTTGTGTGTCAATCTAAAATTTCCTTCCGCCGCTTGGGCAAAAAAATATGAAATTGTGTTCATAGACTTCGTTTGCGTCCTAGTAGTGCTTTGCTCATCTCCACAACGGGGGCTATGTGAGCTATGTGAGAGGGTTTTAAGCTTTTTGTGGCCTATGCGGATAGGGTATGATATCCCCGAAATAACGTAATCCTTATTGAATGTCACCTCGATCGATTTCCGCTCAAAGTGTGTAATTAGAAAAATGGATTTTCGGTGACCTAGGCGTATGGGGTATCATTTTTGACTAAATTTTGAACGCTGAATCCAATGGAACGGGTCCAATGGGTCCCAAAGCGATTGGCACCGGAAGAGGTTATGGGTCAAGATGGGTCTATCTATTTCGAAAGTGGGTTTTCGAGATTTCTGGTACCTAGGTGTGTGGAGTATAATTTTCCACTATGTGTTGGACGCTGAATCGATCGGAATGAGTCTCTATGTTCCTGATCTGAGGAACAACCAACCCCTATGATAGATTTTGCAGCGTTTTAAAAGAGTAAATCATGGTGCAAGAATTTGCAGTTTCTGGAAAATATAAACGTTGTCAACTCCATTGGTATAATACATTGTTCTATCTGGCCAAAATCGTTGCCATCACACGATGTCCGTAGTTTTTATAGACCGAGTGACGTTGGCGATTCGGATTCAACTTTTTTATGGATTGGTACAGTAAAGTCAAGTCAGTAGCCGCTTTAGTCAAATGAGGCATTTGAAAAGTTGAATGCACTCTGAAGTAAATAGGCGAAATGATAAAGCTCTCTTCATGCAGTCGCTAGGTTGTTGGTATAGAGTCGCTGTGAAACCTTTAGTACGGCAGAGCATTAGGCACCCTTGAGCTGGAAGCAATGGAGATGGCGATTATTAGAGAGCAAATCCATGCGAGCAATTAATTCTCACTCTACAGACCCATAAAAGCTTCTCCCAAACCGGCCTCATTGCCAAATTTCGTGTTATTCGTCCCATCCCGTCCCTTCGTATAGTTTTCGTCCCTCTCTACTTTACACTCCGTTTCCCTTTTCTGAGAGCCTTCCCCCTCTTTTCGTCTCTCTCTTAGTAGTAACATAGCTTCTCTACTGCTAAGGGATAACGCAGTGCGGCCGGCGGGAGTTTTCTTTTTTGGCGAAGGATTTTGCAGAGATCGGATCCACTGGGTCCCGCCCCTCTTGATTAATGACGAGCCTTCCATTGAGGGGTTGGGGAGGGGTTTTGGTGTATTTTTCAAACCCCGGCTCTTTTTTTAACATATCCCCTCTCAAATGATAATCACTTTTATATTTTATTTACTTAGGGAAATATTCTGAACAAAAAATGGCGTGAAATGGAGAATTTCTCTCCACTATCATGCCCGGCAGCCCCCATCCACAGTCATTTATCTAATGTAGATTTGTGCATTTTTTAAAAATCAAGATAGGAATTAATTTTCGTGATTGTCTTATAAAACTTCGAACAGGTATATTGGGGGAGCCCCCAACTTTAAATAATTAACAAACAAGGATGTTCAAGCAGAATAAAAATGTTATCGGTTCAATTCAGTTAAAGTTGGGCTTTTTTTCCTTTTCTTTATCCCCAGAACGTTTTGGTATGCGTCATTTGTTGTGAGCACGTCTTCAGTTGATTGGTTTCACCGCCTCATCCACGCGTTAAAAGCGTCAAATCGTTGTGTGCTTGTTGATTCAAACGACAATACTCGTCAGTAAAATCCTCAGAGAATTACAAAATAAATTGCTCCCAGTAACTGCCGAGGAGAACTTGTAAATATTTACTTCCCCGAGGGAAGCAAGTTGTTGAAAGAGGTGAAGAGCGGGGAAAATTCGAAAGATGAGAATTCCGCTATGAAGCGAATAAGACGTCGTTGAGCAAACAAACCTCTTCCCGTGTGTCAATTGTTGACACATCGGCCATGCATTATTGATGCGCCTTTCAATATTTATGGAGCATGTATGATTCGTGAGGTAATGCTCTTTTTAGATCGTCTCAAATTTATCAGATATCTAATTCCGTCAGTATTGTATTGATGATGCATCGCTTCATTTTTATTCGTAATATAGTTAATTTGAGGAATTGTAGTGATGTGATTTTCCGCCCTGTTGAGTGTCAGCCAAGCCGATTATAGAGGAAAATAAGGAAAACAGCAACTTTAGGGTGCGTTTTTTCGCTTGTATGAGATCTCATGAGGTTGCCTCGCCGTGCTAATAGCTTGGTTTAGTGACTAGTTGAATTTTGGTAGGTTATTCGTTGACCAACAACCTCTATTTTCATACCTGAAGACATAATCTCAGATTCGTCCATGTATTTAGGACATTGTGTTCCAAAGTGTCAACGCCATGAGAATCATTCCGCATGTAAAAGTGGTTTGCAGTGATGATCGTTTTTTGCATCGTATGCAACTCGCCCGATAGTGAATAAATGGCAATGAAGTTGTCGAGGATAACGCATTGCACCCCTCAACGTAGAGGAAACGTGAAGATGGACGGTGTCTGTCTGGCTCGTACTGGACGAGTGTGAGAGCGAAGAATTTCTCAGCTGCCGCCTTGTTGTTTTCCAGTCGGTTAACTCATCGCAGCAATTGGCCACCTAATTGTAAGACCTGTTCGTAATCCAGGAGTTTCCATTTCGAACATAACGAGGGACTCCATATTATCCTTCCTAAGCCCAGCCCCGAACTCATATCAGTTGTGAGGGACCAGAAATAAATCCCTCGCTAACAAGGTGGCCAGCCGAGCAGACGGAGTTGTCCAACTGTTCGCATCCCAGTCACCCATATCGTTATAACGAACGTTTCCTCTACCGTACCAGCTTTACAATTCAGAGAGACAGCATAATATACTGCACCGGGTATTTTAGCTTGATTGAAAAGCCTCCCAGTAGTGATTCCTAAAAAAAGCACCAAACAATACGTATGGATTGGTTCCTAACCATCTCTCTCTGTGACATGTTTATAACTAAATGCTTTGTCGATCAACTAGTAGTACTTGCATCTTATATGTCGAATTATTCATTGTTATTCACAATAACCGAACTTGCAACTGCAGGTAAACTGGTGAAATGTCCTACCACCCAAGTGACTTACAATACATGAGGCTTATTCAGGTCGCTAACACAGCTTCATATTCGCGTTACTGAGTTCTCTAAGTCACCCCTTTCCATTAGTCATTTCATTTCAACTAACCATTATAGACATCAAAGGCATTCGCGAATAAGACACTCAACTAACTTCCCCCGCTCGACATCTCTGACAATATCCAACTTTTCCGTCAACTTGAAGTTCTATTCCGAACGAACAGTTCCCTTAGTTTCCTCTTTAATTGTGTATCAACATTCGAGTTGAAAGGGGTTCATTTGAATGGTATAATGCTCCTGTTCTTTTGCTCTATCCCGTTACACGCCGGAGAAAAGTTAGACACCGGATAAGAAGAAGAGAACGTTGTCTATATGAATACAGCATGTTGTAACACAATGAAGGCTGATAATTCTCTATCAGTAGGCAGAGTAAGACCTTTTTTGAAATCCCCGTGAAACATACTACTGACAAAAGTACATGGTGTGATGTGACTGCCCTGGGATTCCGTCTGCCAACGGTGGACAGCTCTTGCAGCCACCCTCTGATTCACCCTTGGTATCTATTTTTAGCTTTCTTATAAATGGTAATTGCGCATTCTGGGTGGAATAACAACATAGCCATGCCAGGGCGCACTGATATTGCAGAAAAAGAAGGAATGTTTAATTTAATTCAACCGATTGACTACTGAGATAGTTAGATAGAGGGACATAACCATCATCATTTTACTTTGTTAGTTTTATTATATCTTATTGTAATATACAGCCAGATTAATTGGTTCTATATACGTGTGTTTGTTCTCAGTGCATGTGGGTATTATGGAAGCAATTTTCTTGTTTATGAACACCTCCTGAACATACAAGCAGTAGATAATATTTTTGAACAACAATAAGATCAAGATACAAGAAACTCGTAAAAACCTACCTTCTTATTGCTGCCACTTTATCATGTCCCGGCCTCAATGTCGAACAAAAATGTAATATATTTATAATTGAGCGGGACTACTGGCAAAAGCCTTCTTATTTCTTTCCTCACAAGCTGGGATCTCTCTATCGGCTACGTGAAGAAATATTTATTTAGTAGCCCCTCCTTTATCCTCTTTCAACCGTAGCCCTATTTGTGGGGGGGGACCACGCAGACCCAAACCAATATGTCTAGCTATACCCTCATCAAACCCAATTTTTTCCTCCAATATACCTGCTCTATACATCATACTTCTCAGATGTATTTCATCATAATGTAGGAAGACTTAGGCCACTAGCTTCGCTCGCTGGTTGAACTTTCTACGTATTATGAAGTTGCCAATACATCACCAACCTACACAACGCGCGCTCGTCCAACGTGAAACACCTTTTTTATGTTTATAACCGTAGGAGTGCTGCAAAAAACATACATGAGACTCAATATATATAAGAAATCATTTCTCATTTAGATTTTTAAAAAACCGTTGATGTGTTAGGTTGATACTGATCTTTTCGAATGGTAAAGAGGGAGCAAATTTTAGAGGCTTAGTTGTAGACCAGTGAGTCAGGAAGAGTACCAAAACGAATACTTTTAAAACATTTTCGTCCACTTTTTTCTTAAAATCAGATACCTACTTCCAACACCTCAATGATTTGATATTCCACATGAGGAAGATCCATCTACAGTTTTTTTTAAATCACTGCTGTGATTGATACATTTCATTTGATTTTTTTTCAGGAACGTTTTCTTCTTCTCTTGCTCCCTCACCCTCGTACTTCTGCTGAAAGGTATGTACGATGTCATATGAAATGTTCTAAGAGTGATTTGATACAGAGGAGGGTAATTATCCTTTTCGATTAAATTAAAGCAAATTTTTGCCATCAGGCAGGGCAATCAAAACGGGAAAAGAGTGTCCCACGAATTGTTTAAAGCTTCAACAAAATTTCCCTGTCCCGCAATCTCTTCCCCTATCCTCGATGTATTCATCAAGTGGAACAACAGAGAGGTCGAGACACAAACCGTGTAGCAATCAATGAAATAGTTCGTCAGTTTGAACGCGGGCCAAAACGGCAAATGGTAGGATCCCTCGGCTCCTCTACGTACAGACTGAACAAATAGAATCCAATCGTCGTTATATTAGTTAAACAATCGCCGTTGGCAGTGGAAAAGGTTTTCCTTCTACGGACTGAAGGGTGCTAATGGGGAGTGTGGACCGTTCAAGCTTAGAGAGGGGGGAGAGAGTGCAAATGTTTCCGCGTCATTGTTGATGTCTAGTTCACAGTTCGACTGAGAGAAGCTGAAATATTTTGGGAGTTTTGAACTTTCCTGTAAGTCTTAGGAAATGTTTGGAGTGAATGGGAGGTTTTTACGGTATAATCTATAATAATCTATAATGCCTCGATGTGTCTTTTTTCGAGACAAATAATCTTTTTATGGTTGTTAGTGCTTTTTTAAACATCCTGCTTACTTAAGAATAACGTATCCAAGAAGTACCCCAAATGCGCAGCCCGGATACAGCTTCAGATTGTATCTACAAAACCTTTCGTACTTATCGCTTCTGGTTCCTAGTATGCAGAGCTCTTAGAACGGGTCCATGGTACGAGTAGAACCGTCCTTCATTCTATGCAATCTGATATTTGAGGTGATTTGAGCCTCACACCTCGTCCATTCATAGTTGAGCGGTGGCTCCACATATACGCTCATTCAGATCCTCGTATAACTTTATTCAGAGCCTCCATAAAAATAAAGCGCCGCCACTTTATGGTGATGAGGAGGTGTTGAAATGTATGGGGGCGTAAAACGGAATAATTTTTGCCGCCTTTGCCCTCTTGCAGGGGCGTTTTCCACCAAGCGATAAAGTGGCGTGACCTCATGCCTAAAAATTAACCTCATAATTTCCGCTGTGCTCAAGGGGCTGCTGCCCACAGGTCGTGAACAGTCTCTACGGACAGAACAGACGCCAAATCTCTTTAGAGGAGGATTAATATGTCAGCGTCCTTTTCACAAACCCCAACTGTGTAGACCAATTTGCGACAACAGTTTTTTCTTTGGTCAAATGCTTGCTCAACTCTCTTGTCCTCCGTTGAGTGAGCAGTGGAGTAGACATCTCTATTTGATGGTTTGAGGGTTGATGTTGATGTAATTGTCAACTATCGTGACGTCTGGATTTGGATCAGATTAGCAAAGATTTTAGAAGAGGAATTAATCAAAACTAGCTTTCCGAGTAATTACCATGATGTACTAGGTTACTCTACGACGAAAACCCCATTGGTTTCCCAGTTTGAGATCCTTAGAGAGTCCAGGTTTATTGCGACTCACTACCGCCTCAGTGGCTCTCTGTTAATGTTCCGGCCTAATTATGGAAAACCAAGGCTAATCCGGAGATGCGTTTTAGATCTAGGTGGCTTCTCTTACGAACTTGGTAGTGGGAGGGGGAATCAATTTTCAAGGAAGTTGAAGCGGAAGGAGTAGAACTTGATTAGCGCATCTTGAAACAACATCTCGTTTCGCAAGCGGCTTTGACGCCCTACTTCACAACGAATAACCTTAGTAGGGGTCGTATATAGGTTTCTCAGAGGGCGAATAAGATCTGAATGAATGTTTTCTTTCGCTATCAATGTAAAAAGCTGTTGATCCTACAATGGTTTATTATTCTGGGCACCTCACTCGTGTGGGAAAGCGTATCTTTGAGGCCTCAAAAAAATCTTATAAGAAGAAAAGTAAGCTGAAAATTTTTCAATAAAAAAAGTACTTTCTACAAAATTTCAAAATTCAAATTGTCGCCCTTACGTTGAATTTGTTTGCGGCAATCGGTCAGCAACTCATCTTCATCGATTCAGCGTCCAACGTTTGTGAAAAACGATACGTCCGATTGCCCAGGTTCCAAAATATTCTGAAAAACTATTTCACCCTTATTCACCCAAACCTTAGCTCTATTAGATTAAAAATGAGTTTGTCACATTTAGGCCCTAAGTTGATTTAATTATGAAATATTTGAAATTTATTTGGTGCTTTTGAGAGGCTTTCTTCGGCCTGGACAATGGACTTACATTTTACTATACTTGTTCATTGAAACAAAAGAAGGCAAAAAGCCCCAAAGGTATTTTATTCCATCAAGAATAATGTATAACCGAAAAATTTACGGCTTGTTATTTATGGATGTCTCCAGGCTATGGGGGAGGGGGGGGGGGGGTCGTACTTTTAGAGTTATCAAAGTGCTTGGAGTCATGAATAACTACTCACTGGACTTATCACTACACGCGAGAATTTCTCTCACAATATTCAAGGGTTGAATTTATCAAAACATTTAAACCCAGTGAAGGGACTCATTGAGTCAACGCTGTAGTCCATGAGCTGACTCACTTCTGGTGTCGTGAGCTTTTTGTTCCTCGGCCAAGTCGCTGAATTTCAACAGGCAGCATAGGCAAGAATCGTGCCTCTAGGCACTAAGGATATTCTTCTCAGTTTTCTCTGAAAAGCGAGAAAACGTCGTGATCACATTAACGTTAGGTGGCTCCATCGTCAATTTACGTTTGCATATTTGAAGTACCACCCCGGCTCCTCGTGTAATCTTGTAGATGGCCAGGCGAGGGCCCTTTTCTCCGCTAGGCCCGTTAATGAATATGAATATTTAAGGGTTGCTCCAGTTTATTAGAAATGGATGGAAAAGGCAGGAAGCAGAAGGAACAAGCACCAACGGTGTCAACCTCTAAAGGCGGTCTGCCCAGAAGTTCTTTCCTGAAAGTGCCAGATGGGGGTGGCTTGAATTTTCATTAGTGTCTTCTTATACTTGATACGAAGCACGCTCTGGCCAATGTACTGAGGTCGTGACTTATATTAGAAGCTATTAGGTCCTCAGGCTCTAAGGATCCTTCAATTTGGGGTTAATATTCATCCAGAGGCGCTTGCTCATCCTGACCAGACGAACTAGATCCAGATATTCAACCAGATATTGGCTGAACTCAAGTAACTTTCGTTGAGATCCAAAATATAAATGGATTGTCGACAAACCCTCTGTTGAAACTTTGTCGAGTGTCTGGTTGATTTTCTGTAACTTCGTCTTCATGTAACGAGCAATCATTCAATCCTCGTCGTACTACTGACTAGACCCGTATCGAATTCTGGGTTCGCTTCCCGAAAGCGGGCAATTTAGTGTGAAGTTTGAATTGAATTGTCAAGCTGAGTGGTTGGTTTCTGACTGAACTAATTTCGAAACTCCGTGATTTCCGTCGCTCAACCTCCCTGACAAGAAAGAGCTCTTTTATTTCCGTACGTACCTAAAGTCGAACGCTGATTGCGAAATAAAAGGCTGATGTTCAATGATTACGAAAGTTCGAAGCCAAAAAACTTTGATTGATACGACTATTCGCATTGAAGGTGAATGAAACTGAAAGTGGAACTATTATCGGACAATTGACCATAATATGATATCTCTTTCTATCAGCAAAGCATACTATAGTTAGCATACTATAGATATATTTATGCCTTTGAAATAAAACCTCTGCGGACCAAAGACCCTAAATGCCTTTTTTGATGTGCTTGAGATAATCGTTTAACTCAATCATATCCAATTTATATAGGAAAACAAATAATGTTTTTGAAAAGAATAGGATGCTCAAACAATTGATTATAAATGATGAAATGAAATCTTGAATGTGGAAAGCAGTCTTGATGAATTTCGGCTTATACTCCCATTCAACTATTGCAGAAAAATGTAATTATTTATTTAATTACATTAGTTGAAAAATAAAAAAACAAAAAAACATGCGATTGGAACCTTTGTTGGGGGTTTTTATGTTAACTGAACATACCAAGTTGCACATGTAGCGTAGGCTTGGAATATATTGCCTTGAATTCGATGTTGGGCGCTTGTGCTACAAAAATATATAGACTGGGTAAGTAGGCACCCATTTCGAACCATAGCCTCATCCAGCGAGCCCCGATCGTTCCGGGACCCATTTCATTGGATTCAGCGTCCAAAATTTAGTGGAAAATGATTCCCCACACGTCTAGATCGCCAAAAACCTCAAAAATCCATTTTTTGAAATATACATTTTGACGTCTACCCCACCTAAATTTAGTCCGATCAGGTTGAACATTGTCGAGGACCAACTAGAGCCATGAACGGAATCCTGACAAAAATTTCAGATTTTTAGAAACATTTCTACTACCAAAGTAGGCGTGCCGGCGGACGACGGACGGTAATTTGCTAATTTTGATCTAGACACCTTGAAACGTCCAGAAAAAAATTCTGGGCCGAATCGGAGAGATTGACTTTTTGCATGAAAACATAGGTTGAATGTTCAAGGAATAACCAACCAAAATCATTAATAATAGTAATATTCTACCACACGGATATCCACTAAGGAGTTAAAAGAGTCCGAGTTTGAACAATAGGGAACCAACAATTTACTTTCCCTTTACGTCCAGCTTACCTGTAGACAATCGTAACTTACTGAATACGGTACAACCGACTGTGGTTCGAGGGAGGTTATTCCTATATAACGGGGGACAACGGAAGAAAGGTAATCTTGATCATGACTTGGAAAAAGGGAAGTGGGTGCTTATCACACTCTAGGCAGATAGTTACGGGAAAACAAAAACGTCAGAGATAAAAAAAGGATGGGTCAAAGTAGGGTTTTTCGAGTATCCCTTCATTGTGTTTTCCGTCCGAATACCTCTTAGTTGACTCAATGAAGGTTCATGGAGCACCCTTCCTACCTTATTTGTTTCCTTCTACTACACGTTTTACTAAGTTGTTATTCCTTCAGGAGCAGACATTCTTGAAACTTACTGTCGGTCTATTGGGTAGGTTAACAGCTCCGGTCGTTCAACATTTCCCGCTTATCACCGTCGGTTATTTGGCAAAATCGTGATGATCATCCTATTCATTATCATTCTGTTAATATTGCCCACATTTCGCGCATCACTGTAGATAAAGTGAATATATCCAACTTCATTCTTATAACTTCGATTTTTTAACGTATCTATTGGAAATCTGCCCATCACATTTTCGTTCATTTGAGCCAGAATTTGTGAATTTTGCTAGATCGCTTTGCTTCAGTGATAATCAGACCTCAAGTTTATTTCCACGAGTGTGGTGAAGGTTAACGCGTTAGCTTGAAGATTGTTGCTGGCGCTTTTAATTAACCCTCGCGTAGTAGAGGGAGAACCACCACAATGGGAGACGTTAAAATAGATATGACACGGATAAACATGCAGAGAATGCTGTTACTATTTCGTGAAGTCAAATATTCCGTGTTTCAAAAAGCATCTTCATCCGTGAAGTGAAACTCGTAACTTTCCCTCTGCTCCAACACCGGGTGAA
This sequence comes from Cyrtorhinus lividipennis, assembly GCA_019603395.1. Taxonomy (NCBI): domain Eukaryota; kingdom Metazoa; phylum Arthropoda; class Insecta; order Hemiptera; family Miridae; genus Cyrtorhinus; species Cyrtorhinus lividipennis. Next base: position 15,288,491 of record CM034000.1, on the reverse strand, counting down.
GTGAGTTGTAGTGTAAAACCACGGAGGCCGAAGTTTTGAAAAACTCGACGGGTTGTAAATAAAAAATACTTGAACTCGCATGAGAGACATTCTCTCTCGTTTCAAAGAAAACACAGAAATTTAAGGGACGTTTTAGAATCCATCAAAGCTTGGTTGCGAAGCTAAATGGCCTGAAATAACTTTACAGTTATTAACACTACCTAATATGATTTTGTGCTCTAGTATGCATTCTCGGTCGGCGTTTTCAACTGAATTTTGACGCGAATTCTATTGTAAATAGCTTTCTTTTCAGTTGTGGTACATCCTCTAAACGCAAACTCATATTTTGAACCGTAAAATCCACCTGAATGGGCACTTACTAGCTCTCGAGGTTCTTCCACCATGCGTACATTTAATTCCTACGAAGCATATGAAAACAACGGGGCAGCGTGAAAACAATGAGCTGGAATGAAATAATGCATTACAGCGGACGGCTGAATACGCCGTGAAGGACAGGGTTGGATGGACTGAATTCAAAAGGCAGAACCAACAGTGAGAGGAGCAGGTTATTTCTAGGGAAGATTTCATTAACTTGGTCTGCGGCCGGGTTGAGCGGCTTAACACAACCATCAACAAACGCCATACTATACCTTTGTAATGTTTTAATAATTGATCATTTTCGAAATTCTAATTTTACAAATTATACAAATTTACTTTACCGCGGTGACGTAAATTTATTTAGGCTGTGGTTTGTCGATTCATTGATCTTGCGCGTAGAAAGCCAAGTATTTTGGTTATGCCTAAGAATATTCTCGCCATTGTGAATTGAAAGCACTAGTACACTGGCCGGTTTTCGGTAATTTTATTATTTTCGGTAAGCCCATTTTATTTTGCCATTTCTATCTGGATCGTCTGAGCCAATGAGGCATTGTGCCTGAAAATCTAACTTGTTCTTTATGGATAAGCGGTGTCTTTGAAGCTCGTCAACCGTAACACCAAAAAAGGAAATTCCGAAGAACTCCTTTTAATCATGCAGGAATGGGCAGATTCATCGATTGAAAACCCCGGCATCTTCGATATCGTTATAAGGGTAGGTTTCCTCTGATACCCGCCAACATTTTGCCATAATTGTAGTATCGAAAGATTTTTCCACCAAAAATAATGAGTATACTTGTTATATGATAGTAAATTTTTGGTGGAAATAGACTTTCGTTTGATACTTCCGTTTTGATTGCGTCATTTTATTCCTTGAAACGTTTCAGTCCGATCAGAACAAATAAGGGGGAAAATAGGGGTCAAAATGTGTTTCTGAAAAATGAATTTTTGAGATTTTTGGCGATCAAGGCGTGTGGAGTATCATTTTCGACTAAATTTTGGACGCTGAATCCAATAAGACGGGTCCCGGAACGATTGGCACCCACCAGGAGAGGTTACAGGTAAAAACAGGTATCTATCTACCCATTTTTAATGTGTTTTTTCGATACTTCTGGTACCTAGGAGTGTGGGGAATAATTTCCCACTAAATTTTGGACGATGATTCCATTGGAGTGAGTCCTCATGCTCCTGATCCAAGGTTTTATTAAGACTGTTAGCAATCACCTGGAACGCCTCCAAATCCACGTACTTCTCTCCTCTGTTGCTCGACTTGTAATGATTGCAATTGCATAGAGTGACCGACAATGTCTTATATTGTCTCCGGATAAGTTCATGTGCCTCACATTCGTTTAATTTCCTGCTCGAACATCTAACCGAACTGCTCTCTTCTGAGAAGAGGATGATATCCGAACATACGCCACCGAAAATGCTTACATATCTACACACTCCGTTAAATCGTGTGGAACTCTCTGTCACCTCATTTACTATTAATCGGAATCTGTCCATGTCCTCAAACTTGAACTTGAAATTTCTGTTGACGATTGATTTAATATTGAGGTCTAGAGACATTAATGAGAATGCAATGTCTTTCGAGAGCGTGTCGTAAATGTTTTCATCAACACCTAAAGCAAATCTTCCCGTTCTGACTTAAACTAACTGATCCATCTGTTGGTGATCGAATCTTGGTGTTCCCATTGTTGCGACGCGTATGAGTGGGTTCTAGCATCCTCAGAATAGATTGACTATCCCAAACCCCGTGAATATAGGTGTTTCGTTTGACTGATTTGACAATACGTTGCACACTTGAAGAGGTACTTGTTGCGTAGTAAACCCCTTCAGAGTAACTCTCTCCGGGGTTCCTTTTAGATATGCAGTCGCTGACAGTCGCAAACAGCGTTGATCTCGCCTTGTCACGGTTTTATTGGATTTCTTTTAAATAAACAATGGATAGAAATCCAGCAGTTATCTCCTCTGTTGCTCGATTTGTTCTATGCACAAACGTGTCATTGTCGTTGATTATTTGCCTTGAAATCGTCGTGTCTTGTAAGGGGTGCAATGATTTTTTAAATGTTCTAATCTTTTATCCAATTTTAATACCGTTAAAGATCTAATCGTCGTGATTATGTTTTGGAATACATTTTTGACGAATATTCAGCGAGGTTCGGTCTTACTGAACCGCTTTCCCATTTGAATAGAACAGAGAACATGATTAGTTCTTCGATATTGAAGAATATCATTGAATTGCAATGATCGACTCCAATTCTCGATTAAAACACTTCTGTAGCAAGTGTAATCCTAAAATACTGCAGGGTCCATGTAAAAACGATCGGCTAATTGGGTTCTACGTCGGTATTGACAGAAATCTGAATAGCGGCCCGTCCGACATCCATATATTATACATATTCAATAAAATTAATTTCGAGCGAATCCTCATGGATTCAATATAGTAAGTACTGCGTATATAGTCACAAACGTGAAGGGCCGCAGGTATAGAATGAAATTCTGTTTCAGCAACGTTCCACATTCATGGAATTGAGAACGGTTAAAGTGGCACTTTTGTGACTTTCAAAATGAGCTGAGGATATATGAATAGGGCACAACTGCTATACAGTTGATGAATTCTCCGTTGAACCAAGTCCACGACGTGAGATTCCTTTCGTCCGTTCGCACTAATGATCATTTTGAGAGCAAAGTTCATCATTTTCTATGGAGGGGACAAGGTAGGAGCCGTGGGTCCTCTTTTAATTAATATAATTGGACTTCGACCAGCCAAGTTGGATATCACAGCCTCGTTATACTTCGTCGTATATTTCCTTCAAGGATGATTTGTCAGAAAAGAGGTGTTCTGAAATCATGAAACATTTGGCATTCTCTTTATTAAAAATCTCTTTATTAAACCAATCCTTCTCACGTTTTTTTCACTGTGAACTCTTAGGTTTGATTGGGGATTTTGTATAAAAAAAGAGAACAAATACCTGCCGTGAAACTAGATGTAGAGAGGGAAGGATAAATTCTCTAGCGAAGGTGAACATTGAACGATTTGGACAATTACCCACATCAAAAGCTATCGTGCTGACTACCGCTCATTACCTATCGTTGGTTAATTACCTTTTTAGCGGCGAAATGAATGGTATTCTTTCGGATTCCACATTCCACATCAAGATTGTGGCCTAAACGAATTTACTTTGGGTGTTCACGTTCAAATGATGGGCGATGACTAGATTCAAAAAGAAGTTTTTTTCACAATTTCAACTGTTATAGATTTGTCAATTCATCTCTTGGACGATTCCACTCCACAATATTATCAACCCATTTCTGCCGTGGTCAGAAAAATTCACGCTCAAAAAGTCTCTTTTCACGTATTTCATCGTTAAAACTTCCAGGTCTGGGAAACACTTCGCTTCACCGCCGGGAAATCGCAGACTTTGCCACTTTTCCGGGTGACCGATAACCGCGAGCAATGAACTGGACGATGGTGCACAGCGAGTGGATGCCACGGGGGCTGGGGAAAAGCAAACTGGCCATTGCCCAAGGGAAATATTCACGCTCACTTAGGAAAAACCGTGGTAGTTTTCTCCTGCCAGGCCTTTTCTCTTCGTATCGTTTTGCTCCCTCGGACCCCTCCCCCCATCCAATGTAGCGCTGGTTGGAGGAACCTAAGGGTTTTCTTCCTTCAAATAGGTGGATTTATGTAGTCCGGATGACGTCGGTGCGGGGCGAGGACCCACGATGCTAAAAGCTCTATCTTCGCTTGGGAGCTACGAGTTATGGGAGATTCGGGTATAAGTCTTTTGTTGAAATAAACCCGAGCCCCGGGTGGATAAGCTGGCCTTCCCCAAGTTCTTTCTGATAAACTCTTTCTGATCCTCGGATAAAACTGCGGCTTTGCGATGTACCGCCTTTACAAAACTCATGTGCACTCTTTTGGAATTTCACATCCTTGTACTCGCTTAAACGTAATTCATTTACCAGCCTATTCCTACAGTAAGTTATTGTTTGTGTGTAAGGAAAAGGATTCACCTGGGGGAACAAAACAAACTATTTATTATCGGTATGGTATAACAACGTGGCAACTGCAAATGACATTTCTTCTTAAAATGAGGCCAGTAATTCCAATTCAAATCAGTTCACAGCTGATCTGATGTAGATAAGTCATTAAAAAAATATCATGTTCCGTTCATTGTACACGGCAAATGAATAAACGTCCTAAATTCTATTTCAACCCTCATGTCATCATGGGTCTGCAGGATACTAGGCTGATGTATTCGTAGATAGTTGCTTCCAAAATGAGACCAATAGATTATCTTCAAGGGTTTTTAGTGGGAATTCATCCCATTGACTCGATTCATCATTGTGTTGCCCATCAATCACCGTAAATGAACTCCGTACTTTTATAGCTCCCAGTTGATTAGGGCCAATCCAATGATGCATCTCCTTTTGCCTCAGTAAGCAATCATCGATGATCCCTCCTTGTATGCACTGTGATTTAGGCGAAGTAAATTATATCTGTTGAATATAGATGCTCCCGCTGCGAAATTGAGGACTGCAGAGACGGTTAGGTAATGAGAACCGATAAGCTCGAATCAATTAACGGGCCTGAAATTAGAGTTGAGCCAAAGCTTTCGCCCATGTAATTGGGAGATAATGCGAAACTCATTGGAGCCCATCCTCTCCGTTCCCACAATGGTTCCATTCAATCTTTCCGATAGGAGATCATTTTCCAGGATAATGAGTTCGTATTAAGTAATAAGTATTGTGTTTAAATTAACGCGCACTCAAAAGGGTGGGGAAAAAATGAAAATTCGGTGTTCCAGTCATTATTTTTCCGAAGTAAAATTTGGAAGAAAGTGGAGGACTAGCAGCTCTTATCTAGGTTTCGGCCAGAATTTGGTCATTCTGTCCGTTTAAAGATTACATTAAGCTAGATAGTTATCATAAGAAAAAATTAGGATCTCGCGAGAAAATATTTCGCAGGCCTAGGTCCTTCTATCGCGTACAAAAACGAAAACGCTGCAAATTCTTACACAGGGGTTGGTTATTCGTCAGACCAGGCGCATGGAAACTTATTTAAAAACATGGGAGAAATGGGGAAAACGGTGGATGCGGCGGGTCCCAGACCCATTCCAATCGATTCAGTGTCCATGATTTAGTGGAAAATGATACCCCACACGCCCAGGTACCAGAAATCTCATAAACACATATTTAAAATGGGTAATATATACCCAATTTGATCCATAACTTCTTCCAGTGGGAAGAAGAGTGGGTTATGAGACCCACTTCATTGAATTCAGCGTCCAAAATGTAGAGGATATCAATACCCTACTCGCCTAGATCGCTCAAAATCTCAAAAAATCCATTTTTCAAAAAACACATTTTGACCCCTACCCCACCCAAATTTGGTCCGATTGGGCTGAAAAGCTCGGAGGACCGTCCTAGGCCGGTTACAGACCCCTGACCCAAATTTCAGATTTTTAGAAAATTTTCTACTACCAAAAACGGCGTGGACGGCGGACGGCGTACGGCAGACGGACATTGACTTTTTTGGTTGGTTATTCCTTGAATAATCAACCTATGTTTTCATGATAATGGTCAACCTCTCCGATTCGGCTCAAAATTTTTTTCTGGACGTTTCATGATGTCCTGATCAAAAAAGGTCAATGTCCGTCCGCCGTCCGCCGTACGCCGTACGCCGTACGCCGTACGCCGTCCATTGTCCACGCCGTTTTTGGTAGTAGAAAATGTTCTAAAAATCTGAAATTTGGGTCAGGGGTCTGTTCCCAGCCGAGATGGGTCCTCGAAACTTTTCAGCCCGACCGGACCAAATTTGGAGGGGGTAGGGGTCAAAATGTGTTTTTTGAAAAATGGATTTTCGAGATTTTGGGTGATTTAGGCGAGTGGGGTGTCATTTTCCACTAAATTTTGGACGCTGAATCCAATAAAATGGGTCCCAGAACAATTGGCACCCACTGGAAGAAGTAATGGGTCAAATTGGGTCTTTATTACCCATGTGGGTGACTTCAGCCGAATAGACAAACAAAACACATCGTCATATCCTGTTGTTTATAACCAGCTGTTAAACTTAGCAACCAATTTTGAGCAGTTGCCTACAATTCCTTTTACTGTCCGAGCTTTTTATTCGTACCATTCAATTCAATTTAATACAATTATTATAGCCTTCTAAATTACCTACGTTTTCTCAATAATATATTAGTAAATTAGTGTCGAAGTGCCCCATAGATACACCCATCTTGAATATGTGTTTTCGGGATTTCTGCTACCTAGGCGTGTGGGGTATCATTTTCCACTAAATTTTGGACGCTGAATCGATTGGAATGGGTCTGAGACCCGCCACACCCACTGTTTCCCCCATTCGAGGAATAACCAACCCGTGTGTAAGAATTTGCAGATTTTTTGATCTAGACACCATGAAACGTCCAGAAAAAAATTTTGAGCCGAATCGGAGAGGTTGGCCATTTGCATGAAAACATAGGTTGATTATTCAAGGAATAACCAACCAAAAGGTCAATGTCCGTCCGCCGTCCACTAAATTCCACTAATGTCCACTAAATTTTGTACTCTAAACCGATTGAAATGGGTCCGGGATCCGCCACACCCAGTGTTTCCTACATTTCTTTTTGTAAAAACCATCTGACCGGGCCAACAGCTGAAGGGCCTCAGGTACAAGGCAGTACATCTGACCTGACCCCCACCCGGCATCAAGGTCAAGCTCTCATAACGGTTCTTCCTCACTCAACTGACCAGCTCACACCAGTGGAGGAGAGTCAGTTACGAATCAGTTCACCTTGTGGAATTATTATTCCATGAAGCTTACCCAACGTTTCTAGTGAAGACGCCTTCACTGATTGATGCTATCCTCATTGGACTCTCCTAAGAACCTTAATTCTTGAGGTAATGTTTTGCATGTTCAGAAGTAATATTTGTTTATTCATTTCACATCATAAATGCTGATCATTTAAGAACATAAGGGGGTTGTATTCTGTTTATATTTAGACTGGAGTTCTGAAGCCTAGACCAAGTCAAAATCGAGCCTTCCGATTTTATGGAGGAAAGGAGAAGCAGGAAAATGTCCACAACCGCAAAACCATACACTTGTTATCATTGTGACTACAGAGCAACAAAGAAACGGACCATATGAATCCACATGTTCACTCACACAGGCAACAAACCATATCATTGTGATCAGTGTGACTACAGAGCTGCACAGGCATCGACCCTGAAAAACCACATGAGTACTCACACAGGTGCCAAACCATATGCTTGTGATCAGTGTGCCTACAGAGCTGCACGTGCATGGAACTTGAAAAGCCACATGAGTACTCACACAGGCGCCAAACCATATGCTTGTGATCAGTGTGACTACAGTGCTGCACATGCATTGAACCTAAGAAGTCACATGAGTACTCACACAGGCGCCAAACCATATGCTTGTGATCAGTGTGACTACAGAGCTGCACAGGCAAGGAGCCTGAAAAGCCACATGAGTACTCACACAGGCTACAAACCATATGCTTGTGATCAGTGTGACTACAGAGCTGCACAGGTAGGGCACCTGAAAAGCCACATGAGTACTCACACAGGCGCCAAACCATATGCTTGTGATCAGTGTGACTACAGAGCAGCACAGGTAGGGCACCTGAAAAGCCACATTACTACTCACACAGGCGCCAAACCATATGCTTGTGATCTGTGTGACTACAGAGCTTCACATGCATCGAACCTAAGAAGCCACATGAGTACTCACACAGGCGCCAAACCATATGCTTGTGATCTGTGTGACTACAGAGCTGCACGTGCAAAGGACCTGAAAAGCCACATGAGTACTCACACAGGCGCCAAACCATATGCTTGTGATCAGTGTGACTACAGAACTTCACATGCATCGAACCTAAGAAGACACATGAGTACTCACACAGGTGCCAAACCATATGCTTGTGATCAGTGTGACTACAGAGCTGCACGTGCAAGGGACCTGAAAAGCCACATGAGTACTCACACAGGCGCCAAACCATATGCTTGTGATCAGTGTGACTACAGAGCTGCACGGGCATCAACCCTGAGAAGCCACATGAGTACTCACACAGGCGCCAAACCATATGCTTGTGATCAGTGTGACTACAGTGCTGCACATGCATCGAACCTAAGAAGCCACATGAGTACTCACACAGGCGCCAAACCATATGCTTGTGATCAGTGTGACTACAGAGCTGCACAGGTAGGGCACCTGAAAAGACACATGAGTACTCACACAGGCTACAAACCATATGCTTGTGATCAGTGTGACTACAGAGCTGCACAGGCATGGAACCTGAAATGCCACATGAGTACTCACACAGGCTACAAACCATATGCTTGTGACCAGTGTGACTACAGAGCCCTTCGTGCAGGGACCCTAATAAGACACCTGAAAAGAGCACATCATAGCCCATAAAGTGTGCTTGTGATCAGGTTAACTACTGCTTCCAGAATTGGCCTCCTGAGTAACAAGGACTTTTTTGAAGACTTTAATTTATGGACGTAACAAATAAATTCATCCTGACTTATATTGTTTTAATATTTTTATTGTATAATGAACTGATTTTGAACATAATTTAAATGTGGCTTATAGAATAAATCTTTCTCAGTTAAATCCGATTTCTGACCTCCTCTCCCTGTTGTGGTTGGTAATAATAATAATAATAATAATGATGAATAATGAATGATAATAATAATAATGATGAATAATGAATGATAATTTCATGGTGTCTATATAAAATAAATCTGCAAATTCTTACACACGGGTTGGTTATTCCTCGAATGAGGGAAACAAGGGGTGTGGCGGGTCCCAGACCCATTCCAATCGATTCAGGGTCCAACATTTAGTGGAATATGATACCCCACACGCCTAGGCACCAGAAATCCTGACACATACAAAATGGGTGGATACATACCCATTTTGACCCATAGCTTCTTCCGGTGGGTGCCAATCGTTCTGGGACACACATAATTGGATTCAGCGTCCAAAATTTAGTGGAAAATGACACCCCACTCGCCTAAATCACCCAAAATCTTGAAAATCCATTTTTCAAAAAACACATTTTGACCCCTACCTCCTCCAAATTTAATCCGATCGGGCTGAAAAGTTTCGAGGACCCATCTCGGCTGGGAACAGACCCCTGACCCAAATTTCAGATTTTTAGAAAATTTTCTACTACCTAAAAAGGCCTGGAAGGCGGACGGACATTGACCTTTTGGTTGGTTATTCCTTGAATAATCAACCTATGTTTTCATGCAAATGGTCAACCTCTCCGATTCGGCTCAAAATTTTTTTCTGGACGTTTCATGATGTCCTGATCAAAAAAGGTCAATGTCCGTCCGCCGTCCGCCGTCCACGCCGTTTTTGGTAGTAGAAAATTTTCTAAAAATCTGAAATTTGGGTCAGGGGTCTGTTCCCGGCCTAGGACGGTCCTCCAAGCTTTTCAGCCCGATCGGACCAAATTTGGGCGGGGTAGGGGTCAAAATGTGTTTTTTGAAAAATGGATTTTCGAGATTTTGGGCAATTTAGGCGAGTGGGGTATCATTTTCGACTAAATTTTGGACGCTGAATCCAATGAAATGGGTCCCAAAACGATCGGCACCCTCTGGAAGAAGTAATGGGTCAAATTGGGTATATATTACCCATTTTGAATATGTGTTTTTGAGATTTCTGGAACCTAGGCGTGTGGGGTATCATTTTCCGCTAAATCTTGGACGCTAATTTCAATGAAGTGGGTCCCGGAACGATTGGCACCCTCTGGAAGAAGTTATGGGTCAAATTGGGTATATATTACCCATTTTGAATATGCGTTTTCGAGATTTCCGGTACCTGGGCGTGTGGGGTATCATTTTCTACTAAATTCTGGATCCTGAATCGATTGGAATAGGTCTGGGACCCGCCGCACCCACTGTTTCCCCATTTCCCCCATGTTGAAGAAATGAGTCTCCATGCGCCTGGTCCGAGGAATAACCAACCCCTGTGTAAGAATTTGCAGCGTTTTTGATCTAGACATCATGAAACGTCCAGAAAAAAATTTTTAGCCGAATCGGAGAGGTTGACCATTTGCATGAAAACATAGGTTGATTATTCAAGGAATAACCAACCAAAATCTGTCAAAAGGTCAAAAGTCACTCTGGACCGCTCGTGTTGATGAAAAAGGAGTAGTTTCCTCCCTTTTGATTCCTATAATAGTTACAGGAGTGGTTTAAATCTTGCGTAGAGGAATGAAAGTTGTTGAGTTCAGCTCACCGCAATGCTGTAAAGGGCTTTTGTGACAGTTTTATTGTTCTCTCAGTGAGGGCCCGCTCATCATCACAGGTCATAACAGGGGCTTGGCCCACATTGTAACAACCGGGAATTTCTGGGGATCTCATCTCTCATGTCAATTTTCCCCAGGACCCACAAGTACATCCCGTTGAGTATCAAAATTGTGAACTCAGTATTTGAGTAGCTCTAATTTTCTTCTTGGGTAATTATATGAGTATGGAAATCGAATAGTCTGATATTTTTCTAATGATAGTGCACATTCCATTTGAATAAGGTATGGTCTAAAGAATGAACTCAGCAGAATTATAATGACCTAACTTGCCATTGATCGAGGACCATCCGATCTGAACAGTATTGTGTCGGGAACCCATTTTAGGTGTTCTAACTTTCGGTAGTTTGCTCAGGCTAATTACCCAACTTGTTTCCCATTGACGTAGGTTAGACGAACAGTGGCAAATTAGCCCCAACGATCCTCACGGTCTGTGTCAAGCTTAACCCCCATGAAACACAGTCTTTTGATTTTCAGGCAAACCACTCCTGACGTGTAACTATTGATCATTAGACTGGGTGTCGTTTTCGTGTCTTGTACGGATAAATTACTGATAACTTAACATTCTCCATGACGGAGCGTTCTGCAATGGAGTTGACTCTTGAGGAACGGACTGAGAACGAGTAAAGAATTAATTGAGTACAGAGTCCGTCAGCGACGTATGATATTTTTAAATCATTTTGGCCTAGACGGCCTACAAATTATGACGATCTCAATTTTACTCACCGACTCACTTCCCTCCGCACCCATCAACCATCTCTTCCAACCTGTAGAATTTCAATATCCTCCATCACAAACAAAACGTAGTTAGCTTCGCCCCTAAAACTAGGCGAGGTGTTGACTGAACAGTCCTAGGCTTTCAGGAAATCATAGGTCGTGGAAATTGAACTGGATAGAAATAATATTGCTGTTGGAAAGTTCCGGGTGAGTTCAAGAAGGCGGTTCATCTGTATTCAGTCGGTCTCGAGCCTTTCCTAACGCCACCAAAGTGTTTTTCCACTTGAGTTTATCTAAACCTTGTTGTGATTAGCTTTTCGAGCAAAGGGATTCCGTACTTTTGATGTTTTTCTGGACATGATAGAAAACGTGTAAGAAATGCCGACGGTTAAACTCATCGGTCGCGTTTCAAATATAAATACCCATAAAAAAACGGTATAATGGGTCATTTCTCTCATAAACTCGACGGACGAAACCTGCAAGTGTAACCCGTCGTTTTCACTTAACGGGCTAGGGATCCAAAAATAGACCTAGGCGAATAATTAGTGGGAGATTAAAGACTTTCACTTACCGTCCGGAATGTCTGCAATGGTCGGTCATGGACGCCAAGTACACCTGAATTTACCAAGCTCTGAGGAATGGGGTTTCGTGATTGAAAAGACAAGGGTTCAATATTGACTTATAATGAACGCAAATTGGCAGAACTATAAAATAGGGAATGTCTCGGCTGAGAAGGATATTGACTATTACGTAATCTAATTATTGAGTAGGCAAAAGTGAAGGGCTGAGGGCCAAATGAATTTACGGGATAGCTGAAGGCTCAGGAATGTTTGATTTGAATAACGGTAAAATGAAAGTGATTTGTTAGCGTCCTCCCCTAATTCCTTTCTCTTTTCCTAACGCACGACAGACGAAATGCTAAATAATACGGTCACAATCCACAACTCTATGATCAGCTTTCTGGAGACTAAACGTCAGGGCTTGGGCCAGATTTAGAGAGTTCGACTTTCGCGTTGCGAGGGTACGAGACAGAGTTATTTCGCCACTTACGTGTACCACCTTCTTAGGATGGAGACAACAGGGTGATGTTCTCTTCGCTGCTCGGCTTCGGTCGGGGAAACGCCGTCCAGGCCGGAGGAGGCGAGGCTCTTTCCGACGGAGGTCCGACGACTGGCGGTGCGTGGGGAACCTGGACTATTGGCCGTCGAATCGGGCGCGAACGAATCAACACTCGGGTCCGACGGGGGATTTTCAGTTCGTATAAGGGCCCACTGTTTCGGGAGAGGAATTGGCTGATCTCCCAATTCCCGAGTTCTCACCCTGAAGGAACCACGATACACTTGTTCCCTCAGGTCACGTTCACAACACCAGCTTCACAAGGGGTTGATTTGCTTCGCGTCGGTTGTTTCGCTTCGATGTTCCGCTTCAGTTGTTCCGCCCCGAAACAGGTTGTTTCGCTGGGGTTGTTCCGCTCCGGTTGTTCCGCCCCGAAACAGGTTGTTCCGCCCCGCCCCTGCCTCGCCTCGTCCTCTCGAGATTATGGCGAGCAGGGGGGGCCAACCTCGTTTCAGGCCAACCTCGTTTCACTTGAGTTCGTACACGACTGACTGATGTTCCTTTCCCCAGTCCGCTCGTCAAGTCGCCTTCCCCTCCTACTCCTCCCTGGGTGTCTCGCGCCGCCCATCGCCCAACCAATCCGATGAGGTCACGCCTTTCGCCCAGCTGGGTCAGGCGCTTGGAGGGGAGAGGGCCCGATCCGTACCCCGCCGCCGAAGTTTCTTGACGGGGCCCTTGGAATCTGCCGCCCCGTTACACAAGGACGAAAAGCAAAAAGTTTGTTTCACAATAAATTGGCCGCCATTGCTGTATAATTGAGAACATTAAAGAAAGAGTTTTGTATGTCCGTAAGTCGTTTCCCCTCCTTCTATAATTCGTGGCTGTTCGGTTTCGGAAGTTAGCTGACGTTTGCTGTTGCTCACTGACGTTAGACGTTCGGTTGGGAGGCCTATGTGAGTGGGGCTGATCTGTAGTCGAGATCAGGCCGCACAAGTTTTTTCTCTGTGGACAAAGATGTTCATTTGTCCAGCAGGTACACGAGTATCCACTTCAACTCAATGGACGAGAATGAAGTAAATTTTTTGAGAACTAAAAGAGAAAGAACTGACGAGAAAGGAAATATTGGTCAGTGAATATAACTGGGTAAACGTTAGCACTTTATACCCAGTGTAAAGGATTAATAGACTCGTTAACTTTGGTGAGCATCGATTACTTTTACTTTAAGATTGTACGAGTACGAAAACTAATATCCATTTAAATGAAAACTGAATTTTCATTTGCGTCCTTTTTCACATTGCTTTTGAAGGGAAATCGCAAGCGAATTACTATTAAATTTTCCCTCTAATGATACCTGGAGTTAGTTGATCAAAGTAAAATGAAATTATTGCATGCTGAAACAATAGATCTGGAAAAACTTCTCTTAATTGCTTTGCGGTCTTCAATTCAACCGCTCAATTTCCTTAAGATTCCAGCAGTTGTTATTCTTTGAACAATCAACCTACGTTTTTTTGCCAGAGGTCGACCTCTCTCATTCGCCCCAAAATTGACCCGTTTACGTTGCTAGATGTCTAGATAAATTATCTTGCTCTGAGGGATAAATATACCATTGTGGAAGAATTTGCAGCGATTTTGAAGAGCAATTTTGGGGCTCTTAGCCGCAAAAATAATCTTCCTGGATAATTATTTATCTACTCTTGGTAATTTTTTCATACATTAAACTAATTGTACTAACAAATATCAGTAAATTTAATAGAAGAAGCATATTATAATAACAAATCAAAGAGTTTTATGTTGGCCGATTGGACCTAGGAAGAATTGTAGAATCAGTTCGTCGACCCTCGAAATGCGGAATATGATTTTTTTTTTTTTTTTTTAGGTCAAGGAGAGAAACATTGGGAAAACGAACGTTATAGGTGCCCGTGAGTGATGTTGGTCTCTGATCGGCTCTCTCGCTCAGAATACTAATACGCGAACAGCCATTTGTACGGTTTCATACGAATATATATCATTCAAAATCCCAAACCGCTCTACTGGAACTGGAACACTTTTTCCCGTGTATTGCTGGGTTGAATTTCAAACGAAGCCGGGAGATGGAAGCTCGCTAGTACACTTAAGTACTTATTGATGATTTCTTGCTCGTGGAGGCATACGTTTTTGAGGTTGCGTTTGAACTCAATTCCTCGCGTCAGCTCTTGTGGTAATTCCTTGTTGTCTCACGGAAATTTCCCCACATTTGCATGGTGTATTTACCTTGTCACCACCGCTTGTCGCTGATGAAGTTTGTTCTACAGCCTCCGAGCCCAGTGTTTATTCCGGATAATCGGATTGCTTACACCTATCTACGCCTCTGTTCCGTTTTCAGTCTTATGGCTTCCGGTGACGTTTGCCAAATAAAAGACCGTTAACCAAATGTGTTATTGATGATAAGCTAAATGACGTGGCGGTTGTACGTTGAGACGCGCAACGCTGCTGAGTGACTGTCTACCTTACACACCTGTACACGAGTTCGATTTGCACATTGGTGATAACAAGAGTGGTTGGAAATGAGGGTTTCGAGCATACATGGTCCCTGGGAGTGTGAGGGTATTATTTTCCACTAAGAATTTAATCTCTGAATTGATTCAGAATGTTGAACTCCGGTAATCGCTCAACAAAGGATGTTATTTTTGCATCAAGAGTGAGTACATTATATATTAACTCCAAATAATCAAATAACTTATTTATTTGGAAATCTTGAATGATTTGCTCACGGGATACTCCTTAGATTAGATTGACATTTAGTGAATGTTTCAGGGCTCAGACTTGCCACACGTTTTACAGTCATAGCCGCGTCATCCTGCTTTTATCGAATCGTAGCAAAACATTTGAGGAGCGTCGGGTTATTCCTCCACCCTAATACATCGAGTAAGTTTACATTGTACGGAATCCTTTTGCGCGCTCACCTCATTTGAAGTAACACCGTATCTTGTTTGCGAGGATTGGAGATGCCGTTTTGAAAATTCATCATGTCGCGGAGGTTCTGCTCGGTGAAGTAGAACCGACTACGGGGCAAAGTGGTGCCTGGGGTTTTCCGATAGAAGGTTCTATTTCCTTCGAGCGGGTTTCTTTCAAGATGTAAAGTTCTTCCCTCTCTTTTCCGCCCTGGAGAAGCAAAACTAATTTATTCGAGTCTTTCCTTATGAACCCTCCCTTTATAACGTATCCGTTCGGGTAGGTTCTAGGAAAACGCGTCATCTTAAAAGGAGCAGGAGCCCGTATCGGGGTCAGCTTTTCTTGTTTAGAACCCTCTTCTTGCCGGTGTCTGGGTTTTCTCTAAGGTCCTGCCGCATCCCGTAATTCAGTACATGGGGTTAGTACGGTTCCTGGAATGGTAATGAGCAGCAATTTAAAGTTTCAACAACTTTCCATGAGAGGAACCAACAAGCGTCACCTGATTTGATCGTCATTTTATACTCCTTCTTGGAATAATAAAGTGAGTATAGCCAAGTTTCTCAGTGTGTCAACTCCATAAATGCTATCAGTCAACAATATTATTCCACTACTGATGAACTGCATCCTATAACATTGACATTTCAGTCAACTTGTTGCCCATAATAGGAGCGTCAACTTGAGCAAGCTTCTTACTTGGCCGTAAAGTCTGTCATGTTATTGTTGGTGCCCGTTCGCATAGAAAAACCATTTCCGTATTGAAAAGACATCCTCTCATAGTCTTCAACAAAGGTAAAAGACTCTTGAAGGTAAAAAAGAGCTTACCTGCACCAAAGCTTTGTTTCCTCTCTTACAGAGAGGACATTTTTTTTTTTTTTCAACCCTGTAGCCTTCCCACCGCGTAAGCACCCGGATTTACAACGCTCTTACGCGACTTTGTTGATAGAAGCTCCCACCTATTTAGGATTCTTTACAAATCCCCTCTCATATATCCTACGAATCACGTGTATTTATATAACGGTTGGCGGAGAGAAGAAACAAAATCCTTCCCTTCCGAACCCCTCTCCTAATGGTGTTCTAATGTTTCGCTCTCCCAACCGACCTGAATAATATCTCCACCATAAAAATGATATTTACGAGGTTGTACGCAAACCATTTGCTATGACTTAGCCTCGTACCTACTCCCAGGTTCCTTCGCATCTGTGAACATCTTGGAAAAACAAGGGAATATTAAGTAGCGAAGAGTTTTCGTGAGATGAACGATAATGAAACTACCGAAGATGCACGTTCTGTGCCTGAAATAGTCTGAAACATGTATTTCATTATATTACGGACATTTGGTCTTCGATTTAACTTCGATATACAAGCGGGACGACTACACTCCGGTATTACAATATTACATCAAAGTATTGTTATATCTTCTGACCAAATGTCCTAAATATAATTTAGATCGAACTACACCGTGTTAGTTCTTTGATCCTACAATTACAACCAATTCAACTTTTCATTCAGCTTTAGATTGATAAATTAATTTGTGAACAACAAGAATTACAAAAGAATGATCAGTAGATCAGCTGATACAGTTTAGGAATCTTTCACATTGACCAACCCTGCTTACTTCATCATTAATAAAACGTATCATATCAAATCCTATCAATTACAGCTTGAAGCTGTTCACGAAAGATTTAGGATGGGGGACCGGTTGCCCTGAAATTTCTTTTTAATTCTTCCCACCTCCTCAGAATAAGGATGACTCGGGGTATTTCCTCCCTCTTCGCTCGTCTGGTTGGATGGGCAAGAATCTTCACTGAATACGAGGAATATTGCTTACGAAGGCACCCGCTGATTACCCTGTGCTTGGTATCTCATTGAGCGTCGCTTGTCGGTGTTCAATGGCACAGTTGCATATGGAATTCAGGATTGCAATGTTGTCTAGAATTCTAGACTATCAGATCGTTGATGAATGATGAAAACCCATTGGGAACTTTAGAGTCTTATTGGGCACGGCAGACTGACAGAAACCTCGTATTATAGTACCCCGTATGTAATATTGTAGAAATAAACTATGCCCGTCGGCTATTCATTTCATTTGATTGATTGGATTCATCATTCAACTATGGTTTTCAAGCTGAATAGATGACCATAGTTGGTGATAACCGGTCGCACCCATACTGAAATCTTGGCAATAAAAGCACGAACTATTTGTCATAGGTTTTTGTTTTATTTCACGATCCTTGAAGTTCAATTTTTCTAGCAGCAAATCTACCTACGATAAATCACTGTAGGAAAACATGCAGTATACTACTTAAACTTTTTTCACTAAGCTTTCAAGTTTGCGATGAATGGAATGCAGGACCATTATCTCTGAGCCAAGAGACCTTGGTCCGACCACGATGGAGCAATCTTAGGCTGCTCAGTGTAAAGTGAGACGACTCGCTGCTCTAACTTCCCGAGCTCACGAGAAACCTCAATTCCACAGTTTGACCTCAATATTATTTTTCATCAGTGAAAATATTCTTTCGAATAGGAATAACCATTCCCACCCCACTCGACATCGTGTTGAAGTTTTATTGCAACTTTGTATCAAGAACCTCAAACATCCGTGGGTGGACGTTGGGGGAAAAACCGGGGAAAACGAAATTCTGCAACCCTCACGTCCCCTAACAAGTTTTCCTACTGGGTAACTGTGTTAACCTCGTACGAGAGCCATTTACCTAAAACCTAAGAAAAGGGTAGGGCCCCTTGTAAGATACTTTTTAGGCCTTCAGCGGTTGCTGCGAAGACAGGTTTTTCCTGTTCCTTCCTTCGATCTTCTTCTGTATGCTTCCATTCTACTTTTGACATCTTCAAGTTAACATGAGAAAAACTCACTAAGAAAAAACAAAACTCCATCACCCTCATTTTCTTGCCATTGGTGGTATTTTTTAACGTAAAATCAGTGTTGTCGCTCGTCCAAATTCAACTACCTCGATAGCAAAAGGTTCATTGACATTCAAGTCGCTTACAGCCATGACTAAAACATCAATCGAGTCAGTGTGCTCAACTTCTCGAGATTCTCTCATAATAATCGTGTAAAGCCTTAAAGAATTCAATGCAACTTTTTACTTTCGAAATTATTAGTTCGTCCCGTATCTCATTATTGAAATCCCGCGATCAATGCGCAACACATGCGTCTAAGAAGCTTGGTAGACAGCAGTGGTAGGCTCAAGTGGATATTCCAACATTTAAAGGAGAGGAGACTCTTCCTATCGACAAAAGCCCTTCTCTCGGTTTTTTCCTCCACTATCCACCGGGAAGCTACAGGAAAGTATTTTGGGCGGCCGACTCTCACTCCAGAATATCGGGATGTGAGCGATGCGAGCATTGATGCATGTATTACGTGAATTATGTTCATTGGAATGTACCGACTTATGATGCCTTGATAAAATGAGACCAATAGTTGTAAGTGAACCATAATCTTCATAGCAATGTATAACCTAAAGTTCGGATGCGTGTTGTTTATATCCGATGAAGGTAGAAATAATGTTCTTCAAATTCACAACCGGCCAAACGGGAGGGTCGCCAAATGTTAATATTTACCGTCTAAAGGCAGGTCGGCTTGCCCTACGTTCACCAGTTCCCCGGCTGAATATCCTTCGACAGTGCCCTCCTGTGCTAAGGATTCCATCCGCCACAAGACCTTCCGGCTGGTCGGGATAGGAAAGAATATGAAAAAAGGAACCATGGTTATTTATTCACTTGGTCTCTGTAACCGTAAGTCCTTCTTTGAGTTTCCAGTTGAAAACACCTTTCGGGCTCAGTATCAAGGAGCATAAAAGCGCCATCGAACTGAAATAGCTTCACCCACTTCTTCAAAACACGATCAAAGACCACGAAGCCTTTATGCTTGATTCTCAAGTCTTCCAGGTGGTTTTTACCGACATTTTATCCTTGCTGATTCTTACATCATAAATCAGACGCTTGAACGAATCAAAATATTGAAACCTTCTTTCAAAACGGCTTCCAATTACATTTCCCAAACATTTAATTCATATTGTGATAACAGGGCTGATTTGGCTGCGTAAAAAACTATTTTTTGTTCAGAAAGGACTCCGAATTACCACCATCAGGGTGATTTTTTTCATTCCCATTTTTCCTTTTTTCTCGACACATGTAATTGAATCTTGCGAAACAACGTTGCTACTAGCTAAAAAATTCGTATTCCACGTTCCAACCGTAGAGGACGCCCTATAAAATACAAAAGATTGCAATCAATTCTCTTCATCAGCATAACTACTTCTTTATTGGACCTCTGCCTAAAAGAAAATGTCTCAAAAATCGGTAAACATTTTTATTAACATCTGATCCTAATGTTGAATAAAAAAATACAATTAATATTTACATATTATAATTTGCATTAAATAATTTCACCACCTTATCTAATCCTGCTACCTCGCCCCTTTTTGGTTTTTCTTCAATTTTTCCCCTTTTATAATAATCCCCTTATTTTGAGGATCGTACGTAATGTGGCACGCCTTATCATTGTTCTCAGAACGTTTGATGTCGATATATGAATTTACCATTATTTTCGCAAATAAAGATGAGAAAAATTAACAGTACGAATCTTCAATAGAATGCAAATTCAGCCTCATAGGTCATGTAAGCCCCCAGGCTTACTGCCTCCAGAAAACCAGAAGGGAGGGAGCATGCGCCAGGATGCGCACGCAGCTCCTGCCTGGACCTCGCATTTGGAGAGAGCTCCAGCGCACACTCATTGCCAAGGCGCCCAACGGGGCAGTCGTTGCCAAGGCGCCCAACATGCTGGAGTCATATATATTTTTGTAACCTGTGCAAGTGCAACTCACTCAGTCCATCCTGGCTTTGTCCTGTGCTCGCTCTGAAGTGAACTCTGCTACCATGCTGAAGTCGACTGAAGCTGTAACATTTGTGTTTACCTCCATGAGATAAAGGACTCAAGCTAATTAAGCCTCGCTGTGTACCTTCGGGACAGCATGCCCCCTCCTGTTTTCCCTTTGACGTCGAAGCCGTTTTTGTCAGCTGGTATCGTTGCGCTTGCTCATTAAATTGTATTTCATGTATATCATAATTCCATGTATTAATAAAATTGTATTTTGTGCTCCACATGTTGTCTAATTTACTTTGTCGAATTACTTTGTCTTGTATCAATTCTAGCCCTGGTTGAGGCATATTCTCCTTTGCAACGTGTCCTTGTTTTCAATTATAATTCATTTTGTATCAATGTATTTTATGCTCATCCTTGGTATCCCTAGTTGCTCAGTCGTAAGTCTTGGACTTACATTGTGTAACCTCTCGCTAGGTCCATTCAAAACCTCCGAAGAAACCCGAATTAAATTATAACAGATTTTAATTCGAGAGAGGCTTACAGTCGCATAGGTATGAGTGACGTATTGGAAACAATCGGAGATGAAAATTACCGTGATTGCCGTAGGTCGCTCGGGATCTGTCGCCCAAGGCCTCAGTTGATTGAGGACAATACTGCTAGAAGCAACTCAACGTGAATGATAGACAAGTAGGTAGTCCTCATGCTACCGCCTCCTACGGTAATGACAAACTAGATGGGGTGTGTAGATGGGTGCTGCCATGTGCGACATGCTGCATTCTAATGCTAATAGTACCATATTTCAACGCAATGTCCAAGTAGTACCTTGATCCTACATAAAGCTCTGTATTACTCATCACATTTCGCCTCCCTTTTCACCCTAAAATAGTCCAGAAATTCCCTTCAACCTCGAAAATTACCAACTAACGCGTAACGCATCATATAACCTACCAGGCGATATGCGGGTGCAGGAAGACATTAACCTCCCCTGAGGAGAATTGATGTTGAGCGATATACCAGCCCGAGGGGTCTTTTACGACGCCTGTCACATAATTTACGGCACCTTATCACAGGACTTGGAATTCACTTTGCTCCGAAGCTGTAATCACCGATGGTATCGCTCCTCCTCTTCTCGTAGGGTCGTATCTTGTTCATCTCGCCCTCTAATGTAAGTTTCCAGAAGGCTAAACGCATTTGTTGGAGTCTAACGCGAATATGCCCATTTGCTGTAAGGTGAAATTAGGCTCATGTTCTCAAGAGAAAACCCACCAATATTTGGACGTTGAATCAATTGGAAGGAGTCTCCCAGCTCCTGGTCTGATGAGATTTCCAACAAGAGGACATATGAAACATATTCCAACTATTATTGGAGTGTCGACGAGCACAGTTAAATGATTTTTTGACGAATGTTCTATCTTAGAAAATACCCAAAGTTAAACAAAACTCACCTCGACAACTTCTACGCAGCTTTCATTTTGAGGCATATTATTATGCGCATCCATCCTGGTTTCCATCCTACCCAACTAATTTTCGCCTCGATAGCAGCTAACGAAGGTGACCAACGATATTTACAAATTAGTTATCGGGATGCAAAACCTGCCTCTTTTCTTCATCCCTACGTCAATTTTACGCAGAAATGGAGTCTACATAGTGCTCAACTGTACTATTCTGTTAGGCGTGTATTGTGAGTATAACTTCTCCCTCGACGAACTAAAGATGGTTGACCGCTTTTAGCTTCTATGAATTATCACGTTTAACAGTTTATAACTACACTTTCCAGAGTTCTCTACCCGTGGTTTTAGTGCTTTCTAAGTGGCCAAAGTTATCTCACCTGAACCCCAGAGTCATGAACCTCCTCATTAGTTAACGTCGCCCATAGAAAACTTATTACTAAGGGGAGTTTAATATTGTCGCTGTAGATTTCGTCAACAAAAAACCAAGCTGAGACTTCGGTACTTATTTTTGTTCTATGGTTTCTCGGATGGGTTAGATGACTGGAAAAGTTGAATACTTTTAAGGGGGGCGTTGGAGGGGACGATAAAGGTGGAGTTGGAGCTAGAAAGATTCCTGTTTCATTGGTTTTTTTAAATTACTTGATAAAATCTTTTTTATACATAGTTTCACCCCAACGAGATTACATTCACATCATACATTGTTATCAGCATTGTCTTATGGGAGAATGAGCCTATCGATATCGTACAAGAGGAGGTCCTCCTCTTGATTCCTGGAATCATCTCTATATTAAAAGAGAAAGGAAATGCAGATTAACCTAGAAGAGTGCGGTACGATTAGCTAACCAAATTGAAGTTCAAATGAAAGCTAATATTCCAGAGCAATTGCAGAATACTTGGCCTCACAACTGAGGCTGATTGGTGGTTGTTAGCATTTCCCGCAGCGACTGCACTCTTTGGTTCAACTGACCAAAACTATGTTGCAAAGCTGGATTTGTATTTCCTAAGAGAATTCCACAATTGAGACATTCTCCGCGAGCATTCTCCTACTACCAAGATTACTCCGAAGTTCTCTCCTACTCCCTTGGGATAGGAGCTATACCGGGTTTAATAAGGTGGAACAGAGGACGGGTAAGAACCATTCGAGGTCCTTGCAAAGGGTTGAAAGCTACTCTCAACACCCACTTGGTGGAGGCATAATCATCGCTAAGCTCTCACCTCAAAGTTATTAGACGGTTTGTGTAAACAACTTTACGCGAGACTAGACCTCCATACCGTATTCGGGCTACACAATGAGCACGAAAACCTCATTTTCCGACGATCTCGCCCTCATCACGGGCGCACAAGTTTGTTTGACTCGCGATGGAGAAAAGTGTCACGTTGAAACTTCAGAAAATTGAAAGAAATAGAGTAGAGTTTCTCGAGCGTTAGCAATGTTGCATAATCACGACGAAGAAAATGAAAAAGGGTATTTCGAAAGTGGGCAAACATATAAACATAAAAAACTCCTTTTTATTTTGCTTGATTACCTAGTTTATATGGACTCCAAATTGTGATGCTATAATAGACCCACCCATATATTTGAAGAAATAATCGGTGCCTGGATTGTAATTGACCGAGGTGAGGTTTCTCAAGAAAATACACCTTTTAATGATCATCAAGGTGCTCATGTGAGAAGTAGGTGAGAATCCAACAAATAAGAGCCTCCCGGATTGATGCTTGATCGCAAGTATCAATCAACCAAACGCTAACACGATCTCGACCAGTGCGATGATACCAGAACACATCAATCCACTATTATTTATATTTTATTATTATGTATTATTTATATTTATATTACAGCTTTCTGAACTGCTCTTCCACGCACGATGACTTCTTTGTGGTGCGTCCTTCTTAGTAATTGGACAGCAAACAATATAGAAGAGCAATCAAGGCGATGTATTGTTAACTGGTGGTCACTATTAATAAATTAAGTAGTACCATTCCTTAATAAAGCAACTTGATTTCCTCACTCATGCGCATGAAACCCTACAGACAATCTACAGAAATTTGTATTGGCTGAAATATCACGTCCAATATACCTCGTGTTCTGTATCCGGGAGAGGTTTTTTTTTAATTAGAATGATCAATCTCATGATGGAATCTGACGTTTCTGATCACGTATAGTTATGAATTAGAGAGTCGTATGCCCCATTCTGTTGAATGATGCTGATTGGCTTCTCAAAATGACTCTCGTAAAAATGAACTGCTCTGTAGTGGGGAAACAATTTGATCGCGGGATCACTCCGAGCCAGTAGGCCATCGCACTAATAGTTACTCCCTCTGAAGGGTTCACTGGGACTCGAATTGAACCGTTTCGGAGCCGAAATGGATTCGGCGTGATAAAGCGGATGGAAACTACTTCTCGTACGTTTTGTTCCTTTGGAGAATGGCGAGCAAACCTATCGGAAACTATCTTCTACCGTGGTTGGGTGACGGTGATTGCCTTCAACAAATGGTGTGGGACCGTGGGAAACCAATTGATCGGAAGGATCCCTTTTCACACTATCTGCTACGGTCGTCTTCCGGTTTGCTACCGATTTGAAGGGAAGGCCGCCAAACGGGACGTTTGGGATTTTCTGATAACGTAAATACACGAAGAGCTTGTACATAATCATAGGCCGTCGAACATGACTGAAGTTTGCACAAGCTCGGCAGTGGTCACTTCCATGCTTTTCATAATTCTCATTATACGGCGCCAAAATATTTGGTCTACTTATTTCGAGTTGACACTAGGATGTTTTTTTAATGTTCTTAACACGTCGCCTACAATTAAAAACTCACGTAGCCCCAACTAACAAAAAGGCTGCCAGGGTGAATTTACTGGCCCCGAAATTCCATCAACGCATTATATGCTGTTTCTCTGGCTCTCAGATGGTCAGATGGTTGTATTTAATCAATTTCCAAAATGAGTGCTATATTTTCCCTGACCACTGACGACTGGAATTTTTATTTCGTTTGCGGGTGATTTCAGCGGGAGTTCTATTTTCGGCATTAAATGAACGAGACGATATGATAGCTCCTGACAAAATTGGTGGTTCTCATGTCCTCTTGAATCAAGTACCTTTTAAATCAATCAATGAGCCCTGACTCTGTCATCGGCCTGATCTACGGGACTCGTGAGCCGAGTATTGTAAAACCTCTCACCCTCTCAAGGACTCTTTTTGTCCTCTGTTCTTGGAGCTTTTCTGAACTCATTTGTCATTCTGTTCGGCTTTTATTTAGAACTTCCCCTTCCACTTTTCTTCCCTCCATCCCGCCCAGACACCGCCTCGCCCTTCAACAGCCTCCTCACACCACCGATCACCTTTCAATCACGGGGCTTTCCCCATTGAAACGTCGTTCTGACTTTGATTTGATGAAAAAAGAGTCGACGCCGCGATTGAGTGGTTGGCTGAGTTAACGATTACCGACAGGAGTGGGGAGTCGCTATGGGAAGGGAGTGGCTGGGCCGATTCCTCGTCTACAAAAATGGATTCGATTTTTTCCTTCTCTCTCACCAAGTTAGTTCAATTGTATTTTCTCCCCTCATTATCCTTGAACCGTTCTCTCTAACAGGCAAGCCCGATTACTAGCCTGGCGAATCCTCGCTTTCAGGATGACTGGACAGGCACCCAATTCAGCGCTAAACTTCTATTCTAGAAATCCTCTTGCTCCCTTCTCCCACAGTTTAGTTTAATCTTCTGGAACCCATTGAGGAGTGCTATAAGAGATCACCAGCAGCGTTCGAGTATCACTAATACTACATTTGGGGTATATTAGGTTAGATAAAAGTTGAAGGTACCAAGAACACAACGTTTCAGTTGAACGACCTGCTGGAGGATGTGAAGCTGGGTTCGGAGATTCGACAAAAGTAGGGACAGTTCGTTCTCTGCTTTGAACCCATCCATCGACCGACTGTACAAATCTCGATACCCGAGGGGCTCCATAACGACGAGCGCTTCCTGGTGGCAACTAGGGAATGATTTACGCCCGTTTGCGGCCGGAAGTTCTCGCGGTGGACACTCTCGCGTTCCCCCGTTTCCGACTTCCACTTAGTCCTTCCTATTCTCGCCATCTACGGCCCCAAGCTACGGCTTGTTTACGGTTTTTCCATTCCGGTATCCAGCAGGAGGCGATATATTTATCTTTCCGGGACGCAAAGGACGAAGGGGTGTTTTCACCACGTATACAACCCCATAAAAAATACACTTTACTCTGTAAAGGTAGGCGAAATGTTACTACTCGGAGATTCATGATTTAGGTACCCACTGTTATACTAGGTAAATGTGGGAATCCCATAGGCACATTATTATGATACGTAATTTATCGGCTGGTGTGCTGAAGGCGGAAAGCACATTCTATTTTACGAATATAATAATAGTATTATTTATTTGCGTTGGCAAAGTTAAGTCAATATAGTCAGATACTGCTGGGCAGTATGGGCGAGCTGACGAGCTACCAGATAAGTGCGTAATATTGATGGAAGCCCGATTTTGAATCCCCAGTTGAGATACTCATCCTACAAGCACCAGTTGAGAATCCCTCGCTGCTACAGAAAAAATGGATGAAAAATCCTCGACGTCAGGGAGCTTGAGATTGTATCGGTTTATCTGCACAGAGTGGGAAACTCCTAACCATCTTCCAGGCGATGCCGAAAAACCGCCGAGGCCTGTGCTATAAAACTTATCTCGTGTCATGGCCGAAGGAAAAAGGATATTCGAGGAGCCCACGGTAGATGAGAACGTTATAGCGACCGTTTGCTGCCATCCCATCGTATAGCCGGGCCTTTAGCTTAGTGCCACAGTTCATCAAGGAGCTTTTGCCATAGAACCAACCGTAAACACATTACTTACTCCCTTTTAAACTTAGTTATACGTAGCATTTTTAAACTCCGGTTGAGCGGCGATTTGAACTCTACGTTCTTCGTCAAGTACACGGAAGTCGTGTAATAATAAAGTAAATCTTTTTCTTTTCGTTTCTAAATAGAACAAGTTAATGTTTGTTCGAATAAGAACTTTCACTATTTTGCTGTATGCTGTGAATGACAGGACACTAAACAAGGTAAATCTGACAAGTTGAGATGGGAAATTATCGCCTCTTTCTCGCAGATTACTCATTCGTAATGTTCAAGGAACGGAGGAAGAAATGAAGAAAAATCATCAGTACTAACTCGTTTCTCTTGAATTAAAACAGGATCAAGAATTTAAAGTTAGGACACACGTTAGGGGTATGAATTTAACGTTAGGGAGACAATTTAATGACAATGATGGCTTCTTTGTTTGTCGATTGCTCTTCAAGTTAACGATCAAACATCTGTGTTGATCCAAATCAAGTGGAATCGCTGCTCGAAATGCGTCTCTCGATGCTTTCACTGCCTAGTCAACAATCATTTTCCGCATATATAATTTACAACTAAAGTCTACTACCCAACTATCCCGAGAAAGTTCGTATAATCAGCTTTTACTGAAAGATATTTCATTGTGACAAAAAGGGAGAAACTCCCAACCGATGACAAAAACACTTGGACGATAAGTTTTCCCATGGGATCCCTTGGAAGTGACACAGGGTCGGGACGGAGGAATAAAATTACTCTACACCACCTTAACCGGGTCAACTGGAATAATGCAAGTGACTGGTCGACCGAAATTCAATTTATCCGTTCATCCCTCTCGCCCCTCACTCTTGAGAGAAGGAATGCATCAGACGGATTTACATAGTCGAACATGGCGGTTGTGCGAAAAAAAAAACTGTCGGAGGGAAGCCAGTTAGGAGCTAACACGATATCGTTCATTAAGGTTGCAGATGTGGTTCCATCACAACGGCTCGGGTCTACGGGTGCTATTTATCGTATCACAAGTATGTTAGGGACAAACAGGTCGTCAATGGAGCAGACGTAAAAATATAAAAAAAAGTTTCTCAATAATTTGATGATTTATTAATCAACTTGAGCTGATTGAGGATATTCCGTTCCTTTATGATTGCACAAAACATGGATGTCACCAAATGGGATTCATGAGCGCACTTATCAAAAACGCGAATTATAAAGTAATCGAAAGCACGAGTTTTGTATTAAATGCGGGAGGCGTAACGAAGATAGATGAATAGTTCATGTGTTTGCAATTAACAGTTCATCGGAACGGGAGGGGGTCTACTGACAAACATTTCAATGTGTGAAACTTTTGAAGTAAGACCAGGCCGAAGATAAAAATTCACCTAAAGACTATTGGAAGCTTACGTGAATGGCCATAGGGTGGATTAATTAACTGATGATGGGTGGGTTGATAATTTTCAGGTCTCAAGTGGTCATAGGATAAATCATAAGTGGTGAATTAGACCAATTAATTTCATTATTGATGTATTGAACTACCGGCAATAGGTATTGAATTAGTGATTAAAATACATTTCCTTCCTATACCCAGAATTATTTTCTCAGATGAATAGTTTATCATTCTTGGTGAAGGTCTGCTTACCTAAAATCCTATTTAGCTTTGATTGTTTGGCATGGTTGGGAAGAGCGACCAACAAAAAGTGACTGTTAACATAAATACGTTCATTGTTAAACAATTATGCAAGTTTTATTGAATCGTTGGAGTTTTCATTCATATTTTTCCTATTTTATTCATTCATTTGCTTAAAAATGACCGAAACTTTCAATTGTACATTAGCTTATTGAAGCATAACGACGTTCTCTATTCCTATTTCTTCCCAGTCTAGTGACCGGTGCTCGGTGAGAAGGTTTGTTGGACCTCATTCTCCAATTTTCCGCTCGGCTTTGCTGACACCTTCCCCCACCATAAGTACACCCTATCAAGAGTGAGTTGGCACTTTGTTTTTGCTTTAACCGAAGATGTCCCTCGGTCGTTAGAACTTGCTGGCGGTGAAGGGCGAAACACCACCTATAGAACCTTGATGTTTATCAAATCCTGCACTCCCTTTTTCCCCTCTTACATCTCTTGGGTTGGCCCTTGCTCTCAATTATTATGACTCGTTTGTATTCAGCTCGGCCTTCAACCCATCCGACCCTCCAACGTGCTTCGGTCTTGTTCAGAATTCCCAGACCAGAAAGCATAACTTGTTCAAACATTTTGAGTCTCATCGTCCTACTGCATACAACTCTCCGTTGTCTGCGTTTTCCACCGAACGGATTTTTCTTGAATGTGGATGGAATGCATGATACAAACTGAAATTGAAAATTATTCAGAATAGGGTTTTACTTATTCACTGAGTAACACAATTCTTAAAAATAGGCAAT
This sequence comes from Cyrtorhinus lividipennis, assembly GCA_019603395.1. Classification (NCBI taxonomy): domain Eukaryota; kingdom Metazoa; phylum Arthropoda; class Insecta; order Hemiptera; family Miridae; genus Cyrtorhinus; species Cyrtorhinus lividipennis. The sequence goes on along the minus strand of CM034000.1, from coordinate 15,259,523 downwards.
AAATATGGGTTATCAATTTATTCCTTGTGGTATCTGAGGGTTGACATTGAATAATGGGGAACTCTAATATTCTGGCTACTGCGATGGGTTGTGGAGCCGAATGACTAGCAAATAACTGCAGAAAATTGAGATGGATGCATACAATTAATTTATAGACAGAATTTATTCTGAAAACACAAATACGCCAAAATCTCAAAATTTTACTTGAATTCACATTCTTTGCTGATTTTTGGAAGACTTTTTAAAAAAAATATAAATAGGTATTAGGTATTGAAGTTTTCCTATTCCGCTTCATCTCTTACTGCAGGAATTCGACAAAAGAAATATTTTTTTTTTTTACTCGATTTCCAACTTTTTTTCTGTTTTTGTGAGTGTTCCTAATATTAAACTGTCTTTTAAAGTATGTAAAATGATTTCTATGTTCTATTCCTTCTCTTTACGACAAATATCAGTATATTCCATTTTATATGAATGCTGATTACAAGGTGCAGTTTAATCAGACGTGAAGGACGTAATGTCGTGAAACAGGGGTATTCCTGCGTCATATGGAGCTGAAATGATATATTGTTGTTGTTTGGGGTTGAATAGTAATACGTAATCCATGTTTTAGTCTTCGATAAAACTTGGATAGTTATGTACTCTAGAAACGGTAGGTATCTTTTCAGAACGATTACTGCGTACTTTGTCGAATAAAAAAATGTACTATCTACCAAATGAAACCCGACGGAACTTAGTAGGATAGTGATGGAGATACAGCTCGTCAAACGTTTAAAATCGGCATACACGTTGTCAGTGGTTTTTCTCTCTTTCATTTGAAACCGAATCAGCAGACCTTATTAGTTTGAATTCAACCTTCACAAAGTTTTTTTTTTTTTTTTTTTCGAAACAAGAGAATGAGCAAGGTAGTGCAGAGTTGTAAAAGATGACTTCCCCTCCTTTCCAGTCTAAATATCGCCGTCGCTGATGGATTTTAAGGCACCCAATTTCACTTTCAAGTCCTATAGCCCAAACTTGCGGAACTTTCCGTTAGGTAGACCAATTTATTCTTCATCTTCAAAGACGTTCTCAATGAGACGCTTTTAAAAGGGAAAGTTTGATGGGCACCATTGCCAACAGCTCGGGAGAAACTTGGCCGTTTCAAAATAGCCGTATAGCTCTGTAACCGTTTTTCCCGCAAACCTTTCGGAGCCTGATCGACAATCCACGATTTTGTTCCCCTAATTATCTACGTGTGAATGAGTTGCTATTTGCTAATTCGCAGAACAAATAGGATTTCGTGTAAAACTGAAGAAAAGAACGAATGACTCCTGAAAATAAATCTTGTGAAATGATCGTCAAGTAAACACGAAGGTACTCAACGCGAAGGACATTAAATGGTAGTTCACGAGTGCGTTATATTCCTATAATGGGATGGCTATTAGAGCCAGGGCTCCACCGTTGGTACGTAATTCACGCTTTATTGCTTGGCGGAAGCGTCCATTAATCTGCCAAGAGCTTTTGGTCGTACTTCATAGGAAACCGTTATTCCCGTTCAATTTCGACCCATAAAGTGTTCAAGTCGTTGGATCCTCTAGTTGATGACAAGTGATGACTAATCAATTTACGCGTCAAGTTCGATGCCTACGGAGAATATGGAAGTGATACAGAATAAAGTAATAATGCGCTGAAGAAAATACTGTACGGAAGTACGGATACTGCTAAATAAAATCATTTTCTGGTCACATAGAATCTGGTAGGTGTTTGAGAAGACATAAAAACCCGACAAAACAAATCTCTTTCCACCTTTGTACTGGGGTTCTTATAAAAAGCTTGCGTTATAAAGCTTGAACTAGGTAGGTAAGGAGGATGACCTCACACACGTGTTATTCACCAGGAAACGGAAAAATAAAGATGAGCCCATCTCTCTCTCTCACTCTCTCCCTCTGTCTCTCTTTGTACACCGCTGAAAAGAAAACAAACATGCTCGACCACCGCCAAGAAAAAAAGAAGAGGCCTGTAATATTTTTTTCAGTCGTGAGCCGGACCTTCGGAAGTTAGTTCGTAGGCTCTGTAAGTACGGAAAAGGACCCCCGGCTTCAGCATTATTTTCGCATGTTGATCCGACCTTCTAGGCAACCCTGTGCATGTGGGAGCCAAAAAGGATGGGCAGGGGAGGCCTTCTGAAATATTCCTTAGAGGAACAAGGTTCATGTTTCCAAGGCCTTTTTTCTAGTTATTGGATTACCAAGGTGGCTGGAAAAGCCTTGAGGAGAGTATGTGCTTCTTCAATCACCTTTCTAGTGTACGACCCGTGCTGGCCAGGACTTGGGGTGAGATCAACGTAGTCTACCCTACTCAAGGCAGAAGCCGTATTCGCAGTGCGTTTGAACAATTCACTTGTACGAATGACGAATTCATCGCCTCAGACCGAAAGTTTTCACTGAGCGCTAATGCGCAGCTTGTTCTTCGTAACTTAATTTTGAAAATGTTGTCCTTCGCTTCCGATTCTTCAGAAAACACGGTTTTAAAGCGTAAATGTCCCGATCCGCCTCAGATTGATTAGAAACTCTATTTCTAATGGCAAGTGACCAGTTCTAATATCATAACTTGATAACATTTGAGCCTATTCAGGAAAAAGAGCGTCCAGACTGAGAAAAATCGGTGCCACCAAGCGTATCAAAATTTGATTACTCGTTTATTTATTTTATGACTCAATTCATGGAATAGACCTAGGCCTAATACACGAATTTTCATCTATTGTTATGCTAACGGAAATTAATCAGGAAATACCTATTAGCCGTTTTCACTAATTCAAACTGAATGTTGACCCGCACAAACTGGTTCAAGCGAAGGACCATTGCCATCCGTTGCTGCCGACGGAAAATCCACACTACTTTTTACTACTGTGACACCTCTGTTCCGCATCATTCCTCGTCATCCTCTCGACATCTACCGAGGGTGTTCCTCCTGCGTGATTTATACCCGATGGGAGTTACGAGTCTGATGTGTATGCAACCTTCAGCAACAAGCTTTGCACGGGGCTCGTGAAAACCATAAATCAAAGAACCGGCAGGTGTCACGCACTACTATTACAATCCGTGCTCTCACGTCATTCATTCCACAAGGCCGAAGATGATCTCCGACAAGTGATCTTGTTCGAATATCATCAAATTTTGTGTGGCTGGCCTGAAATATTTCCTGTTCATCAAACATCTCAGAAGCCCGAAAAGCTCGAACAAAACAAATGATATCACTTCGCTTGTACAACATTGATGGACACCCTTTTACATCATCCTCCCAGCTCAACAATGGGGAGATGCCTACGATACCTACCTTACGACATTACAGGTACTCAACAGAAAGGTTAGGCTAGGTAACAGTATATAGCTATTATTCGGACAAAGTACAGAATGGACGCAAATAAGTGAAAAATGATGGAGATGTCGAAGCTGTTTCATAGTAGTTGAATATTGAAAAAAGGTCCTTAACTTGACTTTTTACTGTAGGTAAAGTGAAATGTCAACCTGATTTTAATATCGTACAGCTGCCCAATCCTTCAGTCTGCAATCGATCCACGCCCTAGCCCATCTCGATTCCGCGTCCAAATTTGATGGAAAATGCTACCCCACATGCCTAGTTGCACAATTATCTCAAAAACCCATTTTGAAGACACCCATTTCAATTTTCCAAATCCTGTTAGCGGCCATTGGGCTAAAACGAGTTGGGCACCACAAGTCAAATTCCAAGCTCTAAATTTAACGTTTCTTCAACTTTTTAGAATAAATATGAATATTATTTTATTACGAACCAAAGTTAACATAAATTTAACATTATTATTTGAATATTTTCCGTTTTTCGCCCGATTGAGGAGGAATCATTTTGGTAAAAACTGATGTAGAACCTCCCCATCTTGATTCGTTAACTGGCGGTCTTTTGTGGTTAGACTGGTGTACAATTACAAGGGATTATCCTTCCCATGAGCCCATTACACCTAAACAAGTGTTCCTCTTCGATCAGACTTGGGGCGAACATGAAAAACAGCTCGAGGTTCAAGTCGGGACAGTGAATTAAGATCTTGGCAAGTTCCGACCGAGTCGCTGGACAAAAACCCCGCTTGACTATTTATGTTCGGAAATGAGGTTACGAGGAGCTCAGAGCTGGAGGCGATAGATTCAAAGTCTGGGAGAGCTAAAGAGGAAGCGGCATGGGAGTCTTGTTTCCTCTGTTGAATCCGTTGCCGAGGGTTATGGATTTTGGTGAAGAGGTTCATGGAGCGGTATGTTGTGAGAGAAAAAGAAAATTAAATTCTCACGGATATGCGTTGCAAACGGTTGTGGGATTCAGAACGGTGAGGGTTGACCCGTAGGGTCATCTCCAAGAAAAATGTATCGAATTTTTCTCAGGACTCAATCTCCCCAAATTACCCATACGAACTTTGGTCGTGTACCCGCCAACGACTCACCAATGCGTCAAGGGATATCGAATGAGTTTTGACTAAAACATCGTCAGACCGAAGATCCAACTTCTTCGGTGAATACGTCTTCCTCAAGTGCCCGGACGCTTGGAAAACTTGGAAACCCGAAGTTGAAGAAACGGCTGCAAGTTCAAACATCCTAATAGGAAATTAACCCGGACAGACGAAGAGGGTGGAGGAACAAACTAGAAACGACGCATCATGACCACGTCAGTCCGACCGCATTTCAGGAAAGTTTACGCGGTGGGGGATCCAACTGAGCGAGTCGAGCAGCTCTTCAACGCATTTATCAACGTCAGGACTGAGGCATAATTATGCGGTTCGTTGATGGGCATGAAGAGGGCGGGAGTTGAATAAGAGAGGGATAGATTGGTTACACAGTTTGATTGGTATAGTAGCCATGCAAGAGCTCGACTGATTCATTGTTGCGTGGTAGTCAGCGATCGGAACTCTTTGTTGTGTTTATGCTCTTTGAGATCTCAAATGGAACAGTAGCTGATGAATTGTTGCGCGTCATTAGTCTTTCGTGGTGCAGCTGCTGCGACAGAAGTATAAATGTTACTTTGTCAACTGGAGCGCTTCTAACTACAATCGGTAAAAAATTGTGTTCGTGCACCTGTGACAGCGTTGTTGAAATGTGAGAAGAGAAAAACTCGCATGTTTGCCCTGAACACTCAAGCTTTTTCTCTCGTTACTTTTCGCCCGTTAATGTTTGGTTCGGAAATGAACCGTGAAGACGCAGGTCAGTAAAAATTATGTATGCTCCAATTGTATAATGTATATTCTTCTTAAACCATGTATATTTAACTTCTATAATTAGTATAACGTTATTGTTATATTCATTTATTGCTATAATTAACTTGATGAAACAGAATAACACGAAATTCCGGTCATTTGGGAAACTTGCTGAAAACATGTCATTCATAAGTGGGACGAATAAAGGGCAGCAACTTGATAAAATTAATGAATGGTATCTAGTCAATAAAAAAATCTATACCTATGTAAGCCCCAGGCTTGCTGCCTCCAGAAGGCCAGAAGTATCAATAATCAGTATTGAATTTGTCATTTTGAAAGATGGACTCAATTGCTATGTTCATGCTACTTCCTACTATGACCGTCGGAAGAGGAACGGCGCTAGTGGTCATTGTTAATCCACCTTGCTCCCCTCCTTCCTATGAAAAAACATACCTTGGTGACCGGAATATAATTATTACCGTGAAAATCCGAACAAATCCCGATTTGGGGGGGATATTTCTCCAATGATGCCACACAGGTTTCCCAGAATTTAATATTATAATCAAGAAAAACCGATGGCTTTAGTAATTCTTGATCCTAAAAGACTTCCCCCATAGAATGACAGCATTATCTGAAAATTAGAATACTTATTTTTAAATATATTTTTCCATGACTACAACACTGCTTTTCTATTCAGGGTGTTGTAGTTCATTTGAGAAACATTTGAGATATATTCTTTCAAGTCATAATAATTACTTTAGAAAACAAACACGCGAAAGTTACCTTACACTTTGAATAACTTGTATTTCGAGATCATCATGAAGACAAATGTTGTTAACGCAAATAAACTCCATTCTCCCAAGTGATTACTGGATTTTGTTCGATGGTCTTCGTGAGGTATGACAATGATACTATCAGGAACGCTGCTTAGTCCCGTTTGCATCTCGACAGAATCATTTTGTTCATATTCAATCACAGCAGAGGTGAAATTACGTTCACCCGTAAACGTCGGTTGAATCACTACAGTGTGGCTCATATTTGTATGAGAAGCGACATGGTGAATCTGCACGTCCAAGAAGCCGCTAATCAGTTGGAAGTCGGTTCCATTGAATTCCTCGTCGCGGAATCGGACGCTTTTTGCTGGTCCATCACCGACGTTGTATAACGTATATTTCACGACTAAATCCATACCTTTGACGAAACTTTTGTTCAATAATTCTTTCCTCACCAACAGTTGAGCCTTCGTTGGATGAGCGCCGCAGCTGAGAACTGCTAAAGTCATTAACAATACACCAGTTCTCGCCATCGCGAAGCAGTTCATTAGTTATTCGGGGAAAATTCGTATTATTCTGGGGTGGAACGAAACTCAAGTCACAATAACGTTATTTTGCAAATTATTGAGGAGGCTAGCAGGATTACAAAGCTTTTTAACTGTGTTTAACCGTTATCCCGAATTCATGCAAACCCAAACCTTATTAACTCCAAGCAACAGCTGGAGCTTCATCAACTTTAGTATCAACTTTTGAGTATCTCCAATAAATGGGTAGGAAACAACTTTGTTCTTTGAAGGTGTGATGGGGATGTTTAATATTGTAGTATTATGGACAAAGAATCGATGGTGATGGGTTTCGGACAGTTACGTTATGTGGAATTTCCGTGATTCCAGGCATGTGACCCTCGAATTGATTTGAACAATTGCCGAATATTTCGACGCTAAACCTATTGATATGAATCTTGCCTGGAATTGTCTCTATCCAACCGTAACCCCACGTACGGTGACCTCAATGACACCACTTCGTTCACGCTCGAGATTCGTGGAAGAATCTGCAGCTTTTGACTTTGTCGACTCGTTTATTGCGTACATTTTGCATTCCACAACGCTCTACTTGGACCGCTAGAGTGGAGTTACGGGATCACTTTTAGGTGACTGCGAATTACTAACTTTTTCTACCGCCCTACAGCTCTCCCGACATCTATGATATCCCATGGATGTGACAGTTGGCCATACAAGGGAAGTTACTGCTTGTGTAGTCTCATAACCCCTCGACGGAATCTAAAGAGCTCTCTCTGAAATGGATCAACTCGAACGATTACATGGTATGTTCCAGAAGATGAAAACCAGTTCCCACTGATGGAAAATCTGAAGGGAGCGGTGCTTACATTGGACGGAAAAACGGGTTTTGTCAAGAGCTGGACTAGTTTATCACTGTAATTTATCGCGCGGTGATGTTTCCACATTTAGAGTGGATTGTCGAGCGTAGCCAAGGGATTTAAAGAGGCGGATAAAACATTTGTTAGATTATAAATTTGTATGAATCTATCCGAGCGCCATGACGGACGAAACGTGACATACATAGTGCCGCCGCAATGTTTCTGTTTACGATGTTTATATCTTGATGATCGTGGAAGAAATCATGGCCTTGGTGTGACTGGCTTACCAGTGGCTGCCGTTAGAGGGCGTTGAGATACATTTAGAGTCTATGTGCGAAATGTTTTCATGCTTGATGGTGGGTCTCTGCTATTCATGATGTCCATCTACCGACCACGGCAGTACATAGTTTGACTCATTTCGGGCTCCAGTTGTTCCTTGAAATCATTCACCTCAATCGCCCTAAACGGAGGTGGATTAGGTAAGGAGGGAACTGGGATTATCGTGGAAATACGTTTTAGGGCTTATAGAACTTACTTGTGAATGAGTTCCTCTAAATGTTGAACGCCGAAAACCTGGAATGAACAGGTGTACAATAATCTGCGCACTAAACGCTTCTAAAACAAACTACAGCGTACAGAATGGTATTTTTCTGTTGAGTATGTGAGTACTACCATTTTCTATCAATGTTTATTTGATATCGGAACTTGAAAGCTACCCTGACAATGACATTTCACTCTTCTGGAGATCACTAACATCAGAGAAAGTTTTGACACCCGTCCCGAGGCCGAATCCCTCGGTTCGCCCTTCTCGACCAGTCGTCCTTTCTTTTTCATTCCTTCTCATTTAAAAAATGCACTGTACACGAAACTTCGCAGAAAGCCACATGGATGTGGTGAACCAGAGCCATGAATAATCAGAGTTTTTATCTATCTTGCCAACTCCAGAGCGAGGTTGCGGGGAGGTTAATCATGCCTACAGTCCTTATGCAAACGCGGCTCTTATCAGTGGCTCAACACGTGCAAAACTTTCCCCTAGCTCGCGTTGAACTCTTCACTCTCAAGATCATCCCTAATTCATTCCCTCCCCGTCCTACTCTGAAAACTTGTTTCGATCCTACTACCACTATATCACCCACATTCAAAAAACGTGGACGCGAAAAAGTTTATAAGTTACATCGAAGTTGTATATTACGAGTATACCGTAATTCCAAGTTGAACGACTGTGAAGAAGTACGTGGGAGCTATAATTTGAAGAATCTCATTTTCCACGCCAATGTGTGGTATCCATTTCTCAAAACTGAAAATCCTAATTAACATGCTTGCGGCTTTTTTTGTTTTCCTGGCAATACGTCCCACAAAATTCATTTTGTTTTCCCGATTGGTTGTTGTTTTCGAATTCCCTCTACTTGCACACAAGACCCTGAAGGGGAATGTAACATGGAGGGGAGCATTTGTGCCCCCCTCTATCGTTACCTTCCTGGAACGGGGGCCTTACAGCAGAGCTTTTAAGACAATTGATGATTGTATTGAGTTTTCCTTAGTCACAGGACCTGCACTACTATTTACATACATACATCCCTTACATAATATGTAAGCCTCTCTCGAATTAAAATGTGTTTGAATTTACTATAATTTAATTCGGGTTTCTTCGGAGAATTTGGAAGGGACCTAGCGAGAGGATACGGTATGTAAGTCCAAGACTTACGACTGAGCAACTAGGGATACCAAGGATGAGCATAAAATACATTGATACAAACTGAATTATAATTGAAAACAAGGACTCGTTGCAAAGGAGAATATGCCTCAACCTGGGCTAGAATTGATAGAAGACAAAGTAATTTGACAAAGTAAAATAGACAACATGTGGAGCATAAAATACAATTAATACAAGATACATGAAATTATGATATACATGAAATACAATTTAATGAGCAAGTGCAGCAATACCGGCTGACGAAAACGGCGTTGACGTCGAAGGAAAAACAGGAGGGGGCATGCTGTCCCGAAGGTACACAGCGAGGCTCATTAACTTGAGTCCTTTACCTCATGGGGAACACAATATTACAGCTTCAGTCAACTTCAGCACGGTAGCACAGTTCACTTCAGAGCAAGCACAGCCAGGTTGGACTGAGTGTGATGCACTTGCACGACAGGGTTACAAAAATATATGACTCCAACATGTTGGGCGCCCCAGCAATGAGGGGCACCTCAACAATGACCGCCCGGTTGGGCACCTTAGCAAGGAGTGAGCGCTGGGCCTCTCTCCAAAATGCGACATCTGGGCAGGAGCTGCGCACACATCCTGGCACATGCTCCCTCCCTTCTGGCCTTCTGGAGGCAGCAAGCCTGGGGGCTTACACATACATACATGCGTACATCCCTTTTGCCCGCCCAGGATCGCTTGATGAATTACCCCTGCATTTAAACAGATATGTGGTAAGGTAATATAAGGTAACTATCATCCACATTACATTAAAAAAAAAAACGTTTCCACTCATTTAGTGACCAGATTGACTAGAGTAGAGAGAAACATTATTTACATTCACATTCCTTATAAAAAAGGTTCCCGAAGTCATCAATCATCGATAAGTACACAATTACAGGGACAATGAACACGGTCTAAATTACACGTGAACATAGAACACGGTCTTGGACCGTCTGCCGAGTCGGCTTCTCCACTGAATTGTTCTCTTTTTGCTTCCAAATATTTTTTCATTCATTCATTTTTACATTTTTTTACTTCAAATAAACTAGTTATAAATATGTAGATTGACTATATAATAAGCAAAAAAACCTTGATTCACACCAAGATCGTGTTGAGCCAACTGTAGGCATTTTTTTCTTTTTCAATCTCCAGAAAATGTCAGTTGGTTCGAAATGACTCCTTGTTTTTGCCCCGGCAAGCTTATGCTTGCTTTCCCATGCCGCAGACTGGAGACATCGATCATTTCCGATCGACAAGAGTCGATATACACACCAATTACCTTTAGAATCCCAATTAGTAAGTGGGTACTCACCGGGACAATTCAACCGAGTAAATCGTATAATACCGACCGAGTAGAATCCACCTGCCGGCGTAATAACACTTGAACGAAATTGGAAAGAAGGTTCGGGTAACTGAATTGCGCGCGGTTTTATTGGGTGGAAACCTTTTTTTACTCGATGTATCTGTTTCAGAGCTCTTTTCTCCTTCTTGGGCGAAAGGTAGTTGAAAAAGATTCAAGGCGAACCAGTTCATTTTTCACCGAACCATTTGTCTTTGTTGAAGTGTTGTTAGGAAAGGACCTCTGCTTGACAGAGAGGTTCGAAGTAATTCGAGTGCCCTTAGAATGAATGATGTTTGGCGTTATGGCTTTTTCCTTTCACGATATCAATTGTTTGAAGGTCATAAATATAATTGGAAATCTATTTCCGATAGGCTCCAGCTTTCTTTCCCCACTCCGATTGATTCAACACTGTAATCAATGAAACAGTACTGTCAAAGTGCCTACTCTTGGTTTAACAGGAAGCCCTTGTATTTTTAACAAGAAAAATTAATTCTGAGTCTTACCACTCGCGTTTCGAAGTACGGATTCAAAATTCGCAATGCACACCCGACGTCCGTACCGAAGAAAGGAATTTTATAATAAATGGCACTCTATTCTCTTTCTCAGACCGATTGCCGCAAGCAGGCAGGATATGGGCAAAAAAAGATTAGGTGAATGGATTTAGATGGGTGCTGAGGCGATCTGCCGCAAATAGAAGAGGGTAGGTATGAGTTAACACGGGTATTTCAAACATGGATTTTAACGAAATTCCGGTTTTCTGTCTTCTTTATACATTGTACTTACACCGGAGTCCTTTAAGACTCAATTTTCAACGATGAGATTCACCTTGGATAATAAAGCACTGTAGAATCATTAGTAGCTTTTAGATTTGGTTTCTTGGTTTGATATACAAATTGTATTTTCCTGTTCCAACGTGTGATTCATGTCAAATGACCACAGCTCCCTGAGAGATCAACCACATGAAAACACCAATTCTTTTATGTACCCTAGAACCCATGACATCGCCTACTAAAGTGAATTATCTATATATTTCAAACTCTTATTTCCGTTGTTCACCTGATCCCGCAATACGCAGGGTCATTGTTTCTCCATTTCAAGCACCAATCATGTCGTTTGTTCATGACTCGATCGATATTCCACTGCTCAGAGCTTATGCCATAACCGCAGAAATGGAATATTTTGGCGCTTCTTGACAGATCCAATCTTTTTGATCAATAAAAGAAAACATCCCTTTCGTTATTTTGTATTTGCCCTTTCGGTATATAGAGGCTTTTCTACCTCGCAATATACCCCCTCTCCTCCGTCATTTCTCTTTCTACGCGTATACAGGACTTGCGAGGTAGCGCGATATGAATTCATGAATATCATTTTCCTGCGGATGTGAGTGTCTACCGACATGTCCCCAACGAGAAGTGATATCGAAGTGACGTCATGGAAGAAGCCAATAAAAATACTTGTTCAAGGAAGAAGATTTTCCTCCGGTACAATCAAGTGTACAAAACTGCCTGAAGTACAGAATCGGGAGAGTTGGATGAGTTTTTTCACGCGAGGAAAATCTCCGAATATTGTCTTTTTCACCTTGTCTGACTTCGACTCCAATATCCTGAAGCGGGTTGAGGCTTTTCGTATTTTCTCTGAGCTGTAGTTTCATTTCCTATCGCTAAAGTCAAAGAGAACTCGGGCTGCCTAGTGCCTTCGTGATGTTGGTGACGTGTAAAACGGCCTTCGGATAGTATGAGCTGCGTTTTACACCCTTTAGCGCCTAAAACGTGAATTAATTCGATCAACGTTGGCCTCGAGTCAATCTTCGCCATCTCAAAGGTTTGATAGGCCCTAGTTTCCATCCCTTTGATGGTCTCTACTCACTTCATCCTGGCTGCAACCACCTCATCAATCCGATTGTTGGCCTACGAAGCCTGTTAGCTGAACAGGAGCTATCTACGACCAGCAAGTATGTTCAGCTTTGAACCAATCGCTTGCCACGCTTTCCTAATCGCTTGTTTGCAAATTGCGAAAATTCCGGCATCTTTCTCTAAATGTATTCTGAATTGCCTGAATTCCATCATGCCTCAAACATTTTGTGGCATGATGGAATGAAAAACTCATGATATTAATGCCCTTCTCAACTTTGGACAACTTTGGTATACGGACACACAAAATTATCAACCATCCTTAACTTCTCATTTCCACTTTGGCCCAGTTTTACGTCCTTTTTTGCGTGCTTCAACGTTGAGTTTTTCATGTGAAAAAGGTACCTTTGATCCACGCAGAAATGAATTCTCAGTGTGGAATCTCCAACAGGATGGATTGCCGAGTGAAAGCCACTCTCACCACCGCGCTTTCAGCTACCTACGGTATCGGTTATAATTAAATTTTCATAGAAAATGTGAAGGTTTGTTTTCCTCTAAGCCTCGAGAGGTCGACTTAGTAATCTAAATTTAATTTAGCAACCACAAAAGGGAGAAACGCAGTCAAACGCTACTGCTAACACAGTGAAGAATATGATTTTCCCGACATATTCTCCCTGAGGACTAGCCAAAGTTTACTCTTCTAGGTCTTGCAGGAATCTCACTCAAATATTGTATTTACTTTCTAAATAAAAATTAAAGGAAAACAAACTTGTTTCTGCGTCCATTCCGTCAGCCCCATTCTGCAGGGTTATCGGCCTTTTCGGTGAGCAATAGGGGGATATTAAATAAGGATAAATATGCGAAGAATGCGAGGCAATAACACTGGACTCGTACTGCCCTCCAAGGTCTTAGATGCTACCAGTGCCGCAATAAAACCGTTCCCTTTCTAGGACTACTACTAGGACTTTTCCTGTCAATTTACACAGTAATAACCATTTTTTTGAGAAAATGGGGTTTCGAAATTTTGGGGGACCGATGAGTGAGGGGCCGGATCCGATAATTTCGGACGCTGAATAAATTATAAGGTGTCTCGGGCCGATTGTCATAAAGAGCAACCATGGAGAACGGATAAAAATGAAATTTTTAAAGTGGGATTTTGAAAGTTTTGGGACGTAAGCCGTGGGGTGCCATTTCCCACGACATGGACGCTAAATTATGTATATGTGAATAAAATGTTTCTTTCAATTTTATCTCTAATTAGGTACCTACTCTAGGTATCTCGAAAATAATCTTTTCCGCACGGGAGAGATCCACCTACAATAATAAACTGTAGAAAATTTGCAGATTTTTTTATTCGTAATGTTTGGATACTTTCAGGAAGAAGTTGACGGACGTTTTCTACCTTCCTTCCTTTATCGGTTGTAGGGCTACAAGGGTAAACTCCTGGGAATTGGGTGAAAGAGTCCATTTCTAGACTCTCTCAACCACCTCAAACTGTATTTAGATCAACTCTAGTGTGAGACTTCACGAATAATACCTCAACTGCAGGAAGGTATACTTCCTATTCATCTGTTGTATTAGAAATTATTTGTTGCCAACCATTGAGGTAATAATGAGCCTTGAAATAATGTCCAGTTCATTTGTGGTGTTGTCACTAATTCAGTAAACGGGTGATCTGATGATGATTGATGATGATCTGATGATTGGCGACTCACAACTAAAAGTGCGTTACTTCTTTTGGAGAAACCTCATGAATCCTGAATGAGGGGTTATGCACGACATTTGACACATCTTTCAAGAGCTAGTATGATTGATTGAAGCAGAAAGATTGTGAGCAGAATGACTGAACACAGAAGACTGCCTCATGTCTGCCAAACTTCTAAATAGAGAAAGGAGTGGTATAATGGAGAATGAAATAGGCTTCCCGAGAACGTCGAAAAAATTGGTCCTATAACATGTCAGGTTTTGTTTTTCAACAGCGAGATTCTCTGAAGGCCCAAAACCTTCCCTGAGCCTCTTTACGTATTCAGGAGAGGCCAGGCGGAGCAAGGTTGGACTTGTCAGTTGTTAGTCAAACTTCATGGAACCCGAATTATCAATACGATGAGAAGTCGCTAAGGGAAAACACCGAAAAAGGAGAGTGAGTTGGATTTGGTATGCTAATCCCTCCTTCGGGAACAGTTGGAATGGAAGATCTATCCATGGCAGTGTCTTGCGGCTTTATCTCATTTCGCCCGTTGGCAGTTTTCGAATTTGATCTGATTCTTACTCATTACTGGGTGGGAAGAAGGCTTAGCATGATTTCAATAGGTACATCAAGAGTTCCAATTTCCCATCCACTGCTTAACCAGAAAAGTGCATGGCTGCGTAGTTTTTGTAAATTATGTTTTACAAGCAAAACCTCTTTCATAATGGAATAACTCGTATGTTTTATGTCACCGGAAAAATTCTTCAGTGTTATGTACAAACATCCAACAAAGGGCAAATGTTCTGGCGGGATGTTCCGATCAAAAAATTATTCTCCTGATGTGTTTTCATATCTTGGTGTTTTCCTTGACTCACAATGTATGAGAGAGTGGAGCTCTGCGGGTCATTACTGAACATTTTCCAGACCTTGCTGTTCACGCTGGAGCAGCTCGATAGTAGGTGATATTGATCGTACTACAATGTGATTGGGAAGGGAAATTTTTGCTTGAACTCGGGGGAGAGGGCGAATCAAGGCTCTACCTACGTAAACTATAACTACACTATAATGTTCGTGTAGTTAACACCAACATAACTCCCACAGTAAACACCATAGTATAGGTACGTACTAATATGTACAAGATTTTGTGCCCTTTTTGTATGTACATATTACATATTATTACTGGAGTAAAAGAGGGCTCTGTATTCTTCAGTTAGTCAAAGTCCCACTATAGTTTAGAAACTAACCACTAATATTTCAGGACTCCCATTCCGTTTTGAATCCTTTTCGCGTTCCTTTTATCCGCTCGTCTCATATCTTGAGTGCTTACTGCCACAACATACGTGATCCACTATGTTGAACACTATAGTAAATTCACTTAGAAAATCCTCGGAAACGACACTACTTCCGCTTTTGATCATAATAGTCGGCACTCTGAGAACAGGAAATAACTCAGTTGGACGAAGCTCGCGACGGGAAAAGCTTTTCGCCATTATGATCAGAGTTTCTTCATGACTTGGCTCACTTTTCCTCCCAGGGTCCCATTAGGCCTTTGCTGTCGAGTTCTGGGGCAAAGTGCTGATTAACTCGTGGACTTTGGAATGAACTTTGAAGGCCCAATCAGGTCGCGGTTCTCTGACGAAATACGTGGATACGGGCTCGCGGGGAACTCGTAGACGGTATAAGTTTTGCCGCATACGAAACCACTGTGTCAACTAAACTGATGTGCGGGCTTCAGATTTCACGTTTAAACTTCGGTACTTCACAACAAGCAGGCGTTGGACGCATCAGAGCACAAGCCCGTTCGATCCAGACTGTTCTAGGCTACAAATCCAATGTTGTTTTCCGAAAAAAACGGGACTGCCCCTGCATATTTCATCTTAAGGAAAGGCTGGAGAGAAATGGAACTGGATTCAGATTTCATAGTTCCGAAGGTTTTGGAACATTAATGTTCTGCTGTTTTTTAATGTCAGTTGGGTAAAGAGGAGGATAATAAAGAATAACCCTTCCTTTTTGAAGTGAACAAAATTAATTTAAGGTAACTATTTGTATATTATTACAACATTTCAATCAAAGTATTGATCATGGATTTTGCAGTCAAGGATTCCCAAAAAGCTGCTTCTTCTTCTTCTCCCTAATAAAAACATTGGGGGGAGTTATGAGGAATGGTTGATAGTAAAATCGATTAGTAAATCGTTCTTTGGATTAAAAGAGGTAATATGCCATTCCCTCCGAGACCGGATGAAAAATATTACCGTGGCGATGATTCCATCGGTTAAATTGTTAGATCCTCTTCCTCAAAACACAAGAGAACGACATCGTTTTTCACGCCGACCGCTCCCGGACGAGAAAAAGATGGCTCAAATTATCGCTCGACATTAGCGCAAAAACTCTTCTCAGTTCTGTGAATCTGTGCACAAGGATGAAAAGGTTCCTAACTTTTTAATTATTAATGGTGGCTCGATGTGAAGAGTTTCCCCAGTTTCCGCTCCCTTTAATCGCTTTCAGCGCTACAACAAATCATTTTTTAGGAGCGATAATCTCATTTTACAATAGAACCCACTCTGTAAAAGCTCGACTCGCGAACAAGATGGAGCTCTATTGTTAGGATGCGAATTGATTCGGGAAAAATATTATGAAAACGGAATTTTCTTTGATTAAATCCCAACGAATAAATACAACGCGGTGCGAGATTTAATTTGGGTAATTTTTGTTTCTTTGGGGCGTTTTTCTTCTCTGATTGGCCGCCAGCCAATGAATGACTTGAATGGAATTTTTAGGTTGAATAATGATAACGGAGAGAGAAAACCCCTTATTCACGGGATCCGCTTTCAACCGGACTTTCTGCTCATTAGAAATTTCCGATCGTTTTAATCTTGATTGGCTTTTCCCGTTTCATTTCGATTGGTTCTCGAATCACGTCTCCTTTCAAGCCGCAGCACTAACAGGTTCCTTTTAGCTGTAATAGGACAGTTGACAATAGCCTTGCTCGTTAGTTCAGGGACCTCTTGATGGGATCCAGTCAGGTAAGGGCATCCAAGAAGGACCAGAAACCATTATTGTAATCACATATTAACAACGGTTTGCTGAACAGTGACCCTGTTGTGGTGCAATCATTCCAGTAAAACGAGCTCATGAATACCATCAATGGACATAAACCTATATGATTAGGAGGCCCATTTCATGATAATTTAGTCCGAAGCGTGCGGATATACCTTCCTACAACACTCGCACTTCCTTGTGGTTTCCTCCTATCGCATGAGTTCAAAGATGCTCCTGAGGAATATCAACCATAGCGTGAAAGTTTTCCAAAAAGCTTGAAAATCAGTATAGTAAGGAAATCAAGGCCCAAGATTCGCCTGCTTCTGTCTGACTGCGGAATTGTTTTAGCCCCCAAGATCATGGCTATAATCCCATTGATACATTCAAATGCATGGAATGCACGATGTACAGTGACAGACATCTTTTATTATCAACATACTAACAACTCTATTATCGACTACTGCTCGCCTGCTGTGCTGCATTGGTGAGTTGCTAGAATGAGTTGAACCCGAGATTTGGAATCGACTTCGACTGTAACATTTATTATTATTTTTACTTTTACTGTACTTTTACTTTTAGCATGGCGAGAACATTACCATGTGTGTGACACACACACACACAAAAAGAGTGGTCATCGTGTTGGTGATTTGCAAGGCGATTGCAACTAAAATTACCGTTCGAACTCTTGTTGGTTCTTACTCTCATCCAGCCCAATCGCCACGAGGCAGAGTTTTATGTAGTTTGAGGGACATTTTGGGAATAGGCTTTCGAGCTTTTCTGCAACCTAGGGTGCGGGGTATCGTTTTCAGCTTTTTCCATTAAATCCAGGACCCTAAATCAATTATCAGCTGACCCATTGCCGCACCGGACTTCTGTATCTAAATGTACATTCTGAGGGTGGCTAATTGGAATGACCGTGAAATGATGATTCCCCCACACAAGAGCGATATACTCCTAGGTTAATAAACCATTGTGGGATAAGTTACATTTGCTGCAATATTACTGTGTGTTCCGCTTAAAGTCAAAACCATTTTAGGCAATTAAATCTAAACCCCACTCAGGGGGCTCATGAAATTTCCTTCCTCCCAATCAGGGTCAAACGCTTATAAGCGGGAAAATCACTATTTTGAAACTTGGAGTCTGGTTTTCCTTTTGTGATGGTAACATTTATATCATTGAGGCTGTGGAATGTTTCAAATTTGTTACATCAAAACGACGAATTACACGGGGGAATTGCTGTCGAACGAACCAATCAAAAGTAATAAATCGCCTGGTCCCTAGCCCGTCCTCGAATGCTATTCCCCTGGTTTTTTCGAACTGATTGAAAGTTGTTGAATCGAAATAGAGCAAAAAACAAGCACTCAAGAGAGGTAGTGCTCAAGACGGACTAGACGGTTCTTCTCTGGAAAACCCTATAATCCACCTCAGAGGGAAGATCTTGTCTCGCCGCCTTCACCCTTCTTTTTCTTCTGTCTATTCTGGTAATCAAGCTTTCCATCCACTCACCCATAGTTATTGGCTCCTAAAGGCCAATTAGTTGGTAGCTATGATCCGATTCTTGGTTTATTGTAGAGGAGTCTCATTCGGGGCGTGATGTCAGTTTAATAAGAATCAGTTGGATGTTGGAAACGACAACACTGCCCCTCATGCCAATTTCAAAGTTTCGTAAAAAAAAATAAATAAAAAATAAAAAAAATAACACTCAAATGGGGGAATGAAGACTACCCCACTCATAGTTTGTTGTGTTCGAACACATTGAACTGCTTGACACTAATTCTCATGCACGCGATTCTTTCATTCAGAATTTTGTCACCGGTCATCTCGCTTTATTTTCCAGGCGTCGTAATGAGCTTTTTCAGTCACACACAAATTACGTAAGATGATCTTTCTTTCATTAGCAATAATTTCACCTCAATTTGCCCAGGCCTCTTTTGAGAAGATCTTGCCTGACTAGCTCATCCCTATTGGGCACCAACAGCGGGGAGAAAGAATCACCCTTTGTTATTCTGCCAAATTATGTACGCCTTCCCCTTCCATGAAATGCGCTTCCTCCCCTTTCGAGTGAGCTCTGTGATCAAGAGGTTTTGTAGTATCAAAGAGAAAGATTCGTTTCAGCCTTTTTCTTTCTTATTTCAGTCGATCTGTTTTCTCCCATGAAACACGAGACCCTTACCATGAGGTTGAAATGTGCGGAGAATTCGATTCTTTTATTCCTCAGTTCTCGTGTTCATCACATTATTGTGAATGTTGGAAAACCTACTCGACCATCTACAACATATAACATATAATTTCGGTAGGATTAGATATGGTTCGTGGAAATCTCATTCGTTTAAAAATACTTTACGTAAGAGGGAAGCTGTAAGAACTTACTTATATTAACTGCATGTAGATCTTAATAAACGCCTTGTTTGACTACAAAAAAAAAAAGTTCAGACATTATAACTAACTACTGATAGTTCCCTATTTTGCTATTTATTACCAAGGGAAATAAATGTCAGATTCGCTCCCTTCTTCATGGCAGAATATACTAGACTAGAGATTCTTGCCCTCGAAGGATGCCTCATTAATAGTATAAAATCAAGATACATACATTTCAATAACAACAAACATTATTTTATTGTTGCTCAAATGAACCACCTTCAGAATAAGCTGAAGACATGATTTAACCTATACGACAATCTTACGAGTCGGATACACGAAACCGATAGATTGACACGTCGGTGAACTCACCTGTGTCGCCCAATCGTCGTCAGTTTTGTTAGACTCCTACCATCAGTCTTTCCCGAAGTCGAGCTTTGTTTTCGGCCTTTCTACCTCATTTGTTGATTATAGAGAGGGAAACGAACCGTGGAAATGGCGGAAAGAAGAAAAGACTTGCAAGTAAATTTGTGAGACGGGAAAACCGAGCACCGCACCAATACCACCATTGTCAGCCGTTCTGATTGATATCACTTACAATTTCTTTGCTGGCAAAGGAAAAGAGGTCTTTTCATCTTCGCTCGCCGCCAGGAAAGTGGAGACTTGGCAGTAATTGGTCAAAGAAATCTTGTTAACGCCTAGCTATAATTATTCACTCTTCGGTAGCGGGGTGAGATTCGAGTTCGCTTGAGCTGAGCGGGAGGATGAGACTGTTCATTAATTCTCAAGTTCGCTGAAAAAAAAAGCCTCAACGAGATTTTTCACTTCGCCTCTTCCATTGCTCTTTCCTCATCTTCTTCGTTTTATTTTCGATCCATTAGATGGGGACGATGCGCTTTCCGGAGGGGTTTTTTCCTCCTCTTTCCCACCACTCTGTCAATCTGTGCTCTCCTTTGCCGCAATACAAGAGTAACTGGGCCACCAGAGTCGTCCTAACGAAGTGAGCCTCAGACTCCTAGGGGTGGTCTGGGTAGGATCGGAAAGCAGTGGGATCCGAGAAAGACAGAGCTAGTTGCCTCTATCGCAGACCCCGATTTTTAGTTTATTCATGTATTCAAAGGGCCGGAAGTGTCGTTGAGTTGTCTCGTAGTTAGTACTAGTATGGTAGTAGACTTCCCCACAACAGTTGGTGGCTGGGGGAACTGGGTCCTATAAGGGTGGGATGTCATCAAGGAAGTACTCCCTAATTTTGTCTCTTCAGCCCCTGTGGACAACGGATAATGATCTGAGGTATTCCAGGCTTCTGTCTATCACATCACTTTATTCTCACGTTATTTATCGGCCGAGTTTACCGTACATGCATCTCTGTCTCACACATGCCGTGAATATCCATTTTCACGTGGGTTATGCGAAAGGGAATTCACAGAGAAAATTTATGTTCCTGCTATCCGCAGGGATCTCTAACAATGTCAAAAGACGGAATTTCCCTTTCATGTGGTGGTAGGAAACTAGCGCAAAGGCGAAGGGAAACGGGGATTGAGGGGGATCGGAGGTTTTTCAATTCAAATGCTAAAACCGAGTCAAGATCGTTAGTAACAAAAGGGAAAAGGTCTTACGACGAGGGGTGGTTTGACATTGTGACGATGTGCTGGGCTGGTGGGACTGAACCCATTGGGAGTTTATATGCGCCCTTAACCCTCCCGTCAGAGCCACTGCCTCCTTGACGCGGTTATGTTTGGGCCTCGTGACGATAGCGAACGTCCGATCGAACTAAAGGTTTGGATAAAATTTGTAGTCCGTTTGAGAATGTAGTTACCTCCCATGTTGGTGAGGTTGAGTCAGTATTGCCATGAGTTCTCCTCACCATCAGTAATTGCAGAATCGTGTCCGGGTACATATACCGGTAGGGTTACGAGTCAAGCTCACTCATTCAGTCGAACTACTGTAGAGTAGTGGGTGGTAAGTTCAATTTACCGTAGTTGGAAATCACATTCATTTCTGTCTAAAAATGGCTTTTGCCTAGTAAAGCAGCATCTGTGTAACTGAATGGTTTACAGTTGGATTGATCCACTTGCTGCGTCTTCATCATAAGCTAAATAATAGGAATGCATCAAGGTGTACCCTCAATGTTGAACTGCAAATCAATGTTCAAAATGGGCAACTGATAGCGCACTGCTAAAGTGAAAGTTTTGAAGCAATTCGCAGTCGAACCACCTCAGCACAACGTCAAATTATTAGTGGCGTACTTCCAAAGAATCAATCGGCCATCGACATCCAATCAATTCCCTATTGGGCCTGGTCAAGTCTTGCATTTAAAGAGCAGGAATCGTCTTGGGATGAAGAGCTTCAGTTCTTCGGAAACCGCCATTCACGAGGAAGTCCAACCACGTAGGCTCGATCTCTTTGTTCAAGGCTTCGCCGAGGTGCTCTCCAGAGGCTACCTTCCCATCTAAGAACCCTTTAGAGGTCCCTTAACCAACCACGCCTTCGCGTTATTGAGGAAGAACGGCGATGGGATTACACAAAAACCTTGGACCACTCTTGTGAAAATAGCGTTTCCCCAAATGCCGGTTTTCTCAGACTCTCGAACTTGTCTCATTCCACACCGTTGGATCTTTTCACACTTCTATCCACGCTATTCACGCACGCCTCCTTCGTTTTTGGATGTGAGAAGAGCCTGTAAGCCTGATGGTGGATGATTCGGCGAGAGGGGTCAATCATAGGATTTGTGGAAGTGAATGATGCAAGACAGTAAAGAGTTAAGCAAATTTACTTTTGATGGCCAAAACTTCGAAATTGTTACAATCCTCCAGTTGTTAGTCTAGTACTTGAAAACTTATGATAACACACTTAATTTGACTCAATCATCAGTAATAGCCATTCTTCCTGCCATAATGGATATACATTTTGCATATTTGCATGTCCTCGCCTACTGATAAGATTAGAGATCTCCAGCTGTGGATAGATGTTACATTATTCACTATTCGTTAATGTAACGATGCCACCCAAAAGATAATGTGGGCTGAAGGTTGAGATTCAGCGTTGAATTGGTTGGAAAATACGTCTAATTTTCATTTCCCTTGGAGTTAGTATTCTGAGTATCAACCTAGGATTTTGATCACATATGTGAGATTGACTCGTTTGGTACATTTTGATACAACGCTCCTGCCGAAGCTTTTCCCCTGATAAATTACCCCTGTCAACTGGCGATGACGTGAACCCATGCAAGTATTATCTAGGATATCTCGAGCAGAAGCGCTTCTGTAGGTAGCCTATCTTCAAAGCCTCATTCATCACTCGGCAAGCATTTCCACGGTTGAGCTCACAAAGAGGCGTGAAGAGTCTCGTTCTTCTCATTACAGCGCGTTTTCCCCAAACCAAGAACCGGGAAAAATTTCTCTCTTTCCGACCCAACAAAGAAGAAGGGGGGTGTTGGAAAATCCCACACACTCATATGTTTCCTTGATATAGACGTCCAGGCCAGGAGCCTCTTGTATTACCGCCAGTATTTTTCAAATGCGACGTTTCAACGTACTCTACTTTCACATACATAACACGCCACGCGTCGTGAAACAAACTGAACTTCAAGACCCCAAAAAAGGCAGCGAAAATCGCCCTCTTTTTGAACATGATATATTCCTTTGATTCGCTGGCCCTTTCAACCCTTTCGTTAAAACTCTCTGAAATAAGTACCGTTCGTTTGATGAAATAACACATCTCTCATTTTTTAAGCTTCAGTATTCTGGGATCCATCAAAATGTGAATCACAATACCCATGAATTTGAACGAGGGAATATCTGGGAGATACTACCATGTTTAAGGGAAATTTTCAACGCGCCTAATTGTGTAAGTTGGAGACGACTCTAAATTATCAAAATTTATTCAGAACTTTCCGAATCGAGATGTTGAGTTTATATATTAACACTTTTTGTGGACTTTTCGTTATTTTTACATTAGCTTTTAATAACTTTCACCTCTGTAAAATGGGCTCAACCCATACACCTCCGAAAAATGAAAAAATATAAGAATCAACTTCATTATGGGTGGAAAATTGGCAAAATTAGCCTCAGACATCCCTTATGCCGATTTCACTTCATTCGTGGCTCACTCTTTATGGTTTCAGCTAGACTACTTTTTCGGTTTTTCTGATAATCCTATCTCGTGCATAAGTTCATATTTTTCATTAAAACACTTAATTCCTTATTCAAATTAGGATTGCATGGCAGTCGCTATCGGGCACTGTATAGAATTTTTCACAGTTCGACAAAATCTGCAAGAAACTGTTTAAATTACGGAACAATGTTTTTGAAACGGGAAATCTAACAATTTTATTTGACAACGGTGACCATTGCACAAATTTATGTCGCTAATACGAAATTAGCAGTCCTTTCCCAGTAACCCTGGACATCGGCTGCATGCTCTGGCATAGTTTCTCTCTGTAAGTAATAATATTTTTACCCCGCACCTCTTAAAATGTCACGCCAACCAAATCAGAAGGAGTACTAAGTTTCTGAAAATAGCTAGACAGGGATATGGTGAGGGGGGATAGCAGTATTTCATTAGAATGGGGAACCAAGGTAAGCCAGATCCAAGGTTTGGCGAGAGCTCATAGTTATTCTGTCCGACGCCTCGCATTGACATGAAGAATAATTTTTTTTTGTTTTCTTTTTCCAGAATAGAATCCTCGGATGGCTATTCTTGAATCTGGACTCAACAGTAACAATGCATGAGAGTCACGTTAACTCTAGTTAATTCGTTGAATCACGTTCCAATAGAATTCTTCGCCTTGAAGAAAAAAACATGTAGGTCTCCTTGTAACCTTTTGCACCCTCCAAACTATTCTTTGTTTCGTATTCGGCGGAGACAACCGGGATCTCGTTACCGCGCGTAAAGAAGAAGGCGTTGAGAAGAAACAAGCTCCGCACCCTGCCTTACCTACTTCCTATTCTGTTTCTCTTTCTCTCGCTTTTTCTCCGTTTTTCTGGAGCAAATTCGTTTCAGTCATTCGACCTGGAAAGACGGTAAAGGATTTTCCATGCTCGGGATACGGCTTTTCGAAAGACGATGTCGCGAAGGAACGTACATTCTTCAAAATCACCAATCAAATTCAGCTGGGATTTGTATAGCTGCACAGTGTTCATTTCATTTCGTTTCATTATCAAAATCGCTACAAAAGGGATTTGTTTCAGAAGAAGCCCTTCTCTTCACTCTCGATATCAATGCTGATCCAAGTCAACAGCTTTCGAGCACCAACATAATTTATTGATGATTCCTTATAAAATGCAATTGAACGAAACCGGGTTTGAGGTAGGTAATTATACACCACTGAATGAACCGAGTGCGACCAAAGTTCTGATAATATTTTGTGAGGTTCAGGAAAGTTCCGGGATAGTTGGTTTGCTTAAAAACATAAGATTTTAGGCAAGTAACCCTGTTATTCCGAACCTCCCGTTATTTTTCGCGTACCGAGGTTATCTCCCTAAAAATGTCTTTTATTTTCTTTGCACTACAACCACCACCTATGTTCCGACTTTCCCGCCATGAAACCTTGATTGATTGACTTGCCGTTAAAGAGAAACGGAGATGAGAGATTGGAGGACCCCTGAATTTCTCTCCAAGCCTTCTTTGGTCACAATATGAATATACCGAGCGTTCGCCATCAATCTGCATAAGAATGATGGGAGAGCGATTAGTATTCCAGCGACGCGATAGAGAATGAAATTAATTAAGACCGCCCCGTCGCCCACGGCTCTATACACACACCTACTGCTTCCCTCCTTTTCAACGGTACGTACCGCTTGTCAGTGAACTTCCCATATCACGGAGATTCACTACAGAGCGAGCGATCTGCGTAATTAGCCATCGAAATAGTCTGAGATCATCAGACGTTATCGAGAATCGCTTTTCGGCGGACATTTTGAATATATAGTAAAGTATAATACAATATCAATATAAAATATTTCTACCTTTTTTGTTATTTTTCTTTTTTATGTATACGGATATTAAACTCTGCGTCTGAGCTAACTGGGCAGTTAAACAAGCTCTCTAGCTACGAGTATTCTTTGTTATAACTCTGACAAAGTTAAAATTTAGGTTCTTTTTTTATTTCAACATGAATATTGCCCACGCTTACGTCCACATACCCTCACTTGGGATCTTGGGATGACTCTTTCCGCTTTTTCGGTAGTGAAATGACCATTTTCGCAGTTTGCCGTCTGAGACAACCAAAAGTAAAAGGACATTTTTCAGTTTTAAATTTCACTTTTGTAACTATGTATAAGTGAGTAAAGGAGGTTGACCGCGGTTCTCATAAAGAACTCTTAAAAGAGAAACCCATTTATAACTCCTCCTCTTCATCTTGTAACCTAATTAACAACCAGATATCAAAGCTCTTTTTATAGTCTATTCTGAGGGCTTCGAAAAAAATAACCGTTGATTGAGACTGAAAGAGGAAAATACGAGGGTGGTGGAGTGAAGCTCCTTGTACTCTTATCGTTGTTTGTACTTTTTAAGCATGGGAATCTGGACTGGTATTCGCTGCTCTAGTACGATGAATTCAGCGGACTTGTCAATAGAATCGGTGCTTGCTTGGGAGTGTAGGGGGTTGATGCTTGAATGCAATGATGAATTGATACCTGAACTCTAGCTGCACGTGGAACGCCTCGAGTTTAGCAGATCGTGTCTTTCTGTGTTGGGTCTTGAAAACGAACTATGATCGCTGACTTGAAACTCCCCTGATGTTTACTTATTTATCTACACGGGCGAAATGTCAATTACAGCTATAAATAAAAACTCCATTTATAATCTTAATATAAGATATTAACAACAGCGCATCGTGTGTTGCGAAGTAGAGAATGTATGATTCGGCTACAATTCAATGACTGACTCAGGCACCGTTCTTCCTGTTGGGGGCACTGTGGTATCGTCCATAGACGGGGCCTGAACTCCTATGATTGCCCAACTGGAGAGTACAAGTTAATTAACCGTTTTACTCTCCTATGGAGGCTTCAATTCTCGGAAACTGGATTCAACAGGCTGACTTTATCGATGAAAAACTCCAGATAGTCACTTCAAAGAATAGTAGCGACCGCTATGAAGGTTACGAGATCAGCTTTCTTCGTATATAAGTTGCAGCGTATCATTCGACTGACAATATGATCAGATTGAGTTTCTCCAAAGATTAAGTTTCTTTGAAAAAATCCATCGCCACGTGCATTTTTAAATTCTGAAAAAACTGTTGATTAATTATTTTCTCATGAAGGAAAGTAAGGCGGGATCGAGATGAAGGTGAAGGAAGAAATATAATGTCACCGGCAATGATGGTGAAGTCACTATGATGGTCATTACTTTCTTGATCTGTTGCACATTGGCAATCGTATCAGTTTCGAAATATTTAAAAGAATGCACAAAATCACCACATGCGTCAATTTTTCAGGTAGTCATTAGATGTGAGAATCAACCCAAGTGCTTGGGTTAGTTACCGGCTTCTTAGCACTGGATTCCATTAGAGGCCACCACCTATTTGAGAGGTAAGGCCGCATTTCATGCGATTAACCTGAAATTAGCTCGCCCACTTTACGATAGCCTCCTGATCGTGTTACGGTATTCCCACAGTGGTTTTCTCTGTGTCGCTGGCTTCTAAAGTAATTAGATATCGATCAAGCGTGGGCTGCTTAGAGTCAAGTAATACGGATGGCCAGGATGCCACGTTTGATCCTCACTTCATCATCACACCCTGGTTGATGAGCTCTCCTTAATGAAATCGGTTCTAGTGGGAATCGTTGAGGATCGCTTAATCGGCAAACGTTGTTGTCTTGAATTGGGACCATGCCAATCTAGGCACACGTTTCAAGATAGTGTAGAATAAATGAATTCTTATTATAGTAAACTGACAGTTCCGCTGAAGATGACGAAAGAATAGAATCGTAGATTATATTATTATCGTAGATTTGTATGGTTCTCATACGTGCATACCAGTGAATACCAGGCTTTCCTAATGGGAAAGATTAACCGGTTCTCTCATATTTTACGGGCTAGGACAACGCGAATACCAAGTTTTTTGACAGTCGTCGGAGGTGATATTATTATTAAACTACTATGATACCCATAAAAACTTATTGATTCTATTCGCCTGACGCTAGGGAACGTGGTTCTGTGTGGTTTATCGTCCTTGATACAACCTCAGAAGCTACCACCCGAGTCCACGATATAAATTATTGAAGAGGTTTGCTCATTGGAAATTAATCGGCGATCCTATGGTGTTTCAGGCTTAGAGTCCAACATAGGTACAGGAAGGTGATTTCTCAAACCCTCGCTCTCTCGCACGCTTGAAGGAGTAAATTAATTATTCAAATAACATTTAAACGGCCGCCGTAAATCAAAGCGCTTGTACCTTGTACCTTGATTTCATTTTTTCAGCAGTAGATAGGTGGCGAGGATTTGGTACAAAGCTCTTTAAAATTCATTATCTATTATGTATGCCCTTTCCGGTGAGAAGTTACGTGAAGTAACAAGGGAGAGGACCCTGGATTTACCACAAAGTTTGAGGTTTCTCCCGTCATCCCCTCACCTTCTCTACCAACTTCCAACTCCCGGCGTCCAACCTGGTCTTGAACACGATCCGAAACCCGTGAATTAGGGGTTGATGCATTTTGTGGCCGAACATAACTGCCGTAATCCGATTCCCTTATAAATCACCCTAACGTCGGGATGCACCTTCCGGCCCATGACCCACTAAGCCCGCAGCACCTGCGGTCCAACTCAGCAATAATTACCAATAGCGCACCCGTACCAGGCCGCTCATCACCTGTATCAATTCAAACAATGGCGATCCGAAGGGGTAAAATGATCCGCGTGAGTTATTACACCACGAAAGCCTCACCCGTTCACATACAAAGTTTGCGGTCTCTGTTCAAAGGGCTGCCCCACAGATGATCACTCTGCTATGAATATGGATGTTATTTAAACTGATGTGCGGTCCCTTTTCCTGGCATCTCACCCTATCCTTCTGATGTATGTCGCCGTGGTGCCGTCTGGGTTAAATCAAGTAAACAACCCGTTTAATGGACGGGTGTTTGTGACAATGAAGTGTCAGTCTTTGAGTTAGACGCTATGAATGCAAAATTTGTTTTATTTGTTGTCTCAGTAGGCACTCATGTACGAAGAATCTCGACGCTGCAAATATGCCATTTAAGTGGATCCTTGTCCGATATAGGGTATCCCACCCCCTCCCCTCCTAAAATCGTCCAAACGGGAGACAAAGAAATTTTTTTAAAATCTTTTTAAAAATCTTCGTTTTTTTTTTTTTTTTTTTTTTTTTTTTTTTTTTTTTTTTTTTTTTTTTTTAGCGAGGATCTGGAATATCATGTTTTCCCCGTGCAGCTGAGCAACGGAAACCTCAATTTTTTTTATTGCAGATTCGGATTTTACCTAAATTTTAGAGAAAATGAGATCCCTCATCATGTTGCTTCATCACGTTAAGCGTTGCTCAATCAACTATTCACGTAGCAAGACTAATTCTTCGTATTTAAAGCCTCTCAACTCTTCTGTCATTGTTACTGTTGCAGGAAATGCCATCACCGACCCGGCCGCTCACTCTTTCTATAGATTTGTTTGCGTCATGAGAGGGACTGCAAAGCTGCGACAACTCCATCAGAGGAGACCGAATTTATGATGAGGTTGGGTGAGCATAGAAGCACACTCCTTGTCGCCCCACTGCTCCATAACAGTTCGTGTACCAAGGCCCACAATCACGTGACGCCTGGAGGCGTCATTCAGGCCGCTTTCATACTTTTGCTCAGCACGGGGATATTCGTCGCGAATCTCCTCGTAATCCTCGTTGTTAACAGTAGAAGATATTCAAAATATATTCATCAACAGGTTGGTACTTCATATTTTCTGTACTATTAGTTTAAAACAAACTAATATAAGAAGAGGTTTCCACCTGAATAACTATCTTTCATGTCACATGACTCCATTAGACATATTTTTTCATTGTGGACCGTACATCACATTTTATGTTATGTTGATATTGTGGGTATTGGTAAATAGAAACCTTCCAAAGAGGTCTATACCAAGCACACTGTTAATCAAGGTGGTTTCTGGGAGGGACACTTTCACGATGGGCATTGTTGGCCTGTGCAATTCCTGTGGCACTGGATTTGAACGAGATTCGTAGAAACACAAAATGTTGAGCAACAAGGACTATAAGTAATCCTTATCGTGATTCAAGGGGTTGTGGGTGATCATGTTACTCACGTTATATATCACTGAAAACAGCGTGGTGTTGATATCCTGTAGATGAACATTCCGAGCTCCTCCTGAAACGTAACTGATGTTACCCGCTCCCGGCAGATACTGTACAGGATAAGCAGATACAAAGTGAAGAAAAATAGACTTGAGTTGTGGAGTTCCATTTGACGACGGTGATTTTACCTAATCCCCCTGAATAACGAGCCGGTGGACGATATCGGCCCCACTGGTATTGCAAGAAGGTTTATTTATCACTCGTCCCATCCTGGCTCTTCGTCCTTGCTAACCACATCACCCTGATAATGGACACCGATGTTCAACAATGAAAATCCTTCTCCCTTCCAGTTATCCCGGAGCTTAGAGAGCTGCTCAGGGCAAGAGCCTCCTGATGAATTGCTTCGTTTTCCCCCACAGGCTCTAGATAACGTCCAGTAAATTAACTCTGAATCTTTCCGCCCCTCCCAAGCTTTTTCACCCTTGTCTCCATTTCCACACTACATTACTACGTCACTGATGAACAACTTTATTCCTTTTTATTCCACTCGACGCTCTACAAAAACTGAGGTCAGCAGCCAATTCTAAACCAATGGCACTTAGAGGGTGTTACGAACTCCCCCTAATGCTATCATACATCTTCTGTCGTCGGACTAAGGATAGAGCTGAATTCCCTCCACCTTTCCCCACCACAGTAGAGCTGGTTTTCCGCGAGACACAATTCTCCCGTGAATTATTACAATCGTTGCTCACGGGTGGGTTAGAGCCATGAATCTCCTTGTAAAAGCCTCCAGATTCATGGAGATTCTTCCATTGCAATCACGGATGTTTCTCACATCAAAACTCTTAATTTCATCGCTTTCACGTTACTAATTTGTTCTGCTGTAATCGTAATTTGTCTATTCAGACCTGATAGGTACGTTGAGTGTTTTCATCCCCTTGTTTAACGGTTCTGATGGAGTATGTAGGTGCTTTTGACTAAATTATTTAAACCGCACCATAACCTTCCAAATCTCCCATAGGTTTATTTTTAATAATGTACTCGACACTGTGAATTATACAGATCCAACCACATGTCCACAGCCTCGCTACCTGCTCACATCTTTGGCCAGCAATGATTTGGCCATCGGCGTCCTCGTCACGCCTTTTGGGTTCCTGCCAGCTTTGTTTCGTTGCTGGCCCTACAGCGAGACTCTCTGCCAAATCCAAGTAAGTTATCGTACGTTTTACATCAACAAATCACTGTACACAATGTGCTTGCACCCAACCCTTTTTTCCGTTGTGCCCCTTTATTATTGTGTCGAGTCCGGGGGCCGGCGATAGTAGCATGCAGTCGTCAAAGAGTGATTTGTCATTTGCAATGTGATCGCTGCGGTCGTTGTTGCGATAAAGCTGCTCCTCGTAGGAAAGAACTGAAACTCAACGCTGTGTTGTCCAACAAGGCGTTGGTAGCATGGGTAAAAAGTGAAACCCCGGCTTTGGGCAAAGATTAAACCACTCATAAACTTTATCCCAATTAATTATTCATGTTATCAATAATTTTACCCAACTTATATTGATTGTAAAATTTGTAAAGTAGGTATAGAAATAATTCAGAAATCGGGTTCATTCATTCAAGGTGAGTTTAATCAGTGCACGTTGTTTATTAAGTTGATTAAATTGGGCGGAGTGGAGTAATTTGATTTAGGTTGAAATAGAGGCGCTCTGTTCTTGCTATTGTCTATGAGCTGAGTAATCAGTCATCAATCAACTGCTGATTAGTTCCTCGAATTAATTTAAATTAATTAGGTATTTCCTGGTTTTCCCTAAATTTTAGTACTCAAATCGAGTGTCGATATCAAGCAAGTCTTTAAAGACGAATAGCGAAGACATCCATTCACATATCGAGGGGCCATGAAAACAAATGGTGATGTCCACCTTTCTGATTCAAATTATTCAGCGAGGATCGCGAATCTGCCTGACTTCAGACTTTCTAGAAAAGTTCATTAGATGTGAAATAGCCAGCCTGGTGCCGTTCGTTAGCCACGACTCAATAATATCTTCTAGGTAGGGAAGTGAATTGGTATTTTTCGCAACAATAGTTGCCATTACAAAATCCTAACTTTAAAAAACAGTCAAACCATTCAATCTTGCGGATACAGGAATCTAATTGCATCAGTTTCGCAACTCGAGGGAAAAAAACTCGTTACTTTTAGACGGTAACGGGGCTCGAATCACGCAAAGAACTGGGGAAGAGTAGGGGAAGTAATAGCGTCGTTTCTCTGGGTTTTCATCCTTGGACGGTCATGGAGAAGGTTTCTTCGAGCAAGAGAAAATGTTCCTTATTCGCTCGAGTTATTTCCTCTCCGTTGAACGTCGGCAAGTTTCTGTGCTGACGTCCTTGCTAGTAAGAACCCGCTCCTGCCGATTATGTTTCCACAGAGATTTTGCCGATAAAACTCAATTTATTGCGAGCTCGACGGGACTGTGGAAGGGGCTGAGCCAAGGACAACGGATGTGTCAGAAGTAACCTTTCTTACAGAAATATGATAACCGCGCGAGACTTTTCATACAAAGTACGTAAGAAAATCCCCTACGTCCTACGTTGTAAAATACTCATGAAGAGAGATGTCTTAGATCCAGAATGATGTTTCAAGAGTAAATGGTCAGCGTGACAAATTCTGCAGACTCAACAGCCGGAAAACAGCCCCTCCGTTGAGAATTGTCATCTACTCATCCATTATTCTGATCCCTTTGAAGTAAACCCAAGAGGGATCATTCGCTCCCCTTTACTAGTGGAAGGCCCCTAATAAGTGTCAAGAGGAGCTCAATTAAACTGGACGATCTAATCTGAGCCCTTTATCTGAACGTTGCTTTCCGTAACAGATGACGTTCTCACCTCGGGATTGAATTACGTCCGGATAGTTGAGCGCTGAAGTGTTCACATGAAGCGCGCATTTAATTAAATGATCAAGCTTACTGCAGTAGAGGCCTGCCAACTAATTTATTGTGAACTAAAAAAAGTTCGCTCTCACAATCGATTTCAATTCAAAGTTGTATGTCAGGGAATGGAAACCTCAAGTTGCACAGCCCAAGCATCGCTTCACTCCACAAGACGGATCCTTCCATTAGCCAGGTCCAACCCTCTGACGGCCATCGCTCCTGGTTTCTGACAGGCGTTGGGAGCTCCACTTTCGAGGCCTCTGAATATCTTGGAGTATCCATGTGAGGGAGATAATGATGACGCCCTCGTAACATTTGCTCAAAAAAGATATTAAACAGGTGGGTAAAAACTGTTTGATTCGTGCTTCATCATGTCGTGGAGAAACGAACTATAAGTCGTTATCTACAAATACTATGAGAACATGAATGAGAGTTTTGCTCAAATTATCCTCCAGTTAACTTAAGTCTCTTTTAAGTCTCAAATTGATAGTGACGCAATGAAAATGACCTCACAATGATTTGTCTTGATGAAACACGAAAGAAATGAAGCTTGTAAAAGTAAAACATTCTAGACAAAGATGCATAAGACCGTGCTGAATGGACTGATCTCTTTGTTATCATTGTAGAGCTAGGAGCAATGGTGGGAAAAAGTGAAAGATAAAGAGATGGCAACAAAAAGGAAGACATCAGAAGTGGGATGGCAAGCGTAGTTTGAGAGAAAACGTTCTGCGATGAATCTTATAGGCGACCCGAGAGCCATTTAAAAGGATAACGAGCCCAAAAGATAACCAAATCGCCTCCGTGAGGGATAAGGATACAAAGTGATGAAAAGGAATGGGAAGGGGCGAGAGGAAAGTGAAGGGACGTCCTATCACTTTTCTCCATGAGGGTCCTCTTTTCTTTGGATTGCTCATTCGAATGCTGAAAGATGCAACTTTTCACGACGCATTTCATCTACAAGAAGAGCTCAAGCTTCAATACATTTTTACACATACACATACACTCTGAACTTTTTTTTTTTTTTTTTTTTTTTTTTTTTTTTTTTTTTTTTTTTTTTTTTTTTTTTTTTTTTTTTTTTTTTTTTTTTTTTTTTGGAGTAAGACCGGCGTTGTCTTTTTGCTTTTTGATCGTGCTGGATGAAAATATTCGTATGGGGGCCGGTAAGAATGATTTATTCGAAGAAAAATATCGAAGCATCTTAGATACCTGTCTCAATACCTGCCACGCAGCCTATGTTCTACTAATTACACTTGATTTCCATCCAAAATTTACGTTATAGGGAGGGCTGCTGAGCTCTTGGCGTTTGATGTTTGATGTTATTGAAAGAAAAACTTTATTCATCACAATCAAAGGTGAAAGATGAATTTTAACTAGAATGTTTGAACGCTCATTCCTTCCAGGAAAGAAGCAGATCGGTACATAAATACAACATTTATCAATCTCCAATATATCAATCTTACAATAATCTCATCTAGGAATACTACTGGAGGCGCTAGGTTCCCAATGTATTCTGCACCTACCGACCGAATACCGGATTTGAAAAACACCTTTAGTGGGAAGTCGGGTAATGCAGAAGTAGGCTTGTAAGTTACCTACAAGGAACTCAAGCGCAACATGAGGATTTTCTTGGGCGCAAGTAAACAGAGGGGGAAAATGCTCGTTATTCTCCCCAGTATTTTTTGAGAACCTTGTACGATACAGTTTCTTCCGAAGAAAATTTATAACACGAGATAATCTTAGCGACGGTGGTATCCACTTGCATTATGGTGTAATATTATTTTATCTCAATCCATTTAGTTCGTCTTCAGTAACTTTCATGACAACGTTATGGAATCTGAGTTTGTTCGTTTATCGTTTTGTTCGGACAATCTTCAATATAGATAGCGTTAGTCACAGTTTCCGTGCTTTTGATTTCTCTAAGGAGTGGCAAAAGTCAAATTTCTTCTTCACAAGATCGAATGAATTGTTCTTCTCTTATAATTTAATGAGACATTTCAATACGAATTACTCATCAGCCTACGTGGTCATTTTAATTCACTTTGAGCAGAGTCTGTTACCTCGACCCACAGAAGATAATTCTATTGATTCCAACGGAGTCTCACATCGTTCCGACAAATTCGATGAAAACGTAACTCAAAACAAACATAATTTGTGCCGTTGAAAGTCCCGAGTCAAACGTAATAAGCAGCAGATCAGACGGGAAGGATTCATATCTCTCATAGTTCAACCGTGTTTACGCTTCTACTGCGACGAGTAGCTGGAGGAAAAGACCTAAATGTTTTATGCAAATTATGAGAAGGGTTGAGAGCCCTGCGAAGGACTCGAGGAAAACCCCTTCGGTGGGAAAAAAAAGCCAAAACACGCTCGAGGTCCTTCATTTCGGTCATTAGACTGTACACAAGGGCGGAACAAGAAGAAAGAATGAGGGGGATATGAAGAAGAATTTGCGGTTTAAATAACTTGTTTAGCCACGAATAGGGGCCGCTGCATTATCACTATGTACATGCATCGTAGAAGGCGGTCTGTGTTCAGCTTGAAACTGCTAAATCTACTTTGCCGTGCTTCTTTTCTTACCTTCATCAGTTCATGACATGAATTATAATGAGGATCCGAGCTAAAATGGCAGTGATAAAATTAGGTTATAATTTAAATTAATTCAATGTTGGGTTAAAAAATTTTGTATCTCACGAATGATTATTCCAGAAATCTTATCTCGGAAGGAATCAAAAATGAGTCTATGAGGTTCTCCTTGTTGCTAATTGACCCCTGATGTTTGCCTTATCGATAATGGTGAATAGATGAACGGTTCTTAAAAGAAGGAGTAGATAAACACTGTAGATGAATCATGCAATACTCTTGAAGTTTACCTTTGCTGAACCCCATCTCAATTATCTGACGTTGCGTACAGTAAGGATCCGATTATGGGGTTGTAACAATGGGTGGCACATGAAATGCTGCTCTGTTTTGTTATTAAATCATTATTGTAATATAACACGTCTATTCTGTTTTGCTTTGTGTCAATCAAATTTCGGGCAACTCGCGGCAGTTTCTCCTTATTGCAAGTATCAATATGCTCTGCTCGCAATCTCCGCTTAAGCGGATTTTCCGAGAGTTTTGTGGAACCCATAGCGAAGCTCACAGAGCCGGGAAATTAGGGTTCAACACTGCACCGAATGGGATCCTCCACCGCATAACTATCCCCGAAAGCTAGGAACCGCAGCCGACACGATGCGAGTTTTAGATTTTCCCACCAACATCCGATTAATGCGTCAGGCTCTTTGAATTGCAGATACTTTCAATCATGCCGGGAGGAATCCGCAACTTCATACAGCGTCTCTTCTATGTCCCACGGGTCGTAGTGCTTGAATATTAAGTTGATTGGATTCATATCCCTATTATGGATTTTTCTCGAATCTTCCAAGATTATTGAAATGAGAATTCTCTAGGTGGAGGAGCAGGTATGATGATACAGTAAGATGATCACCCAACTAGCGGCCATCCGCGGTACTATCATTATCATTCCTTGGTTAAAAATTCTACCAAGAAGAAAAATGTAAGGAACCGATGCTATTCTGAATGCTCAGGTTCGCATGGTTGTGTCTCAGGTTTTGTAATTTCGTGGAGGAGTTTTTATTCGGAAGATGAGCACCCAGCACTTTCAGGTATCTTTGAATATTTGTGAAAATCGTCTCAACATTGTGACGAATACCTGCCTCGAATCTGCCTTTCTGCGCTTCACCTCTTTCCAGATCTATCGAGAAAAAATTCGGAAAAAGTAGCTCCACTCAAATGGCTTTCCCTTTTATTAAAAGCATGTGAGACATACCGATGTACCTGACAGATACGGTGCATCAGGTGATCTTCAACAGTCCACTACGCAAACCCACCGAAATTTGATTCATCGGAATTACTGGGTGCTTCTCTCATGATCTTACCGATGTTAATGACATACGAGTAGAACAAATATGCGGTGATTTCCAACTCTGTACAGGAGCTTCCTCGGGGATTCCTGAAACCATATCAAATTTTGAAGAAAATAGTCACAAAAAAACAGTTTTGCGTCAAGAGTCATTCACAACCCCAGGAAATGAAACGAAGGTAGGTTTTGAATCTGGAGAATAATATTTAGCTTTGCTTGTCAACGGTAAATTTACTGTGGTGGCATCCAGTTCCGTATTCGACCCCATTTTACTGGATTGACAGCCAAGAACGGAACTTTTGAACGAAATTATTATTTGGGTAACGTATCAGCGGGACGTGATTATTTGCAAATGAAAATGTGAGTCAAATAAATTATTATATTTCGATGAAATGGCTCTGCGAGATGTTGATGGACGTAGGTCATACAGTATAATGTTAAATCATGATCCACACATGATTTTAGATTCAATAGAGTTTCCAAATAGTAAGGTGGTTCTTTGATCGATGAACAGTTTGCGCAAGTCCAATATGTCAAAAAAATCTTGTCGTTGCTCGTGTGTCATGGGATCTTCACCCCTTGGAGACCCTCTCGGTCTTCGGAATAGAGAAGGGGAAAAAGGTGGACAATCTATTCTTTTAGGTACCCAATGCCAACATATCCATTTTCACAAATACTCCCCCCTTTTATAGTCAATCGGTTTAAAACGTCTAAATTGATCCTGGGTTTGAAATCTAGACGTCTCGATGCTGAATAGTTTTAGTAAAATCAGAGGACAATTTCAGGTTTGAAAATACAGGGTTTTTTATTAAACAATGGCAGACCAACAAGAGTTTGTTGCAGTTTCCTTTTTTTTCTAATTCAACGAAATTATTTTACTGTACTTGATTCGATTTTACTAGAAGTACTTACCTTACCTTATCAACTATCTTACCTTATCTGTCTCTTCGCCGTCGATACTCAGCATTTCAGCTTCAACCACATATGTTTTTTAAAGGGTCTCAGCACCGGAGTAGCGTCGAGAATGGTTTTCGTAGGAGATGTGGCACGTGGAGACCACAAAATGGATGAAACCCTCCGGAAGAAAATAATGGGACACCAATCAATTTAGTGGAAAAGATCGTAACGTTGTGTGGGCGGAGCGAGGGGAGTATGTGGGGCGGGATGGTGGAACGCAAGCGATTTATGATGCAGCTGAGGCCCTGAATACTCAGTAGGCGCTCTATAAAACGATCCGGAATGGATTGCCATACGACGATCAGTGCTATGTCAGTTATGCTTCTCGACGCGGGACGTTGGTGTCTTGGGGAATGTCGGTCGTTCCCAAAAAAACTCAGTCTCTCTCTGAAATGTCAAAATCAATAGCGAATTCCTATTCCGGGTCTTCACAAGCATTCCAAACATTATTATTGGTGACCCAACACAAACAATGAATAAATGTGCTATACAAAAAACATTTTCGTCAGGTTTCGGTCCATTATTTCTACCAGATTTATTATTTCTAAGACCAGCTGCCAAACACTGAGACAGGTTATTGAACAGCATTTGAAAAATGGGTCCTTTTTTGAAAGAATAATGTTTGTCCACTTTTTCCCCTTCTTACGGTACGTACTATGGAAACTTTAACGAAATGCGCTTCCAAACGAGGAAAACACACGTCAAATACTGAAGTATTGTTGGATAACTTCCTGCGTTTTCGAATATGTCTTCAAAATTTTAATTAAGTTGCCTTAGAAATGCTGAAAAAAACATAACTTGTTAATATTGATTCGATATTACCTTTCCTGCCATGACAAATAAAGTAAAACTTGCGACCCAACTGCGCGCTGATCCCTCTAAATCCTATACAACTGCCTCTTTTTATCACATTTCATCTCTAAAATATATAACCAAAGCTCAGCGCAAGAATTCAAAATTTATCACTTCTCTCGGGAAAAGAATTTTTTTCCTCTTCGACAAGGAACGACCTTCTTGAAGTAAACAATCATAAATCTTCTCTGTGGATTCGACTGAGTAGAGTGCCCTTTATGTCATTTTCTACCGCGACTTGTTCGCGAACAGAAGAAAAGGAAGAAGAAAACTGTCGGGGATTTTACGGTGACTTCACATTGACACTTTCCGAAGACCGTCGAAAACGCTTTATTTTCTTGTGAAGGAGCTTCTGGGAGGTTACATATAGTTTTGCAGCTCAATTTAGGAGATGGTTTATGTTTATGCGTCTCGAGAGTGTTGCGAGAGTTCAGTAACATTTATTTTATCGAATAATTTTGAACGACTATCAGGGTGAAATATTGGTGAGAAATGTGTGTAATGATGAGGTTTTCACATGTGGGAAAATTGGCTGGGTTCAGAAGGAAGATTTGGAACGATTTGGCGTAGGAACTTACGCGAAGGCTTAGCGTTTGACGATGAACAACCCCTCCTTCAAGACCGGTGGGTCTTGCAGGTTGAGCATAACTCGTAGTTCCTCGTTCATACAACCGTAAATTTATCCTCGTACAATTTTATTATAATTATTTTAATTATTATTATAATTATTAATATTACCCCTGACCAAAATTTCAGATTTTTAGAAAAATTGCTACTACCAAAGACGGCTTGGACGGTGGACGGCGGACGGACCTTTGCTAATTTGGATCTAGACACCTTGAAACGTCCAGAATCAATTTTTAAAGGAGAATCGGAGAGATTGACTTTTTGCATGAAAATTAAAGAGAATACAGGAAATAAATAAATATAATCAGTAGACGAAACAACATAAAAAAACGAAAGGCCCAGTTCAACTAAGAAATTGTCTCGAGTGCGAGCCTGAGTGGATTTGAGACGTCACAGAAGATTGAAAACACTCACAACGGATGCTGTAATTACCAGGATTCCGTACAACATTCTAAAGCTAAATTAATGTATTTTACAACGAGTCAAGGAGGATCAGCTTACTACGCAATAAATTCCTCGTTTTAAGAGATTGAAGCCGTCTAGTGGTGACACTGAGTAAGAACATGCTGGCACTCTAGATAGACGAACGCCTCATCCCCCCCCCCCCCCCCATTATGTTCCATTTAAGTATTCACAAATCGTTGAAATTCGCTCGCGTCAGTAACGATCAGTAACGATTTTCAGTACGATATTAGTTTAAAATGTGAACAATGTTATCGAATGATCAATGATATAAGGTACTGGTTTTCACATTGACATGAGTCTCGTCAAAATGGGAGATGTTCAAAGCAGATTGACTGCTTAGAGCGAAAGAGGCTCCGCGTTCTGTACTGAAGACACCCTCTCCAACATCCAGCAGCCCCAAGGCCCCAATCGCTCTATTACCAACTCAATAATGGGCGCCCGTGTTATGTTACCCGTTTCTCGACAATGCTCGAAGGCCCTACATCAATATTAATCCATTTAACGGCGATTCCAAGGATATTGATATTGATCCGAGCGAGTTGATTTGGAAACATGGGCGGCGCGGATTGAATTAGCTCTACAAGGGTCGTGCCTCGGCATCAAGTGCAATATCAACTACGCCATTGCTGAGGTGGTTTGTGACAGGAGGGTTTATCTCCCTGAGTCTCGTCAACGGCTCAACATTTGTCAAATCCTCATAGATGAAACAAACGCGCGAGGTTTCAATTCGGATCGGTGGCAAGTAAACCTATGGTTTTCCCTCAAAGCTCTTCGACCTCTGAACCCACTGACGAAATCCTCTATTTTTTAACAAACTACATATAAATTCGGTCTGAATCTGGTTGATTTTTGTTGTAAATTAGATACTGCTCTGGAACTCTCTGGCAATTTTTATTTGTCAACATACGATGAATTCGCTACGAACTCACTTAACGTGACCGTTAGAGTGCAACTCTCCAGACTGGTGAAATCCTCATCATGCCGGACTTTTATTCTTCCCATTGAAAGGAGGGCAGGGAGGGCCAGTCGCCCCATGAGTCCGTGTACCAAAAGCAGTCCTGAAAAGGTGTACGGTTAATAAAGCTCCGACAGCTAACCTCTGCCTTCCTAAGACAGGATAGAATCTCAGCAGGGGTCTTGATGGTTGAATGGGTGCTGGGGAACCCGTTTACAAGGTCCGTGCCTTGCTGCTGATGTCGCGGGAATTTACAGAGAACACCTTTGTTGCCTCCTCATGGCATAGGCGGCACACAGCATTCTTTGATTTCCATCCACGCCTTCATTGTGGGATTTTTCCCACGTTCTGACCTGTTGTTTTAGAATGCATCTAGATATTCTTACCCAGTTTTGAGACCCATGGGCTTGACACTGACCCTTCCATGACACGAAGGTTTGCGTCCTTAACGAACGCTTGGAATGGAACGATTGCCACCCAGACAAGTGTTCCCTAGATATATCGCATCGCAATAATAATAGCTCGTGCCTTGAATGATTGGCTACTATTTCATATTTTTCAGGAAAATGTTAATCCTCTCTGTGGAGGATGCACAAAGTCTCAGGCATCTTGAGGGCGGGTTATCACCCATCACGGTAGCATTGGGAGGCTTTTCGCATTGGAACTCATTTCCGAACTACTTTGGTCCGAATCTTTACGGAAACCGAGACGTCTCTATGTCTCCTGCATTTCAAGCCACGTCCTCCTACCGTTCGAGTGGTTATTATTTTTCAGCTCAGCACCACGACAAGAACTTGTCATTTTTCACTCCGAAATTTCCCATCTAGGCGGCCTCTTCTATTTCTTGGCTATTTTGATTAATGGAGGTTAGAGCCACATAAACCGATTTTAATTGCGTTCCTGGACCCGCTGCAATGTATCATCCTGACGTAACATAAATCTTGACCGCGGGGAAATATTAATCTGTCGCCTCTTGGAAGTGGCAATTAAGTCGGTTGATGTGTTTTATTCCGAGGAAAAATCCTCACACGGCTCAGAAATTGTTATACCTTGGGCGTTGAGTTAAATTGAATTTCACGTTAAGCCCTACTTGTGCTAAATAAACAGCAACATCCCCACTGTGAAATGACAACAGACGAATAACAGTTCGGATTGGATCAAATTTATCTGCCTAACAGACCTCATTCGAATCAACCTAACGCACCCACAAGTGGATAAGTTAGGGACGAAGAGGGCTGAGGCCCTCAGAAAAATAACGGAGATAAAAGCGGAGAAACCTCCTAAGGGCAATAAAAAGGGGCAATAAAGTGAATCTGGACAGAGAAAAGGCTTTGCATAAGGAAAAAACAGTGGCGTCTACCACAGCACTTCAACATATTCTCTTTTTGTGGCCGCGAGGGGCTTCGAGGAGCCTGTGGGGACGACGATGTTGGTGAGGGTGGTTGAAATGGAAATGTGCCAACCATGCGAATGAGCGGTTTCGTTTTCCGAGCTCAAATTCGTATCTCATGCGTAGATAGTTTTTCGGATCATTGTTGAGGCAATATTATTTTTCAATTCATTCGTATTCATTCAATTTTCTTCTACAAATTCTACATCGCCTTTTTCTCGTCCTTCTGAGAGACGTCACGTTCAGGCAGCAATAATTAAGACTTCAAAAACATATTTCGGTTTCGTTTTTCGCTAATAAAGAAAAAAATACTCTACCTTGTTCTTCTTGATTTTTACACTAACGATGGTTGACTTTTCTCAAAAAAGTCAACCGCCGACATTCATGTGAGAACTATTATCCGTGTAATCATGGGTCTTATATATACGTACAATAACTCCTAAAAATACTGTTTCCCGAGTTTCTGGGCCCCGCCATTGATTTTATGACATTAGTGGTTAAACTTTAACTAGGAATAAAGACAACTTTCAAAATCCTGAAGTACCAAAATATTTCTCTCAATTTCACTTGTTCGAACCAACCAAAATGACGCCTCTTTTCACAAAGGCGCGTGAGATATTTTTTCCCACTTTATTTTGGACGCGAATCGATTGGAATGAGCCTCTGTGCTCTTTGTCCGAGGAATAACCCACCCCTGTGAAAGAATTTGCTGTGTTTTCTGATTCCTAGATGCAGAACATTGTAGGGAACACAATTTTTTCCCAAGCAGTGACTACTTACGTTGTTTTCATATTTCAAGTATAAATGTGCTTGAATCAAAATCGGGTCTAGGCCTACAAAAGACAAGGTTTAAAAGCGATCGAATCGTTTCTACTACTCTCGAATTTCCTATATTCACGATTATTACGGGTCAGTAATAATCAACAATAATTGCCTCTGAGTTGACAGCAACATGGTAGCGAAATTTACGAGTTTAGTCCGTTCTCCTCATTGCCTTGTTTTTTCCATGCCCTCATTCGCATATTTACATTTCGATAAATATAAAGTTTCAACCACACTTTTAAATCAAAGCCCTCCGCCTAGCAAATTGTTATAATACAAAATGGAGCTAAGTCCATAATTGCAGTCAACCATTGAAATTTTGAACAAAAATACAGCACACGTAC
Source organism: Cyrtorhinus lividipennis (assembly GCA_019603395.1). Lineage (NCBI taxonomy): Eukaryota > Metazoa > Arthropoda > Insecta > Hemiptera > Miridae > Cyrtorhinus > Cyrtorhinus lividipennis. The sequence continues at coordinate 15,216,705 of CM034000.1, read as the reverse complement.
ACACAATACAAGTACGATTTCTTACTTGAGCATTCCTTTGCAGAGTTTCAGAAAGACATGGTGAAAGCTGCCATACACTAAAAAATATCAAAAATTTAATCAGCATTCTTATTAGTTCTTGCGTCACTTGAGAAAAATCGAAAGTACTTAGTACCTTAAGTGAAAAGTAGACTCCATATTGTACTGTCGGTGGTGTATCAAAAAGAAGTGCAAACAAACAAAACTTACCTGCGGACGAATCGACCAATAGTCGATCGGTTTCTGGTTAAGTTAATCGAGTTAGCGAAAGTTATCATTCTGAGACGACATGTAGGGGAAACTGAGGTGGAAAGTTTTGCGGGAAACACCGGAACGGTGAAACGTCTTGTTTGGACTCTTTCCAGGTTCTTCTAACGGTATTATTTTAGTTAGCGAGAGTTATTTTCATTTATCCACTGGAGCTTGGAGAGAACGATCGTGAAATTGAGGAAACATTGTGCGGTTGAAATGACTCTGCCGATGTACTGGCTTCCTCGGATCTTTTAGAAGGGCATTTGTCTCATGAGTGGAATTCGTGGATATTGGAGGCTCGAGGGTAATCGCGTTTGATGAAAATCTACCGAATCAGTAGAGGATCTTCGTACAGTTCCGAAACCAATTACTGAGCATTGCGACCGAGGTTTCTAGTGGTGGAACGGTGAGCAAGATAAGGCAGCTCAGGACCGATGATACTTTCGCAGGCGTTTCTCACATTGATTAAGCACATTGGATTGCTGCGGAAGATCCAAATAACCTCGTACATTGTGTTCTATTTTGATTATTATGTGCCCATCGAACTCAAAACCGTTCGGATTCACTATCTAGCTCGGTGTGAAGGCTGATTCGTAACCGGCTTAAAGGATTCATTAATAGTGTATTATTCGATGTGGGTCTTACCCGTACGAAAAAGTGTACTTCTATATCACCTAATTAGATATAAAAGGACGGATACGAGTCACTTGACACCAACCGACAAATTCGTATTTCCACCACACAAATTCTACTTGGTACGAATGACTCGTAAAAACTGCGTTCCCCTTTCAACATACATGCAACGTTAAAAATAAGAGGTTTTACTTTAAAATCCAGGATAAAACTGGTACAAAACCAGATTAGTTTGTCTCGAGGGTCTCGGCCGTTACAATTAAACTCCGGACATATGGGTCTATGGAAGGGGAAATAACGCTCATTACTGCATTGGCTGTAAAAAAAAAAAGTTGGTTTTTTTTTTTTTTTTTTGCCTTCTTTCGCCGGCGGAAAACTGGAAATGAATGCTAATCGGAGAGGCTTACAGTGGAAATGATGAGAATGGTTTTGCGCTTTCCCAAGTACTGCGGAGGGAAAACTCGGTAGCGGTCAGAATAATTCGCTCTCATTGGACAACGAGACAAAAAGCATCGACCTATGCCTCGTAAATGAGGGATTTTCACCCCTATCAGTCATGGTTAGCGTTTAATTGAGGTTGATCTGAACCTTTGTGCGGCATTTGTTGGAAAAAGGGTTTTTGCTGTCTTAGGTAGGTATTTCTATCGGAATAATGTACCAGTTAATACATATGTTTGGATATTTGAAAAAATAAATAAAATAATTGAATAAACTAGTAGCAGCAATAATAATTAGAAACACAATATATTATTTAAAAGTCCTAAGGGCCTCGATTTGTAATCGGGAGTACCTGGCATTGTTAGGAGAAAATAGGGTTGTTCATATGGGATCACAGAGTTAATTCTTTTACATTGTCCAGTCGTAAGTTTTCGATAAGATTTCTGGGGATGATGTGGGTAAGGTCACTTGTGAGGTCCCATACAATATTCATCATAACTACATGACACAAGCGTAGTCATCACATGCGAAAATAGGGTTTTTCGATTTTGTATGGATTTTCCAACAGGGGAACGTCTGAGCAAGAGTTTCTGTTTTATATTTGAATGGCATTCCGGGGACTCCAGTGGAAAAAAAAGGAGGTTGCAGTAATAGGTACATGAATACCAATAATTATTATCAAAACTTGGTGGTTGGAAGGGATTTTCCAGAAACAAAAAAATTGAGCAAACTATATCCTATGTGTTCCGGAAAAATAATAAGGTGAAATATTTTCAGGGATTGAGCTTTTTTGGCCACAGAAAGAGAATTTGTTGATGGTTATTAAATTCCTCTCAGCGGTCACCGAACAGCAAACACCGGGGGTAGAGGCTAATTTTTTCCCCGGGATAATACAGATTTTGGTAAGGTCAGTAATGTGTACTACAGAGGCACAATCCATAATAGCTGTTGACCCTCAGGGCCACCACGTATTTTTTATTTCTGTTGGTCATTCCGCAGTTCAACACAATCACCACATTGTCCATCTAATCGTGTTCTTCATTTAAAATTCAACGCTGAGCAAGATAAAGGGGTACTCACGTAAAATACCGATTCAGCTCGTAGGTACCTTCTGTTTGAAACGTATGGATAAAACTCATGCATAAATGTATGGGTTGGTACGTAGGTTACTAATCTGGCAGGCGGCGTGATTCCCTTGGCAGAGCCGTTATAAGTACTCCACATCGCGTAATCTGGCGTGGCTCGTGGGGAATATTCGACGAGTGTGTTGACGCTAATCCCTTCCCATCTCTTAATCAGGTTAATTCAATCATTTTTTTTCTAACGACTTGGCAGGGTACTGCACACTCTCCTGGAACCAATCAAGAGAAGAGGAACGAGGGGTTGGATAATGTGGGGAGAATCTGAAAGAATAAGCAGTGTCACGTACCCACCCGGTGAAACGTTGTATTGCATATTCAACACCCCTATTGAAATTCTATGTTTAACTTGCGGAAGTATACTATCTAAATACTGATCATCGGAAAATATAAATTCCCCTTCATTTGCGGCGAGTGATTATTCTATAGTAGTTGAAATGTAAAGTGAATGGAAATTCAGTTCTTATTTTCATCTAGAGCATCCGGGGAGCATCATCATCTAAGATTATTTAAAACGTTTATCGGTCTCCCTAATGGAGGAGAACATATTGGTCTGGATTTATTCCCCCCTCAATAAGCAGAATTGTCTTTATTCGCTCTCCTTCCTCGAGCTCAAAATCACGGAATACTGCGTGCTTGCTTTATAAAACATGCCTAAAGGTAAGATTATCAGTTGGTATCGAAAAAGCTGCAAATGGGGTTATAATTATGCTTGGGTGTTGCTCGTAAAGGAAAGCGCTCTTCTAACGACTCCAAAGAGCGTATTTATCACACAAAAATTGATTAAAAATAAATAAATACGTCGAAAGTAGACAGGCAATCTTCTCGCATTATTATACCCAGCTTTGAAATTCATATTTGACTCATCCCCTACTTTGACTCATCTAAAAACCTCACTTTTTATCGTATTTATCCCCTTACCTGCATTCAGTAGACAAAATCCAAATTTCAGATTTATTAACGAATTTTTCGCCATTTTTCGCACGGTAAGGAAAACCAAACATTCATCATTTCGTGCATAACATACAATACCAAAAATACGTCTTGATTTCTACACCCCCAGAAACCGCAAGTGAATCAGCATTATGGTGGGGTGTTCTATTCATAGTTTCTATTCCGTGATTTCTTCTTATAGTTTTTTATTCATTCGATTTTACTCGGGAACCCCAGTCACCTCCTCAAGATGAATTTTCTGGTCATACAATGTCATACAATGGGCGATTTCCACAACAACTTGAATAGGTGGCTTGCAGGTTACTTTGGACTCGTTCTCGACTTATTATTTTTTTTATTGTTCTTATTTTTGGACAGAAAAGAATAGCTATTCTAAAAATTTTTCCTTTCTGACCTTTTCCACCTTCCTCCTGTTACCGTCGAAGAGGAGAACCCGGCTGCAGAGAGCTGCTGTAAAGCGAATTTCGAAGCTTTTTCCAACCTTCCTTTATGTAGCTTGAAGGAGGAAATGAGCGGGAAATTGTCGGCACCTGTGGGTAAAAGGGGTTGGGAAATCCCGGAGAAAACCACTGTGGAAACTTCGAAGGGGTTAGGAAGCAGGAAGGAACCGCCATAAAGGAAATGAACCGATTTTAAGATTGGTTTTAAGTCAGCTTTTCCAACCAACCGTCGAAGGGAGAAAACCCAGCACCTTGAATGACGTTTCCTCATTCACGAAAATTGAATCCTTCCCTAACAAGATCTATATTTCTCAAAGACTTTTGCCGTATTGGTTTGTCCTTTATTCGCTCCTTTTGTAGATGGACGAGGTTGCGCTCAAGACCGGATTTCTGAGATGGTCTCATTCAGTTTATGAAGCACCTGAGGCTATCCCTTAGCTCGAGGAATTTATCATCAAAAGATGATAGATTTGATAACACCGCACAATGGAAGTTGGGAGGGAGCTGGTTTTCATTATTATTTAATCACGATGTCGATCAAGGTTATTTAATGATTCCACCTTTTTTATTACCTTTTTCTCCAAACCCAATAAGGAGGCAGGATTCAAAGAGTTCTGTTTTTCGATTAACCTTCAGGGTACGCTCACTTCGAAAAGAATCTGTCATTTCTGTTGGTTTAATGCTAACTGCAGCAAGAAGGAGAGGGATCGCTATTTATTCACCAATGGGTGAGAGCTTGACAGGACATTGATATTTTGAACTGTCCTAGCTCGTTGAGTGAGTTCCTAATATTTTTCCACTATTTGAAATTCTCATTTGCCTTTTTTGTGGTCCACCCTGTAAAGCCATTTTCAAGAGACAGGGCCTCGTTCACGGTTCCCGATTTAACATCCGTTTTCGCGATGTCCGTCTTTCATCTTCTTGCTGAGCCCGATTCTCCAAGTCAGTGGACATTTGCTCAATTTCCTTATCTCTCTTGTTATATTGCCACTTCCATCTGCCTTCTGTTGGTATCCTCTTCTTTCTTCCCTTGAGGGTGAATCATTTCAGCTCAACGACCCTTTTCTTCTTCATTTCGTCCCTTTCGTCATGTTTGACGTTCAGTATCAGCCTCTGAAGGGTAAGCTTAGTATCTCGTTGAGTTGTGGTTGTATCAGTGGTTTGACGAGTTTTGATTTTGGTTTTGGTATTTTCATTTGAATAAGATAACTATACTCATGCCAACAAAAATGTCCTCCAACGATCACCATATACGTATTGAATTGTCCATCCTCCTTCCGGTGTAAGTTCGCCTTTTTTTCCAACTGAAGGGCGTGGGGCAGTTGCTACCCCTAGGGTATATTGTTCCCGCGTTTACAGAAGGGAGGTCGGATAGGCCCTGAAAACCCTTGCCGACCTCCTCACCCGGCCGACAGGGGCCGTCCAGCGCCTATCCGACATGCTATCGCCCAAAGGTGAAAGTTGGTCAATCTTTTTGCAAGCTCCTACAAAGGCAGACACGCGAGTGTGTTATGACACCTGACAACCGTATTCGGATACTTACTGCCGGTACTGAGTTGGCCTCACGACGTCGAGTAAACGCCGGAGGTGCTGGATTCGAACTAGCCTCGAAACCTCGACCTGATAAAGTCTAGAGCCCCAGGGACCGACTCCGGCCACCCAGGCCCTCGTCAGTTTGCCTCAAACACCATCTCTGAGAAAAATGGCAGATTCGGGCCAAGGTGCAGCTCGTACCCGTAAACCAGTCTTGAGTTTTCATACCTAAAATTCACACCTAAAATTATATTTGCGTGCCCGCGAATATATAAATGAAGATGAAATATGCTTACGGGAGCACACACGCAACAGAAACATTATGTATCTCGTAGCATTTTTGTTCATTTTTATACGCCCATTGTCGTGTTGCTATCACTGCTTCAATTTGACGTTTGCAGCCAACAAACGCTTGACCTTCTTACCTTTTCACCGTCGGGAAAATGCGCTAAGAACATATGTGGATCCAGTCTAGTTGGAGAGCCTTTTGTATGTATGTTGACTCCACTCCACCTTCTTTCATCCGTCAGTACGAAACACAAAAGATGAAATACAAAAAAAAAAAAAAACGAAGTCCTTCAGGGGCAGTAAGAGGAAAGACGTTGAAAATGGATTCATCGACAGCCCTCTAGCCGCTTGGTCGCTTTTTCGGTTGCAAGTAAAATAGGGGAGGGAATGTGTCCGAAAGGTCAGAAATCACTTCGTCTCCCGAAGGGAGAGTGAAAAGATGATCGAGTTCAAATATAAAAGGGTTTTTCCCCTAAGAGCGCATCCCTCAGAGCTGGCGATGGGAAGGAAATCTCATTTTTTTTGCTAGGGGTCTGAAGTTGCGTTTCAATAAGTATCGTTAACGCTGTTCTGTTTCGAACAAAAAACGTAGCAACGGGATCGTTGCAAAGAGGCAGGGCGGGGGAGGGGGGTATAAAAAATTCCAAGGAAACACCAGAATGGGGAACATGACAAAAAGTCTGCGATGCTAATATTTCCGTTCGAGGCGCTAGTCCTTCGTGGCTCAGCGTCTGGTTAGAATTCTGCGTATCGCGATCAGAAAAAGTTATCGAAGTTGAGGGACAACTATAACGGGGTGACAAAAAACTACATTCTACAACGAGTTATCAATAAAAGTCTAGACGATTTCGATTGCAGTGCTGAGCTGTTGGGGCAATTTTCCCAAAGAATGCTCACATTATTGACGTTATGTTCACCTGTGTGTTAATAACGCATGTAACTGCGGTTTTAAACAAATATTTAAAATTATGAAATCTACCAATTTTTGCGCTGCTAAAACAGTTAAAATAATGTGAGAATTCGTTGTTCTTCTTCACGTAATCTCGAAATGTAGGCCATCTGTATACTAAACGAGTTCTGGGAAAGTTTATCAACATTTTTATGACAATTTCATGCCTAGACATTAGAAGTCTCGAAGAAACATATTTGAAATGGATAAATTTTTACAATTAACCTCTTCCGGTGGGTGCCAATCTCTCCGGGACCCGTATCATTGGATTCAGCGTCCATAATTTAGTCAAAAATGATACCCCACACTCCCCCAAGATCTTGAAAATCTCGAAATACATGTTTTGACTTCTCCCCTCCCCGTTTGGTTCGATCGGGCTAAAAAGTTTTGAGGGCCAACTATAGCCAAAAATGGGTCTCTGACCAAAATTTCAGATATTTTTATAAAATTTTCTTCCACCAAAATCGGCTTGGACGGTGGACCAAAAATTGCTTATTTTGGTCCAGACACCTTGAAACGCCCAGGAAAACATTTTGGGGTAAATCAGTGAGGTCGACATTCTGCATGAAAACATGCTATGTTTTGATACTAGGTTGATTTTTTAAGGAATAACCAACCAAAAAAGGAAAATAGCTTCCCATATTGAGATCATATGCTGTTCCCTTATACATTTTGTATCTAATCTCTTACCTAGTGCAACATTAAACTCCCCATATAATCACTCGTGAGGCTGAAACTTTGGTGGGACCCATACTGAAATCGATCCCACGGGCTGTTCATACAGGAGACAACTTTTAACAGGCCTCAACTGTTGCCAAGAAGTGCCGAACTTGGGCTTCATCGCCTGGATTGGATTCGAAATCGATACAGGCGAAGACATGATACCGGAAGGAGACGGAAAGAAAAAATCCTACATGGTGGGACCTTTTCCCTTTTAGGTGAAGTGCGACGTCATAAAAATGAATAATAGGGTCGCATTTCGTCTACTTTTCCCTCCAGGCGAGTCATTCTGATCTGTCCCCGGTGTGAACTTATTCTCTCCTCTTCCGTTAGGGCCCATTTCCTGAAATATTTGAACCAACGCCTTCCCCCAAGAGGCTGAGCATCGAAGCACGGCTGTTGTTTTTTCCGAAGACGCCCCGAGTTTGTCACATCCGCTTATATTTTGCCCCAGGACCCGTAAATTTAGTCCTGTAGATTTTTTCCAATAAAACGTTGACAATACAAATTGGCTAAGCTCGATTAAAGATGCTGGGCGAATACGATTAATCTTCCGTAATTTCACTTATTGACTCTGAACTCACCACGCCAGTTTTCAACTTCATAATCCTCTCCTCACGGCACCATAAACGGCCTTCCAGAGCCGACTGGCCTCCCTTGTTTTGGCTTCAGTCCAGGCCACTCAGGGACCAACCGGCTGTAATTAACTCGGGGCACGGCTCGAGCTTGAACAGTGTAAATCACAGCTTTGTTTCTAAGCTGACCTTCAAACCCCCATTCTAACCGTCCCCCTTCTACACACTACTTTATAAATCAGGGGCCCGAATAAAGTATGAGCGCCTGAGTTAAAACAAGGCGCAATTTTGGATTCGGTAATTTATTTTTGAATTATTAAACCATTTGTACAGCTCCTGATACTACTTCGGTGATTTTAATATTTCCCGTATTCCGCCCATCTCCATGTGGGATCCCTTTCCTTGTATCATGTTATTCAGTCGCTGTAATAAATATGCTAAACCTCCCGGCAGACCAAGTGGCTCACCCTCAGAGTGGCTCACCCTCGGATATCAGCTCAGAAACTCACAGGGGTATAAGTCAGTAAGACGGATTAGGGGGGGCCTTTTCAATAACTCCCAAGGTAATTTCCTTCGGGTGGGATCAAAATGATTCGAAAGGAAGAAGGAAGGATCATCTTCTTAGCCACCCGTGAAATCCAGAAAAGAGGCGCCTTTTTGAGCCGAAGAACTTCAAGTAGGAAGGTATGAAAGACCTTTTCAATGCCAGAGTAAAATCCTGCGTGATCTATGATGTTGGAAAATGGTGGTTTCATCTGAAAAGGACTCAAGGATCTGCCCCTGCCTGTCCCTCTAAGTACACTTTTCGTCGACAAAGCGATTAAATCTGACGAACTCTCGGTTAGTCAGTTTGCCAAGTTTTTTTTAAAGGGTTTCGGAAGGCCAAAGGGACCGATTTTCCGGGTCAGTTGGTGGACGATGTGAGAGGTGTACAATTATACAAATCCGATGTAACGTTTGGATCTGAGTTTTCCTAAGTGCGTCGTTCTACCAAAAGGGTACTTGAGTTCAGTCAAACTTTCACTGGCAAGTGGTCTCAGGCAATGGAGCCTTTGGAGAAGCTGTGGAACTGACCAGGTGACTACCACATTCGTATCACCGGAAAACATCTACTAATCCTAAAGGGTCGCAGGGGCGTACCTAATGAATAATTGACTACATCCCCTTTTTCCCTTTGGTCGAAATGAAGTTCTCTAGTTCGTTAGGAGCAAAGAGGAAAAAAACAACGGAATGACTTTCACGTCAAGGTTTTCATAATACATACAATTTCCGTTTTTTTTCCCTGAAGACAAAAACGTACCCGCCCTATTTTCCATCTTTGTTGAGAGAAAGAGCTTCTGCCGTGGTTCTTTCCGTTATTCCACTTTACTGTTAGTATGCGCTGGAAGGAGAGCAAAACCAATCCTCAGAGACGCTGGCGTTCCTTGAAATCTCCCAGATGAATCCAGTATTCTTCGTTCTAATCAGGATTTTTTTCCTTTTTTTGCTGATCTCCTTAATGAGCCTTCTTGAGATGGCGTTCTCCTCATCTGGATAAGAGCCTTTATTCATTCGTCAGATTATTTTCGAGCTTATTAACGAAGTATGAATTATGCTCACCTGAGTGTTATACGCTGTCGCAATTGCTGTAGACATTCTATTTGTAAATATATTATTAGTATTATTTCTTATGTACCTGCTCATTCAGATTCACTACCAAAAGCGGGTTCCAACCAGAATGGGACAATTGGGTACCGAATTTGACAGAGTGGTAATTCATCATTGGTTATTAGAAGCAAACTTATACATACGCTAATTTTATTAATAAATCAACTCATTCGGTTACAGTATTTAATAAAAAAATTAATTAATTAATTATAAATAGATCAATTTCCTGAAGGTACGATTTTAGTCCCTTCAAGAAGTAATTGGCATGATCACGTCTGTCACGTTGTCCCTTTTAATAATATTTCCATCTCTCATGTTCAACTTCGGCTTGTCTCATACGTTACAGGCACTACTTCGGGGAGCGTTGACCCAGCAGAGCGCCGCAATTCTCGTTTGCATGGCGGTCGACCGCTATGCCTGCATGCTCCATCCCGCCAAGTACCACAAGCACTCCACAAGAAAGGTGAGCTTTAATTTATGTTGTGCGGATCTGGATTAAGGTGGCGTGGTAGTTTATTACCCCTCATTCCGTTTGTGGGGGGATGGACCATGAGACCACCGATGTGTGATCTATTTCATGGATCATTTGAAAGGACTTTTACGGGCCGAGAGCGGACAGGTGGAACATTGATACGAATACATTCATTCTCATAGTATCAACTGTAGAGGGGGTGGATTATATGAAAGAGTTGACCTATTGGCTTATTAATCAATGAGATTGAACTACTCGAAACGGATTTGGCATTAAAAAGAAAAAACGCGGCGAATTCATTCACAGGGGTTGGTTATTCCTCGGACCAGTTACCAGGACCAGGCATGGTGACTTTTTTCAATCGATTCAGTGTCCAACATTTAGTTGAAAATGATACTCCACACGCATAGGTACCAGAAATCTCGAAAACACATAGCTCGAAATGAGGTAGATAAATACCCGTTTTTGACCCATTACCTCTTTTGGTGGGCGCCAACCGTTCCGGGACCATTTTTATTGGATTCAGCGTCCAAAATTTATTCGAAAATCATAACCCACACGTTAGATCGCCAAAAATCTTGAAAATCCATTTTTCAAAAAATACGTGTTGACCCCCCCCCCCCCACCCTCTACCCTCTACCCCCTCAAATTTGGTCCGATCGGTCTGGAAAGTTTCGAGGATCAACTAAACCCAGAAATCGGAGAGATTGGACTTTTTGCACTGAAAACATGGGTTGATCATTTCAGGAATGACGAACCAAAACAGAGGAGGCAGGGGTACTTGGGTTTTCAGTTTAAGGCAAACGAATAAAAACGTACACCAACACCAATAAATCAGTCAACCGTTTAAAGGTGTTTGTAATGTTGCACTACATGTATCTAGAACTTTGAGCGCATCTCTCGTGTCATTTAAATAGTGATAGAATACGAATGGAATCACTTAAATGAGTTGTCTTCGAATCATCTCTGAATTGTAATGAAGAGAGATTTAAATGAGGTTTTAGAGGATCTGATCTTACGAACCGAACTCATTTGGAATGTATTAATTGACGAACAATGTTGCTTGACGTCGACACTCGAATTTCACCTGAGACACAATGAGTCGATCATTCATCAAGCTATTCAAACTAACATTAATGTGAACTCTAAGGACTTGTTGCTCACTCAACCTGATGAAACGCAAATCCCTCGCTGAGTAGGAAGCCACCAACATAATATCGACTCGGTAGTGGTTTCCACTAAGGCTCCAACATCTCCAGAGGATGTAATTCCTGATTTACTGTCGGGTCGTAAATTACCGGGCGGTTCATCCTCTCCCGGATCTCTGGTAAGGAAGATGATGAACGGGTTGAGCGCTGAGTGTAGGAAAACGCGGTTTGTGTTTGGGTGTTGGGAACGTTGGTGTGGTGACGTTACTCCATCCAGGAACCGATGGGCGGTCAGCTCGCATTAGATGTCACGATTTTCTAACTTGAATGGGTAAATAATCAGTTGATATTCATCGTGCAGGAATAATTCGTTCCGTGCGCGCTCTTATCCTTTGAATTTTCAGGGCAGAGGTGACTCGCCTAGTGCATGTGAACCATCTGAGAGCACTCACTCCCATCTCAATTACTCCACTAGTGGGCAGTTCCAGCCCTTCAACAGCCCAGATAATTCGTATAAACCATCATTCCCACCCTTCTAATTACCAAAATAACTCAAATATGCAGTTTAGCAACTACAACGAAATGTTGATAACAAAAAAACATCAAAATTATTTTGAGAAATGATCTGAAAACGCACATGCATTTGACATGTTCTGCACGTAAGTTTGGAGTGCATCTTACCCTGTTAGCTGGCCACTGATGCGTACGGGTTTGATTATTCTGGTCATGTTGACCTGGGCTTATGAGGAACAAGAGGGACTTACGTGGCTGGGATCGAAGGCATACATGGAGTTTTTGCTCCATCCGGGCCAATGGTGATACAGAGCCAATGTAGGAAGCATACTTGTACAATCACCAACAACATTAGAGTCAATAAAAATTATAATTTCAAAAATTATTGTACATAAATAAAAAATAGACAAAAATTAAAAAAATTATTGCAACATCAAACGTCTGGGGTTTTTGCATATATATGTTCAACACTTCTTCAACAAAATTTTCTTGTTTTCATGTTTTTGCTACATTCAATAGGCATAGTCCCGTTTGAGGCGGGCCTCTGACATGAGTGACCCCTTCCTAATTTTTACTACCTCTCAACGTGCTAAATGACCATTCTGTAAATGTTGTGCATGGCTGTGCAAGAAGAACAGGTAGGGCCTTCGATTTTACTTATGATATAATCTCTTGGTCTCTTGCAGTAATCCAGTTTTTCTGGCGTTAAGAGCCCTTGCAATGTGTATATACCATAGCTTCCCGCCTTTTCACATTCCGCTGTTTTATCCTCGATCACACTTTCTTTTGCTTGGAAATACTTCCGTAAATCCATCTTCCCTACTCCCTCTCCTAATCTCACAAACAAAATACCTATCAACATAGATTAGATAAACAAATATAAGAGATGAAACTATTATGAAAGATGGTTGTAATTCATCAGTAGGTAGAACATGCTAAATTATGAGTTCTCATTATTCCTCTGATCGACAACACCTGAAGAATCAGGATGGATACCTATTACATGAAGAGAAGATGGGTACAAACCCCTGTAGTTAATTTTTGAGGAAATTCGTTTTAGTTGGTTATTTTTAAGCAATCAAAGTACGTTTTCATGCACAACGTCACTCTCTCCAATTCGGCTAAATGTGTATTTCGAAAAAAATGGATTTTCAAGATTTTTGGCGATCTAGGCGTGTGGGGTGTCATTTTCGACTGGATTTCGGGGACGCTGAATCGATTGAAATACGTCTCCATGCTCCTAGTCCTAGGAATGACCAACCACTGTAGATGAATTTGCAGCGTTTTAATTCGTGTGACAAGGTAGTTATGGAGTAGGCAGCAATGTACGGCCTCGCTGGGCATTATTAACACTAAAATTCGGGCGCTGCATCATTTGATATGTCTTGTAGATCGATTGCCGCAAACAGAGCCAGAAGATGAAATCCTTCCAAAGTCTCCCTTACCAAAAAAAAAAACTCCTCCAAAAAGCCTCCTTTATCCAAAATTTCACAAAAAGCAACTCTCTAGCGATGTCACGTTTTATACGTATTAGGAATCTCAAACTAAGCATATTCTGACGCCGAGGTGGACAGTTATGTGTAGGAACAGGGGTCAGTTCGTTTTATCATAAACCAAAGAGATATATATCAATGGATAATTTGCTTGACACCGAGGAGTCTGAAACAGCGTCGGACGGCAGTTACTCTTTTCAAGAGAATGGCCCAATCAGCGCCCTTCAGTACGTCCAATTTTTAAATATACTCTTCTCGTTTAAGCTCAATAAAATACCTGTAATCCACTGTGTGATTCTACCACGCATTCTCCCTGTTTCAGTGTTTCTGCCAAGGCTGCATGACGGTTCTGAGCATGACGCTGGTCGCCTCTCTGACCGTCTATTCGGCAGTCGTTCTACCCAAAGGTGGCTACTACTTTAACCAGAGCGGCCTATCTGCGTGCGATCCCTTTTACACGAGGCCGAGCATCCGAATACTCGCCGCGTGCTCTTTTTATTTCCCGACCACGATGCTTCTCATGTACTGTTACGGATCGGCCTTCCACGCCAAGAGGCTTCGGATTAAAGTTGCAGAAGCGAATGACGTCAACAACGCGACAATGCACAAGGTGAGTTGATTGACTTATTTGTTATAATGAGAAGGTAGGTTTGAGGACAGTGACATTAGTATTGAAGTCTTGTAACAATCTACGGAGTCAATCAATCAATGAAAATTTTTTTCGGTAGTGTCCCATACGACGCGTATCCCAGCCATTCTAGTATGAAAATCATGATTTACATACATGGCTTCAACAACGCGTATGAGACAACTGAATAAATATTAGAAGGAATTTTAACAAGGAAAAGAGAAAACCCAGTTATTCATATAAACAATGTAAGTTTTATACAGCCCAAAAGGAACAAAATACCAATGTTAGGTTGACATCCTTCAACATTCTAACATAGAAGAAGTAAAACCTCACATGAATCAAAAACCTTACATCAACCGAGAAACCACCAGACTTTCATTCCTACTTTTACCTGAAAGTATATTTGTTAGCATGTCCTGCTTCCCAGAAATACCTCTATGGAGCCCATTGGGTACTTATAAGATGGTGATAAATTCTCATTTATTCCTTACTCTTATTTATTTATATATTTTATTCAATGTAAATACTAATTTGAAAATTTATCTGACACTTGAGTTTTAAATCTTAAATCACGTCGGTGTCAATTTACCTACAATAGTTCGAGCTGCCCTCGTTAGCGTACTAGGTACATGGGAACTTGTGAGTTTATTTGTAGACCCCCCTAAACCATGTGCGAATAAAAAGGACTTTTCCCTTCTCGTGGAAACAGTTCGAACCGCTCGGCCGGTTATAACCAGCCCCAGGCCTCCTTCTCAACACATATGCCGATATTTTATGTACTTTAACTGTATACGTCGCTCATAACTTAGGCCTTTCGTAACGCCTTCCAGTCCCAACAGAAGAAACGAGGACGACCATTACTCGTGTCTCCTTATATGGACAGCAGGAAAACATATCTCTTGCTCTCGTGGTTTTCTGTTGTTGGATAAACTTATAAAGAAATCAGAACTGGTAATTTGTGGGATAACACCCTCGCGAACTTTTTCACCCCGCAACAACTACGATAAATACGTCAAGTTAGAACTCCTAGATCGTTCTGATGGGTGTAAACATTATTTTATATATTTTTACGATACAATACAACCGTTTTTCTCAGAAATTGAGGTACTTTAACAGATATTGAGAAAATTCGTTAACCCTCGTTGGTTTGTTGTAAAAGAAAAACCGTTTTTCCATCATTCGTCTTTCGTAATTGTAATTAATTGAGCACTAACGAATAAATTCTGAGTTGAATCGATTGACGGGCATTAAATCGCAGTGTTCGTAAAAGGTGAGAGAACACAGACCAGAGGCCAAATGATTAGAGGTATAGAAGAGGTCATTAGCGGTCAGAGGCACCCTTCAGACGAGTGGCAGCTTCACAGTTCATTAAAAACTCGTTTATTTCCCTTTTCGCCGGAGCGTTCCGAAAGAGAAGTACCAGATGGGAGCAGCAGAGGGAGTATAATAAAAAGTTGAAGTGTTTTCCGCTCAATCGGCAATCAAGTGGTTTCCTCGAGGCACATAATACTGCAAGAGTTCAAGAGGTCTTCCTTTAGAGTGAAAAGGGTGATCGAGTTAGTTTGTGGGACCCGGAAGAAAGTACTGGGAGGTAAGTCGAATTATAAGCCCTCAGCTTTTCTCCAAGTCTTGTACTGAAGGGCTGAAAGGCCCAAGGTTCCTTTTCGGTACAAAGAACACAGCCAGTAAGGTTTTCTCAAACGAATCCTTGATTCAATTCAAGAAAGGGTTCATTTATTTATTTTTTCTTTAAGGCCCTTTGTTCATGCTCGAGGTTGGAACTTAAGTTGTGGCTTTCCGTTTGAAATACTACTGTGAGGGAGTATACGGGGGTTCGGTGATGATACATCTACTTGGAAGGGTGACCGCTGGTATGTGAGCCAGTCGTCGAGGAAGTGATTTACGCAGCTGATCCTCTTCTACATTTAATTCGATGAGGGAATTGAAAGTTAAGAGCGAAATGGGCATGATGATTTCCGATCCTTTCAATGGAGGACGGCTGACCACGTCTACGACACTGAATACACGGTAGTTGGACGTAAAACTCCAGGGTGAAATGCCTCTTTACTTTATACTATTTATACTACTACTTTGTGGGCTTTCTTCTGATAATTTTACAGGGATCTTCACGATAGGTCCCAATGCATGGGGATACTTGAAATAGTTTCCGATGAGGGGTGATGTTCGGAATCTTTATCTGAAATGGACCCTCCTCCTAATCCTTTGGAAAATGTCCGATACTGGAGTAATTACTGGACTGTTCGAAATTCATTTGGAAATCCCCCCCCCCCCTCTGCCCTACTCACCATTAAAACATTTATATCGAATTCCGAAGTAGAGTCGCAATATGAATGACATGTTTTTAGACCTTTGAACGAGTACCTTAATTGTTACTCTATGCGTAAAGGGCCACAATGGTTTCCTTTTCCGCATGAACCGTTATACGTTCGTCATTTTATCTTCTTTTCCTTCATAATGTAAAAAACCGAACCCTCTCAAGTGTATGTGAACAAATGAAGACGCTCTTTACTTTCCCTTTCCGTCGACAAAGCATGAGCCTATTCTTGTTTCCCAACGATTCTCGATTCTCCTCACAAAGAGGGAACCTTGAGGGCCATTATCCCTTTCGAGGGTTGTCTTTATTAGATACCTATTCAATTGGTTGGCGAGAGAGAGACTTGATTCCCATTAATGACGCTTCAAAAGTGTTACTGTCGATGGCAGCTCGAGTTATTTCAATTAAATCTGGAAAAAAAGGTGTTAGTCATGTGAGAATACAATTCTAGAGGTGAAACAGTTTGATTAGAATTTTTCGATATTATTTTTACGCTGGCAAGTAAAAAAAAAAAAAAAACCCAGGAAGTGAACCGCCGGTGCCACGCTGCCCAATGTATTTGATTTATCAGCAATATCGACGATTTTCCTGACACTAGTCGTTATTGGCAATAGTTTGACAGACCATCGCTACCACGTAACCAACTCAGATAACTAACAATTATTCCAAACGTTGAGATCGCTTCGGGAATCGAGGTGCCGTACAATCAATACACTGTCACCTGCCACTGATGTCGTTAGCGGGCACATTGACACAGCTAAAAATCGCAAAACCTTCATTCCCCGACGCACACTCGCAGGATCACGATCGGAAATACCACAAATTCCCTTTTCACGCCCAAATAGCACGACCAGAGAGTTGACAGAACAGAGTATTAAATCTACGGTGTTTTCCGTGCTCAACAAAATTATTGCCCACGCTTCGACATGAAATGTTTAATCAACGACAGGAGAGTTTACTCTGTTGTTTCTCACGGAGGTGTCCGGTACAGGAATGGCAACAGGAGTTTTGTTTACCTATATTGCAATCGAACAGACAAAAGAAGAAATTCCCAATTCGATGGAATTTTCAGATAGGTACTTCTGTAACTTCATGAATTCACCCAAAAGGGGTGTTTATCATGACTCAACATACGTATTTCCCTACGAAAACGTGATTCGGATCCGTATCGTTGACATATTCCCCCCAGTTTACATTAGTTGTAAAATGATTTAGGATAACTCCGCGTGAACCGCATATGGATCACGCACCAGAGCTCGTGATCAGCTCGCTCAGGAAGACGTCAAAACATATTGATACAGCGGTCCCGCTGTGGATTCCCAGTTTGACAAATGTGTTTTGATCTCGAGTTCAAGCTTGTCGTCGCAAATCCCGTAACAAAACTCCTACAGCCAAAGTTTGACGGATGAGTTTTCCTTTGGGACTTGAACCGAGCACTTTTCACGTCTTCAGGCTTCACTCGCGAACTTAACTTGTCCTGAAGTTAACGAGTTCGTTTCTCACCTCTCGGAATCCTGTAAGGCTCAACTTTGTTGCGCTTTTGTCGTGAACACATATCAACCGCTTAGCGTGGTATAATTTATATACATGTATTAAGAGGAACAAACAAAAAGGACATTCATATTCAGTCACTTTGTTCTTGGCCTCGTCAGCGAACTTCGAGGTTTACCATGTGAAATCGTTTAAAAAGTAGTTGCTCTTGGGCAGGAAAATTACCCTGTTAAATTACCCAGGAAATTAGCATTGATGCATCTAGTACTGGATTTGTGAAATATTTTGTTGGAAGTACATTGTCGGGCTTTTACACAGTGATTGTACAATAGGGTCACTTGAATATTACAAACACCTCCTTGTAAACATAATGAAAATAAAACGGTGGTGAACCCTAGTACCACAACATGGGGCTTATAATTTATATTTTATGTCGCAGGATGGTAGTTTAATTGTGTGCCCTGGGAATTTATACCCGCCCACGTGTTATAGCCGTGTACCTCGGGGGTACCCGGTATCCGATAGAACCAGGACGTTGGGTGTTGTTAAGAGGAGGGGATCATGTTCACAGGGGAAACCTGCGAAGGAGAATCGATACTTGGACAAGTTCCCAAAGTGGCGGACCTTGAGATAGGCTGTTCACGCTCCAAGGAGCGAGTACGTGAGTGAAGCTAAAGGATACATTCGGAACAGTTTTTCTATTCTGTTCTTTCAAGCAATAATGTCTACTCTCCGACTTTATGAGTTATATTCAAAATTGATCATTTCCCATAACAGTAATAGCGCATAGTACGAGCCCGTCAGTGGCATAAATCTCCTCAAACTGTAGGAAAAGTTTACTAAGGTTTATTATTTTACTTGTGGGAAAAGTACATTATTCTGTAAAGTTAAAAATTGACAATTTGCATGTATGATGTATCCATCTTCAAAATACTCTTCGTAACCACAGAGGATTCTATACTTCATTTGTATGCAATAATCGGTCCAAGTCCAGTCGGTTTACTGTCCAAAATGTAGGGAAAAGATACTCCACGCGCCCAGGTCTATAAAAAGCTTCCATAAAATACCATTTTCAAGATATCCATTTCCACCATACCCGCTGGCTATGGACTTAGTTTGCGGTGATCGGGCTGATAATTAGTTAAAGCCAACTAAGGCCACAACGGAATATATAAGAAAGGTTTAATATATTATATAAAATAAATATAAAGAGCCTTTTTGGTCGTGGCGGTAGAATGACATTCCGAATTACGAGCTCACTCGATTTGAAATATCAAAAGTTAAATTTTGAAAGAGAGACCAACACTATTCTTGCGGAACAATGCATATTAATAAGATTATACCTAATGACAAAGTGCTTTTGTTTTAGAAGGATGTGTTACTTCAATGAGAACATTCAACTAATAACACTGGGGATAGAAAAACTGTTATTTTGAGAACGCACATAAAATCTCTCAATGTTGAGGTGAATTGGGATCTATTTTACTCAACTAATCTCCACCACATTGAAACTGAGTTTGGTTGAATGACAGTACGTAACGAACGTTCAAACCCATTCAAAACTCAATCTACCGTCTAGGGGGAACTCGCGGATTGTGAGCCATACGACGGGTCCTATTATGATGGCTCGGTCCGAACAGAGATTGGCCATCGTTCCGAAATTAATTGAGTTTAGGGGTCCGATCAAAACAGTGAAAGCCATTCAAACGAAAACGAACTCGCGCTATTCGGTAATCACTCTCTGATCGAATGAGCGCCGAGTTGAACGCAGCTTCATGAAAAGAGCTAGCGAAAAGGGAAAAATGTAAAGTGAATACAATGAGAGATGGTTTATTTAAGAGCTTATCCAATTTGAAAATTTCCCACTCATCCGTCGTCAACATTCATCAGATGGTTTCATTTTTGACGGTTTTATCACCTTCCCTGCGTGATATATCTGTATTTTTGCACTTTTTGAAAGCTTCACAACGATTCGACAAGCCATGACGGTCATAAATGTCCCATTTGTGGAAACGTTTTCAAGTTTCTGAGATTTAGGCATTTTGACATCTTGATACAAATTAGGTTTAGGTATGTAAATAGGGAGTATTCTGGTAAATGCGCTTTGAAGAACACCCTCAAAACATTAATTAAGCTTACAGCTTACTATAAATGATATTCAAATACGCTCAAGGCGAAATATTCCTCCTTCAGATTTATTTGCAGTGAATAGAATCTCTAATGATCTAGGTTGAATACCTCACAACTAAGAGCTAACTTTTTCATTTCCATGCTGTACGACTCCTAAGACCCCGACGTAAATATGGAAATAAAAATATTTTCTCCCTTATCTTCGAGTACAGCGGAACGCTCATCCTTGGAAATTTGCTCAATAAAATGAGATTCTTTCTGAGGAAAATTGAAAATGTGAGAACACGAGGAAAAATGAACTTACCTTCTAAAATATATGGCGAGGAATGTTACAAAGACGCAAAGGCGGCGGAGTTATTAAAACTTTTCTTTTGGAATAAATCACCACGATGCGCCTTGGAGATTATTTTGTGTCACTTTATTACCTTCGCTAGAGATTTTCGAATGAAATTCCTTGTCTTTCTAAGAGTATTATCACTGCTTTATAACTGCGAGGTGGAACATTAAATTCATGGGAGGTACCTGTATAGGAACTTGGGAATAACAGCTTGTTTCAAAGACAAATTTATCTTGTAATAAATTGCATGTCTTTTCTCAGGTCGTCCTTAATATGCAAAAAATAATTGCACTCTACACAAATTACTTCGGAATATTATTGTTGTCCCCTACATTCCCTAATTCAACCTTGGAAAAGACCCTTGTATTTGTAAGACAAAACAAGCAAAGTGTATGGAAGATACCAGCGACAAAGCTGAAGGTGTAACATCCTATGAGTGTGATCATCGAAATTTACAGAATATTGTATTTCTACTTTGTTTACTTGGTTGTTATCAAAGGACAAAAATTTTCTTTTTAGGATGATAAAGGCACTTCCTGTAGTATTTTGATCGCTGAATCGAATACTGCAGCCGGATTTTTAGATGTAATATAAATATGTAGTACCATTTATAGGGTTTTAGCGAAAAAGAAGGGGTTTCGAATGAGTCATTATTTTCGAAAAAAAATATCGTCAAACAGTCAACGGAATAATTATTAACTATTTTCTTAATCAGAATTAAACTCAAATTTGATTTTGGGTGATTTAGAAACAAATATGGATCTGAAACTATGACCCTCACCATATACGTACATCTGATTTGGTCACTTGTGCGTAACAAGCTGTCGTCTATCCCAATCAAATTAGCACTCAACATCTCAAGAAAATTGATACAGGTAACCGAAAGTTATGAACAAAAAGTATGAAATTCAGGAAAACCGAAAAAGCCTGTTTTCCATGAAGTGTTCACGTTTACTCCACCTTCTTCCACCACGGTGATGCCTATCCCTAAACGAGGTGGAAGGATCCTTTGAAGTGGAAAAGTCTCCAAAAGTGTTCTTTTTAATCCGATCACTTTGGAATCAGCCGTTAACACGACAAGCCGGCGTTTAGGTCTCATTAACAGGCTCAGTTTCCTTTTCAATTAGGATTTTAAGAAGTTTCCTCAAGAGAAAACAGCCTTCTCCCAACCAGTTAATAAGGTTCAGACACTGATATTTTTCTTGAAGTTGGTTCTCATCTTATGAAGTTTTTCAACTTCTCACTCACATTGGAAATCGTTTAGAGGAAACAAATATCACGGATGGAAAAAAAAATATTTACTTGAATTAGACCAAGTGGAGTTAATTCATCGGGAAATTAATCCGGCTCACCTTTACGGTAAAGGCTTTACCTATACACAATGGTTGTTTTGTCAAAAATGTGAATTTTGGTTTGGTAATAATCCTAAACGTCTGGCAATCATGAGTCCAGGCAATAACAAAGTATTTGTAGTAGGATGGGAACGTCAAACTGTATTGTCGTCAGGCCCCTCAACAAATCTAATAGAAATCGTCCCATCGAGAAAGGGCGTTAGACGTGACGAGAATATCCTTCGGAGGAACCATCTCGAATCGGAAGGAAAAGAACTTGTTGGTAAAAAGAAAAATCGTCTAAAACGAGCAAAATTGGATGTTGAACGGCCTTTTTCCTCAATTTTGTGGGTGTAAAACGTTAAACCCCTCGTTCCCTATTACTTTTAATCGCTCCCAACCATCAGACCTCGTTATCCAATAAATCCCAGAATGCGGAGAGTCATTTTGAAGCTGCAATAGGCCGTAAAAGTATTTATTACCTTTCGAGATAAAATTCGTCCGAAAAGCTTTTCGAGATCTAATCTTTGCCCAACGGTTTTCCGAGTTGTTAAATTGCCGTTGGAAAATAAATAAAGCGTAGTATCTATTTTGTTGCTGCCACATCTTGGAATCTTTGGGAAGACAAAATGGGAATGCATCATTCGAAGTGACAGGATATCACCGGATAGGAATCTAAAAGAGGAGAAGAAAACCCTACATCACGCAACAGATGGGCGAAAGCGGTATTTGCTAGAGTTGATTACTTTGAGCGTACTTCTCCTTTCCACCTTCAAGAAAATGTCTTCCGTTCTGGCAGTACTTAATCACCCTACACAGGAGTAGTTTACGTCTGCTACTCTACTTCTATTCTACAAAAACAAGACATGTAAGGGAGAAGAGAAATGAAAAATATCTGCTTTCTTATAAGAAGTTTTGAACAAGATGAGACGATGAAGATGCGAGTTTTTCTCTTGTTATACACCCAAGTCCATTTCAAAACAGAATTTCCATCATCTCCAGTTCGCTGTTTTTCTTAGACAGGCCTGTTAAGTGTTTGTCAAACTTTGAAGAGCAGCGAACATTCAAGTGAAAACAAAATTTTCAAAAGTATTTGACTATTCGAGCAGACATAACTCGATTTCAGGTTCATCTTCAACAACCGTCAATTTAATTCTAATTGAAAACTCTTCCACGCAGAAAACGGAAGAAGTTTAGTACCTTTAGTTGGATTATAAGGCTTGTTAGCAGTTTTGAGCCACTTTTAGGTTGGTACTGTTGTAATCTCCACGCAAGTGATTAACAAACGAGAGGAAACTCCACTGATAAAAGGGCGGTTTGCATCGATTTTGTAAGAGCTAAGAGCACAAAGCGCCTCGCGGATCGTTTATTTGAGAGTAGATTTAATTTGTAATCGAATGCAAAGGCGTGTTAGGGCTGTTTACTTTTACCGATGGTATCTTCCGAAAAGGTTTAATCTGACCCAAATTGGAAGTTATGCGGTGAGTAATATCTACGCGGTAAGGGAGAGAGCGATGATTTGTGCGTGTGGTTTTGGAATATTGCTAGAGGAATGGGAAACATTTATTTCGAGCTAGTGCCTAGTGAAGAATGAGCATACACGTATAATCTACCTTTTACGCTGTATGAGTTCATGGGGACTCAATTTTATACTTCATGGTTGAGTTTAGTAGTTTAACCTTCACCGTCGTTTGCCTTCACTCTTTTATCTTCCACGGCCCAGTTCGAACGTATGAACAACGTATTACTAAAACTTACTTATTATACTTATTACAAAAGAATTTCAGCTTTCAAAATTATTCTTAACTCATGATGGGACTATAATGCTATTCCGGCCTCCTATTCGGGCTTTTCTAGGGCCAATTTCAGTACCCGAGTTGTAGTACGTTCAAAATCCAAAATGTCCGCCGACCGGGCCTATAGAGACGTTTTGAGCAGTGAGCCCGACGAGGGGAAAAGCGAACGAGGGAAAAGAAAAGTACAGAAAGAAAAGAACGAGACGAAAAGTAGTAGAAAGGGTAGTTTGGAGGATGTTCCACCGATAGAACAACTTGTTATACCTCAGAAATGTAACGGCAAAAACGGGATTCTCCGGAGGGTAACCCGCGTCCGAATCTTTGGCCAAATGCCAAAAAAAAAAACCTTTACATCTTTTTCCACAAAAGGTGACGGGTAAGGGAGAAGGGGGAAGACTGTCTCAGACGGTTATACAAAGGTTGAGTCCCTCAGGGACCTCATAGGTTGTGCAGTTTTCGTTCGTTCAACAGCACCGTGGGGTGCAGTTCACCTAACGTTCACTCCATGCCTTCCGGGTGGTTTTGACATGGAAATACATTATTCATCCATCGTATCATCTCTCCACAAGATCAGTAGTCAAAATTCTGTTTCAACAGGATCATATCGTGCAATAGATATTTTTTGTCCAGCAGCATTCGCATCAAAGTCAATAAAAGCCATCTCATTAATACTCTTCCGAAAGCGCTTCACTATCTTGCGGTTTTCCTAATTCGCATATTCGATGAAGCTGCCCTTGATATAATATGACAGCGACATCAGAAGTCAAGAGTCACAAGAGGTAGAGTTTAAACGGTGCTGTAAGCCTATTTGACACCTTGTTGATGTTTTGTGTTGATTTATCTCGTTCATCCCTGACTCGGGTTCTTGGATAAGA
This sequence comes from Cyrtorhinus lividipennis, assembly GCA_019603395.1. Lineage (NCBI taxonomy): Eukaryota > Metazoa > Arthropoda > Insecta > Hemiptera > Miridae > Cyrtorhinus > Cyrtorhinus lividipennis. The sequence continues at coordinate 15,192,567 of CM034000.1, read as the reverse complement.
AAAAACTATGCAAATCCTTTTGCAGGGGTTGTTTGGTCCTCGCAGGAGCATGGAGATTCATTCTAATCGATTTAGCGTCCAAAAGTTAGTGGAAAATGATACCCCATTTGCCTAGGTACTAAAAATCTCGAAAACTCACTGTCAAAAAAGGTAGGGTACCCATTGACCCATACTTTTCTTCTGATGGGCGCCAATCGCTCCTGGACCCGTCTTATTGGATTCAGCGTCCGAAATTCAGTCGAAAATGATTCACCACACGCCTAGATCGCCGAAAATATCGAAAATCTATTTTCCGAAATACACATTTGACCCCTAAACCCCTCCCCCCTCCCTTAGCTAGAAAGAGGTCCCTGACCATAATTTCAGATTTTTACAAAATTTTCTACAACCAAAAACGGTATGAACATAATTATTTATTAATAATTCGTCCGAGTGAACGAAAAAGAAAGAACGGAAAAGAAAGCATCATAAAAAATTCCCGAAAAAATGGACGGTGAAACATTGTTGTTACAATCATAGAGGTACAGCTAATACAAATATTACGAGGGATGTTTATAATTATCGCTTCCCATTTTCTTCTCTTTTAGATTTTTCTCAAACTGAATGAGTTACTGTGAATTAATGATTGATGTTTAATCATCCCATTAATGACTGTCAGACATTTAAGTCTTCAGTGAGGATGCAGCTCCAACAAACATTAGCTGGAAGTGAGCCATATGAACCAATTGGAACAGAGCACATCCTTGAATGATTGAACAATCACTTGGGGGTGAGGAGCAATGGAACAGTCCGAGCTTATGTGCACTGTAGGCCATCTCCAGGGGAAAATGTATCGCCGAGGGATTGAGGTTGGACAAGAAAGACCTTGGGCCCCCACCGGTCAACTTGAAGAGGTTGGCGCGTGTTGGAATATTTAAAAAGGGTCGGCTGAGGGACGACCAGCGGGTCGGAGTAGGGAAGATAAGAGGTGCCTGTTTGAAGGGTGTCCTCCAGAAGCCCTCCGGCTCTCAAGGGTCAAATGTGGTATCCCGTCGTTTCAAGTTCAAACCTCGTCTTTTCTCGACAAGAGAGCCTCCGGGCTTTGCGCGGTTAGTGCAAACTTTTCTGCGTCATTTGCTCACGTTGTTTAACGTATGTGTTTGGACGTGAGAGCTGGCGGGTAAAGCCAATTTACATATTCGTAAGATTTTTTTACTGTCTGTTTAACAATGTAGAGCCTAAAATCGGAGAGAATCCTCATGCAGCATTTCCAAAAATGAAACAAATAAAGAATTCTCTGAAAATAACGTATTTATCTTAATTAAATTCATGTGGAGGATAGAATGCCATTATGATTTGGTCTCATCATCATAGGAGGATTTGTCGAGCCCAGGACCATGATGGTGGAAGGGTGCAACCCTTCAAAATATCTGTCTGGGCAGTTGCCGAAGGGTTCAAATACTTGTCGATGAGTTGCCAAGTCCCCGACTCCTAAGCTACGGCTGACTTCAAGGGGTTTGGTCGATGAAAAGGCTAGTTTTGTCTCCGGAGTAGTTAATGCTGACGTCGTCTTGCTCTATGACCAGGCCAGGGAGACAATTAAAGAAAATACCTATTTAAAACCATACAATGGTACGAGTACAAGTACAATAGTCCGCTGCTCCTTTAAGAATGAATCTTCCCAAAGTGGGGGTCCCTGGTATATGCTCCCATCCTTTTCCTCTCCCCGGGAAGTTCTGTAATTGTCACCAACTTTTTTTAAAATCTGTTTTCGAACAACAGAGCCAACAAAGTCGCACACGCTCCTGTCAATCGCTGGAAAGAATGGAAGTTGCAAAAGATTTGAATTTTAGTCAGTTGGTTGTGTATTTAGTGTATTAGTTGGTACCATTTTGGTCCTGGTTGTGACAATACGGAAAATTATCAAAATAAGGATAAATTTTTTATACAATCGAAAAGTAAAGCTCTCATTCCAATTTTATCAAATGTGAGGAGGGAGAGAATATTATTTGACGACTCCAGAAGTGAGTTTATTCCTTAAAAGAATTATTTCCTAGGAGGAATCGAATCTGTCTCTGTAAACTTCGGCGGAAAGCGGGGAGGTTTAAAGCAATTACTCGCATCCGCCGCTGATTTTGAAGACCAAACTCCAATTTTCCAGAGTTGAAGCCCTAGACCGGTAGGAAAGTATCTCGAGTTCACGAAGAGGTTCTAAAAGTATGAAAACACTTGTTGAACTTTTCCTCATCCTTCGTGAGTGAACCGGCTTTCCTGAAGAATGGAAATCTCTCTCGTCTTCACAAGGTTCTAAAGGAATTGGGAGTAGAATTTCGACGAAGCTATGTTTGGGATGATTAAGAGGTCTCGGCGTCATCTAATTTCCCCATCATCGCTAGCGAAATTTTCTGTTCCGATTCCCTTGGATAAGTTTCGATAAAGGGCGTTAGTTTTCAATCCTCGTTGAGAGGTTCGTTCTAATTTAAAATTAATTAGCGCGTCAAACAGTTCTGTGAAGAACTGCATGGACTCAAATAATGAAACCTACCCCTCGTTTCCATCTCTTGGTTGAAAATTTCAACAGCAACATTTCATCGAGATTAATTTCTTGTCGTAATAGCTTGCTGACTTTCCTACATGGGTGTACCACATTATTATTTCTTTTATTTGGAAGAAAATCACATTGTAACCGTTTTAATACATTTACGAAGTTGTAATACACAGGTTCATTTATTTCCCTCATATCTCGCTTAAACTTTGTTAATGTCATCAGTTTTGTAAATGTCAATTTGTGATTTAGGGCTTTTTTAGACACCTGTCCTAGTGTGATCATCGTAAGGACTGAAAGCGTCAATAGGACTTGAAATAACACGGCCGATGCAGACCTAAACTTGTCTTTACATGACAATGTCCCAATATCGATAAAACTTTTTTTTCCAAAATCAATTAAGTTATTGACAGACATCTCCACCCCGTACGCTCTAGGATAAATGCACTATAATACGTTACCTTTTCTTGAATCTGATTTAAAGTAATCATAATTGAGATAATTTTAGGTCTCAGCCAAAATCTTAGTACCTTATTACTTAGTCTTGAAAATCCATGTGCGGTCTCACTTGCCTCACCTTTTAGGATTGAGAAAAGGCAACGGTCCGTAACCCTCGTCTCCGCATCCTCCCGGGAGTCATGAGGGATTTCCCGGAGAAGCCATTTCTCACGGAGGATGTCAACTGTATAAAGATATTCGGCGTAGAAGAAGAGAGCTAACCGTGAACCTCCTGGATGTAGTGTAGGCATCATTAATACGCTCCGTGCGACACGAGCGCTTGGAGGAGAGAGAAGCTTGACAACTCCTCAGGATTTGGTGGGCTTTGAAAGGAAGAGAAAACGCTGCTCACGTTCTACTTTAGCTCCCTGGCGTGAGAGAGGAACGAGTGACAACCTTCTTCCCGTCATGTGGTCGGGAAGGGGATGGTTTCTCATGAGTTTAATTTCGCAAGTGACTCTAGAGTGTCAAACGTGGCCCTGGAAAATTAACAAAACCCATCACGAGACCTCGGCTCTTCTCAATGACTCATTCAACAAAAACACCTTCTAAAACTGTTTGCAGTGACTCGGCAAACAAAGTGGAATTATTATTATAATAATTAACCGAATTAAGTACCCTGGGATGACTCAAGAAAACATACGGGTTCAGGAACAAACCCATTACCTTCATGTAAGCAAGGAATTGCTTCTCAATTAATGAGGTGCACATTTATACATATATTCAAGTTTATGAGAATAAAACCATTTCCCGAAAACGTTACACGAAAACTCGGATTCTAGCAAAATTATGTACTTCTGACCAATGACTGAAGAGAGAATGGGTTAGGATTACGGCGCAATTCCCATCTACTAGACTCTTCACTTGCAAAGTATGGGAGTGGTAACGAATGAAAGATATAAAGCCACTTTAATGATCAACGGAGTCGTCATTTCGGTTTTAGAATCTAATTCTATTGTGAGTAAAAACAATGTTTATTGCGATAGTTTACGACTTTGCTTTCAACTGGTGAATATTAAGACGTGCGTTCCTACTTGAATTATAATTTTAGTCAATTTTCGCGTTTCATGGAGTATTGAACGTGAAGCAGTAATAAACTGGTTTTAGCAAATTGACGGTGTTTTAGCAAGTTGAGGGCACATACCTGCGTCGCAATATCGTCCAAAATTTCAACATTTCTATCGGTAGTTTAACCTTTGTAGGCAACAAAAGGAACCAACCAGTTTTGGAAGGAATTTTTCAGTAAATTCAAAGCTGGGTACGCACTTGTATCTGTCCGTTAAGTATCACATTGTTACGCAACGGTGGAATGCAACTTCATGGTGTATCACAACATTAATCCGTTCCATCGACGCAAAGGAGGGATGATCGGAGAAATCTGGAGACAGTGGTACATCTACATCATTTGGTCATTTTTTTTTCTTGGGCTCATAACTCGGTCTGTCTATCCATCTCTTTCCCAATTTCCTCTCAAGCACCTCGTTTCCGGATTTTGTTGAAGTAGTCCGGATTCTTTGGATCTTGAAGGACTGGGTACTTCCTATAAGCGTCGATGACAGTCAGGCGTTTATCCTTCTCCATGGCAGTATCACTTACTACTGTGATTCACAAAAAAAAAGGGCACAATGCAGGAGCGTAGCATGGCTTTGGAGTAGACCCCCCTCCCAATATCCAAAGTCTCCTACTGAGCTAGAAGCTGAAAACATTTCAATTACAAGATCATTGAAGTTCGATTGTGGGGAAGATATTGTTGCGAGCTGGCACCTGCGCCGGTCAAATGGGCTGCTGGCGTCGCAGGGTCAACGACCTGTGGAGGGGTAAGGGTCGCTCTCAAACGTTCATGCGTCATATCGAATTGGCTGGAACCTTCCCGTTTGCTCGAGACAACACGTCGAGTTCCCAGAACCAGGAGAGGTTCAAGAAGGTACGCGACCAAGAGGCAGCAAGTATAAAAGGGACCCAAGAAGCCACGCAGTTCAGTTTGGAGTCCGAATATACACGCCTGTTATAAATTGTGCCATGTTATAAATAGTGCGACAACCGCGTAACAACTGTGTATTGTGCTTTGTGATTGTGTAAGTGCGCGAATGTGAACAGTGTATTCAAGTGAACAATTGTAATAAATCATTTACAAAGAATATAAATCATTGCAATATGTTTTCCAACTCTAAATTCTCTGTAGATATTAAGAAAGATGGCGTACTAAAGAATTTCACACAATAGAAATCAATGACCAAGAGTACAAATAATGCTAAATAAACTTGCAGATACTTACAACGATGATACTTTATAATATGTACATGGCTAAACTAGCAATACTATAATGTGCTCTCGCAACACCACCTCTACTGAGATGCCTAAAACTAGCCTCATCAGGCCATATGCAGGGCCTATGAGTATTCGAAATTAGAGCTCTGACTTATTGTCAAGATCATTGTTTGCAATCTCCAACTGGGTGATATCTTGAAGTGGAAACGCAGTCACAAATCACCTCAAAATATCACCACTTCACTTCAGCTTTCATTTTCTCCACTTGACGGTTCTCTTGGAGGCCTAATGGCTGGGATAAGTTCTGAAGACTGAAATGAGCCCAAGAGGCGGTGGGAGGCGAAGACAGGTAATTTCCTGAAACGGAGGAAAATGGAGCAAGAATATCTCATCCGACGGCATCATTTGGTTCTCCAAACATCTCGAGTAAATTGACGTTGAGCTTGTATTATAAGAAGCTACATGGCAATGGAGGTGAGCTTTAATAAGTGAACACGTTGATGTCCGATTAGATTTTATACAAAACGGAACGAAGTGCGACTTTCTCTCAACACGTTTATTTATCCTCCACTTTGCATCAACAGCGATCATGCAAAGAAGCTGTGAGAGACATATGAAGTTGATTGTGGAGTTAGGAAACAATTTACTTGTTCTCCGGTTTCCCAATTCACGAAATGATTAGGTTGCAATTCGAACCTGTTTTCTGTGTCAGGCAGAGAATCCTATAGAACCAGTTATATAGTTTGTCATATTCAAATCTTGTGGAATGCCTATTTCATTGCTCTTAACTTGTTTTACTTGACGTGTCAGCAAACATGAGGACGTTTAGGTAATTGTGACGTCACGGCTTGTCACAAAGTCGGAGAAACTTTAAGTTCATCCATTAGATCATTCCATTTGAATTCCATCGTGTAGAAGAAGATATATGATCTAATACCACATGAGGTAGAATAAATGTTCTAATAAATGATCGTATAGTTTCCCCGAATTTGCGATATGCCGTGAAGTCACAATTACCTCTAGAGACGCTCTCGCCCGTTGAAGATTGTGCCAAACAACTTTGACGGCTTCACTGAATGAATATGCTATGTTCACGACCGTGAATGTCTGATCTGACGATAGTTCAAGTTGATTGGTCGAAACTTAACTGAACTAGATTCCCCAGTGAGAAAAAAGAAGCCCTCTTTGCATCCCTACCCTCAGTTTATCCTAAATACTTCACACAAACCGTGAATTTTGTAATCACCGCTATCATTCAAATTTGACGTCAATATTGAAAACGGAATGTGCGGCTAATATTGACGAAACCTCCGCTAATTGAATTCAAAATGGATCGGGAAAAAATGTTCTTAAATCAAACGCAAACAATCCCGAAATTAACTTTTTTCCTGTCAAAACTGTATACTGTTAACCGTTCAGAGAGCGCACAAAGTTTTCACCCTTAATCGCGGTGAGAGTCGAACAAGTTTCACGGCATAGCCTAACTTTTTTCCTCCCCAACCGAACCCAGTTAAAATCATTCGGTAAAAATTAATTTTAGTCGACATCTGCTCTTTATTTCTTCGTGGCGTGGCTTTTACTTTTTTCTAAAAAGAAAAAAAAACTTGTTCGAATTCAATTGATTTCTAGACAACACCTGCGTGAAGGAGAGTAAGACCTCGAAATTAACACACATCCCTATTCAAAACATATCAAAATAAGGGGTGAATGCATGCATTTCCCTCGCGGCATTCAATGTTTCAGGCAAAGCAGTGTTATCAATTGGTTGAAACGCTTAGTAGACTCGGATTAAAGTTTAGACTTCAATGTTCAAACTGTAAACAGGCTCGAATTGAACCCTACATACATGCCTTGTTCATCAAGGCATTTCATCGATTTTGATGAAAATATTCATGTTCAGCCAGCAAACGTAAGCATGTGATTTCTTCGCACTTTTTATACATAATCATCTCAACCAATTGATACCAATTGATTATAATATACTACTTATATTATAATCTCCAAAACCTACCAATGGAATCTCTTAAAACTCCAGTTTTATGTTGATTATTAAATCAACTTATGTTCCCACGCTAAAAGTAAACTTCTTCGATTTGCCCCAAAATAATTTTCTTGGCGTTTCAGGGCAGATCAAAATAAGCAAATGTCAGTCCGCCGTCCACGTCGTTTTTGGTAGTCGAAATCTGAAATTTTGGTCAGGGACCCGTCATTGGATCGGCCGATCGGACCAAATACGAGAAGGGGGAGTAGGGGTAAAAATAAAACATATGAGCTTAATAAATATACTTGAGGAAAACGAAACATAGGCTGAGGGAATTTTGATAAGAGCCTTTTGTTTTGTTAATCCTTAATCCAGAGCCTCTGGTTAAGGCTGGTCATTGGTTATGATTTCGAAATTCGTTTGAGCTTGAAAATTGCAAATGCATTGCGCTTTTGAAATCTGAAAATCGTTTAGGCCTGAAAATCCTACGCAAATTTCGAAAAATTGTTTGCCGTTAGAGCTGAAGCGTCTCCAATACTGGACTAGAGTCTTGCGCATGGAATCCGGTGGCAGAACCATGTACTAATACTATAACTACGTAACTAGGCCACTTTAAGGCACCTGTTGTAAGGTTTTCTTTGAGAATGGAAATGAGATGGAGTTCTCGCTAAAGATTAGGTACGGGTTGATATGAGATAAAAGCAGTTTTCTCGCGTTTGAGTGAGCTCTTTTCTTGCTGTGATATTTTCACAAAGGATTCACCAGGAAGGCGCTCCTATTTCATTTTGAAAATTCCCCTCTCCACGAAATCTCTCTCATATATTATTGTATCATGTAGTGGTTGGAGTACCGGCCTAACAACGACTCCTGATTCTAATAAGCTCAACACTAGGGAGAGTTAAAACGTCTGTGTACTGGCCCTCAACTTTTTTTCCTATCTGTTTGAAAGGACGCCGGATGAAAAACTGCTTCAACCTGCAAGAAGTCGATGAAGAGACGGGGGCCAAACCTCAAAAGAAATGAGGCGCAACCGTCGGAGGGAATCAAGTTAACTCAGAGGGACTTATCATTGGTTCGGTTGGAAAAACTTTGCAACTTCCTAAAGTTTTTTTCTGCTTTTACCTCCAAACGGATGAAAACTTTACGCGCCCACTGAAGCGAAGCGCTTGTGCTCAAAAAGAAAAGGGGAAAAGTTAATTTTGCGGTTATTTGCGTCTGATTTAGATCCTTCCCCCTTCCCCCTTGGAAGATCCCTGGTTTTTTTTTCCAAATATTCTTTGAACATGCTTTGGTTTTGATTCGAACAATCGACGACCAACAACCGACCGCAGCATCTGAATAGATTGACCGTACCGAAACCTATTGATCATTACTGATATTGATGGCAAGCCTGTTTGACCTCCTCCTTTCACCGCCACCTTGACTCCACTCTAGCCCCTTGGTGAAAACTTGCCCCAACACGGAGTTCCCCTCAAACGATAAGGGCGAGAATTTTATATAAACCCATAAATGTCCCAGGACTTCATCCAAGAAAAAAAAAGTTGAATTGATAAATTTAAATCATCGTCCGGGTAAGAAAGGGCGAAGAGGCGGCGACTGGAGCACTGCCAAAGTTCCACAACCAAGACCGACTTCTTGTGAATTCCAAATCACTTTTTAACCAGTTACGACCACCTACTTCTTTACGACGTAATTTATTTTTTCTCTTCAGCCCTCCCTCGGGAGAAGAAAACAATCACTTGAAGTGGTATTCTCAGGGCACTTCGCGATGACGACTCTTGCAAAAAGTAAAGAAAAAAATGATCGAGGGCTGAGCGAAATACGGCGTTGAATTTACACGACAAAAACCGACACGAATAGGTGTTTTACTGGTAATGATTAAATTTGTACAAAACCAGCGCAATGATGTTTGCAATTATTAAGCGGAGCTGAATAACTTTTTCTTCAAGGTCGACAAATTAGTGTAATAAATGGGTGGAAGCCAAGAATATTCCCAATTTGGGTTCACGGCCTACCGAAAACAGGACGTTCACCCTTTCCTGTTTTGATGTTTCAAGTATGGAAACCCGTCCGTTCCCTTTTAATTATTGACCGCGTGCAATAATAATACAAATCATATTCTCTCGGACCGCACATTTACACAACGGTGTACTATCAACACCGAATTTTGTATGTTGCACCCTTATTTTGTTGAATTATTTAATAATTGGAACAATGTAATCTTTGCTCGGGTTGACACTGACATTCAAGTGTCATGGTGAATGAATGAAAATGTTTGCTTGCCAATCGAGCAAAAAATGGCCCGAAAAACTTAATTTTGGCCCTGGGTGCCATAAATACGCCGCAGATCAGAGAGGGTTGTGGTTGAATGGGTATTTTTAAAATGGGGTTTCAATATTTTTGGGAGCCTATGCGTGCGGAGTCTACTTACGAAACAACCAAACTCACTTCAACCTCGGTCTACGAGTTAAATATATATTATACATACGAGGCCTTGACCAGATCTACCTTAGGATCAACTGAGTCTTCCAGACTAGGGGCCTATTTCTAGAAACTCTTCACTCCTCACACTCCACTCTCCAGTTCTGAATCGTACGCACCGATATTTACAAGTGTTTCCCAACTTTTAATGGGGAAAAACAGTCAATAGACAAGAAGTACGACGATGTAGTTATGTATTTGAAGTATAAAAATATACTATTTTTCTGGTTCCAGATGATTGCTCATGAAAGGCGGCTAAGTACGAGCGCTTCACGTACAATGGCCGCCATGTCTTTAGGATTCATCGTAATGGTGACACCCTGGACGATACAGGAGGTGGTCGTAGCCTGCACAGGCTCTAAGGTGAGTATAATCCTTGTCAATTCAATTAATCTTTCAGATTTCACTCCCACGATTCATATTGGCCACGCCACTTTCCACCTAAACTGGGAAACCCAATATGTTAGAGAGATTACAGTATCGCATTTGTATTGTAACCTCAGCATGGTACTACAGCTTGGTGGCGATATATTTTGAGGTCAATAGCTCGTAGATTTCGCATTAAATATTTCCCTTGACTAAAAATTGCTCTGAAGTCTGAAGTTAATTTTCATAACAAAGACGTTCACGATTAACGCTCTTCATTTCCAACAGGTTGCTATAAAAATTTACATAAAAAGAGGATAGGGTGAACAAATGAATGTCAATTCAGACAGTTTTTGGGGCTGCCAAAGGTTCTTGAAGCTTTTTCTACCTGTATAATATCAGTGAAGAAAATTTTTGATAAGGCTTCCCGTATAGCTTCCACGATTTAAAAACAATTTTGTAATTAGCCGCAATTTCACTAATTGGCAAGCTAGTTGAAGAAATGTTTTAAGGAATCGCTGAGCCTACTAGTGACTTATGAACGATGATTGAATGTACTACAAGTAGGCACATTATATGCGTAATTCTTACGTCAAACAATTATTTCAGGTTATATTTTTTGAAAAAATCAACACTGACAAATTTTTACATTTTTTATTAATATAAAGGTCAGGGTGTTTGGTAGTGGCACCAAGTGAAAATCTATTGATTGAAGAGGGATGGTCCTCCACCCTAAGGAAAACGGGGAATTCCGGGAATAAGAATTTCAAAATGCGAGCGAAGTGAGAGGTTTTACTATAATAATGAATTCCAGGAATTATTTATTTTTTAAACTGAGCCTCCTATCGGAGCAAAGTCCATTTCGCGAACGTTTCTTTGAATGTTTGCCAAGCTTGTCTCGTCCCATTAATCAGATCAGTTCTAAGTAGTACACACTCGGAACAAGAAGTACGTCGTTTCTAATTTCGCCTCCTCCTCCTATCAATTCCAGAAGAGTTTCTCCCTAAATGTTTGAGTTTTCCATGAGCCCTCGAGTCGTTTCATTAGGATTACAGTTAACGGATTACCAAGCTCATGAGTTTACTAATCTAAGTTCGAATCCCGTCCGTCTGATCGGTCTAGCGAAGGAAAAAAACCTGTTTGTTTCTCTAAAAAAAAAAAGTGTGCTGTTGGACGTGGAACTTGATCAGATTACTGTGTTGTTTTAGTTCTTGTTTGGGAAATAGATTACATACTTTTCTCTTCTCCAGATGCCTGATTTCCTTGACTTTATCGTGACTTGGTTGGCGCTCAGCAACAGCTTCTGGAATCCATTTCTGTACTGGTTGCTCAACAATAACTTTAGACGGATTAGCCGAGAGCTCTTTATGACTAAGGTAGGTAGACAAAGATGGAATTTATACTTCGCTCCGTTTGTTTGTTTTTTTTTTTTTTTTCATCTACTTTGACATTTTTTGACGCTGCGGTTCGCAGATTCTGTGCCGCAATAAGAAGACACCACCGAGTGGCAGCATGCAATGTTGTTCCCTGCCTGGCAACATTCCACCTTCTATGACGAGAGACCTCGAAGGACTAAGCGAAAAGTACTGGGGCGAAATTCTGGAGCGGACAGTGTCTTCGAGCAGCTTACAAATGCAAAAGGTGAGACCTGGCAGGACTGGGGATGTTTCCCGTCGACCACTCACGAGCTCCTATAATATTTATTTACATTTAGGTTTGTCATGGGCTGCTGTTGTTCACAGGTGTACCCTCCCCCTCCGCCTCCCCCACGGACGACCAAATGAGTGTTGGCCCCCAAGACGCCGGCCACGTCTGCTTCCTGATCAAACGTGAGACCTCAGTGTAGGTGGGTATGAACCAGTGACTGTAATTATGTCGACTGCGCAAGTGACTTCCCGTCAAACTTCTGCGTTTCCCTGTTTCAGGTCTGTGATTCCTCCTTCTGCGAGAAGCTGAAGTTTGTAGTTCGATGTGGTTCAGGTGACTTGGGGTTTCTGACCCGTTTGGAATACATCTTGTTAGGGCAGGATGGCAGGTTTTGTGAGAGTGGCAGCTCCGACTCGACTCTCCCCGAAGAGGTTCGATAGTTTGGTGCAGACCTAGTTTCCCGTTGAGAGCTAAAAACGGCTCGCAGATCGAATCATTAGTAATTAAGTCAGTGGAGTTCGATGTTTTCGCTACAAGGAAGTTATTATGTATGTCTAACTCAATCTTTGCCTCGCTTGTTGCTCCTACGATCGTTCAACCTTAACTTATCTCGCACATTATAAGCTTTTCTGAGGCAGACGGTTTTGGAATAATAGAGAACATTTTGAATCAACTGAGAATATAGTTTGGTCACGATCACGTTTAAACCTAGCGGGACATTCCTATGATTGAACCTGAAATAGACAAACGCTACTTCAAATTATTACATAACTAGAAACTCCAACAAAACCGTAAAAGTGAATTGTTAGTTATGAAAATAGCACGGATATCAACCCGGTATAATTCACATACGCCCTCGTAGTTTATAAGAAGCCTCCACGCTCTCAGTTTACTATCACGTAACAAAGAACGGAGACTCCCGATCCGAAATATCTTTTAAGTGGCCCGAAAATCAATTTATTTAACTCGAGCTAAGCTCTTCTTTAGTTCAGCCTAGGGATAGTATTGATCAAAATAACTGATTTTTTTTTTTCAAGTAGATGATAGGGGTACATTATTTTCAATGCGATCAGCAGCATTGATTAAGCATTAACAAAAAAAACCCAAGCCCCACCTCATTTAAAATATCTTTCGAACATGCATCGGATCGGAAGAGGTTCAAAATAGACCTAATACATGCGAGTGTAACCATAATGAACCGTACTAGAAACAATTGGCAAGTTTGTAAATCATTCAATTTTCCGATGTAATTTAACCTATGACAAATTAATCAAATTTTACGCCAAAGTGAGTCATGCCGTAATTATACAGTTTTTCACGAAAAAAATCCCGTTTTCGAGAATAATGTTTGTTTAATATTCTACATTAATAATACCTCTTCTAAAAACGATCTCAAATTAGATTTTTACCATTCGAAAAAAAAGCGGTTTGATAGGAATTGATGAACGACTGATTAACCAGAATGATGTAGATGAAATAGACACTACTGGTAGATATGAGTGATATTGATGGGTTGTTACGTCGTTTTTCATTTCATTGCGTCTCTTCAGAGGATTATCCCCATCTTTAGGAAAAATTCAATTTATTTTGGACAATTATTAATTATTTTGGCAAAAGGAATAAGTAGGGACTTAAATCATTTAATAAAAGGTATGACTCAGCGGTTAGTCCTATATTATTCTAAAAATCCAACCAAAACTAATGCAACAGCTGCACAGCTACTGGAATTAAGTTCGGATACATGAACAGCACTGGTCGACATCGAGGTACAGCGAGCGAGACAAATATTGTGCTACTGAGTAAGTAAAGATGTTGTGATTTTTGCCCCGTAGGATGATACTTGTTAATAAAATACGAGCTGGCGCAACACTACAAAATCTTGAAGAAGATATAAACGTCAGAGCCGGGGAGACACGTAATCGTACAGTGCTATGTTGTTGCCATACGAGAAATCTCGTTAATTGGCACATCCCGGACCAATGATTCCTTTTAGCGCCCAGCATGTATTCTAGCACGTAAGTTCTGGCAGTAACTGCCTTTAGTACACCCTTGCGTAGTAGACAAAGTTAAGTGTTCATAATTCGCTTAAAAATAATGACCTCGTCTTAATATGTCAATTGCGTTAAATTGATGCAGTAAAAAGCAGTTAATTGTATCAACAGTTACTACGGTTTTCTTAATAAAACCGATAACAGAGTATTGTTGACAAAATAAAGTTTTATACAGTTATCAACCGTCAAATACAAGAAGTAACTACTATAAATTATACATTGTTTTACATCTTTAGTGTTTTATCGTTCGTCCTCCACAACCTAGCTTAGTGACCCTACTTATTTTGGTGTTTAACTATGGAATGATAGCAAAAATAAATTACAGTACCTCGAGAGCCTAAGTGAAGTCCAAGGAAAAGATACAAGTAATGACTAGTCTTATAAAAACATTTTTTCGGAGAAAAAAAACACGTACTTGATAGTCAGTTATGCTCATTTATAGAAGCAAAGTGACTTGGAAAAGGATCTTTTGGTCGCTCTAGAAAGCTGCACATGTTTCATGGCACATTCTGGATTTACTTGGGCCACCACACGCAGAACTTATCCGGTACCCCAATTGCAGCTACCCCCGAGTGCATCTTCAACAACCTTGCTCTCATGTTTCCAGGAATTACCTTTCTGTACTCCATAAGTGTCCTTAGCTGAGACATAACTACTGGGCATTCGTAGATCACAGCCCATAAGTCCCTTGTGGCTACTTAAAGGTGGGTGAAAAAAATACATTGGTATCAAGCGCAGGCTCTTCATTGGGCATTTAAAAAAAATATATATACAGGGTTCTTGAAAACGCGTATTTCAAGCTTGCGAGTCAATCATTTCTTGTATGACGTCGACGAGGTCGTTGATGGCCGGCGTGTAGACTGTGGGAAGCAAATTTGATTTGCCGTCCTTTTCGAATTGTTGAAGAGTATTTTCGTCCGTTACACCTGTGAGAACGAGCAGGGTTTTCATGTTGGAGTTGTTTCCAAAAGCAATGTCAGTGTCGCACCTGAAAGATTAAAAAAAAAGTTGAGACTCTAAATAGCTAAATTGAAGGTGTTTTCATCTGAGGAGCTTAATTTCAAAAGGTACGAAACGCCATGTTTGTCGAAATCGAGTTTAGAATGATTGGGGTTTTCCGGCTCGGGTTGTACCCAAAAATGAAGTCAAATCCGGGAAAAAATCACCGTCTAAAAGGACCAAGAATTCTTGATTTCAGATCAAAAAGTACTATACGTAGTGTAAGAATTGTCACAAGGTGGTTTCAATCCAAAAAGTACTATATCCACGGATCATAAGACTGAGCCTTGCCTTCAGCTTTCTCAGTTTATTCTTGTTATTATTATTATTATTATTATCTTGTTTTATTGCTACTATAGTCTAAAGGCTATGGATGACATGAATTAGAAGAATTATCATGTAGGTCAACCAGGCATAACCTTACAAACCTTTCTTTTGTGGAGGGAACAAACAACTCCCTTCAAATGTCGTCGAGTTGTTGATAGGGGACGAAAGCGACAACCCAAAACTAAAACCATCGAATTTGGCCAAAAAAAAAGCTTTTAATCGAAAAAATTATGGACAAAATCTGGCAACATTACAAACAGCGTCTCAATATGAACAAATCGAGCCATGTAAACATCTCAAATCTGCAAACAGCTACAGTAAGCTCTTAGTTTCAAAAAGTATTCTATACCAGTTTTCATTTCAAAGAGAAAATGAGGGATACCCAGAATCTTCAAATTTTTAAATTGCAAAATAAATTCTTCTCAAATATAATAATTTCTCAATTTTCCAGATTTCCTCAGAATGGAAAAGTACTTTTTAGAATTAAACTCCTCAACTCACAAATAAATGCATTCGAAAAATAAATTATAGTTATTCTTTTTTTTCAACTTCATAGTTTTAAGTATGGGTGCCTTGAAAATCTGTTCATCACTTTTTGAAGAAAGTGAAGGCAATAATGAGCTCCAATTAATATGATGTTTAAACCTAACTTCGCTTATTTATTATTTGTGCCCCCCTCTTCTGAACATCAATGCTGCAGTTTAGGCTTTGTGTCGAAACAGCCGGGACCTTGTAGCTAGGCCATCATCTACTACAGGAACAGCGCATAATCTCACGTAATCAGCTGGAAGCAGGTCGCTGAAGAAAACATCCTCAGTAAGCCTCAGCGGTTCTTCAACACCTATCGTGATGATACAGTAATTATTCTGCTCGAATTCCATAACGCTCACAAGGTACACCGCTGTCCATTTGCTGAGTTCCTAACGACCTGACAACAGCCTGAAGCTCAGCTACGAGCGCCAGCCGTTCGTTGAAGCACAGGAGCTGCTGCCAGGCCAACCTTAGTACTTATTCCCACATTGCTGTCCGCAGCACGCTCTCTCTTCATCTTTCTGATTATTTGTATATTTACCTGTCTCCCATCATGAGAGAGCGTTCCGGTTTGAGTCCTCTTGCTCTGAGGAGAAGGTCGATAGCGTATGAAGATGGCTTGCCCATGATGATCGGAGTTCGGCCAGTGGCTATCTGTACAGCTGTAACGAATGCTCCACAACCTGCACGAAAAAAAAAACACATATAATTAACGAGTCTGTAACAATAACCCATCCAATAATGTAAACAATACCAATACGCTAAAAGGGCTCACCAGGAGCAAAAACACCACCGGGTAGCGGAAACCGTTCATCGGTATTCGTCGCTATGAAGAGGCATTCAGGGTCGGCTAGGTAGGTACACGCTTTGAGCACCTTGGGGTATGAAAAGTGGAAGTCGTAACCAACAATTACTGCACCAACGTCGTCTTTAAGACCATCCTGAGAGCCCATAATTTCCCTCACTTCTCCAGAATTTTCTCGGAACACGTCTGGCTAGGAGGGAAGCGATCAAATTATTAGTCAATTATTACGTCAAAAGAGGCATAAAATGAAGCTCCAATCCAGATTCCTGTCCTCCAGCCATAGGACAAGTTGGACCATCGCAACGCCAAGTCTACCGCTGTTTCATAAGGTAGTCAGAGTCCAAAAGTGACAAAGAAGCAAGACTGCTTATTGTCACGCGTTTACTCTCATACAGATTTGCATACAATTTTAATTCATAGTTTGAAGTCGTCACTTCATTTATCGACAGTGTACGAATGGATATGAACAGCACTTACTCCAATTCCAATAGTTTCAATGCCCTGAGACTTTAATTCCTTCTCTACGGCTGGGCCTGTGATGAGGTAGGCCTTCTTTTTGAAATTGATTGATTTGAGGTACAAAGCAGTTAGATTAGCTGTACCTATAGTTTCCTCCTGCAAAATGGCAATGATTAAAACAATATTTATGTTCTTCAAAAGTTCCTAATGGCACATCTGTGACTAACAAAATGTGTAATAAGGGAAGGTAGGTCAATTGGTAAGGAATAATTATTGGCTAAATCAAAAATGTGCATTACGTTCTCTTCCTTTCAAGGATTTGCCTTCCATCCAAAAATAATTTAAAGCGCTTAATCACCATTTTGAGGGTTGGACGAGAAATTCTAAATACGAATAATTCACTCCAAATTGCAACCGGACACTTATTGTTAAACTTACTTCGCTTGTATCAAAACCCAAATTAACACATTTTTGCATCAGCTCCGTAGTACTTTTTGTGCTGTTGTTGGTCAAGAAAAAGACGGATTTTCCAAGTTTTTTAAAACCATTCATCACTTCAGGCGCTCCTGGTATCACATTGGTTCCCAGCCACAACACCCCTGTAAAGAAAACAGAATAAATAGTACATTTACACTTGATGGAAAAAATTGTTCAACAGCGAGGTCACTTAATGAAATAATATTTTATTTACCATCACAGTCTGACACGACTGAGTCCAAAGACGAGATGAATTGTTTCTTCTCATCCTTAGAAAGTGAAGACCATTTCATGGGAGATGAAGACATGGTTCGCGTTGTGACTGTCAAAAGATCACTAGACGTTAGATGTCTTAAAATACGTTAGGATGATTAACGGAGAAAATGCCGTAAACTGGGGCTTTTGAATATTGTGGGTGATTCGGAAAGGTTATAAGCGACTTGTGGACCCATGTCCTGACTTCTGGCAAGGAATGATAATGCGATAACTCATCATCAGTTATCAAGTTCTCAGTCTTGTGTGCAGTAACATTCCTCTGAGTTCCAAGTGGGACTCTTTTGGTCAAACTTCTCCTGACCAAGCAAGAACTTTAATAATCGGAGGTCAGTCTAAATTTTAATTATTTCAAAGGATAGTCAACAAGTATTCAGTGACAATTTGAAGGGTTTCATCTTCAAAACTGATTCTTTTTGAGGGGCGTCAGACAGTCCCTTGCAAAGTAATCCCAATTTATTGAAGCTCCTGTATGGAAATTTAAACTTTTTCTTTTTGCAATATGCTCGTGAGACTTGAAGAAATTTCTTGGGCCTATAAACAAATAAAATATTTCAAAATTTGAAATTTTAAATTTCGTAACTTTGAAGTTATGAGAAGTTGGCAGTTGAATCATAGTTCGAGACAATTTCACAAGTCTTAAAAGGATATTGCGAAAGAAAAAAGTCTGAATTTTTATACAGGAGCAGTGTAGATGGCCCCCCTCGTTATCAGACCCATACTATCCAATATGGACACTTATCGATACATGCCTCCCTATAAAGCGAAATCTGTATTTCTGTGATTTTTCACTTAGACAGTTTATTAATTCATGTATTTGTATTTTATTTTATATTTAAATTACCGCTACTTGAATGCCATGCCACGGTCGGGGATAGGTTGGTAGGTCGGGTAGTATCGATTATTGACAGTTTTCGATAGTATGGGTTTGATAAGGGTGGGACCACCACTGGAGTTTTACCGAAGATTGAATTGAAGCATTCTTTGCATGTTGAGCATTCAACCTTCCCCCCGCTGAAACCTTCAAGTACCTCTAATCTGCGATAGGTAAATGGGTAACTATTGCACACTAAAATACCTAATGTATACTATAAAAATCTCTAAAGATTTGAAACGTCTAAAAAGCGATTGTTGAGCAAAAACTCGTTTGAGCAGCTTGAGCTACAAAGTGGAAAACAAGTGTCGCTGTCATCAGCCGTGTTGATGACTCCACTGGTTATTCAACAAAATGTTGTGTGTGGATGATAAGCGGGAGACCGAAAAGACTAGATTAAGCGCAAGAGATCATCTAGATCTCAATATTTGTCCAAAGAAACAGGTCGGGCAGTTCCAAACAACCAAATCCACCCATATATGAGCGTTCTGCCACCGATCGGGTGTAGCCTTTAGATTTGAAATAGGCGATAGTGGCCCGTAGTAGCTAGAAGGGTCAGGAAAACATTCATGATCTAAATCTACGTAGAACACTGCACTTCAGTGAAGCACCTACAAAATGTCGTAGGCAAAAGAGCCTCTGGTCTACGTGGGAACTTATTATTCATGAGCTCGTTAAGTTCATGTTTATCAAGAGAACATGAGATAATCAGATCAGTGTCCCCAGTTCCTTTGCCTTATAGGAATCCCGATACTGACGTCGTGGTCAGCGAAGTCATTCCATGTGTGGGCAGTCACTCAGTGCAAAATATTTCTTCATACAACTATGAACCTTATCAATCTACGACTCTTGGAAGTGCTAGAAAACTGCAGATTTGTGAAACAGGTGACTTGTTGGAGATGGTTCCGATTCCAAAGTAGTTTCACCAATATTTCACAAAGGATGTTGAGTGCATACATACTCACATAGAGTCGAAGAAATGTTGAATGAAGTATTCAAAAGACCTGAAGAAGCCTACAGTAAAGCCAGTTCCCAGTCACGTTACGAGCGATAAATCGGACAAATCGTGGATGATAGGCCCGTCATAAGTTTCGCAAGAAGAAGGGGCAATCGGCGCAACCTTGAACCGCTGATACCGACTGACTTGTGGCCATGTACTCGACCGGAGGGTTACCGAGAGGATTTGAATATATTGCCGAATTCCCCACCAGTCGTGAAACGTTTCAAAAGGCGGAGAAGTATTTTTAGAATTATTTTTGGAAGAGTTTTCACTTCGGGTAGGTCGACGTCACTCACACTTAACCACCGCCTGTTTGTTTTGGCCTGGCGAGTTTTGAGAACTACCAGATCAAACAAACGTCCCAGATCGAACAGCTCAAAATCATTAATGCTCAGCTTACCTGATGATGAGGTTTCACATAGAAAACGGACGTTTTTGTGCAGATTCCGAGCAAGAGGACGAATTTTGTTACGTGATCGGCCAACTTCCAACGATCACTTCCCGGTGAAGAGTTAAAATTTTACTTCAAAGCACCATACTTGTAGAATGTGCATTTGTTCGCTTACAAAAGTAATAAGAGCACTGATGAGAACGATTTGAATCAAGTAGGTAACGAGAACAAACCACAGTATCCGGAAAGTCGGCTTTCTTACATTACCATAATGATTAGATACAGCTACATAACCTACAGATAGTAACCTTCATTGAAGGTTTTCATTCAATGGCGCCTAAAGACAGCTGTTTGTAAGAGGGAAATCCAATTTTGATTGGTTATTTCTTGAGTAATGAACCTATTTTCTCATGCAAAATGTCAGTCTCTCCGATTCGACTCAAAATTTTATTCTGGGCGTTTCAAGGTGACTAGATCAAAAAAGACAAAAATTTCCGTCCGCCGTACGCCGGTTTTGGATGTAGAAAATGTTCTACAAATCTGAAATTTTGATCAGGAACCCAATTCCGGATGTTGGTTCTCAAAACTTTTCAGCCCAATCGGACCAAATTGGTGATGAGGAGGGGGGGGGGTATTTATTTCGAAAAATGGCTTTTCGAGCTCTTTGGCGATCTAGGCGTGTGAGGTATCATTTTCGACTACCTTTTGGGCGCTGACTCCAATGGGACGGGTCACGGAACAATTGGCGCCCTCTGGAAGAGGTTATGGGTCAAGATGGGTGTCTATCTACCCATTTCGAATATGTTTTCGAGATTTCTGGTACCTAGACGTGTGGGGTATCATTTATCACAGAATTTTGAACCTCGAGTCGATTGGAATGGGTCTGGGACCCGCTACATCCACTGTTTTCTACATTTTCCCCATGTTGAATATTTTTGACGATTAAGGCGTGTGGGGTATTGCTTTCCACTAATTTTTGGACGGTGAATCGATTGGAATGAGCCTTCATGCTCCTAGTGCGAGTAATAACCAACCCCTGTGAATTAATTTGCAGCGTTTTGAAAATTAATCCGTCTATGAGTCAATAAAGTGAGTCCAATAGGTATCACCTAGTTAAATTATACATAATAGTGAAATCGTATTACGATTTGATCTATAAACTCAGTGTTAACACGACGAAACAATTCTGTACTCGAGAAAGCAAAATGTCAAGTGTAAGTAGGTACCATAGATCTAGAGAGTGTTTCATTAGGTTATGAATGAGATTTCTCAACGAAAGTATAATAGTAGGTAAACAATAATTATTAGTCTTACTCACATGTCTTGATTCGGAATTTCCATAAAATCCTGCAAATCATATTCTCTTTTCTTCCTTATTCTATAGGCCTGGCGACCCCGGAAATTCACACCTGAGGGCGATATAGAGTTTGATTAATTAGTTTCAAAATTACAGGAAAGTTTTAGTTATCTGGGGAAAACAGGGATGCCTGAAATATTGAAGGGATAGGGTAAAGATTTGTAACTAGAGATGTAATGATTTGTTTCAATAATTATAATAAAACAAAAATACCACTCATTTGAATTAGAGAGAGGGGAGACTACATTGAGGATCTGGCTGGCCAATTGATTTTAAGACGAAGTTTTTGATTCAGAGCTACACTTTTATTGTAATAATATGGTTACACTTATATCGAGCGCAAAGAAATCTGGTAATTTTGATAAGTCAAACATTTACACAAGTCTATGCTAAGCATAGAATTGATGAAAATAAAGCAGATTTCGGGCCACTCGTGGTTGGGAATTCGTTTTGTCCAATCGTGTATCAACAGCAACCAGTACAAT
This sequence comes from Cyrtorhinus lividipennis, assembly GCA_019603395.1. Classification (NCBI taxonomy): domain Eukaryota; kingdom Metazoa; phylum Arthropoda; class Insecta; order Hemiptera; family Miridae; genus Cyrtorhinus; species Cyrtorhinus lividipennis. The sequence continues at coordinate 15,170,773 of CM034000.1, read as the reverse complement.
TGATTTGAATGAATAAGAACACGTCGAATAATTCAATTAGGAATAATCAATAGTAATCCAATATAAAATACATCTTCAAGGCCCACCTTTTGGAGGTCCTAAACGTTGTTGTGCGGGCCGTAGACTGTCAGTGTCAATTGTTTGGCAACGGAAACAGGGCCAATTCAATTTCTCCCTCGTGTAACTACCTCATGTTCACCTATGATGGTAGGAAGCAATGACTAACAGTCAAGCATTAGGTTATTACACAGTGTCGTGGACATCTGAAGTCGGGATTGTTGATTAGATGAGTCACACGGCAACTCACCGTTTAGTGTGAATATGTGCATATTATGTTGATTCATGTGCGTAATTGGTTCGTTGTGAGCCATCACTGGAAGGTACGTTGTCTACAGGTTGACCAGGACCTCATTGAAGCAAAATAATTGTAGTATTGCTTTTATAACCGACGTGTAGATCTAAAATAAACTCGTTTTAAATCATATTAGCCATTCGCTTTTAAACCTACTGACTTGAAAAAAAAGAAACACTAAATTTTGTTTCTACTTTCGGTTCATTATTCACCATTACAAATTTTTCTTCTACCTGGTATGCCACTTACTATATTTTCATGTTTGTAAATTTCAGATCCAAAATGTACTCCGGTTGTCCCTGAAAAAACCCATCCAAATGATCCAAAAAGGCTGAGTTTTCAGGTATCCTAGTTTTGTACTTGAATTATACTCAGCTCAATCGCCCCAAAAGTGACAGATTATGGTTAAAGAAGGAAATTCTCGGATACTTAAGGGTGGATATCGTTTTCCCTTGAAGTTGAACTCTGAATCGATTCAGATAGGCGGCGTCCCGATTGCTAAGATGGTACCGGTATGCCAAGAGGGGTATTTTTGAAATTAGAACCTACTTTTTGTCCACTTTTCCCTTCTCAAAAGCATTGGATATTTCGAAGTGACATGCACCTTAATAAACCTCACCCTTTGTAGAACTATTTGCTGCGTTTTCATATTATTAGAATAATAACGCCTTGTTTGTTCGCGTACACAATTTTTTCCCCCTTCTAACTTCTCTATTCACTTTCCGGTGAGGCCCCCAATATGCCTTCACATTTGAACTCATACGAAATTCGGCGGAGTCTTGTGTTCATAATGAGACAGCAAATTGGCGGAAAAATTTCTTCATAAGTTATAAATAATTTTTCCAAGGGGTTCAGACGCCTGCCATTATCACCCTCCATTTACCGGTATGGTCCTCTTCCTCCTGAAAAATTTATTAATGAAATATAAAAAATAAATCTTTCAGGCTGGTCAGGTTTCAGCTAAGACTCTGACATACGGTTGGGCCCTAATGAGACGCCTTTGGACCGAATTAGTCCTCATCCTGTATTTCCACGAACCTCGAAGTAGTATAATAAACCAGGAACCTGGACTAATGAGCCAAGTTTCTCTGAAACCTTCTTTTTGCAGTAATATTCACAGCCTGTAGACCGGTTTCAAACACGCGACTGACGGAGAAATATCTGATAGAAGCGGGGATGCAGCCACTTTGGGAAGGGGCTGGAAACCGGAGGCATCAAGAGCACTGGCGTGTAGGCAATCGTCCATTCGGATTCGCGGTGATAATTTCACAAAATGGTGCGATCGGCTTATATGTTCTGGACGATTTTGATGACATTTTATGTCGTCGCCCGCGGAGCGGTAGAAGAGTGCGTTTGCGTGGAAAAGTCCGAATGTCCAAGCGGCGTCGTCGAAAAGGAGTCAGTTTTTAACGGCGAGGATATAGTAGAATACAACTACGGCGAAGGGATATTGCAGGAAAGGTAATGTTGCTCTCGCTCGAGTGATAGGACAAAGAACCATGTTGATAAATGCAGAATGGACGCGTCAAGCGATTTGAATTCATGATAAAAAGGTGACAAAACACACCCCCACACCACTAACAAAACTATGTATATAGATCATAAAAATTGTCAGGAATGTTGCGTGTTAAAAAAAATGCAGTAAGTTACATCACAACCACAACTATATAAAGCGAGAAGTATAGCAATGATTCGTTTTGAACAGTAGTATTATTTTCAAATATGGATATAACTTGTTTGAGAGGCCTAGGTCCTCACTCCAAGGTCTGATTCAAGGTTCATATATGCATGGGACCTTGTTAAAGTTGCGGTAGAATAATAATAGTGAGAATATAAAATATAATCTGCAGATCATTCCTTAAGGGTTTATCATTGTATGTATCTCGCACGTGCGAGAATGCTCATCATTCTTCTAGGTCACCAGGTTTGGTGATCAGAAAAAATAAGAAATAGGCAAAATGAGTAGTGTTTCTACCTCAGTTATTGACGAACAATCAGAAATATGTTGATTGTTAGAAGAATTTTATAGTTTTCAAGGACAGAATCTTGTGATCTTTACTGCAGTACTTCCACCTATCAATACGCTACAAAACTTAATTAGGAGCGTGTTCACTTAACATGCTGGCTATGTTTCATAGATGAATTATATTAGTTGTGTCTTACAAATTTCAACATTCATAGCTATGCAAATTTTCAAATTTATGTGTGGAGTAAGTTTTTTGCTCATCAAACCACCAAAGGGGATCGTATCAATAGCATTGTTTGTGTTGTGCATCCATGTGTGTAAAATACGCAAAAGCTACTAACCAAGGTTATCTAGTTTGTTATTCAAGGAACTAATCCTCCCCTGTTCCCAACAAATTATTTATAATCACGATTCATAGGAGTTTGAGTGAACACGTAACTCGAGAAATCACCCAACAAATTAAACATTTTCACCAACTCGTTTGCAGATTTCAACTCTGTAACGATAACGACGTGTGCTGCAAAATTCCGACTCATATGAAGTACAAGCGGAAATCGACGACGCCTTCCCCACCTCTAGAAGGCGAGGACAGCGAAGAGAGTAAAGAAAGCAGCGAAGAAAGTGACGAGATTGACAACAATATGCCAGAAGTGACTCCTGGCTTGAAGGGCTGTGGTGTTCGTAGGCGGCCGAGCATTTTGAAGCGGACAGAGACAAAATTTGATTTACGTGTTGGTGGGGCAGGTACGCACTAGAATGATACATATCTATTCAAAGTACAAAATGAAAAAAACGCTGCAAATTCTTTCACAGGGGTTGGTTATTCCTCGGACCAGGCGCATGGAGACTCATTCCAATCGATTCAGCGTCCAAAAATTAGTGGAAAACCCCACACGCCTAAGTCGTCGTAATTATCGAACAGTGGGTGTGGCGTGTCCCCGACCCATCCCAATTGATTCAGGGTAACCTCGTTCCGGGACCCATCTTGTTGGATTCAGCGTCCAAAATTGAGTCGAAAATGATACCCCACAGGCCTAGATCACCAAAAATCTCAAAAAATGCATTTATTAAAAATACACATTTCGACCCCCCCCCCCCCCAACCCCCCTAATTTGGTCCGATTGAGCTGAAAGGTTTTTAGGACCAAATAGAGCTAGAAACCCGAATTTCAGATTTTTAGAAAATTTCCTAATAACAACATCGGCGTGATCTAGGCAACGCCCAGAAATTTTTTTTGGGCCTACCTAATCGAAAATTGCCACGTCAAAATGTTGGCGACCTTGATATTTATATTCTGTCCCACGGATCTCAATTTTGAAACCGGCCAGTAAACTCTGAAATCCATTTTTGAACTTTTTTTTTTTTACAATTTTAAACATATTTTACTTCAGTGCGTTTGAATTCCCTCTCAATCGATTTAGCATCCAAACATCACAGAAAATGATACCCGACTTGTTTAGGGCACAAGAATCTCGAAAGCCCCCATCTGAATTCCCGATGTTCTTCGGGCCTGAACAGGTTCTTGACCTTTAGGCCCAGGTCCATCACCTATGGTATTTACAAGAGTAACCAGGAACTATCAAAATTATCAATTTCCTGTGTAACACGATGAGAGGGGGAACAGAATAAATTGAATCAAATTGCTAACCGTTTTCAAATCCTCTCTCGGTGTGAGCCGATCGGTCCGGAACTCAAATCGATCGATTGAACGTCCAAACTGTTGAGCTACAAAATAAGAGAATAAAGACAACACCAAGGGACCGTTATTGTTGAGCTATCTGTTTTTGGTCTTGATGTAGCTGTAACCCGTCGTTTTCACGTAACGGGCTAGGGATCCAAAAATAGACCTAGGCGAATAATTAGTGGGAGACTAAAGACTTTCACTTACCGTCCGGAATGTCTGCAATGGTCGGTCGTGGACGCCAAGTACACCTGAATTTACCAAGCTCTGAGGAATGGGGTTTCGTGATTGAAAAGACAAGGGTTCAATATTGACTTATAATGAACGCAAATTGACAGAACTATAAAATAGGGAATGTCTCGGCCGAGAAGGATATTGACTATTACGTAATCTAATGATTGAGTAGGCAGAAGTGAAGGGCTGAGGGCCAAATGAATTTACGGGATAGCTGAAGGCTCAGGAATGTTTGAGTTAACAGAACGGTAAAATGAAAGTGATTTGTTAGCGTCCTCCCCTAATTCCTTTCTCTTTTCCTAACGCACGGCAGACGAAATGCTACATAATACGGTCACAATCTACAACTCTGTGATCAGCTTTCTGGTGACTAAACGTCAGGGCTTGGGCCAGATTTAGATAGTTCGACTTTCGCGTTGCGAGGGTACGAGACAGAGTTATTTCGCCACTTACGTGTACCAACTTCTTGGGATGGAGACCACAGGGTGATGTTCTCTTCACGAGATAGAGGTATTTCGCCACTTACGTGTACCAACTCCTTCGGATGGAGACAACAGGGTGATGTTCTCTTCGCTGCTCGGCTTCGGTCAGGGGAACGCCGTCCAGGCCGGAGGAGGCGAGGCTCTTTCCGACGGAGGTCCGACGACTGGCGGTGCGTGGGGAACCTAGACTATTGGCCGTCGAATCGGGCGCGAACGGATCAACACTCGGGTCCGACGGGGGATTTTCAGTTCGTATAAGGGCCCACTGTTACGGGAGAGGAATTGGCTGATCTCCCAATTCCCGAGTTCTCACCCTGAAGGAACCACGATACACTTGTTCCCTCAGGTCACTTTCACAACACCGGCTTCACAAGGGGTTGATTTGCTTCGCGTCGGTTGTTCCGCTTCGATGTTCCGCTTCAGTTGTTCCGCCCCGAAACAGGTTGTTTCGCTGGGGTTGTTCCGCTCCGGTTGTTCCGCCCCGAAACAGGTTGTTCCGCCCCGCCCCTGCCTCGCCTCGTCCTCTCGAGATTATGGCGAGCAGGGGGGGCCAACCTCGTTTCAGGCCAACCTCGTTTCACTTGAGTTCGTACACGACTGACTGATGTTCCTTTCCCCAGTCCGCTCGTCAAGTCGCCTTCCCCTCCTACTCCTCCCTGGGTGTCTCGCGCCGCCCATCGCCCAACCAATCCGATGAGGTCACGCCTTTCGCCCAGCTGGGTCAGGCGCTTGGAGGGGAGAGGGCCCGATCCGTACCCCGCCGCCGAAGTTTCTTGACGGGGCCCTTGGAATCTGCCGCCCCGTTACACTCCTCCGATCTTTGGAGGCCGAGGTCTACCTCGGCAATTTTCCTTCCGGTGGGGGTGACTGGTGCGATGGGCATTGCGTCTGGTTGTTTGGCCGCTATCCATGCTTGTTCGTACCGCCATCGCTTACAAGCGGTACAGGTTGGTGGTGGTCCTTCTCGTGTTCGGCGCGGGAGCAGGGCTTCGGGTAGGCAGGGTCCCTGGGCCGCAGGTTCCGGCATTTTCTCTCGCAGCGGTACGTTGTCGGCGGGTGTCGTTGCTTGGTGCAGACGGGCACGGGACGTCCCCACCCGTCGAGAGCATGATGGCGCTGGTGTTCCCAGGTGGTGCGATGGGCGAGATGTGTCTTCCGCTGGTCTTATCTTCTACTTCCCTACTATGATGTGAAACATACAAACCGGCCCTTTCTTTAGTCTCCTCTCACACTCAAACTCACACATTTTCCATCAATCGACGGCTCATTTGTCATGCAGACAACCTCTTTCACAAAGCCAGAAACTGAACAACGAACCCTAGATTTTGCTGCCATTACAAAGGGTTAAAGAAAAAAAAAGGGGGGGGGGGAACCCAGGGAGTCCTGTCACGACTCATGAGGTACGGTCATTAGTAAAACAAGGTAAGTACTTGTGTTGTGCATTTTATTTCCAGATTGGGGTTCATCATGGCTTCGCCCTCGTCTGATGGGCTGCTGTTTTGGTGCATGGTCGCGAATTCACTTGTTAAATAAAAAAATAATAAATAAAGAAAAAATTATAGAACCGATAGATCACTTTCTTGCGCACCAAGGACCGATAATTTCCCCACGAATCGAGAAAGGACTTCCCAGTTGGTAAGAGCTATGACGGGTCTGGAATCGGGATGTCAATTGGAGCTGAAGGCTCCGGAACAGTTTCGGAACAGAGGGCCCCGGAACAAGTCCCGGAACAGTCCCGGAACAGAGGGCCCCGGAACAGTTCCGGAACAGAAGGCCCCGGGACAAGTCCCGGAACAGTCCCGGAACAGTCCCGGAACAAGTCCCGGAACAGTCCCGGAACAGAAGGCCCCGGGACAAGTCCCGGAACAGTCCCGGAACAGAGGGCCCCGGAACAGTCTCGGAACAGAAGGCCTCGGGACAAGTTCCGGAACAGTCCCGGAACAGAGGGCCCCGGAACAGTCTCGGAACAGAAGGCCTCGGGACAAGTTTCGGAACAGTCCCGGAACAGAGGGCCCCGGAACAGTCTCGGAACAGAAGGCCTCGGGACAAGTCTCGGAACAGTCCCGGAACAGAGGGCCCCGGAACAGTCTCGGAACAGGAGGCCTCGGGACAAGTCTCGGAACAGTCCCGGAACAGAGGGCCCCGGAACAGTCTCGGAACAGAAGGCCTCGGGACAAGTTTCGGAACAGTCCCGGAACAGAGGGCCCCGGAACAGTCTCGGAACAGAAGGCCTCGGGACAAGTTTCGGAACAGTCCCGGAACAGAGGGCTACAGTGAGAGTGATGCTACTAAATAAATGAGCCAGTATCTAAATTTCGATTTTTGGAAAGAAAAAATCCTAGACACGGATTTGAAGTCAATTGGCTCCTCACTCGCTTCCTCACACTCGGGCCGATTTGTTTGTTTCTTACAATTTTAAATTTCGGAATCTACAACTAGCACAGTTTGAATTTCAAGATTATGGAACGCGACCCAATTCCTTCAGAGCTTTTTTCTCACCAATATTCACCTGGTCAAGATCACTTGTTGTGGATACGACAGAAATCGAGATTTCTGAAAAATCCCACCGCTTGCCACCAAAAGATGTAGCCCGTCGTTTTCACGTAACGGGCTAGGGATCCAAAAATAGACCTAGGCGAATAATTAGTGGGAGACTAAAGACTTTCACTTACCGTCCGGAATGTCTGCAATGGTCGGTCGTGGACGCCAAGTACACCTGAATTTACCAAGCTCTGAGGAATGGGGTTTCGTGATTGAAAAGACAAGGGTTCAATATTGACTTATAATGAACGCAAATTGACAGAACTATAAAATAGGGAATGTCTCGGCCGAGAAGGATATTGACTATTACGTAATCTAATGATTGAGTAGGCAGAAGTGAAGGGCTGAGGGCCAAATGAATTTACGGGATAGCTGAAGGCTCAGGAATGTTTGAGTTAACAGAACGGTAAAATGAAAGTGATTTGTTAGCGTCCTCCCCTAATTCCTTTCTCTTTTCCTAACGCACGGCAGACGAAATGCTACATAATACGGTCACAATCTACAACTCTGTGATCAGCTTTCTGGTGACTAAACGTCAGGGCTTGGGCCAGATTTAGATAGTTCGACTTTCGCGTTGCGAGGGTACGAGACAGAGTTATTTCGCCACTTACGTGTACCAACTTCTTGGGATGGAGACCACAGGGTGATGTTCTCTTCACGAGATAGAGGTATTTCGCCACTTACGTGTACCAACTCCTTCGGATGGAGACAACAGGGTGATGTTCTCTTCGCTGCTCGGCTTCGGTCAGGGGAACGCCGTCCAGGCCGGAGGAGGCGAGGCTCTTTCCGACGGAGGTCCGACGACTGGCGGTGCGTGGGGAACCTAGACTATTGGCCGTCGAATCGGGCGCGAACGGATCAACACTCGGGTCCGACGGGGGATTTTCAGTTCGTATAAGGGCCCACTGTTACGGGAGAGGAATTGGCTGATCTCCCAATTCCCGAGTTCTCACCCTGAAGGAACCACGATACACTTGTTCCCTCAGGTCACTTTCACAACACCGGCTTCACAAGGGGTTGATTTGCTTCGCGTCGGTTGTTCCGCTTCGATGTTCCGCTTCAGTTGTTCCGCCCCGAAACAGGTTGTTTCGCTGGGGTTGTTCCGCTCCGGTTGTTCCGCCCCGAAACAGGTTGTTCCGCCCCGCCCCTGCCTCGCCTCGTCCTCTCGAGATTATGGCGAGCAGGGGGGGCCAACCTCGTTTCAGGCCAACCTCGTTTCACTTGAGTTCGTACACGACTGACTGATGTTCCTTTCCCCAGTCCGCTCGTCAAGTCGCCTTCCCCTCCTACTCCTCCCTGGGTGTCTCGCGCCGCCCATCGCCCAACCAATCCGATGAGGTCACGCCTTTCGCCCAGCTGGGTCAGGCGCTTGGAGGGGAGAGGGCCCGATCCGTACCCCGCCGCCGAAGTTTCTTGACGGGGCCCTTGGAATCTGCCGCCCCGTTACATAGCCATCAAAAATGAGTCGAAAACGGACAAGGAACGAATTTTTTTTTTTCGAAGTGGAATCAATGAGAAAAGAATCTTGTTAGTATACAATTTTCTACCAAATTAGTCTCGTTAGGTATTTTTGAGAGAAGCTCTTGAAGGTCATCAAACACCGTGTGTACAATTGGATCCAAGCTGGTTTTGAAAGAAAAAATGAGGAACTCAGTACCCTCAAAACCTTCCATTATAATTGACAAAACCGGCAACATTCAGGTTCTCTTTTTATTTGAGCAGTGTAATTTCAATAATCAGGAATCATTATTTTCAAGTTGAAACGTTCTACGGAGAAGTTCCATGGATGGTGCGATTGCTGGCCGATCGTGAATTTTTCTGTGGCGGAGTGCTTATCAGCGAAGACGTCGTCCTGACGGCAGCACACTGTCTCAAGTGAGTGAAATTGAGGTTTTTTTTTTTTTTTTTTTGGCAAAACGTATCACTATTTAGTATTTTTTCTCTCGACCGGAAAGGTCAACGAAATAAACAAGCGGTAGCAAGACTCAAATCCTGATTTCACCGTTAATACCCAGTTGACAACCACCTTGAGTCATTCGCGGGTTTTTCCTCTTTCTGTCTGCCTTTAAAGTTACCGGGCTCCTCAGAAGTCGATGAAAAATGAGAGGCTCTTATACCTTCGCGGACCTCGACAACCTGTTTATTCGCTAAGCAGAAAAATATTTCCAACGTGTCATCGTAATTATACAGATGGTTATGTTCCCGCGTTGCCGGTATCGGGTAGTGAGACACCCTCAATTTCCCCCTCTCCACTTAAGAACGAGGATAAATCGAGCAGAGGCGATCACAGTTAATGACGGCTTTTTTGCTTGAGTCATCTTATGATTGATCGACCTGCGTAGCAAGATGGTAAATCCGAAGTGTTCAACCCAAATACTAGCTTTTATAATTAGGAAGAAAAAGTCAATCTTCTAGGTTGTAGTAACTTAGTCGATAATTTAACCAACATATAGCCAACAACCTAGCAAATTATATTAAATTACATTTGAGGATAATAAATAATTGGCCCTTCAACATATCAACAGATCTGTTTCATCTCATTTAGCCGTCTGAGATAATCCCGACCAATTAATAATAACAACTAAAGTAGTAGCTAAACAATAGCTGTCACGACGACTGAAAACAAAATCATGTACAAAAATGAACTAACTTGAGGCAAACCGGGTGTAAATTAGTATGCGCACAGAAATGTCCGCTTAACCTTCTTTTAGCTGACTTGGTTGGGGAAGGGACGATCCAAGGTCTATAACGAATGACAAATGGAAAGGCAGAGTGATTCGTTTCGTAGTAGTTATATGCTTCAGTATCCGTACCTTGGTATGACAACAACAACAACCAATGTACAAAATTGTTGTTCTGAGCAGTTTTTTCGAAGGCTGTGGCTCAGTTTTTACTGCCATGGCATTGGTGGTGTACCTACTTTTCAAAATTTATGCATTCTAGCTGTCCAGGGACCTGGGTTCTAGATTCAATCAATTAAAACAACATTGGGATACCTACATCAAAAAGAAAAAATCGGAAAATTGATATTGATTGTTGTGGTGCCATGGTACAGATATAGTAAGTTATGAAAAAAATGCCGCAAATAATCTTTCATAAATCACTATTGTTCTTAGGTTGAGCATATTCTGGAGGAAATTGTATTAAGACAACATGAACTCTGGAAGCTCACACGACGATTTCCTTAAATTGCATTCTTTCTGGTGCCTTTAGGAGGATCAAACAAAGGACAGTCTCCCTCGAAATGGGGGAATGGGACACCGCAACGCAGTCCGAAGTATTGCGCCCGCAGAAACGCAAAGCGTCTAAAATTATAGCTCATCCGGAATACGATCCCGAAAATCTGAGAAATGACGTGGCGCTTATTTTCGTCAACCAGAAATTTCAATCGACTAAGGTCGTCGACACGATTTGCACCTCGGAAAACGTCGAAGACGTCAACGCAACGAGCTGCGTGGCTGTTGGTTGGGGTAAAACGGAGCTTTGTAAGTTGATTTTTGACAATCCTAACTGAATTATTCATTGATGCGATATTGAAATTAAAAATTGATCACAATATCAAATAAAACCAGAGAGAATGTATTTTTACTTAGATGAAGCATTTTTCATAGATCAGTGTGAATTCGTCACAAACTGAATGATATTAGTATGAAAGCCGGCATTGCTTGCTGTTTAAGATGAGTTATAATCACAAACTCAAAGGGGAGGTTACCTCAGGAATCGCAGCGTTGACAGGCCTGGTCCTCCTCCTGATCCACCCTGTGCACCTCATTACACATCGCCATGGAAATCATTGCGCACCATCGAAAAGTACAAAACGCTGCAAATTCTTACACAGGGGTTGGTTATTCCTCGGACCAGGCGCGTGGAAACTCATTTCTTCATCATGGGGAAAATGGGGATAACGGTGGGTGCGGCGGGTCCCAGACCCATTCCAATCGATTCAGTGTCCATGATTTAGTGGAAAATGATACCCTACACGCCCAGGTACCAGAAATCTCATAAACACTTATTTAAAATGAGTAATATATACCCAATTTGACCCATAACTTCTTCCAGTGGGTGCCAATCGACCTGAGATCCACTTCATTGGATTCAGCTTCCAAGATTTAGCGGAAAATGGTACCCCACACGCTTAGGTTCCAGAAATCTCAAAAACACATATTCAGAATGGGTGATATATACCCAATTTGACCCATAACTTCTTCCAGTGGGTGCCAATCGTCCTGAGACCCACTTAATTGGATTCAGCTTCCAAATTTCAGATTTTTAGAAAATTTTCGACTACCAAAAACGGCGTGGACGGCGTACGGCGGACGGACATTGACCTTTTGGTTGGTTATTCCTTGAATAATCAACCTATGTTTTCATGCAAATGGTCAACCTCTCCGATTCGGCTCAAAATTTTTTTCTGGACGTTTCATGATGTCTAGATCGAAAAGGTCAATGTCCGTCCGCCGTCCACGCCGTTTTTGGTAGTAGAAAATTTTCTAAAAATCTGAGATTTGGGTCAGGGGTCTCTTCCCGGCCTAGGACGGTCCTCCAAGCTTTTCAGCCCAATCGGACCAAATTTGTGTGGGGTAGGGGTCAAAATGTGTTTTTTGAAAAATGGATTTTCGAGATTTTGGGCTATCTAGGCGAGTGGGGTATCATTTTCCACTAAATTTTGGAAGCTGAATCCAATTAAGTGGGTCTCAGGACGATTGGCACCCACTGGAAGAAGTTATGGGTCAAATTGGGTATATATCACCCATTCTGAATATGTGTTTTTGAGATTTCTGGAACCTAAGCGTGTGGGGTACCATTTTCCGCTAAATCTTGGAAGCTGAATCCAATGAAGTGGATCTCAGGTCGATTGGCACCCACTGGAAGAAGTTATGGGTCAAATTGGGTATATATTACCCATTTTAAATAAGTGTTTATGAGATTTCTGGTACCTGGGCGTGTAGGGTATCATTTTCCACTAAATCATGGACACTGAATCGATTGGAATGGGTCTGGGACCCGCCGCACCCACCGTTATCCCCATTTCCCCAAAGTTTTTAAAACAGTTTCCATGCGCCTGGTCCGAGGAATAACCAACCCCTGTGTAAGAATTTGCAGCGTTTTTTGATCTAGACATCATGAAACGTCAAAAAAAAAAAATTTGAGCCGAATCGGAGAGGTTGACCATTTGCATGAAAACATAGGTTGATTATTCAAGGAATAACCAACCAAAATTAATGACATTTCCATTTCTCGTTCCTCGTAAAATGGTTCAAATCGATTTGAAAAGGGTTGTAATTGGCCTTTAAAACTGTACAGAACCAACAGGCCCTGATAATATGTTTATTGAATCGTCAAATTCATCAGAGCGACCAAGCTACTGTGGTGTTTCGGGCATGTGACAGGTCATTGACAATCAGGTTGACGATCTTGGTAATCAATCGAGCGACTACTCATCTTTAAATTGAATGAGTTTAATTTTGTACACGTGTTCCAGCTGATACAGCGGACCTGCAACCGATCCTCCGTAAGGTCCATCTTCCGTTGATGGATCACGACTTGTGCGAAGAAAAACTGAGAACAACTCGTCTCGGTAGGAAATTCAAATTGGATTCGGGATTCATTTGTGCTGGAGGTCGAGATGAAAGAGACACCTGCGAGGTTAGCGGGTTTTTTAACGTATTTATATCACGGCTTTTTGTCGCCAAGTTGAACCATCCTGAATACATTTTATTTAGGTGTTCCAGCTCTCTCTCCCGCTCTTTTTTCGTAATCAAAATTATGAGGATCCCGATCGATGTCCAAATGTAATGAGAGCTTGATCGATGTTTCGTATGAGCTGTTATTACCTCATCCCCTCTTATCCGACGTTTTATACGATTTATTATTTGATTTCAGGGCGATGGAGGTGGCCCGTTGTATTGCTCCCTAAAATTAAGTCCCGACCGATTCGCCGTCGTTGGGATTACCGCGTGGGGCATCGAGTGTGGTGCTGGTAATCCCGCTGTGTTCGCATCAGTTCCTCATCAAGAGAAGTGGATTTACTCAGTCATACAAGACTTCCACCAGAGCCGTCAATAACGTACAAGAAATCAAAACGTGCACCAAACCCAGGAATTTGAGTTTAATAGAACGCGCTCTGTTGGGGTGCAATACACTTAACATTTGTTACTCTGAAACTCGTATCTGATGATGAATTCAGCAGCTTTCCATTAATTTAAGCACCAGACTTTTTACAAAAGTACAAATGCACATTAGTGAATCATCGACATAAATATAATTATATTATGTTGTGCTTTCAAATACAAAAATAGGGAGGTAAATATATTCAACAATATAATTTCTCTAAAACTAGATTCAACATAACTGAGGCTTCTTTTTGTCATTCCTACGTTATAGAATGAATCATTAGATGAGCTTAGTAAATTACCAGTTCAAGCAATTGTATTACTTTGTTTGTCTAAGTGAAATAAATTATTCGCTGACTTACTTTTCGGAATTTTTAATTTATTATTGAAAACGACGTGCGGATTGAAAAGTACAAGGGATTTCCTGGTCAGCGAACTCACCAGATATTTTTTGGTAAACCGGTGTGAACCCCCCCCATCTAGCACATGACCGAGTGTGTTTTCATAAATACGGTTTTAGATCTCCTGGGTTTGAATTTACTTAGTGCGTTAGATTTAAAAGCTTGACAAAATCCTGACATAAGAGATTGTGATGATCGAAAATCCAGGAAGAAGGAGGAAAACGGACGGGACTACCCAACTTGCCCTTGGAGGGGTGCTCGGCAGAGTGGGGAACTTGACCGTGGAGGTCCAGGAGATGGAAAGAGGTTCTGGATGAATTGTACCGCAACTGATTATTACTGTACCGCGAAACGCGTGAATCTCCACTCCCTGCGTTTAGTTCCTCCGGGCGTCAACAATTCTCCCTCAGAAATAGGGAAAAATGAAGTTTTGGGCGGCTTTCGCGGTTTGCGTCATCTTCGGCGGTGCTAGAGGTCAAGAAGAAGACGACGAATTTTGCATTTGCGTTGATATTGAAAGATGCGCTGACGGCTTCATTTCTGATGGGCCGTCAATTCCGAGACCTCGTACAACCCCGACACCCCCACCGTTCGATGGTGCCGGCTTAATCGATGCCAGGTAACAACGCAATTCTTCTACGGTGGTTGAAAGATGGATTCTGAAAATTATACCTCCGTAGTCCTTCCTTAAACCCTTATACACAAACTAGAGGCTTAGGACAGGGTTTGGGTTGGTTATTCCTTGAATGATCAACCTATGTTTTCATGCAAATGGTCACCCTCTCCGATTCGGCTCACAATTTTTTCAGAGTTTTCGGCAGAAAATATATAGTTTTTCGTCTTGGGGTAGTTGTTACCCATACCGAACGATCCAGCGCTTAATACAATTTTGATGTCAATACACCCAACAAGTACAAGCCTGTTTGCTGACAAAACATTTTGAAAACGACCATACAATGTGAATACGGTATCAAGAGAATATCGAATGACCCCCACCCCCATGGGAGATAAGGACCTAAATACATCGCAGAAGTATGTATTAAGGGAAGTACCTACTGCATTTCAAGGAGAACGTTTTAATTCCTTCATCCAACGTTTTCAGATCTATGACAAAGAAACATACCAATGACAACAGTTAGGAGCGAAAGAATGAGGAATCATGTGATTAACACTTCTGCACGCAGAAGCATGTATCGACGATTGTGCCAAGCTGCAGAAAACGAATGAATGGAATCTAAATCTCAAGTTACCGGCGTTTGTCAACCAGATTCAAATATTGTTTCACTCAAATACGTTATAACCAGCACCATGCCGTATAATAATTCAGCGGATTGACGCAATCTCGGAACTGATGCAATGAGCAGCCAGAGTAGTAATCAGTTTAGTTGGGTCTTTATCTTGGAACTCGTGTTTACTATGCAATTCAATGTTTAATCGAACCAATCAAACTGCATTGTTAGAACGATATAACTACTACGCTTCTCGACAAGCGGTTACATGTTGCTATTTTCAGGGTTAATCTGAATTTTCTCGGCGAATGGTGAAGTTCAAAAGACTACAGACAGAACCAAAATATCAAACAGCTATATTTCCCAAAGTATGCCATAATTAGTTATCAAGCGACAATTTGTTGACCTTTGAAATGAACGCGGTTTTAAACTCGAGAACGGCGTCCTCGGAAAGGATTTGAATTTGATCAAGTTAATCCCCGTTGAAGGTAAAACATATTTTTCAAAACATGGACGGAGTCTTCTCTACCTTTTCTGATGCAAATTTAAATACTCGTACACATACGTTTCTGAGACTTCATTTACTGATGACTTATTATCATGTTTTCTAACCAGCCTTATAATACCTTGTCTCTTTCCCCTAAGGACGTAGAAGCCGGGTATATATTACGGGGCAAGGACCATGTCCGGCGTTGGCCTCGCTAAGAGGGCATCTAAGAAATATTTAATATATTTACATTTATAATATTAGGTGCCCTGCTGTGAGATCGACCGGTTGACGTGCATTCGCTTCATTGCGTTACTGCGGATCATAGGCATGGCCTGGCCGAAGGCACCAAAAACACATTCGGGTTGATGACTGCTGATGAGTTTACTCTTCATTGATGGCAACAACTAGATTATAAGGTCATAAATTTGGCTATAAAAGAAAAGGACGTCAACTTTGGAATTAATAAAAACGTTAGGAATTAATAATAAATCGAGCGCGCTGTTGACAAAATATTAGCCAGGTCGAAACCCAGAATAAAAGACAAACGATTATGTGCGTTTCAGGGTGAAGGTTCCTGATGCAGATCTACAGAATCGGTTGAAAACGTGCGACGGTCTTCAAATATGCTGTCCAGTTCGGGGCGGTGACCCGAACAGGGAAACGACACCTCGTCCGACCCTAGATGCTCCCCCAGTGCCCAAAGTCTCCAAAATACAGGGTTGCGGAGCTCGGCGATTCCCCAGCGGTACAGACGACCTTGGAACAAGGATTTCAGGATCGGACGGAATTTCAAGTAGGTCCCAAACTAGTATTTGGTTGACTTGTCGAATTACGAATAAGCACGAGGTCCAGAGGCAAAACATCCTGACCGTGTCCATCCGGAGCGACAAATTAATCGAGATATTATCCATCAATTTCAGTGGAGACCTTCTATGGGGAAGTGCCGTGGATGGTTCGGATTACGTTGAATGGTGAATTCAAATGCGGAGGAACCCTGATAACTGAGCAGGCAGTGCTCACTGCAGCTCATTGCATATCGTAAGTGTTGACTTTTCGGCGTAAGCCAAATTGTGTTAATATCTCGATGTTTTGATTTTCATGATATTTCAATCACAGTGGGGCACCTCTGGATGCTATCATTCTTGAAGTGGGCGAATGGGACTCAAGCTCGAATAGAGAGCCCATAACTCCACAAAAACAGCCTGCTGCTGACGTGGTAGTTCACCCTGAATACATAAAGGACAACCTATACTACGACGTTGCACTGGTTTTCGTTCGAAGCCCATTCAAAAAGTTCGTTAAAAATGCCTTTTGTGCCTTCATAATTAATTGTTAAGACTCTGTATACTGCACCTGACTTTGATTTGGCAAGAGATTCAGAAATAAAGTCGCGTGTTTCATCTTTCTCCAGGTCTCAAACGGTGGACGTAGCCTGCACAGCTAATAACGTCAACGATGTAGATGGGAACGCGTGTATTGCAGTAGGTTGGGGAAAGACTGCAGTAGGTATGTGAGCGTCGATCACTTTGTCAAAATTCCAAGAAAATTATCGGCGCTTAGGGAACTATTCACTGTAGAAAGGATTCACGAATGAAATTATGGAATTTCAGGTGGAAAATTCCCATTACAACCTATTCTAAGGAAAGTACGGCTTCCTCTGGTCGAAAGCCGCACTTGTGAGAGCAAAATGAGGACGACGATTTTGGGAAACAGGTTCAGACTGCATGACAGCTTCCTGTGTGCAGGAGGAACGTCCAACGGAGACACATGCCAGGTAATTCATGTAATAAATTAATCGAAATGTCTTGAAGATCATCAAAGTCGACGAAGTCTATTCGTAGGAATAAGTTTATAAATATTGTGAGGAATATAATCGCCTCATTTTCTAGGGAGACGGAGGCGGTCCGCTCATTTGTCCAATGAGGAAAGAATCCAATCGATTGGCCGTCGTCGGTGTCACAGCTTGGGGTATCGGGTGCGGAGAAGGAAACCCAACAGCCTTTGCGTCTGTTCCCAAAGTCATGCCCTGGATAAACAACCAACTGAGAAGTGGAAGAAAATTTTAAACATCATGAGAGAATCAAACAATGGATCCGAACGAATTTATTAACTTAGGACGAACCTCATTTCGCTGTGACATACACCTACAGCAGAAACTTACGACTTTCTTGGTTAATAGAAAGTTGAAAATCTTTTTCAAAAAGTGGGTACATCAAATACCACCTAATGCCGCTTTCCTGAAGGAAACAAAACATTGATGAACATAATAATAAAATGGAAAATGGACTTGTACACGCTAGGCTTGTGATAATTTTTTATTTACGCAGTCATCATTATTATAATTTATTGATATTTATAAAAACGTAAGTACCTAGATAAAATTATCATTCGTACGCTTGTTAAGATGAAAATGATGGATATTTCATGCACAATTAAATCTAAATGTATGAAGACTCTAAGTTAAGCAAAAGCTCGAACGAACTAAAACTGTCAAAATTGTTTGTAAAACGCATTATACTGTTATTATCAGTAGGATTTTTAAAAATAACTTATAACATACACATGGCACTGAAATCGTTTTGTGGGTTCTTATTCGTCTAAATTACCTCATAGGGATTAGCCCTTCACGTATCCTTTTTCAAATTGAATTGAATAAAATACAGGCACCCAATTCATCGCACCGAAGACCAATAGGAAGACTTTTCAGGAAGTTGAACTAACGGAAGCAATAACGCGAGATAACGTAAAATAATACATTCTCTCTTGCAAGGTCAATGTTTGAAAATAACAAATCGGCGATCAAGAGTCAGAGGTTATCAGATTTGAGAAGAATAAAAAATAGTCAAAATATGGAAATCAGCCAGACCAGTTCGACACTCACCTTGGAGCCAGGGAAACCCCCGATTGGGCAATGATAGAACTTCTCCGATGGCCTGAGCCAAGAGACGATTACGGACGAAAGGCGAGTGTAAATGTCTAGTAAGGGAAATATTAATACGGTTTTACTGACAAACCCACTACGTACGAAGGCAATTTTATTTATTTTTCGTGAGGACTATGGGTACGTGCCCAATTATAGGCTCTGAGCAGTTTGAATCCTCATTAGGGAAGAAGAAAATGTGGTTCGTGTCGTTGATCTGCTTAGAAGAATGAAAAACCCACAAAAAACTTGAAACAAATGAATTTAAATCGTTGGTTAATCTTACAAAATGGAAAAAATTTTCCATTTTCGAGCAGCTTGTAATAAACAAATTTTACCTCATTTTATACTCACTGAGCGAATAAAAAGAGAAACATGCCACGATGTTTCGTACTAATTGATTGTAAATTTGCACAACAAGGAAATTTCTGATGCATAATTTGATGCATTCTGAGTGTTTACTAACCCTGTGAATCGAATGCCTAAGAGAACAAATCTGTAGGTTCTACAAATAACCATTCGATTTGCTCTTCATTATTGAAAAACGTTTACGCAGTAATACGAGGCGTATTGAGGCCGTTTAAGGAGAATTCAGAAAACGAAAGTTGTTAAGAAATAAAATAACAGCTCTCAGGGAAAGGCACAGAATATGTGCTGTTGATACATCCACAACCTATTTGATGAAATCTAGTGTCACAATAAAAAATGTATTTGTATTGGCCGATAGTATTGGACAATAGAACTACATTGGTGGTTTTCAACGTACTTTAAGCATCGAAGAATTTCTTCTTTCGATTAACCAAATACGTACATACTTAACGACTTATAGTTGTCAACATCCAGACATGTAGAGACCGGGAAATCTGGGCCTATCAAGATCAGGAAGGGCCATTTTCTAGAGAGACGACTTTTGTAAGAAACAAAAGAAAGCACATACTTAATTGGAACCTTCAATATTCGATAGACAAATGTAGTCCAAAAACCAAGTTCAAAAGAATATTTGAATTCCTTTTTGAATGTTATTTGCTTACTTTTGACTTTTGGTGGGCATTCGCCTTTACAAAAGAAGTCATAAGCTCCTAGCCGGTTGAACTAAGAAGTAAAAAATTAATGTTGGTATTTTGGAAGAATTGAAAGATAGGACGGATATCAAATGATGGGGGCGTAGACGACGCCGATGTTTTAAGGGTGGAAACTTATCATTTTCTTTTCGGAGGACTCCCGGGGTTCGCCGATCTCGCAGACCACAAATTTTAATAAAAATGTGATCTTCCCCCTTTTAAATAAAGAGAAGCTATTTCGGGTGAGCCAATAATTTACTTTGCGCGAGAAAATGGGGTGGACTGGTCGTTTTATTGGTAGCCAGTGAATATTGGCGCCGATTTTTCCCGTTCGCGACCTCGCTAGCTCGTTGCTCACATCCTGTCTGAGGCGTCTGCGAAAGACCTTGTTCCCAGTATAAAAGGCCCAAGTAATTGACCAGGTTTCTTCAAGACGGATCGCCGGTTTTTACGTTTTGATGTAAAAATGGGAAAGCCTGTAGTTCTCCGTCGTGCAATCACCTTCGAAACAGCCGCGACTCAGTTTAACTGGCGTATATCAATGACGCACTGGAGCGATTCTGTGGATCGTTAGAGTGCGGCCGTTAATGAGTGAGTGACTCAAAAGTGGCTTTGTATTATTACTTCGGGAATCACCTCGTTAACCCGTTTGATACCTCGCTACGCACATTACTCTTCTTTGGTCAGGGCGATTCGGTCTTGATCGATGTCGTTCACCTTTGATGGGAAAAACCATGAGCCCTGACTAAGTACCTCACGTCATGAATATTAAAATCGATTGAGGAAATTTCGCTCATTTTTGAACTAACGAGTCATTTTAGTATAACTAGTAATTAGCGAATCAAATGTTCCCACACGTGGGATTCCCACTGCTTCGTCAATTAGCCCAATAGTACCATCGGCAGACATGGTTTTATCATTCTAAAGTGAAAAAAAGTGTTTGATGGACAGCGATAGAGGGTAACGAACACCGAGTTAATCCCCTCACGTGTGAATGGCAGGTGTGATTACTATACTATCAATCCGCTATGAAATTGGAGAGTGGTCAGTGAGACAGTGAGGTACTCAGCAGAACCATTTAGCCAGTCTTCTTGTAAAGCTCGCTGTCAGTCTTGGTCTAACCTGTCTTCTACCCGTCGATTTCTACTTCACCCGTTCGGTCGACGATGAGATAATTCATATTTAAATCTCTACTCATGATCAATTAATGAGCAGTGGGTAATTTCGCTGTTCGAAAGGCAGTAAAAACGTGTTATTCCCCCGAAGCGAAATCCTGAGACCCCGCGATCAGTGGCCTGACGTCACAGCCTCATCTGACCCTGAAAAGCGGGGGATCTCTGCTCCTCAGTCCACCGCATCCAGTCGCCTAAGAACGGACATCACATCGGCTGCGGTAGTTCTTAAAGTGAGTTATCGCTTGTTGTTAGAAACAATAATTATTTTCCGTCGTTTCGAGTGATGAAAATAATCTGGTCGGAAGACGATCGTAAAGCAATTTACAAGACTAGGAATGGAGGGCACTAATGTCACAAGATGGAAACCGCAACACTTTCCAGCCGATTTTCCTACAAACACAAAAGGGTCTTTAAAATGTACCCCGCCCATTTTATCTTCCCTCAAGGGGACTTTGTCCTTAAATTTTTATCCTACTACACCAATCTCATTACCATATCCATATTGATTTTATTACCCTTTTAAATGCTAAACCATTTTGATTGATAACATGAACTACTCTGATTGGTTCTCTCGATTACTCATTGCAATTCAACATCTTACTGTAAGTATTACAATTATACACAATCCCAACGACATTAAATCAGCACAATTTGAAGAGTCTTTTCGTCCGAGATTTTTGTACAAAAATTTAACTCGATGAAGGGGGTTTGAAAAACTCCAGGTTGTATTCCTCACTCTACAATCGTTTCTAAATGATTGCGATGAAAGTATGTTAAACTGAATATGACACTTCAATATAAATCATTATCAGGACCTACTGCGTGCCTGATGATTGTTTGGGAAATTCGACATAAATTAAAATAACTTTTCTTGTATCATCCCAATTTATAAAATTAATGTAAATTTAGGGTGAATTCTTGCATTTCCAATGGAAGCTGCTCCACAGGATTTAAAAGTATAAACCATAATTAGGCATTCAAAAACATAATTCGCACGATTTCTTATTATTAAAGGAGGGGGGAGGCGTAGAAAATATTATCAAAAATATTATCGTCTACCCCATGGAATTAAAATAATGAAACCCGAGGACGCTCCTTGGAAGATACTGGAATCAGGTTAAAGAACCTCCAGAGGATTAAGGTCAACCAAGCGATCCAGTCAGAATCAAGGATATCGAGTCAGATAACACAACACGCCCATCATACGGTTTTGATGCTTGTGCCACATTCGATAAGAATAAAAATAAATACTTGCACTTTTTTCCGTATCATGACATTGTTACAAGTAAGCGTCCCTGGACCCCTTCCTCATTTTGGCCGTTGGAAAATCATTTTTGTTTGGGTAAAATAATTGTTGAAGGCTCCTTCTATAACCGCACAGAACGTCCAAAAGATAAGAATTTGATAACAATGTTATTCATATCAGTATCTAATATAGATTCAAGAACATGTTCAAATCTCGATCTACCGGATGAATCAAAGAACGAAACAACTATTTGCGTTAATTTAATCAATTATCGACGTTTTCGAGGCCTCTTATTAATAAAAGAGATATATATATTTAAAAAAACTACTAATTAGGATAAATGAGCCATGAAATTCAGTCCACATTTACATACGATTACATACTCTATGTAGGTATCTACATCCCCTCTCAAAAAAGTATAATTTACATTTACTTGACAACTCAGCCAAGACTCGTTGATATGTCTGACCTAACCTATAATCGGTAATCCAAAATGCGATTTATTTTATTTATTTATTTTTTTTTTTACCAGCGGTAATTTTGATTAATACATTTAATAATCATTTCGGAAAAGGTGATGAGCAAAGAAAAAAAATTTTTTAGAGATTATAACTTCTACTAGGGTCTATTGAGATTTGGCATACCTTGAATTTTCACATTCAAGTCCTGGATGTGCACACGAATTGGTAAAATCTTGCTTTAGCTGTTCATCTTCACGCTCGCGAACGGGGTGAAGGCCTTCACACCCTTAACAAAAGCACCCTACGTACATCATTTCGGGGTCGACTGGTTCAATGTTTCCATTTGTTCATCTACACTTAGTAGGAGCTACTCATCCTATCAATCATCGATTCCAGTGAGTCACTGAAGGCAAGCTAGGCAAATATTGTCACGTCCCATCACGAAGGACGTTGTCCTCTCGGTTCAATGCGGGGTCGCCGATGGTATTTAGATAAGTCCAGCGGCCACAATGGAGGAGAACATTAGCAACTGCCAGATACGTGAACTGAACGCACTGAAGGTCTCAGAGCGCTTCTCGCAAGCATCCTTCAAACTTGTGACAACGTGGTACAAGCCGGAACCACCAAGCGCTCTGAACGAAGGTAGTGTTGATTTACCGAGAGATTAATTAACTCGTGGTCACGAAGTGTCTGTCCAATTTCATTGAAAAGAATCGGGCTCAGTTTGTCTTCCCTGGTCGTTTTGAATCTTTCATGGCGTTCCCTCTCTTTCAACTGTAAGTAGTCAGTACGACCTTGCTATCGTGTAGAATTCAAACTATTTTGGGATAACCTTAACCGAAAGTCTCATTGAGGCCTTGAGATTTCACCTAAACTCTTCAAGTTACGAGTAGGTAGGTTGTTCTCCCTTCATAAATGCCTAAAATCTTAAATATCATTACTGTATGAGACCATTCCTACAGCCACAACCAAGCCAGATCCTGAACGGACGTTACCTTGGATAATCAAGCCATTATACTGCAGAATCGGTTCATCATCCATGTTAAGCGGACTATGATGTTTTGACTCACAAGCCTCAAAAAGATCGAAAATCTATTTTCAAAATGCCCACTTCAACCATTCCTAGCCACAGATTGTGGCGATCTGGCTAAAAATGATTAAGGCACAACATGAACCCAATCGGAGTTTGTGTGTGTGTGCAAGATTTAAACATTTTAGAGGTTTTTGTCGGCACATATAGGATAAGAACATATTAGATGCAAACATAACTATGTATTTTTCCCATCAGAATAGCAAACCAATAAAATGCAGTGAAATATGAGAAGTGAAAAATACTAAAATGTAATAATTCCATTACAGAAAATGAAACCAAACGTCGTCTGGCTGTTGCTGGTAGCTCTTGTAGGGTTATCATCAGGAGAAAAATCAGTGGACGATTTGATAAAAGAGGTGTTTAACGTAGATCCTCCAACTCCACAAGTCGACCCAGGTAATACTTGAAATCACGACTCTTTTCACTTCCGTTTAGAACGATTGAGTTGAAATCAATGACTTGATTAATATTATAGGCAACAACCCGCAGTATACAACACCCCATCCTAAGCAGGTTTCACCAAAAGAACCAGAATTTCCTGGCCCTGACCCAGTCGATGGGTCTCTGGGCGGCAACGACTGCGAGTGCGTACCTTACTATCAGTGTAAAAACGACTCTATCATCACCGATGGTGCTGGTCTACTCGATATAAGAAGGTGAGGGCTGTTTGAGTGTACTGCGAGGGTTTCAAGGGGAAATATTGTAAAGAATGCACCATATTTTCATTTTAACTTCACTCATCCAGGCAGCACGTACGTTTTCATGAAAATAATGTTTTGACAACTGTTCGTTACAATATAGATACGACCATAGCTCACTCAAATTAATTTGTAAAATGAACGTTGGCGATACCGCGAAAAAACGCACAAAATTTAGATAGGAAAATAGAAAATGTAGTGCTCTTCCCAATGGTATCCCGAAGTTTCTTTTTAAATAATAATTTAAGGGAGTTATAGATGTTTTAGTGAGACATGGTCGAAATCACGAAATTATTCCATTTGTAGTAGGCATATATTTATTTACATCCATCCCAAAGCACTAATTACTACACACCTTGATGACACTGATAAATGAAAATGAGTATTTGGCAATTCATCCATCATCGCTCTTCTTGTTTTGGGTCTAACTTCATCTGTTTACAAACCTTCTGATCTGCTCACTGTTTCCAGCGCACTTGCCGAGACTTACTGTGACGAAACAAAGGCTCATATTATACACTAGACTAGAACGATAAGCGGTGTTTTAAAACTCCTTCAAATTTGCAGGCCTGCTGGGAGCCCTTGTCAAGCTTCTTTGGACGTTTGCTGCGGCACGGGGAATCAATTTGAACCAAACGAACAACCCGTCACTCCAAAACCAAAAGGAAGAACTGGTTGTGGAATGAGGAACACGGACGGGGTAGGCTTCAGGATCACAGGCAATGTGGACAACGAGGCACAGTTTGGCGAATTTCCTTGGATGGTGAGTCGACACGTCCTTACACCTCTTTTTCCAGGTCATGTGAGGATGAAGAGAACATACGTAGGTACTTATGTGGGATAGGACATTGAGAATACTTCCTATCCTTTCTTTTACTTTTCTTCACTTTTATCAAATAACCATTCATTGCCTTTACACAGGTTGCACTGCTCAGAGTTGAAGACGTAAATGGAGAAAAAATAAGCGTCTACAAATGCGGAGGAGCGCTCATCCACCAAAACGTTGTGATGACAGCCGCTCACTGCGTTGTCGGGTATGCGTATCCACAGACTGTTATAGAACTATATATAGTACACCAAGACACCAGCGAATTTGGGTTCAAATCTGTAGTTTGTTTCAGGACGGACCCACATACATTCAAGGCGAGAGCTGGTGAATGGGACACGCAAACGTCCGATGAGCTTCTGCCTTACCAAGATCGCTGGGTCAGGCAGGTCTGTTCTACCCAGTTTACTTGGGCTGTTGACCTAGACCGTAACGTCACCCCAACGCTAAGCTGTTTTCCTAATAACAACACGAGTTGAGCAAACTATTTTCTTTGGCAGGTCATCGTTCACGAAAATTATTATCCTGGTGGCCTGTACAATGACATTGCTTTGCTCATCATGGAAGAACCTTTTGTGTTTGCTGATAACATCGACGTCGTTTGCCTCCCGAGACAGGATGACGTCATCCTTCACAATTCCTGCTGGGCCAGCGGTTGGGGAAAAGACGTTTTTGGTAAGGATCAATAACAATTGTAAAATTCGCCAAATATGCGTGGTTTAGGCCTAGTACGAGTTGGAAAAGCTAGTTGCAGAACTGGTCCAGTTAGAGTTTAAATTGAGTCACTTCGTGACAAAAATGGTTAAAGTAGTTGTTACCATATCGCTGATCAAAGTCAACCAGTATTACCGATAATAACGTCGATTACCTGGTTGGATACAATATGAGAAATAAGTACCTATCGGATGGCAAACATTCGCTGTGATTGTCCATTGAGTGCAAGAAGTCAACAACTATAAATAACTGACGTGATGGATTTGTTTTAAAATTAGTATGCATTTTGTTTTTTTCTAGGTAAGCAAGGAAATTATCAAGTTATCTTAAAACGAGTTGAGCTACCGATGGTGCCGAGAGACTCATGCCAGAAGTCGCTGAGAGGGACCAGATTAGGAACACGATTCCGATTGCACGATAGTTTCGTTTGCGCTGGAGGCATTCCAGGAAAAGACACATGCAAGGTGAGTCGAACACACAGGTTGCCATGGAATTGAGCACTGAGGAAATGCATACCACTGTCAGGAGTGTAATTCAAACAATTTGCCCAACAGGGAGACGGAGGAAGTCCTTTGATATGCCCCATCAAGGGCAAAAGCTTTCAATATCAGCAAGTGGGAATCGTCGCATGGGGGATTGGCTGCGGTGGCGAAACTCCGGCAGCTTATGTTAACGTAGCCAAGTTCCGAAATTGGATAGACTACCACTTGCAGAAGCTCGGCTTTGAAACGGAATATAACTATTGATACTCGACGGTGATGCTTCAGGGTTAAAAAGCAAGAACACCAAAATCGGTGGGTACCTGAGCAAAATTTTCAGGAAAATATTGTTTTCATGTCCATTGTTTGCATGATTTGAGAAAAAAAAACATTCTCTAATTTGGACTACTAAGGATATACACGACGCTTATTCGTCCAGGAATAAGGTAGTTTATATCATTCGTGCACTGTGGGGTTTTGGATGTTTTATTATTTCATCTCCTATACTTACTTGAGAAATAAACTAATTCTTCGTTCACATTTTAAGGGCAGGAAATTGAAAAGAGTGCAACTTTAAAATAAAATGAAAAACTCACGAAATCTTGCTGAGGGAGGTCAAAAACTTACGTCTTGTCTTCTCTAGGTACCATACAGAAGATGAAACAATATAAAGCTTCTACCTCATTTAAACCCCTATTTTAACAAATGGTTTATTGTGTTATGCAATGAAAAGTTTATTGAATAAACTTTATTCTATGAACATCGGTGTGTAGGAAGCAAGTTGAAATGTACACTATCAGGTGAACCAATTTTGGGATCAAAAATAACGAATTTCCAAAAATGAGTCTTTAGTCCAACATTTCGCTTGTGTTTCAGGCTGTCTCCTTGGGGGAAATTCATTGCCAAAGACCGACGCACTTCTGTATATAATATCATTATGTTCATACTCTTACAAATCAAGTCAAATGTGATCAAATTTATGACTAAGAAAATTTTGTAAAATAAGTCTCAGTGTACGCATAAAACATCTTCAGTCACACTTTCCTAATATTGAGTTAGAAAGGAGAAATTGGCTATTTTAGACACAAAACATACCAATGTTTAAGTACCTACCTAATTCTACACAATTTTGAGGAATACTTAATATTTTATGGGTCAAGCATTCATTCTCGAGTCTCCTTTGCTTTTGGCGGCTTGTAGCTCATTTTTACTCAAGTTATTAAATTATTTCTAAACATAACAGTCAACTAAGGACTATTACTATATAATATATTTATTGGTGACATTTTAATTTACGAGCTAAGACTGTGACAAAATCGAATCATCTTGGGAACGAAAAATCATTGTCAAAATACATCGTCCTCTTCTTTGCCTTTGTATCTAGAATATTCCTACTCCCATTTCCATATAGGGATAACAACCGATTTGAAGAAAATGAGTTTCAACGAAAACATGTTAGGAGAATAAGGCAATCAGGTTCATGGACGCGGTTCTCAAGTAACTCCATCATAAAAATGTCCATCATAAACATTGATGGCTTGAAAAAATCGAAACGTGTTCAATTAGCGAGTTGGTGGTAATTGACCCGGGGCCTATTCCATCTGCTGCACTGACAGATCCTTGAGAGAAAATCGGCGTTGATAAATGAACCAAACGAGGCTAAAACAAAAATAAAAAAATAAACGAGGAGCTGAACCCTTCCAAGATAATGATTCTTCTTCAATGAGCGGAGTTATCACTTAAAATGTCAATCCAAAACCGGAATTCCCAGAAACGCCACATCGATGGTGATCAGGAGGGGGACGGAGAAAAACTAGTCCCCTCTCCCCACTTTAGAAAACACGATTGAATCGTGCAAAACCTGTCGTTATACGGAATATCTGTACGTTCACTGTATAAACGAACAACGCTCTCGCGGATTTTCTCTGAATATCTGTAGGGTTGTGTCCGAGACTTCCCACCTCTGTTTAAGGCATGTACCTTGCCTAAAGGGATCTCTTCGTCTTCAGTATTTGCCTGTCGCCGCATCTGTCAAGTGGATCAAGGTAAGCGAGAATGTTGGCACTATGAGAGAACATTTGGAGTAAAAACTACAAAGCGAGTATAAAGGAACATCGTTTGCTAGAGATTGACGAATTTATTTTTATTTACCAGGAAATGAGAGCGGCAACATGTTTCGTCTTATTTTTGATGGTGACGACAATTTCGGGCCAAAAGAAATGCCAATGCGTGGAATATAATCGATGCGCTGACGCCGACTCCAATGGAATTCAATGGATCGATTTGACGTAAGCTTCTCAGAGAAGACACACAAATTGAATAAGAATTATTTATTACTCATAGAATAACTTATTTTGATCTTGCCTCGCATGATTGCGACAAATTTGCTTTCATGACCGCATGGAATTAATGAACAATAATGGGAAATGGGGTATGCACATATAATGACAGTATTATCAATCATAATTATTTTAATGAATTTTAAAATTGTAATTTTACGTCTTGGAAAACGACTAATTACTAATTAATGAATTATAAAATTGTAATTTGTCGTCTTGGAAAACACATAATTTTCTTTCATAATAATCTATCTAGGATAAGAGTGGTAGACATGAATGTTTGAGAGTTTCCTCAAAAATAATCACTTATCACACGTTGAAAGCATTTTTAGCACCAGTGACGAAATCATTTTTGTCAAAATGCTTACTTACTTTCCGATGCAGTATTTTTATTTTTTTAAATTAATTTATAACTTCATCAAAGATTCCATCAACAAAACTCTCATCTACTCGCAGGAAGAGAAGTTGTACGAATTCACTCGAAATATGCTGTGACGACGTACTGCAGTCACCTACGACAATCGAGCGGGGATCACCAAGTAAGAAGGTTTGCGGGCAAAGAAACGCGCAAGGATTCACTTTCAGAGTGATAGGCGACGAAGGAAACGAAGCTCAGTTCGCTGAATTTCCATGGATGGTAATGTTTGATCTCTTTAACATTTTACGGCGATTTTCTGTAAAATTCTGCTAATGCTTAATTGGGCATACGTTTCCAAAACGAAGGAACTGCATCGTAAAGTGACTAGACTATTGGCAGGAAAGATGAGATTATGAAGGATGTGCTCTGCTTTGTTCAAGACCTCATTAGAGATTTACAAATTCTCAGCTTTGAAAACTCAGTTCAAGTTTGAAGTGTAAACATTCAGTTATAGATTACAACTATAATGTGGGCTTCTATCAGATCCAAATGGATACATCGCTACATTACTTGTACATAATGATGACGTCAAGGGTGCGAATTCATCGCAAGGAGGCTCTAATTTGCACCTAAAATAATTTCCTAAGCTTTAAAATAATCTCCGATCACTTTAGTCATTTCTGACGTATGGAATTGTGGTTGTTAAGATCCGAATGGAGACCAGAAATGTTTCCTCTTCAAACAATTATGGTTTCCGCCATGTGAGCCGAATAGAGCGTCCAAAAATCTAAAAATATTGCCCAATTCCATTTGTACCCTAGTTATGCCTAACTTATTTTCATCCCGGTCACCGCAAACTGAGAAGGTGTGGATAAAAATTGACTTTCGAGATTTATGAGTTCCTAAGAGCAGGTAGCGATCATTTTCAACTAAATTTTTGATATACATACGATAAAATATATTGGAACTAAAATTTGTTGAATTGATCGAGATTAGTTCCTGACAAATTATTGGCAAACCTAATGAGAATAAAAATTTTTCCATGATCAAAAAATAAAAACTCAAGAATGATTAAACTTTATAACTTCATCGATTTAGTCTCTTCATTTCCCATTCTGTGAAATACAGAAGATTTTATGAGATTTAACATTTTAAGTTTATCAGATTAATCACTCGACCTTTTTTTGCGATGGATACAGAGGTG